>JARQOC010000001.1:553969718-554597218 GCA_033576535.1 Allobates femoralis | reverse complement strand
TATCTATCTATCTATGAGTTAAAGCAGCACTGGTATAAAGCAATATGAGTGCACACCTTAAGACAATCATCCAGTTGTCCAGAGAAATATATTCCAAAGAGAAAATGTTCAGTACTCCATGTCTAAGTAAATAAGGAGGAGTTGTTTATTCGCCTATACTGGAAGAAAAGCTCAGTATAATGTGTGGAGACCAAACATTGCTATAATATAAAGGCTGAATAAACCTAAGTCCACTTTTTTTTCTTAAAGGAGTGCTGTCTTTAATTCACTTTGATTCTATCTATCTATCTATCTATCTATCTATCTATCTATCTATCTATCTACAAGATAAAGAACTGCAGCACTCTTCTTTGTGAAACAACCGCCTTTATTCGGCCATCAGGTGGGGGGTGTCACCCCCCACCTGATGGCCGAATAAAGGCGGTTGTTTCACAAAGAAGAGTGCTGCAGTTCTTTATCTTGTATACTTATACAGCAAGGAGGAGAGGAGCTGTGACTGCTGAGCACCAAGGGGAGCTGTGCTGCACCAATATACTAATCTATCTATCTATCTATCTCTATTGAACCACCTTAAGACTGTGTTTAATTAATGTTAGATCCAAACAGCTTTTTACATTTGTTGTATTTTATCCCATGAGAAGCATGACAAATAAATATTAAGTTTAAGGTCCTATCAATGAAATGTCGCCTTGTCCTGGCTGGTGGGCTCTTATGAATCAGCCAATTTATGTCTGAAGTACTTTTAAGTAGAGAACAAGGAAAGCAGTCAGCTCACCTGCCCAGGAGCCCGGCCAACACTCCAATGAAGTAGAAAAGAAAAGGGAGCTAGACCAGCACCCTTCATCCGGAAATAAGGATAAAATCCATTTTATTCAAAAAATAAACATAAAATGTAAAATAATAAAACTAGCAGAGAATAAAGATCACTTGGGTCAGAAACGCATTGCCCTTTCTATTTTTATATCAGTGATTTGCTCAGTACAAGTCATCGATGTATTTTACTATTTGTCTATCTACATTTTCCTTTCTGCTTTTAAGTAAACTGTGTATAGCAGTAATGCAGTCTGAATGTCATATATTCATTGTGTGCATACCTATTAGTGCTTACACATGCTGCTGTACTCTTTTGGTTGTATCGAATTATCTATCTATCTATTATCTATATATCTCTTATTTATCTATCTCATCTATTATCTATTTCTCTATTGTCTATATATCTGCCTCTCTTTCTGTCTATATCTAATATCTATTATTTATGTATCTATTAATCTATCGCTCTCCCTCTATATCTATCTATCTAATTAATCTATCTATCTATCTATCTATCTATCTATCTATCTATCTATCTATCTATCTATCTACATCTCTCTCCCCCTATATCTATCATCTATGTATCCATCTGTTATCTATCTAATCTATCTATCTATCTATCTATCTATCTATCTATCTATCTATCTATCTATCTATCTATCTATCTACATCTCTCTCCCCCTATATCTATCATCTATGTATCCATCTGTTATCTATCTAATCTATCTAATCTATCTATCTATCTATCTATCTATTATCTATCTATCTATCTATCTTTATCTACCTCTCTCTCTCTACCTCCCATCTGTTATATATTATATCCATACATATAATTTCTAGACTTTTTTATTCTTTAGGATTTATTTCAGGTCAGGGCACAAGGCTGTTCTCTAACCATAAAAACAAGGTTTACAAAGCAGAAATTAAAAGAAAGTTAAAGATTTAGAGGTAAATTACAGAAACACAGGAGTCCTTACCTGTTTGTGATACAAGTGTCTTTGTCATCCATGGGAGACAATCTATGAGTAAATAAATAATAGATTTCCGCTCCTCTGGTTCAGTTCCTTCCCTTGTCAGTGATACAATATGGACTTCAAAATTCAGCTTCTATGTATTGAGGAACTCCAAGGACCTCCCTATATGAAGTCTTATGGGCAGCCTGCTCTAGAGATGGAGATGCTGCTGCCCCCTGCTGTCCTCTTTGCAGAATGCAGGTTAGAAGACCTGCACACTACTTGGAAGTCCATCTCTGTCACACACAGCTATAAGCATGGCTTAGGAATCAATACACAGTAGGAAGCTTCTTCTCTATTCTCATATGTGGTGTATTGTGCCTAGAGGTCATTTTTATTATTATAAACTGGGATTATAATTGTCCAGCAAGCTCGATCCAATTCCTGGAGGCTCTTATTAAAATGATACATTGTGTAACAGAGCAAGACAACAAGCCAACAAATGATATGAAGCATATCCCCCATGCTGCAGACTGAGTAATAAATGTACATGTCATGGAGCTAATGAAACAATGGCCACAATGTCTTCCAGGCAGATTTGTTTCTAAAAGGATGCTACATTTTGCCTGTTGTGTCGGCATTTAATGCCATTATGGATTGAATGATTATTTATTAGCCTAGCCGTGGTCACCACCAAGTGGCAATCTGTCTGTGATATGGGAACATCAATTGAGAAATCGTGTGCAACATCCCTAAGACAAGCACTTCATGACTGTGCACATGATCGGTCAACTTTGTTGTGTTACGAGTGTTTTCCCATACCTACCTGTAAATATACACTAGGTGATAATAAGTATTGAACACGTTTTCTAAGTAAATATATTTCTATAGGTGGTATCAACATATATTTATCACTAGATTTCAGTAACAACTTATCCAATCCATAAAGAAATCAAACCAGAGATGTCCATAAATAAATGTTTAAAAATTAAAAATGACATAGGGAAAAGCATTAAACACATAAAGAAAGAAAGGTGCAAAAAGCCCTGGAAAGTCTTGATACCAGCTGAAATCTTTCAGGAATTAAAAGGCAATCATGCCACATTTCATCTTCATCGTCTTCGTAGGTGGCAGCAGAATTTTATCAAGAATGTCTTGGTACATTTGTCCATTCATCCTTTCTTCAGTTATATAAAGTTTGCCATATGCTGAAAAACAGCCCCACACTGTGATGTTCTCGCCTCCATTCCTTACTGTTGGTATGGTGTTTTTGGGTTATATGCTGTGCCTTTTGGCCTCCAAACATAGTGTGTATTATGGCATCCAAAGAGTTCAATTTTGGTCTCATCTGACCAGACTATATTCTCCCAATATTTCACAAACTTGTCTAAATGTTTGTGAGCAAACTTTAAATGAACATGGACATGCTTGTTGTTCAGTAATGGAGTCTTGCGAGGTGAGGGGGCATATAAGCTATGGAGGTTGAGTGCTTTACTTATAGCTTTTAATGAAACAATTGTACCTAATCCAATGTCTTTCTGTAGCTCTCCTTTCTGTTGCTCTCCCCAGGTGTTGCTCTCCACTTGGCTCTTGTACAACTCTTTTGATAATTATTAAACTCCTCTATCTAAAATCTTGTTGAGAGCACCTGGTTGTGGCCAGTTTATGGTGAAATTATGTTTTATCCAGTACTGCATTATGGCCCCACTGGTACCTTCAGTAGTTTACAATTCTTCTGTCACCAATGCCATCAGTGTGTTTTAGAACAAAAAGGTTGCGAAGGTCTTGATACAGCTCACTGGTTTTACCCATCATGAGCTGTTTCTTGTGCGGCACCTTTCGTATGAGACATCTTTTTATAGGCCATCAGTTGAACCAGCTAATATTTTTCAATAAGTGGCAGGATTTCTTTCTAATTTTTGATAGATTTCCACTGGTGTCATGACTTTCCATGGCTTTTACACCTCTCTTTCTGCATTTTTTTTAAAGCTTTATACTTTTTCATTGTGTCACTTCTTCCTATTACACATAATTTAATTTTTAGACATCTATAGTTTTATTACTTTGACTGTGTGTATTGGATGGGTTGTTACTGACATCTAGTGAGAAACTCATGTCAGCAGCACTTTTTGAAAATTGTTGACGTGTTCAATAGTTATTTCAGCTGTTGTACGCACGTATGTATTGTATGTGTAGCGAGAGAGAGAAAAAAAAGAGTTCATAGAAGGAGCCAACGGGACTGTCACGATTTGAAGAGTGTGTGGAAGAATGGGCCAAAATGACACCTGAGCAATGCATGTGACCAGTTTCTCCATACTGGAGGCTTCTTGAAGCTTCATCACCAACACAGTCTTTGTACAAAGCACTAAATGCATTTCAGTAAGTGTGTTCAATACTTTTTGCACATGTCATTTCTCATTATTGCACATCACTAAATTTATGGACATTTATGGCTTTATTTCTTTGCCTGTGTGACTTTAATGGATTGTTTTTGCCATGTAGTGACACAATTCTGGGATCAGATCACCCTAATACAAGCACATCTTACAGTTGGTATTACATCTTGTGCATTTTTACTGAGCCAAAAATGCTTAGAAGAACTATCTGTTTCCTTTTCCTCTAGCTCTAATATGGTTATGTGTAATAACTATTGCACAGGAACAACTATTCTCAGGAATCTGATGGCATGGGAGCAAAGGCATGATTGAGACAAGGTATTTAGGTGAAAAAGTCTGTATTTAAACACACGTGGCAAAGTTCAAACGTGAGGTGCAGTAAAATAAGCAAAGTTCATAAATCATACAATAATAGTCCTTACTGAAGCCAGGAATATTCTCTGAGGAACAGCTCATCCACAGTGATGTCAATGAGGAAAGTAGTAACTTAGTAACAGTTCACACTGAGAGATGCCGATAGTAGGACAGTCTATAGTAACAGTTCACACCCTTGAGGCCTGGAACAGTAAAGTATCTGTGAACAAGTTAAAATTCAGATGCAGTGTGACCCACCCAGGGTCTATGGGAACTTGGTATCCGGGCATTTACTATGAGGGGATGTCACTGGTGGCCTGCCTGGACCTGTAGCTCTGGGGGTCAGCTGAATAAAGGTAAAAATAATAAAAGTCTTGTTACGCCACCTGTGGATTCTGGTGAAGGCACCAGTGTTGTATCAGACCTCCAGGGATGATGGACGGGCAGCTTGGGTGGTACAGCTCCCCACAGGTGGAGCGGCGTCCCCTGGGCAGTGATGAGGTGATGGGGCTTTAGACAGGGAGGTGGTTAGGCAGCCGGGCCACTGCGACAGTCTCTAGGCCGGACAGGTTCAGGGATGGACAAACTGACACACACACTGTGGATAGTTTCTGTACATTTACTGATGGTATTCCAGGCACTTTCCAGAGTACATTCCAGGTGGTCGTGAGGCACTTCTGGATTTCCACAGTGAGTGATGGGTAAGGCCTCCTTGTCTCTTTTCCCTTGTTGAAGCCTCTGACCCGTGTAAAACAAGCCTAACCTCCTCTGTGTCTTTCTCTCACCTGTTCTGTAGTGTCGAGAACTTCTGTTTGGGCAACCGCTATGACTTCTCCTGCAGTCTCTGGCTCCCCTATTGGTGGCGTGACAGGTGTCCAGGAGACTTGAGTCTCCTCGGTGAACCGGTGATTTTGCTGGGCTTGATGCTCACCTGCAGACTCGGACTCTGGTGCCCGGGCTGCTTTCTGGGGTGAATTGGTATGGCTCCTCTGCCCCCAGTCTGCTCCTCTACTCCTTAAGCATTGCCTTTGACCTCACTCTCAGGCCCTCACACTGGCTAGGCTAGTCAACTGGCTTGGGCCTAGCACGGCTCCGACACACCAGGACGTCTTTAGAGTTCTCCTAGTGACTGCAAACTCTAGATTACTCCGCCCCCAGCACCAGTATTTATAGGGGATCTTACTTAAAGGCAGCAAGTGGAGCTCCCCTTACTGTTCTGGGGTGGAAGGTGTTTTGTATATGTGGGTTACCTGTTGTGGAAATCCATCCATGCCTTAGGTGGTCCTGTCGCTACCTGTAATGGCAGGGAGCCAAACAGTGCACTGCAACTTAATAAAGTCCCGAATTGTCCTGATCACTACAAATGCTACAAAGAAACAGAAACACATGGATAGGAACGAGGAATCAGGGGGGCGTGGCCTGCTGAAGATGGAGTGAGTACACCAGAACCAGAGCTAGTACAGCTAAAACTATGCAACAGGATTTTATGCCTTTTTAAAGGCTTAATTTCCTTATCCTAAGCGACATATGTGATTCCCGAACCTTTATGGAGTATTTTGAGACCAAGCTGTCATTTCTGTGACAAGAATTTACCTCACAATCCTGTCAGGTAATTTCCCTGAGGAGACTTCTGTGGTGTGCGGCCATTTGCTAAGCCTCTTTGATTATTTATACTTTGGCCTTATGAATCATCTTTAACTGGCCATTGTACCTGCTTAATATACTTTATCTACAATCTCAGTCAGTGATTAATTGTATTTGGTGACATACTGAGATGTGTCAGCCATTCTATATTTTACACTGTCTGGCTGCTGACATTTTGAAGTCTGTCAATCTACAGTTTCTGGATTTATCTTAGACTCTAACATCACCTCAGACTGATTGACATTGATTTTGGGCGATTATTAACTTTATTGGATGGTTTCTGAGGTGTTTTCCATTTAAAAGCGCTATTTCCAAAGTTTTCGGCACTTATGCATTTTGCATACGCAGTTTGCGTAGTGTGCTATATATAATGCTAGCTGCGCAGTTTACGTAAGATGTCTTGCGGTATTTGAGTACGCAATTTGTGTATCTTTCCGTTTTTTTAAGCGGAAAAGAGGGGTCATCACTATTTTCAACCTGGGCACCGGGGGTACGGTTTTGCCCTGGAAGAAGGCCTCTATTCTGAGGTCTTTGTGGCAAGGAGGGATGTGGAATCCTATCTCCCTCAGGGCCACTCGTACTGGGACCTATATTGTAGTGACGTAGTAACATATGAACGCCATGCAGGACCCCGAGGGTGGTACGCGATCCAGGTCAGCAGAAGTGACGACTGACCAGCTTAACCCGGTATGCTTTACCACTGTAAACAGTTGTTTATTGTGCCTTTTTCTAGCAGCACTTGGACAATAATCACATGAACATAAATGTGAACTGTTGTGTTAAAAAGCCTGATTGAACTTAAAATCAGAGACTTAATATCCAGCCCCGTTGGGCTAATGTAAATTGAAAGTAAAATGTTTTATATGCAGTGTTCGAAGCCTAGCACCTCCCGTAAGGGAAGACAAAATAACCGTATTGCTTTGTTGTTTAAAAAAAATTGCCCGGTTAAATGTTAATAAAATAAAATAAAAAGCTCGGCTCAAACCCAGTTTGGTTAGGACACTCGCGGACGAATGTATTTAACCAGGGGGCGTGTGGCACCCCTATGGCAAGGCGCCACAGGGAGGTACTGCACCCCAATTAAAAGTGATGTGCCTCCGTAACCGTGGTCGTGGGGAAATCTTCAGAGTCTGCACCCCAACACCCATAGACAGGCCACTTTAAGACATGGACTGTATATTTAGTATGTCCCAAGGGGTGGAGCCATGGTTCAACCCTAACTACAGACTGGCAATCTGAGGGCCCGACACATTGAGGGAGCTAAAGCACCCCTAAAGTAGTTTAACATCAGTCCCACACCTGGGTCCACGACACAGACAAGTCAGAGACTTTGGGTAACAGACCCCGAGGACTAGAGACTTGGCTCAAGAGGGGTAAACACAGACAGAGCAAGAGAGTACCAGGACCACGAGCGCCATATTGAGGGCATCACTGTCAGACTCTGGAGAAATCTTCACGATCTGCAGTTACAATACCCGTTAGCCAAGAATGTA
This sequence comes from Allobates femoralis, assembly GCA_033576535.1. Taxonomy (NCBI): domain Eukaryota; kingdom Metazoa; phylum Chordata; class Amphibia; order Anura; family Aromobatidae; genus Allobates; species Allobates femoralis. Next base: position 554,589,568 of record JARQOC010000001.1, on the reverse strand, counting down.
CCATGTACCTGTTTCCATCTGGTGCAAGTAAAGAACCGTTTGAGCTTAAGTGGTGTCTGTCCTCCTTTCATTTGTCAGCCGGAGGGCTACATCATCATCATCGGAGGTGAGGACTACTTCTCCCCTCATCCACCCCGCTGCCCTGAGGTAAAACTCCACCTGTGAGGAGCCGTACTACCAAAGCTGCATTTACATCACCTCAGTGGCCGGCCGCAGGGCTGGTAAGCCTATTGCCAGGTACCACAGGTGGCGTCACATTACCATTCCCCTATCATCATCACCCCCACCCTGCCATTGAGGGTCCAGGGAACAGAACTGGGAACCGACCAGTCGTGATCCCCCCACCAAAGTAATCACCTGTCCTGGTATCCGAGTACCCCCTACTCTGTCGGACGACTCATTAACTATAAGGTCTTGGAGTTTTTTCTATATTAAAAGTGTGGTCAGTGGACACTTCTGGCTTGGATTAATTCTGCTGGACACTGTGGAAGAGGATTATTTACATAATGTGTACAGAGCACTGCTCATCATAGGATCTCAGTGCCTCTCCTGCTTTCAAGACATCTCTGTGCTGCGGTCCTGGTACACCGCTCCTGCTTCATAAAAGACTTTGTGCTGGGGCTCTGGGATCGCTATTCCTGGGGAGCAGCCAACCCGGCAGTAGGCACCTGAGAGGTAGGAGCAGGAGTTTTGGGATCATAACAGCGCTCAGGAGGGGAGAGCTTTGATCAGAGACAATCAAACACAGCATTAAATCAGCACCATAGATGGCTCTGTGCTGGGGGGGACCTGCGTGTACAAGTGGGACCAGGGGTTCCCTACGCTCCCAAGCTGCGCAGACTGGATCTGTGGACTGCAATTGTGCCTTTTCACTTACTCCTGCTTGTCTGCCTCCTCTATGCTGCAGTGCTGACCCCTTCCTGTGTGCGTCTGTTTATTTAACCCATTGGTTGACTGAGGGGAGAGAATTTTGCAGGAGCCTGCTTCTCCTTTCTACTGTGTTAAGGGATTCTAGATAATTAATTTCATCAGTCAGAATATCTTATTGTTTTCTTGTTATGTTGTTTTGAATATTTATTATTATTTCAGTATATTAGCAGAACTATTTATACTAATGTATGTGTGTATGTTCATTGAAAGATTGCCTATAATTGACTTCCAAAACAATAAACGTCCACGGTTGTCAAACATTTCAAAGTCCATATGGCTTGTTCAGTACCACCTTATAAGGCTGGTTTCACACTACGGATTTTATAAATCCGATGCTGTCCGATAAAAAGCGGACAGCTTCAGACCAATTTTGGGCCCCTTGCAGCCCTATGGGCATCGGACCGAATCGGATGTGCACTAAATGGCATCCGATTTGGTCCGATCCGATTCTGTCCGATTTTATTTTCGGTGCAAAAATCGGAGCATGCTCCCTAAAAATCGTTATGTGAAAGTAGCCTTAGAGATCTACTTTCCTGGGTGCTAGAAGTAAGATAAACAAAATATTATCTTCTACTCAGGTGGGGACCATTGCTTCTAATAAATTAAAGACAATGGATTATTCAAAAAATATAACTAAACGTAAAGAGATGGTTTCCTCTTCTGTGGTTGCTTCTGAGGTGTTCGGTGATGAGAAGGGAAATTTAGAGTACGATTCGTCCTCGCATTTAACACCTGCAAAACAGAGGCCTAAGATGGATTTAATAATAATAATAATAATAAAACTTTATTTGTATAGCGCCAACATATTCCGCAGCGCTTTAGAGTACAATGGTATGTATAAGAAAAATATAAAATACAGACTGGTGGGTAATACAGAACAGTAGTTACATACAATAAACATAGAATCAATGTAGGAAATACAATGAAAAGGCAAAAAATAAAGGTGACCCTGCTCGAAGGAGCTTACAATCTAAGACGTGATGGGAACACAAGATACAGGGGCTTATAACAATGAATATCTTATGTCTAAATGACTACTGTTAGGGAGAATGATAGGCCGCCCTGAAGAGGTGTGTTTTTAGGGAGCGTCTGAAGCTATGCAAGTTGTGGATGGTTCTAATTTCTTGGGGTAGAGCATTCCAGAGGATTGGTGCAGCTCGAGAGAAGTCTTGAAGTCGGGAATGGGAGGTTCGGGTTAATGCCGATGTTAGTCTGAGGTCGCATTCAGAGCGAAGGGGACGGGTGGGGTGATAGACAGAGATGAGGGTGGAGAGGTAAGGAGGTGCCGCACCATGAATAGCTTTGTGGGTGACAACAAGCAATTAGAATAGGATTCCATAGTGTATGGGCAGCCAATGCAGTGACTGGCACAGAGCAGAAACATCTTAGTAACGGTTTGCTAGATAGGTGATCCTGGCTGCTGCATTGAGGATAGGCTGGAGAGGAGAAAGCTTACTGCGGGGGAGGCCAGCTAATAAAGAATTACAGTAGTCAAGGCGGGAATGGATCAGGGCCACGGTGAGCGTTTTAGTTGTTTCCATGGTGAGGAAAGGGCAAATTCTGGAGATATTTTTCAGGTGCAAGCGACAGGAGCAGGTGAGAGATTGTATATATGGGGTGAAGGAGAGATCAGCATCAAACATAACACCCAGACAGCGAGCCTGCTGACTCGGTGTTACCGTGGTGCCGCACACCGAGAGGGAAATGTCAGATTTAGGGAGGTTACTGGAGGGCGAGAGCAGAAGAAGTTTAGTTTTGGAAAGGTTGAGTTTCAGATAGAGAGCGGACATGATAGTGGAAACTGCGGTTAGACAGTCATTGGTGTTCTTTATTAGAGCAGGAGTAAGGTCAGGGGAGGAAGTGTATAGCTGTGTGTCATCAGCGTAAAGATGGTACTGGAAGCCAAATCTGCTAATGGTCTGTCCGATCGGGGCTGTGTAGAGAGAGAAGAGAAGAGGGCCAAGGACTGAACCCTGAGGGACCCCAATAGTGAGAGGAAGAGGGGAGGAAGTGGAGCCAGCAAATGATACATTGAAAGAGCGATCAGAGAGATAGGAAGAGAACCAGGAGAGAGCCGTGTCCTTGATGCCAATTGAGTGCAGCATAGAGAGTAGGAGATGGTGGTCAACTGTGTCAAAAGCCGGAGAAAGGTCAAGAAGGATATGCAGAGTGGTCACCATTATGTTTTGCTCTCAGAAGGTCATTGGTCACTTTGATAAGGTCAATTTCTGTAGAGTGTAAGGGGCGGAAGCTAGACTGTAATGGATCTAAAAGAGAGTGAGTGGAGGGGTAATGGATGAGGCGGGTGTAGACCAGGTGCTCCAGGAGTTTTGAGATGAAGGAGAGATTAGAGACAGGTCTGTAGTTATTTGTGCAGGATGGGTCAAGGGACGTTTTCTTTAGTAGTGGAGAAATAATAGAGTGTTTGAAGGAGGAGGGGAAGATGCCAGTAGAGAGGGAGAGATTGAAGATTGTGGTTAAGTGAGTTGTGACCACTGGAGAGAGGGTCTGGAGTAGGTGTGAGGGAATGGGATCAGTGGTGCATGTAGTGGGATGTGAGGACAAGAGGAGCCTGGAGACTTCTTCTCCTGTGACTGGGTCAAAAATGGAGAGTGAGCCAGAGGGGATGTGGGGACAGATCGGAGTAACAATACTTGAAGGTTGGGAGCTGATTTCATGACGGATGTTTTCTATTTTCTCTGTGAAGTAAGAAGCTAGATCATCAGCACAGAGGTCAGTGATAGGGGCCTGCACTTTCGGACTGAAGAGAGAGAGAAAGGTGTCAAAGAGTTTCTTTGAGTTGTTGGATAGTGAGGAGATCAGGGTGGTGAAGTAGGTCTGTTTGGCAAGGTGAAGGGCAGAGTTGTAGGTTTTTAGCATGAGTTTATAATGGATAAAGTTTGTGAGAATGTTGTGATCAGAGAGAGAAGGAGATGAGTTGTCTAAGGAGGAGGTAGAGTTCGGTTAAAGACCAGGTCAAGGGTGTTACCATCCTTGTGTGTCTCAGAGGTTGAGAGCTGTGAGAGGCCAAGAGAAGTGGTTAGAGATAGGAGCTGGGATGCAGATGGGGAGTTGGGGCTGTTTATGGGAATGTTATAGTCTCCCAGGATGAGGGCTGGTAATTCTGAAGACATGAAGTGCGGCAGTCACGCGGAGAAGTGGTCGAGGAAGTGAGAGGGTGAACCTGGGGGGCGGTAAACCACTGCTACTCTGAGGGGGAGGGGACAGAACAGTCTAATTGTGTGGACCTCAAAAGAAGGAAATGAGAGTGATGGAGCGTGGGGGGACAGGAGTAAGCCAACTCTACCCCCATGGCTATTCCCAGGTCTCGGGGAATGGGAGAAGTGTAAACCGCCGTAGGAGATAGCAGCCACAAGGTTAAGAGAGTTAGTGAGAAAGCAGTTGTGGATAAAGGGATATTTGTTGCATGCAGACCGTGGATTCCAGAGGGCACATTTAAAAGAGGGAGATGAAGGTGTGCAGGTAATGCTAATGAGGTTAGTGGGATTTCTACGTGAGGTGGGGGGGGGGTTGAAGTTGGAAGAGGGTGGTTCAGGATTGGGAGAAATATCACCTGACATGAGTAGTAGAAGAAAGAGAAGGAGCAAGTAATTTTTGGCTCTATGACATTGTTTTTGTTAATGCAAGACCCTGGAATATGATGGGCTTAGCTTATTGAGTAGGGTGAAGAGAGTATGGGAGCAGGACATAGTAAAGGGAAGTAGAGAGGGGCTGATGTGGATACAAGGTAATGGAGGGGGAATTGGGCAATAAAAGAGGATGACTAACATACTTAGATATAAAGGCATTGAACTGAAGGACATTTTGATATATTGGTCAAAGAAAAATTATGAGAGTTAGTAGACGGGTAGAGTTGTTACCTTCTGGTTACCTCTGGCTTATCTCTGGAATATCTCTGCAGTCCACTTTTGAAATCCCACTTTGGAAAATCACACAGGCCAAGGCACAGAGGCCATAGACCTTGCAATTTATAACTCTAGTGGTCAGCAGACAATAGCCAGGTATATTGAAGGGAAGGGTCAGAGGATAAAGAAGGATACAACACACCAGGGGACAATTAACAAATTACTGCTAAGAGAAATGTTTGGGGCCGAATCAGCAGGAGAGAGAGACACGGGCAGGAGGAGAGAATATGCATATTTCTAAGGTACAAAACAGATGGGAGAATATGTCATACCATCAATTACATTAGAGGCACACAGTGAGATTGGATACAGCAGAAGTTAGATACGCCACTAGTAAGTCAATGTGTCCATACCATCAATTACATGAGAGGCACACAGTGAGATTGGATATAGCAGGTTAGATATGCCACTAGTAAGTTAATGTGTCCATACCATCAATTACATGAGAGGCACACAGTGAGATTGGATATAGCAGAAGTTAGATTTGCCACTAGTAAGTCAATGTGTCCATACCATCAATTACATGAGAGACACACAGTGAGATTGGATATAGAGACTGGTAGTCCTCAGTCATTGGTGCAAAAAACTGATCTTCCACTTGATAGAGAGTTTATGCTTGATCTCTTTGCTTCGTTCAGCAATAACATTGCAATTGAATTTAAGGAGATAAAGTTAACATTATGAACATTGATTTTAAGAGTTGATACTACGGAAGCACGGGTTAAAGAGTTGTCAAAAAGGACAGATAATTTTATATTGTTCTCTCTGAATACTAAGAATGACATGAGAGTATTGGACGATAAAGTTAAATATAGGGAGGACCAAAGTAGGATCTCAAATATAAAGCTAGGAGGCATTCCGGAGAGTGTTGGTCGTGCAGATCTCTACGCTTACATAGTTTCTTTATTGAGGAAATCTCTGCCATCGCTGACTAAGGTGGAATGCTCTTTGGAAAGAGTTTCTAGGATACCTAAACCAAAGACGCTGTCTGATGATGTATCTAGAGATGTTCTTGCCGCTTTCAGCTTTTATAGGACTAGAAACCTTTTAATGGATTATCTGAGGAAGAACTCCAATTTACCTGAGCCTTTTAAGAAAATCAATATTTTGCTAATTTGTCCAAGGAAACCTTCGTCGAAGTTTGGGACGCATTTCAAAGACTTTGAATTCTAATGGTATTTCTTACCGTTGGTATTCCCAAACTAAAATAAGTTTCAGGTACAGACAAGGATCTTATGTGATTGATGGGGTGGATGAAGGTCTCAAAATTCTTAAAGAATTGAATATTCCTGAACTTGGAAACACATGAATTACTAAATTTAAGATTGTGATATTGCTGTTATAGTCTGATGTGGTGGGAGGTTATGGTTGATGCCTTCAGGAGTTTTTTAATAATAGTTTATTGTTAAACTGCTCCAATTGATAGATGTTTTGTTTATTGTTTATTTAAAGTTTGAACATGGCGATTCGTTATTTGGTGTTTCTTATTTGTTTGGGAGCATTTTTTATAGTGATGGTTATGCTACTGAAGTCAGAGAGTTTATTTTGTAAATGGCTACAAATTTTTTAACCTTGAATGTCAACGGATTAAATTCTCCTCCAAAACAGTTTCTTTTTTGGAGGGATTTATGTAGACTTGACAATGCTATTGCCGGTATCCAGGAGACTAAACTATCTAGTGAGGATGTTCATAGGTTGGAGAATAAGAAATACTCAAGAGTGATTGTGGCTTCGAATAAAAAGAAAAAAAAGGGGTTGCATCTATTATATGAAATAATTTACAGTTTGAGGAAGAGTCTATTGTTTTAGATCAAGACGGCGGGCTTATTATTCTCGTTTGTAGGATTGAGGGAATTTTATATACTCTTGTTAATTTATATGCTCCAAATAAAGGCCAGATTAGTTTTTCAAGTAATTTGATGGAATTGATTAGTGAACATCGCAAATGTTCTTTATTATTATTTGGTGATTTTAATGTCGTTCCAAATGCATTGATTGATACTACTAATGCAAACAGAGTGTCTAGTTTTACACTTAATCCATGAATTGAGAGAGAGACTTTTTGACATCTTTCTGTGTTTATGTTCTAGTTCCAGGGAGTTTACTCACTATTCCAACACTCACTTTTCTCTTGTTAGGATTGACTTGGTACTTGCTGATGTTCATGCTTTACAGAAGATTGAGAAGATTGAGATTTTAACAAAAACATGGTCCGATCATTCCCCTATTCTTTAGTTAATGGATGGAGTTCTTTTTCTCATAGATTATGGGAATCTAAATCTTTTGCATCCAGAGTACAAAGAGGAGTTTGATTAGTTCTTATTTTAAAACTAATGATACAGAGGATGTCTCAACCTCTACGCTTTGGCTTGCCTATAAGGCAGTCATTCGTGGTGTCTTGATTGAGATGAACTCAAGAATTCTTAAAAAACGGATTTTGAATCTTGACAATCTCTCGTCCAAAATTACCTCTTTGGAAAATATACAAGTATCAAACCCTTCTGTTGTTAACCATCGTGAACGTTTGAAAGTTAGCCTAGAATTAAGATCACTTTTACTTTGTGAGTATGACAAGATACTTCAGAGATCTAAATCCAATTTCTATAATTGTTTGGACATACCAAATATATTCTTTGCAGAAAGGATTAAAAAATTGGGGGAAAATAAGAGAATTCTTCAAATTAAAAATGGTAGTGGAACATTTGTTAAAAATCCCAAGGATATTTCCAACGAATTTAGATTGTGTTATGAAAAACTTTACAATTTGAATTCAGGTAATTCAATTTCACAACCTACTATTTCATCTATAAATAACTTTTTAGACTCATTACAGTTGCCAAAATTGAATGAGGGTGATCTTTTGACCCTTAATATTCCCTTTACTGATTCTGGGGTCTCATCTGCTATTAATTCTTTAAAGAATGGTAAAGCTCCAGGACCTGATGGTTTGTCAAAATAATATTTTAAAGTTTTTAACCCCTTATTGACTCCTTATTTTGCCAAATAAATGAGTTCTGCCTCTGTATCTTTGTTACCATCTAAGATGCAAGAAGCTGTTATTACAGTGATTCCTAAAGAAAACAGTGATTCTAACAATATTGTTAATTATAAACCGATCTCGTTATTGGACTCCGACACTAAAATTATTTCTAAGATTATTGCAAATAGACTTTCCAAGATTGTCCATACATTAATTCACTCAGATCAGATGGGTTTTATAACTAATAGAGGGACGCCGGATGCTACTAGGAGGGTGCTGAATATTATTTCTTCTGTGGAGAGATTTGGAACCCCAATCCTTGCCGTAACTATAGACGCTGAGGTGTTTGATAGGGTGTTTTGGGGTTTCCTGTTCAGTACTCTCCAAAGATTTGGCTTTTCTGGACAAATTTATAATTGTATTAAGACCCTATATTCGGCCCCTTCTGCTAGAGCCTTGACAAATAATTATTTGGGCCATCCCCTTTCACCCATATTGTTTCAATTTTTTTAAAACCCCATATAGAGAAAATTCGTACTAATGTACTTATTAAGGGAGTGTCACTTAATGATCGACAGCACAATACCTCTCTTTTTGCAGACAAAAAGGTCTTACTTACCGATCCCCTGAATTCCTTACGTACTCTTTTGAATATTATCATCATCTTTTCTGAGACTTCTTATTACAAGCTGAATGTCTGCAAAACTAGGTTGCTTCCTTATAATATAGATATAGAGCTTTTGGATTTGAGAAAGAGAAAATTTGATTTGTCTTGGGTTGGTGAGGACTTCTTGCATTTGGGCATATTGATAACTAAGCCTTTAAGGAATATTGTCAATAGAAATATGACAGAAATCTTTAAGGAGATTTCAGTAGATTTATCTTTTTTGACCAAATTAGATATATCTTGGATGGGCCGTATAGCTTCCTATAAAATGGTAATTCTTCCTAAAATATCGTATATATTCAGGTCAATTCCTCTTTTGATACAAAAGAAACATTTAGAAAAAACTACATACGCAGATGTCAAAATTGATCTGGAACAGCAAAACACCAAGAATTACTAGAAAGACACTAGAGAAGCATAGAAAAAGAGGGGGATTGAGGCTACCCAATATGAAAGCTTACCACTTTGCTAATTTACTTAAAGGAAGTATTAGATGGTGGGACACACGGGATTGTCCTGCTTGGGTTGGTATGGAGAAGTTGTATATGTGTGGTTATTCTCCGGCTATGTATATTGCTTCATTTCTTTAACAGACTCCCACCCCCTGACACGATAAAAGCTTCTAGTAAAGCATATAGAACACTTTCAAATATTTCAAGTACCATTTTCAGTTCTGTGATTCCTGTATGGTTGCCGATAGATATCTTCAGCACAATTTATCGAAAATTTAAGTTAAAGTCCTGTCAGATTAGTGGGCTCAGATGTGTTTCTGATCTGTTGGAAGATGGCAGATTGAGATCTTTTTTTAGTTTTAAATAAAAAATTTGGATTGGCTGATTCAGAGAGGGTTACTTGGCAACTTCTTTCGGATTTATTAGCGGATAATAAAATAAATTTTTATCTTCCAAGTAATGTTGATAATCTCCTTAGATGTGTCAATAAAGATTCTAATTGGAAGATTAGTACTCTTTATCAAGCCTTTAATGAGGATCTTATACTCGATCATTTTAGATTTTTAAATATATGGTCAAAAGATACTGGATTGCACTGCTTGACATTGGGCGATCATTTTTCAAAGGTTCTTCCATTTTTATATTCTAATATTTCATGTGTTCAACTGTTAGAAACACAATATAAGGTGTTTATTAGATGGTATCGAACTCCTAGTAAATTGCATTTAATTGATTCTAGTTACAGCAATTTATGTTGGAGAGAGTGCGGAGACTTTAGATCCGTTAAACATTGTTTCTGGTATTGCCCCAAGTTGAGAAAATTCTGGTTATAAGTTCAATCACTTATCGATTTGGCTCTAAACATTAATATTACCCTTAATATGGAGTTGGTCTTACTTCTGATAGAATTACATGAAATTCCAAAACAAAAGAGATCCTAGGTTTGCATATTCTTTTATTAGCCAAAAATATGATAGCTTCTCTTTGGAGAACTAAAGATACTACTTGTATTGAACATTTGATGGACAAGTTCGCAACCCATAATATCCATGAATATTTATTTGCTCTCAGAAGCTCGAATCAACACAAATATTTAGAAAAGTGGTCCCCTTGGATTTCTAGATATGCACCTATGTTGACATTTGATAGCATTTAGTGTTATAAAATATGCCTCCCATAATAACTTTGTTTGGATACTTTTCTTTTCTCTGCCAGTTAAGAGTATATATAAAACTAGTTGATTCAACAGAATTTTTGAACTGTTGGTATATTGACTTGCCATGTTGACGTACAAGTTGTTGTTTATATTATTTATTTTTTCTTTTATTTTATCCCTTGTCTTTGTTTTCCCATCCTTTCCTCCTGTCATTATCATTACATATTATTTATGTAAAATTATAGTTTTATGTTATATAAAACTTTCAAAAATGTATTGTTATGATCATTGGAATTTTGTTTCTTATTACTATGTTAATAAAAGATATTTAAACAGGAAAGGGGAAACAAACACAATTTTGGAAAAGGGCAAGGAGACACAAAGGATAATCAGAAGATCCAGGATCCTGACACTATGTGATAGCAGCTGTACTATGAATCAGCGGAATGAGAGTATACTGTAATAATTACCATAGGCGTCCCAATGGCTCGTCCTACCTCTTGTCTCAGTGGTCCAAATATCAGAACAATAACTTTTGCCAGTCTAAAGATCAGGAGACCCTGAGTTGCGGTGGAACATAATTAATAAATGAGCTAGTCAAGTCTTATTTCATCCCGTTGCACTTAGTTTTCCTGTCAAAAAGGAAGCAGAAACCATCAGAGTTAAGTTGGTTCATTCTTCAGATTTCTATCAGGTTAGATGCATGCAGAGAAGCAACTTGTATGAATAATCTTTAACATTGGGTCATCATTATATATTAATAATTGAAAGATTGAGCTATCGCTCTATGGTGAACTGAGTCCCATTAGAACTTTCATGTCTCTGTATAAGAAAACCAAGTGTAAGGAAAAATCCGTTAAGAAAACACTGAATATTGGTAATAATATCTTACATATTTCATAGGCAGCCAACTATAGTCCAACGATGCCCAACAAACACATGAATCCCCTCCTGACTGGCACCTTTGGCCTTCATCATGTAGCAGATTGATAAATTAATTTATACAGCTGCTGGCACCTCGCCTGCTCATTAAACATTGATATCTATGATGCTGATCCTTATTAAATAGTTTGTGAAAGTATAATTCAGATGTCTTCCTTGGCTTCAGTCGCACAGGCAGCAAGGTCAATCAATTTCTGTTTGTAAGGTGCAGAATTGTATTTTTTTTAGGCTGTTAATGTAGTCTAAGATTTAAAAACAATAATACCTTTTCACAATTTAAGGGTATGTTCATACTGGAGGATTTTGATGCTGTGCCTTTTTTTTAAGCTCCACCAAAAACAGATTTAGTCATTGCGTCTGCCAACAAAGTGAATGGGATTTTCAATTTGCTGTGTAGACGTCAGTGTTTTTGACTGCTGCGTTAGTGACGCAGAAAATAATGAGCATCAATTAGTGCTTCGGTTTTCTGCTGTGCTTTAAAACCACAAAAGCACCAATTACTTACCCTCCCCGGTGATCCCACGATGAGCCCTGATGATGTGATCCTTGTAGGCATCGGCAGGATCTGGGGTACGGTACTGTATGGGACTCAGTCTGAGAGTCACATGGTGACAGGTCCTGTCAGTATCGTACTGACAGGTCCTGCTGGTGTCTGGAAAAATCACATCACCGGGGCTCGCTGTAGGATTACTGGGGAGGGTAAGTATTTGATTTGCTTGGGTGCGGAAGAGCACATCACCGGGACTCATCGTGGTCTCGCTGGTGAGAGTAATAAAGTCTGTGTGTGTCTCTATCTGTATGTCTGTCTGTGTCCCCTTAAAATGGAGCAAAAAAGCAACACAAGAGGATGTGATGCTTTGTTAAAAAAGAGGATCCATTTTTGCTGCACAAACGGTCTGTGTGAATGAGCCCTAATAGATATCATTAAAGGCAGATTGACAAGAGTATCAAAGCAGAGGATGACGTAACATGTGCAGCCAATTCTGCTGTTCCGGGTCCTAACTAAGATCTGCTCTAAGCTTTAAAGCTGGCCTCTTTGTGTTTAATTGCTGTGTATATTGTGTATTTTCTGCTTCTTCCCTCGTAGATTCTTCACCTCCGAGATCACAATTCTCCGACTCTCTGACTGTGCCCAGAAGGCTTCATTATAAATATAATTAACACTTCATATTTTTCTTATGGTCTTTGCAAGACTCAAACAAGGAACCTGTAGTGAACAAAGCAGAAACTCTAAGAATCGGCCACAGGCAGCACTATCTTATAGGAGATGTATTTTCTGCTGAAAGATATAATTGATTTTCTTCTTTTTATAACCTTTTTGTGGTGCTATATACAGATACATCTTTATATGTCAAGCTATTATATGTAAAAAACTAAATTACTGAAAAGGAGAAAAGTCTGGGATTTTTTTCTCCCTTAAAGTTACATCAACATAAAAACATTACAAGAATTGTATTTTAACACTTTTTAATATTCACATCACAACATTAAAAAATCATGTTGGGTATACCTGAAATTATAACAACCTGTATAGATATCTATGTGCTCATTGCAGACATTGGCTGGATTAGTCTCACATGTTCATGATATGACCAGTTATTTAATAGAAAAATAATGGGTTGCACTGGAGGAGCAATGGATGAAGAGCAGGAGAGTCCTACACCTAATATTATTTTATCAAATTGCCCCCTAACCTCTTTAATTAAATCCCTATTACTAGTGATAACCATTACACTGTGTGGGGGGGGCTATTGGTGCCATAATACTGTGCTTGGATGTTTGTGGGAGCCATTATGTTGTGTGAGGGATGTTGATATCATATTGTATGTGGGGGTCTATGAACTCTGTGTGTAGCTGGTTTTCATGATATCATACTGGGTGGGGGCTGTGGGGGCATCATGCTATGTGGTGAAGACTTTGGTGACTGTAATACTGTATGGGGGTCACTGTGGGGGTGTCATATTCTGTGGGAGGCCTCTTAGGTGCATTCTACTTTTTGTAGAGGGCTGTGAGCCCTATCATACTTTGTGAGGTCTTGTTGGGCTATTATACTGTGGGGTGGTTTGTGGGGGGCATTGTATCATGTCAGGAGGACTGTGGTGACCATAATACCGTGCGAAAGTTGTCTTTGGGTTATTATACTGTGTTAATGGTCACTGTAGGGCCTCATTATGTGTGTGTGAGGACTATGGGAACATCAAGCTACGTGGGAGGCAATTGGCTGAACACAGGGAAATTATACTGTGCTTGTGGGCAGTAAGGACATTATACTGTGTTGGAGGGCTTTGAGAGCAACCATAAAATCAAGTATGGAATAAACGTCTTCAATAAAAATCTAAAATATATTTTAGAAGATGCTATATTATGTTGTATTAAAGATATACAGATTATAATTAGTATTCTTTTAATTGGTGTACTTATTATCTATTACACTGGGGAACACAATTTTTTAGGAGTTAGGTCAGACAACTGTTCTTAATTTTTGAATGCTGAATCCAGAAATGATCTCAGTTTTTCTCTATCACGTCAAGTTTTTGAACTATAGGATTTTTGTCTTCTCAAAAATATGTAAACTACTGTACCTAAAAAGTGTTTTTTTTAAATAGTACAAATATGAACAAAAAAATGAAATATATAAGAAATAGGCATGACAAATATGTTTTAACACTATCATGTGTTTTACAAAGGATATATATATATATATATATATATATATATATATATCAGATAACAAGTCTTATTACAGATATCAGTGCAATTGTGCATCTCTGGCAGGTAAGTTGTGGAGGAAAAGCTTGACGTGCTAGAAAAAAACTGACTACATTTTTGGAATCAGCATGCCAATTTTAGTATAAATCAGCTCAAAAACCTAACTCAACAGAAATTTTTTTTCAAATTGTTCCCCAGTGTTATCTATTGATTGTCAACCTACTAGTTTTTTCTTTGCATATTTTATTGCTTGCATATGTTTGATGTTAACTTACTTCATACGTCAATGGAGGGGTTAGCCTGTACTCTGTGTATGATATGTATATAATTAGACTGTAGTATACAAGGTATTATTGGTGTTTAACAGTCTATATATAATATTAAAAGATTGCTTTTGACTTCATTGTGAAAATAAGCCTAGTAAATACTTGAATATGCTCAGGTACTTGCTATTAATGGTGAATTAACCTACATAGATGAACTTATCTGGTCCAAAAAAGTAACAAAACAAAACTATTGTAACAATTCTGTTCAAGGCCTTAATTGATAATTCAGTACCTCAATAAAGGTGCTTGGAGGTATGCTATATGAGGATTATGGATTCTTAGAATCAGGTACACAGAATGCTGGCAAGGAGAGTACAGCGTAATGGTGAATATTAATTTGCTATTAGGTCTGTTAAATGACAAAATATATTAATGTCCTAGTAACCAGGACATTAACCAATAAGTAGATTAATTCAATGCTATACATATAGTGGTGACTGATGACTAAATACCTCTTAAACTAGCTTGGAAGTTTGCAGTATGATACTGGTAAGTTCTCATCTTAAAGACTGCTAACTGGAAGACAACTAGTTAACATTATTCATATATTAATTTGTCACTTAATACTGTAACAATACTATTCATAGGCAGTGACTGATGATAAAATACCTAAATCAGGTATCTTGGAGGTATGCTATATGAGGATTATGGATTCTTAAAATCAGGTGCCCAGAATAATGTCAAGGAGAATACAACTAATGATGGATTTTCATATGCTGTTTGGTCTGTTACAAAATATAAATATATATATCCTAATAAGTAGATGCATATAATCCTATACAAATGATGGTGATTGATAGCTGAATACCTTATAAAACTTGGATTTTTGCAGTATGGTACTTGTGAGTTCTCATCCCAAACTGATAAGGTAAAGAATGTTTGTACCGTGTTTGCCAGTAGATAGAAAAATATTGGAATCTGTGAGTCCTCAGTGGTTGATACCCTTTAATGGCTAACTGAAAAGATGGTAAACATAGCAAGCTTTCGGGACAATATGGCCCCTTCGTCAGGCTGATAATGACACAAATTCTGAAGACACATACCTATATACAAAGGCAGGGTTAGATGATGTAGTAAATACCATAGGTGACGTAAAGCAGAGTCAGGCTAGGGAGGGGAGAGGAGCTGGGAAAGTAAAGTCAAAATTCTAAGATAAGAGGAACCAATTGAATTATTGTTCTATGATAAGTGGCCTGTGGAGACCTGAAGATTCCTCAGTGAGTTGTAGAGGGCTATAAATCGAAGCGAGACAGTTCACATAAGAAGTGTCAAATGTTCATTGTCCTCTAACTTGAGTCTGTTGCAAGATGTGATATCTCCATATGCCCTTTTATTTTATATAAAAACATATGAATCCATGTGAAACATTTAATCCTGTTTTGAATGTGTCAAACGTCGTTATCAATTGTTGTATTCCCAAATTCTTCTCTCTCTCTGAGATTTGAAGTTGCTTTTTAAAATGAGCAGCCTCATATCTGTTACACTGTGGTCAGGGCTGGAAAAATGCTACAAAAAACTTGCTGTAGGTAGATTCATACGCTTTTCTTTTATTGAGTGGCGATGAGAATTAATTCTTGTTCTGAATTGTAATCCGGTCTCACCTACGCACATGCCACCTGTTGGACATTTGGTACATATAATTAAATACACCACATTGCTTGTGATGCAGCTGAATTTACCTGGTATCTAGTAGTCCTGATCTGTCCCAGGAATCCTTATCTTGTCGGTTGTCATAGATGGACACGTTTTGCACCTGTTCTGGTTGCAGGGAAAGGTTCCTGTTGCTGCTGGAGAGAGCAGGGCACTTCTGACAATGATGCTTTTTAGATTTGGAGGTTGTCTGAAAACACAAGAGTGGGGGATCCGGAAATATTGATTTTAGTCTGGCATCTTTTTGTAGTAGTGGTTGTAGTTTCCGTGCTGCTCCTCTTAGCACCTCCAGACTTTGATTGTAGGTGACTACAAGAGGAACTCTGTTGTTTTCTTCTCTAGTTCTGTAATGTAGGAGATGATTCCTTGATATTCTGGTGGCTCTTGTAATCTGGTTCTCGATTGTTCTTGGATGGTAGCCCTGGTTTAAAAAGGTCTTTCTGAGGCCCTCAAGGTGATTGTCTCTATCTGTAGGGTTGGAACATATCCGATTGTATCTGATGGCCTGGCTGTACACAATAGAGTTTTTTATGTGCTTTGGATGAAAATTGTCCTATCGGAGATATGCTGGACAGTCAATTGGTTTCCGGTACAGGGATGGCTCCATTTCATTGTTCTGTAGCTTAATGATGGAGTCCAGAAAGCTGATTTCAATGCAGGAGTAGTTGAATGTTAAATTGATGGTGGGATGAAACCGATTACAGTGTTTATGGAACGTCTTCAGCTGTCGCTCAGACTCCGCCCAGATGATTAAAATGTCATCAATATAACAGTAGTAGGCCAGAGGCCTGATAGGACCAAAGGATAAAAAGTCACCTTAAAGCTTGGCCATGAAAAGATTTGCATATTGGGGAGCCAATTGCTGCTCATTCTAAAAAGCAACTTCAAATCTCAGAGAGAGAGAATAATTTGGGAATACAAATTGATAACGACGTTTGACACATTTAAAACAGGATTAAATGTTTCACATGGATTAATGTGATTTTATATAAAATGAAAGAGCATTTGGGGATATCACATCTTGAAATAGACTCCAGTTTGAGGACAATGAACTTTTGACACTTCTTATGTGAACTGTCCCGCTTCGATTTATGGCCCTCTACAACTCACTAAGGAATCTTCAGGCATCCACAAACGACTAATCATAGAGCAATAATACAATTTGTTTCCCATCCTAGAATTTTGACTTTAATTATCCAGCTCCTCTCCCCCTCCCTAGCCTGACTCTGCTTTACATCACCTGTCGTATTTACTACATCACCTAACCCTGTTCATGTATATATGTATGTGTCTTCAGAATTTGTGTCATTAGCAGCGTGACGAAGGGGCCATAGTGTCCCAAAAACTTGCTATGCTTACCATCTTTTCATTTAGCCATTAAATGGTATCAACCACTGAGGACTCTCAGATGACAAAAGTTTTCTATCCCAAACTGGTAACTTAAAAACATATACAGTTAGGGCCAGAAATATTTGGACAGTGACACATGTTTTGTTATTTTAGCTGTTTACAAAAACATGTTCAGAAATACAATTATATATATAATATGGGGTGAAAGTGCACACTCCCAGCTGCAATATGAGAGTTTCCACATCCAAATCGGAGAAAGGGTTTAGGAATCATAGCTCTGTAATGCATAGCCTCCTCTTTTTCAAGGGACCAAAAGTAATTGGACAATGGACTCTAAGGGCTGCAATTAACTCTGAAGGCGTCTCCCTCGTTAACCTGTAATCAATTAAGTAGTTAAAAGGTGAGGGGTGGATTCCAGGTGTGTGGTTTTGCATTTGGAAGCTGTTGCTGTGACCAGACAACATGCGGTCAAAGGAACTCTCAATTGAGGTGAAGCAGAACATCCTGAGGCTGAAAAAAAAGAAAAAATCCATCAGAGAGATAGCAGTCATGCTTGGAGTAGCAAAATCAACAGTTGGGTACATTCTGAGAAAAAAGGAATTGACAGGTGAGCTTGGGAACTCAAAAAGGCCTGGGCGTCCACGGATGACAACAGTGGTGGATGATCACCGCATACTTTATTTGGTGAAGAAGAACCCGTTCACAACATCAACTGAAGTCCAGAACACTCTCAGTGAAGTAGGTGTATCTGTCTCTAAGTCAACAGTAAAGAGAAGACTCCATGACAGTAAATACAAAGGGTTCACATCTAGATGCAAACCATTCATCAATTCCAAAAATAGACAGGCCAGAGTTAAATTTGCTGAAAAACACCTCAAGAAGCCAGCTCAGTTCTGGAAAAGTATTCTATGGACAGATGAGACAAAGATCAACCTGTACCAGAATGATGGGAAGAAAAAAGTTTGGAGAAGAAAGGGAACGGCACATGATCCAAGGCACACCACATCCTCTGTAAAACATGGTGGAGGCAACGTGATGGCATGGGCATGCATGGCTTTCAATGGCACTGGGTCACTTGTGTTTATTGATGACATAACAGCAGACAAGAGTAGCCGGATGAATTCTGAAGTGTACCGGGATATACTTTCAGCCCAGAGTCAGCCAAATGCTGCAAAGTTGATTGGACGGCGCTTCATAGTACAGATGGACAATGACTCCAAGCATACAGCCAAAGCTACCCAGGAGTTCATGAGGGCAAAAAAGTGGAACATTCTGCAATGGCCAAGTCAATCACCAGATCTCAACCCAATTTAGCATGCATTTCACTTGCTGAAATCCAGACTTAAGACGGAAAGACCCACAAACAAGCAAGACCTGAAGGCTGCGGCTGTAAAGGCCTGGCAAAGCATTAAGAAGGAGGAAACCCAGCGTTTGGTGATGTCCATGGGTTCCAGACTTAAGGCAGTGATTGCCTCCAAAGGATTCGCAACAAAATATTGAAAATAAAAATATTTTGTGTGGGTTATGTTTATTTGTCCAATTACCTTTGACCTCCTAAAATGTGTAGTGTTTGTAAATTAATGTGTACAATTCCTACATTTTCTATCAGATATTTTTGTTCAACCCTTCAAATTAAACGTTACAATCTGCACTTGAATTCTGTTGTAGAGGTTTCATTTCAAATCCAATGTGGTGGCATGCAGAGCCCAACTCGCGAAAATTGTGTCACTGTCCAAATATTTCTGGCCCTAACTGTAGATATCGTTATTTATGTTATGGGTTGTCACTTATAAGCAACAATATGTTTCTCCGCAGCCGCCTTGTACTCACTGTTTGCGGCAGGTGCAGGGCAGTTTCTCTCTGCTGTCACCCGACGGCAGCTGCTTCCAACTCCGCAAGCATGAAATGAACATGCTGCGGAGGAGCAGAATGCCAGCAACCCGCACCGCAACTAATAGAATGCTGTGGTCAGGTGAAGCATAGTGGGCAAGGGATTTTTTAAAATCCCATCCCCTATGCTAATACTGTACTATGCAGTGTTTTGGACGCAGCGGCAAGACGCTGCATCCAAAATGCTGTGTTTACTCATCGTGAATATGCAGCCTGAGAAGGGCTGTTTAGGAGTGTTTGCAAGCAGAAACTATTCAGAGACACACGCCGTTGCCAGCGGCATAAAACTCCAAGAATCGCGCCTGTCAGGTGGCGTCTGACACCAGCCACATGATTTATCTTTAACCTATGATTAGGTAAGCCTACACACGATGCTTACTAGAGATTTTTGAGCAGCAACACATTAGATGGTTTGGAACATAATAACACCAAACACATCAAATGCCCCCTAAGCTAGCTCCGGTGTTATATAGCATCGATTCAGTATTTTTTTTAATCAATAGGACGGTATTTGTTTAGTGCTTTACATGGGCCAAAATACTTTTTAATCCAAGATGTCAATATGTAATTTACTTACTTATTTTTAGAATAGTTAGAGCCTTTTACAATTGCTGAGATCAGACAACGCTGGCAGACGACTAGAATGTATTATTCAAGTATGGTAATGTAATGACTGACGGAAAGAGAGGACAGTTCATTTTACACTTGGCTGGAGACACTGGATTCTGATTATAGAAAAAGTCAGAACTTTCAATGTTTTCCTTCTATTTACAAGATAACAGTTTGGACAGAGGAATTCTCATTAAGATAAGATTTATAAACTGTACACCTGTTGATGAAGATAGTGTTACACTGTATTGTACTCTCTGTTCCTCATTAACACTTTTGCTACTGCTGATAATTTTTCTTTTTTGTGGCTTCATTTTTTCCTTCTCTTTTTCAAAGAGCATTAACTTTTTTATTTCCCAAAGATAAATTAGGGTTTGTTTTGAATGAACCTATACATTTTACATTATAATGTAATGAAATTCTGGAAAATTAATTCCAAGTTGGTTAAAATCCAATATATAAAGTTGAGTGTTTGTATGTATGCATGTATTTATATATGTATGTGTGTGTACAGTATGTGGCAGTAGTTCCGCTAACTACACATAGCCCTGCCAATGCCACATAGCCACTCCCACTCCACAGCCTGTATCTCCACATATCCTGGCCTCCTCCACATAGTCTCCCCATCGGGACTATATGGAGGGGTGGAGCTATGAAGGGGCAGGTCCATACATGGGCAGCGCTATGAAAGGAGAGGGGCTACTGAGAGGGGTGAGGCTAAGTGTAGGGGTGGAGCTATGAATGGGTTGGGCTACTGGGAGGAGTGGGGCTATAATACATACACACACATACATTATCATATATGAGCGATATAGCCATGGACGGTTATTATTACCATATATTAGCATTATGACCATATATGGGCATTATGCTAGGCAATTCCGGGATCTACGACTAGTTATGAAATTAAAACAAAATTTCATCATGTTTGGAAGGATTTTTACAACATTCATTGTGAAAACGTCTATTTTTTTGTTTTTTACTTTAGTAATAAAATTAATTCTGAACTTTGTAAAAAAAAAATTGGTTTTTGTCCCATTTTTAGTCACGTTTTCTGCCAATGCACCTGTAGGAGGGCTTGTATTTTGGGCACCAGGTTGACTTTTTTATTGATATAATTTTTTTATATTTTTATCAATTTTTTTATTGTATTTTTATTGGTAAAAGTATAAGGGCTGAAAAAAAAAAGGTCTGGAGTTTTGTTTAATTCATTGATTATCTTAATTGGTCAAACTTTAAAGTCATAATGATACCAAATATGGTTATTTTTCCTTTAATTTATTTTTAAAATGAGAATTTTTTTTTAATTTTATTCATTAAAAACATTTTTTAAGTTTATTTCTTTGTCAACTTAAGCAACGTGAAGCTCTATTCGGGATTTTAATACAACTATGTACTGCAGTATCGCAGTATACTGTATATTGTAAAACAAAAGAAAAACACTAAATTAGCATACGACCTATAGTAACGTAAATAAGTAAATACGATATTAGTAGTACATTTAAATAACATAGCGTACTTGGTTAACACTGTTTGATCAAAACTGTAAAAGCCATCCCACCACGACAAGATGTACCCATCATGATGGTCCTTCTCTAGTATTAAAACCGGACCTTGTGTCAGTGACATCTGTGACAACATGGACTCTTTTAGTGTATATCATAGGTTATGATTCTTAAATTTAGCCAGACATGTTGAAATTTTGTTTACTAAATTGTGATAAGCCACTCATTGTTTTGTTAGACTCTAAGGAGTCTACCAGTGTCCAAACGTTTATGTAATTATCTCACCCCTTTGTCAGAGTAGGTCAAAGACTATTAAGGATGAAACCTTCTATTGTCCAAAGATGTGTATTGCTCATTCTATGTAAATTACATGACTCCCTGATTCCCCTCTGCCAGAGACCCATTAGTCTTACAGATATTATGTATGCGGCTTGAAATCTAGCCAATGAGAGCACAGACTTATTCCACCAATCTTGAAGTCCCCAATGTTCTGAATTGAGTGCTCACGGGTATATAAAAAGGTCTGTTCATTACCAGTTGACATGCTACATGGCGCCAATCTAGGATCTGCAGATTTGATCAGAAGGCCATTACCCGAGACCTATGCACTTCGGTGCCGACCAAGCGGATCAGAACCTGGATTATATTACTACATGGACTTCAGCAATGAATGCTAGGATTCAGCTGGCATATCAAAGACTGCATAAGGAAGAAACCCAGGTTGGGAAAGTTCAGTCACCTGGCCACATCAGAACTTTACAATTCTCTGGTGAGCCAGCGGAGGGTAAAACTCTGTTGCCTGTTATATTCTGTGTTTTGTTTGGTTATGTGTTATATGACATTAACTGTGTGGAATCCAATAAAGCCTTAATATTGTGATTCCCTCATCCTTGTCTGAGTAGTGTTCCACCCTTGGGTAAGGAGCTCGGGCTTCAGCTGGGATGAGCCCTGGTCTCTCTCCTTTGCTCCCGTTGGATAACCCTCTGCTGGTCGACCGCTGAACCATCAAGCGGTGCCTGGTACTCTCTTTTGGTTGCTCAGGTGCCCGGGAGAAGTGTAGACTCCACGGGTCTCCAGATTTTCTGTGGTACTATAGATCCCACAGGTTCAGGCTCCGGTACCCGGTAAGCTGACTGGGCTGAACACCCTCGAGTTCCTTGCTCCCTCAAGCTGTCTGCTCCAGGGATCTTTCTATCTTCCGCCTTCCACTCCTCAGCTCCCCGGTCAAGGACCACCAGTCAAAAACCTCCTTGTTCCACCTAGAGGTGGTTTTATTTCCTCCCGGGTGACCTCCCACCGTGTGATCCACCTGCAGTTGCAGTATCTGCACCTCTTTTACGGGTACAGTACCCCTTTGTGACGCCCGCTTGGCGGGGCGCCACACAGTTAAGGTACTTGGTTAACACTATATAATCAAAAAGTGTAAAAACCATCCCACAGCATGATGAACCCAGTCTAGAGGGTCTTACTCTAGTAGTAAAACCTTAATTTGTGTCAGTGACATCAGTGTAAATAAAGGTAGAGAAGAACATAGCTGAACCATGCCAAGTTGTCCATGGTAAGCTATACAGATGCAATGTGTAGTTCAGAGTGAGGAACACCCCCACACCCATATGTACATGTGGCGCCTTGTGCCAGGTAAGCCACAGAACCAACTAGTACACTAAGGGATTTCCACATCTGGTACTCACATACACCCAACACCTTACACTCCAGGCCTGTAGGGGAGCTCCACTGGTTGCCGTTAAGCCAGATCCCCTATAAATACAGGTGCTGGGGGCGGAGTTAGTCAGAGTGTGAAGTTGCTATGAGAACTGTGAAGTTCAGCTCAGAGTCTAGTGAGCAAAACTGGTTACTGGAGCCATGCTAGGCCTGAAACCAGAGCACCATCAGAGCCAGTGTGAGGTCCAAAGAGTGGGGAGGAAAGGCAGAGGCGAAGAACAGTACAGTGGGGGCAGAGGAGCCATCTGGGCTCACCCCAGGAGAACACCGGTCTCTGGAGTCCGAGTCTGCAAGGGAGAGAGATTAACCCAGCAGAGAATCCCAGTACACTGCGGAGGTTTAGCTTCCCGAACACCCACAGCACTCACCATTTGAAAGCCAGGAGCAGAAGAAAAGTAGCGGTAGCCAATCGAGGGCCTTCAGTGCAGCCACACAGGTGTGAGAGATAAGAGAGGTCAGGTCTGGTTTACACATGTCAAACTTCAGGACAAGGGAACAGGACAAAGGAGGCCTATAGCCCACTCGGTGTGGAAATCCCAAAGTGCACCCTTCAATCCTGGAAGAGTACCTGCAAAACCACCAGTAAAAGGTACAGAAAAAGACTTTCTTGTGTGTGTGTCCATTCTTCAGCCTTTCCCACACCGCAACGACTGCACTACCCTATTCCACCATCATACCCTTACAGCCCCAGGGACCCCGCTCTACCTGTAGAAAGCCACAACACCTTGCTGCCGCCCTTCACCCCGGAGGTCCCATCAGCGCCGGTGCCATCACCGAACCTACAGGAAGTGTCACAACATTCATCCATTAACTTTTATCCCTGTAAATACCCCTTTTTGTTGTCACCACAAGAGCACAGGCTCGGGCACCGACCACCTGTGACATCCACCGCACCCAAACCCCCGATATCTGAGTACCCCAGACCCTTGTGGGCCAGACAAACAAAGTACAAAAAAACAGAAAAACAAAAAAATGCACTGGCACATACAGTGGCATGTAAAAGTCTGGGTACCACTGGTCAAATTACTGTTATGAACAGTTAAGCAAGCTGAAGATGAAATGATCTCTAAAAAGGCATAAAGTTAAGGATGACACATTTCCTTTGTATTTTAGGCAAAAAAAGTATTCTCATATTTTACGTTTTGAAAAAAAAAAGAAAAGAATATAGGCTGATGCCTATGAATCATAGCTTGTTAAGGCTTTTTGTAGCAGCCAAGAGTCTTTCAATTCTTGTTTAAGGGATTTTTAGCCATTCTGTCTTCAAAAAGTCTTCCAGTACTGCTCTTTTGAGGTCTAGCCACAGATTTTCAATGATGTTCAGATGAGGGGACTATGAAGGCCATAGTAAAACCTTCAGCTTCAGCTTGTGCCTTTTGAGGTTGTCTAATGTGGATTGTGACATGTGTTTAGGATCATTATTCACTTGTAGAAGCCATGCTCTTTTCAACTTCAGCCTTTTTTTACAGTTGGTGTTATGTTTACATTAAGAATTTATTGAAATTTAATTGAATCCATTCTTTCCTCTACCTATGTTCCCTGTGCCATTGGCTGCAACACAACCCTAAAGCATGATTGATCCACCCCATGCTTAATGGTTGACGAGATATTCTTTTCATTAAACTCTATGCCCCTTTTTCTACACTTATACCTTTGATCATTGTGGCCAAAAAGTTCTATTTTAACATCATCAGTCCACAAGGCTTGTTTCTTTTGCATATTTCTGACACAGAATATTGTGGCGAGGACACAGGGAAGATTTTCTTCCCATGACTCTTCTATGAAGGCCATATACGTGCAGGTGTCTTTGAACAGTAGAACAATAGAACAATGTACCACAACTCCAGAGTCTGCTAAATCTTCCTGAAGGTCTTTTGCAGTCAAGCGGGGGTTATGATTTTCCTCTCTAGCAATCCACCAAACATATTTCTCAAAGAAATTTTGCTTGGTCTTCCAGACCTTATCTTGCCCTCCACTGTATCTGTCAACTCTTCTTCGCAACTTGAAAACACTTTACTATCTTCTTACAGCCTTCTCCTGCTTTATGATCCACCAGTAAATTTCATTTTAAGAGTGCTAGACAGCTACGTAGGAGAACCCATGGCTGCTGCTTTTTGGCACAAGGGTAGAGGATGCGGGGTTTTTATAAAGCTGTAAAATTTGCACCACCTGGCCTTTAATAACGATGACAGTGAACAAGCCATAACACTAACAGGCTATTTAAGGTCTGAAACCTTGGTCAAAATTACCTGAGCACACAAATAGCCAAGGATGCTAAACCTTTATCCTCTTTAGGTGTTTTTATTGTCCTGTTTTGGGTTGTCCTAGCACAGCCTGGGTGTGGTTATATTTCTCCCTTCACTGCATTTCCATGATGGCTATATTTTCATGTGAACTTGTTTTTAGAATCTCCAGCTTTTTATATTTGGAATTTACCTTGGATGAGATCATGAGTTAAATATCTGCAGTTGTCTATGTTTTCCTTCCTAGCCCCCTTTATTCTTTCACCTTATTTGTACCTGTTTCAGTTTAGCTCACATGGGATTTCTAATTGTTACTGCTCTCCTTCCTCTCCACTTGTAGGTATGGCTTTGTGGCCTCCCTCTGGTTCCTCAAGAGGTATGAATGACAATCTCCCAGGGCCATGGGGTACTCAGAACCGGATCAAGCAGTTCTCTGGGAAGGTCATGGGGCTATGCCCCGGTTCCATTGCCCTGGCGGTGTCAATAAATGGGTGAAAAGGGGTACAGTGAATGGGATTTAACATGATGCCACCTTGTGGGTTTCGGCAATGAGGGATGGATGGCTGACGCTGCAGGGCAGATCCTCTGGGGCTGGTGGTATTGCAGCTGAGATGGTGTGTCTCTCCATGGGTAGAGCAGAGAACCCCAGGGCAGTTGATATTATCTATGCATAGGATAAGAATCAGTGTGGTGCAGGACTGAGGACGCGGTAAATAACTGCAGGACAGGGTGATGAAAGTTTCCGTTACCTTTACTTCATGGTTGATGGTGAAGACCGGGGCACTGGTAACAGATTGTAATGGAAAATCCGGGCAGCCTGGAAGCAATTGGAGATTCACCTAGTCAGGTGGGTTTAGAGGCCTTCCCTCTATGTGGATTACTTTGGTGCTCACTGCCTGAAGCTAAGCTGTTGCCCTCGTCCTGAATGTCTAGTCCTTGCCCATATGGCAGGCAGCTTGAGCCTATTCCAGGTGTCGCTCCTCCGTAACGGCTCCAGACTCTGATATGCTGCTGTGCTGTCGGTTGTTGAATATTACTTGCAATCCTCTGCCCTCTGGATTTAGCTGCCGGAACATAAGTGCCAGAACAACCATGGACTCCGGTGTCTGGTTTCTGGCGCTTTCCTCTGAGGCGATCCCTGTCACCGTTCCACTCCCCAGATTTTCCTCGACTCCTCTGTCTCACTAGCTTTCCTCTGTCCTGGTACAAGTTCCGCTAGCTCCAGTCCCCATCTTTCCTATTCTCTGTTCTCAAATGTTCTGTCTAACCCCGCCTCCAGGCCAGAATTTATAGGGAAGGAAAAGACAACAAGTTGCGCCACGCTGATCCCACACTTTGAATAAGGGTTAATCAGAGATACACTCACCTGGAACTGTTGTGCACCGCACAACAGGGAATGGGGTACAGGGTGAGTGTAAGATCTGTCTGTTTTTCCTGAAGCGACCTTCCACTTGGCTTTGTGTAGTAAGGCTCCGCGGTCGGGCCGACCGTGTCCAACGGGCCTGAACACTTAATCCCAGGGGAGGCAGTTCTATTGTATGTTCAGCAGGGTCTCTCCTCCAGCAGCTCTCATACCACACCCCGATCCACTTGAGAAAGACGTTTGTCGAAACGCATTGTGGCTGAGGGCTCGCTCCACCCACCTTTTAATAAACTTAGAGGTAATTCTCTTAATTTTCAGTTCCTTGGTCTTTTCTAGCGCTCACTTCCATACTATATTTCCTTCTTGTCAGAATTTATAGGGAAGCTCCCCGAAACAGGGTTCAGAGCTTCCCCTTCTGGTTTGGAGTCAGGACAATTGTTGGATGCTGGTGTTATCTCACAAGGGGACCCCTTCTTGCGTCCAAGCATGATGTCACCCGCTGTGAGGAAGGCAATGCCATTGAGGCAACCGGACTCCTGGGGTGCAATACGAAAAAAACATTTGATGGCCTTTTAGGGAGCCAGAACTGAGGTGATGCTGTTAGTTGTGCAGCTAGGGTCTTTATCGAGTACAGGAATTTGTTTTGTGGGGCATCGCATTCCCTTTTTCTGTTTCACATTTGTGTGAGAGATTTATGCTAATAACAAAAACATAAAATGAGCATATACCCTATAATAGCATAAATAATTAACTAGCAACAGTACATTTAAAAAGCAGGGCACTTGGCTAACACTGTTTGATCAAAAGCCTAAAAGCCATGTCACCACAACAATGCGTACCCATTGGGATAGTCCTACTTTAGTATTAAAACTTTACTTTGCATCAGTGACATCAGTGTAAATAAGGGCAGAGGAGGACACGGCCCAAACTGAAGCAACCTGTTAATGGGAAGGGATGTAGATTCAATGTCTAGCTCAAAGGGAGGAACTAGAGATGAGTGAACCTTCTCTGAACATGTTTGCTTGGGATTGGAAACTCGAGCAATTTACCAAAAAATTGGCGAACATGGCTTTGTTCGGGAAATAAGTTTGAAATTTAAAATGGCCCCAAAACTTTCCCTGAAAGTCTGGGGCCAAAACGCTCACCAGAAGCCCCACTAGCTGGGAACAATACCTAACCTTACAGTGAGGAGTGTTCTTGTCATCGGTTCAATCAGCTTGTATGAAGATGTATAATTTTTTTTGAGCTTTAAATGAAATATGTCAAGCTTCCAGGAGTTTGCATGTGTTTCCACACCAGGAGGCTGTAAATTTTGGAAACAGTGATAGATGCGGCAGCAGCTGTGAAGCCCAGGAAGCTTGCAATGACCTTAACACTTTCTTTTGAGAGAGCTTAATATTTTTGTGGGGAATTTTTGAAATTTTTTTGTACGTTTTATAATTATTTGATTTTTTATTTTAATTATTATTAATTCCACCATTTTACAGCAATCTGATGAAAAAGCATAGTTTTTTGCCAAGTTTTGTATTTTATTTCTTTTTTATGGTATTCACTGAAGAGGTTAAATGGGAACTCTAGGAAGATAAAAGGTT
Source organism: Allobates femoralis (assembly GCA_033576535.1). NCBI lineage: Eukaryota > Metazoa > Chordata > Amphibia > Anura > Aromobatidae > Allobates > Allobates femoralis. Next base: position 554,561,559 of record JARQOC010000001.1, on the reverse strand, counting down.
TTGTATTGTCCCTGCTCCCGCACATGATAAAGCTGTACACTACAGTTCAAGGATCTATAGTACACCTATAAATCAATAAAATCATATCTGCTACTCCCTTTGGGGACAAAGAAATTCAGTCATGTATAGTGCTAAAGATTCAGGGGACAGGAAGCTACCAAGTTGATATGGGGGAAGGGAGAACATGGCAGTATTGAATTGAACAATGCAGTGTTCTGCCTCTGTTTCTGGCCTGATACATGGCAGCACACATTATGTACTATCATATCATTGTACAGCAGAAAATCACTTTGTGTATTTCTATCTTCCTGGTGACATGATTGCTATTTGAAGGGAGAACACCCCTGTTCATACAGTACAGACCAAAAGTTTGGACACATGTGGCGCCCCGCAATGAGTGCGTCACAAGGGAGTATTGCAGCCGCAATATTCTCTGACACAGCAGTGATATAGTTAGCTTTGAGATCCAACCCAACATGCATCACCTAGAACAGAGGGCCAATCCTAGGTCCTGGTGGATGGAGTGTTAGGGAAGTGTAGTAGAACACACAATAGTCTAGACCAGGAGAACAGAAGAGCCTGGAACCTAGAGCGAAGCCTAGAACACAGAGCTTCTATTCCCCTGAGGGATCAGCGGCTGGAGCAGCACAGCGAGGGCACAGTGGTGAAGGATCTGGCGTTCCCTAGATAAAAAGCAGTGACGCACATCCGGGACCGGCGCCACGTGACCGGAAAGGTCCTGTACGGACAGCTGGGGACCAGCGAGGTCGAAGGAGTGGAGCGTGCATATTGCCGGGGGTCCCCCATATATCAGAGGCTATTACACCGGGTTGTGCAGGTCGTGCACAACCCAAACAGGTGAGTGGTCACCTGTAATAACGCCATATTAACTGAGCTATAGTGATCCTACACATGCGCCCCTTCTCTCCCTTTTTTTCTTACATAAACATCAGACAAACACAAATAAAAACCAGAGGGCAGCAGATCAGGTGAAAATATCATTTTGGTGTCATTCTCAAAACTTTTGGCCATGACTGTACAGTATGTATCTATTGGTATTGCAATGCTTTAATATAATTTAATCGATCCCTTTATTTTATTTGTCCCTCCTCTATGACAGCATAAATCCTAATCTTTAATTGAAATTGGTAAAAAATGATTTGTGTTTTTTTCTTCCTTATCAGAAGAAAGATCGGCGAAAGGCTCACTGGTCTAACAGAAATACATAATTTATAATAGTTTCCAGTAGATAAATAAAGTGTTTGTCACTCATCCTCCTGGGTCGATAGGAAAGTATAAATCTCTTACAAAATCAATACAAATTTTTGAATTCTTATTTTTTTCATAGACTCATGCTTTTCTTTATTGCTGTGAAAGCTGTGCATTCATTGTCAGTGAAAAATTAACTAGGTATTATCTTTCATATTGTTTATAAAAAAGTATCTGAAACTTGGTCACACTATTGGTGACGTAACTCTTCCTACTAGCATATGACAGTGTATATCGCAATGAACTATCATGGTATTTAGTACTATTTTAAAATATATTTTGAGTAATTGACATAAATATATGACTTTAATTATTTTAGCTTTCAAATGGTTACCGTTACCCCTTCACTTACATCGAAATCTCCATTATTTTGCTTTTTGGTTTTGTAGGTACCTGTTGGAATCTATGTAGAGCGTAACCCAGTCTAAGGAATCACTCATATAACCATTGCTTTATCAGACGTAAAAATAAATCCAGAAAAAACATATTTTTCATGTATGTGTTGGATGAGATTTTCATTAGTTTACTGTAATAGATTTTCATCAGTTAAAGTAAGAATGTCCATTATTACCATCAGAGAGGCATCCATTTGTCTCTCATAAGAATAAAGTATATTCTTAAGGGTCTCCTATATTTAATCAGTATTTCATCATTATTTGTGTGCCAAAACCAGGAGTTTCGCCAAAACACAGAACAGGTATCAGTCTGTCAATTATTTTTTGTGTACTAGTTCCACTCTTGGTTTTTGCATAGTAACAATGATGCAGAATACTGACTAAACACTGATGTTAAAATAATCCATTAGAGCACCACTCCAGTGATATTTTTTCAGTGTTGGAGTGGCACTTTAAATACAAAGCCCCCTTCCCCCAGTCTTATACTCACCTGCCAATGGGTAAAACAATAGGACATATCCAGGACAACAGGACAGCATCGTAGTTAAATGGGCAACCTACTTAAATGAGACATTTGCAAAAAGAGAAAAAAAAAAGAGTGTATACCCAAGAGGAATCCACACCAGTGTTCAAAATGCAATAGAATTTTATTAAATAAAGCAAATTGTGGACAAAAATATTTTACAACTTGGTGACAGACATAAGAAAAGTAACCAAAGACCAATGAAAAAGGACCTCTGAGAAAGGGGGAGCCAGTGAAGGGCTTGGCAGAGAGGAGAGATTGGGGAATAGCAGGGAGATAGGTGGATAAGTCGGGCAACAGAGTTTAGGATAGATTTGATGGGTGCAAGAGTGCTAGAGGGGAGGCCAGTGAGCAGGAGGTTACAATAATCAAGGCGGGAGATGATGAAGGCATGGACAAGTGTTTTTGCAGTGTGGAGGAATGAACGGATCCGGAAATATTTTTGAGTTGGAGTCGGCAGGAGGTGGCAAGGGCTTGGATATGTGGTTTGAAGGAGAGGGTAGAGTCGAGGATTACCCCAAGGCACTGAGCGTGGGGGACTGGGGAAAGTGAGCAGCCGTTGACAGTGATGGAAAGGGGGGGGAGTGGGTTGGGGGAAAAATGATGAATTTTGTTTTGTCCATGTTCAGTTTCAGAAAGTGAGCAGAAAAGAAGGATGAGATCGCAGACAGACATTGTGGAATTTTGGATAGCAAGGAGGTGAAGTCAGGTCCGGAGAGATAGATCTGATTGTCATCAGTGTAGAGGTGATACTGAAGACTGAGGGACGCAATGAGCTGTCCCAGCCGAGGGTTTAGATCAGGGGTCTCAAACTCGGCTGGGTTGGTGGGCCGCACATAGAAAAACATTTTCAGCGGAGGGCCACATCCCTTGTAGGACTAAGGCGGCCGTCACACGGTTCAATATCGATAGCGATATTGTTAGCCATCACGTGCACGCGCGATCGCTAACAATATCGTTCACATCGCTGGTGAGCTGTCACACAGGCAGACTCACCAGCGATGTGGACCAGCGAGATCGCTGGTAACTATGGTACACATCGGGTTACTAGGCGCCGCGCGGCGCTTAGTAACCCGACGTTTACCATAGATACCATCTCCCAGCATAGGCTCTGCCGCAGGGAGATCGTTCATCGTGGTGTCACACACCACGATGATGCAGATTGATCAAGCGCTTATCACTCATGCTCATGCTCCGGCTCACCAATTTGCAATCTAACGATCAAGCGATTTTACATTGTAAAATCGCTTGATCGCACGCAGCGATGCAGAAACTATATCGCTTAAGCGATCAAAAAGCAGATCGCTTAAGCGATATCGTGCATTAAATTGATGCGTGTGACGGCCGCCTTAAGTGATATTTTTAGTAATACCAGAATTTTTTGCTCAGTGTAGTAAAGTACAAATCCTGATCTCCTTCATGTAGTAATGTCCCCATCCTGTAGTAATGTCCTTTCTCTACTAATGACCCACATCCTGATCCCTTTTTCTAGTGATGTCCCCCATCCCGATCCCCTTTAGTAGTGATGTCCCTCATCCTGGTTCCCTTTTGTAGTGATGTCCCCATCCTTATACCCTTTTCTAGTGAGGTCCCGCATCCTGGTCCCCTTTTGTACTGATTGTCCCCCATCCAGATCCCCTTTTCTAGGTATGTCCCCTATCCTGATTTACTTTTATAGTGATGCCCCCATCCAGTTTTACCTTCTTTTTACACACATACACACTCAGTCACACTCACACACAAACCCTCACACACACACACAAACCCTCACACACACACAAACCCTCACACACACACACACACACTCACACACTCTCATACACACACTGAAACTCACACACTCACCTCATACACACTTTCTTATAAACACATCCTCACTCACATACTCACACCCTCACACACTCACCCTCAAACACGCACACACTCACACTTTTCTCACTTTAATGATACATCGCTCCAGTGCAGGGGGCCGCCGCAGTCCCCGCTGTGCTATGACTTCCTCCAGCCGCCGCTCAGACAAGCTCTGTTGCTCAGCAAGATCAATGCAAGGTGCCAGCCAATGAGAGGCCCGCAGCTGATGGTGAAATAGGATGTCACATGCGGGCCTCTCATTGGCTGGCAGCTTGCATTGATCTTGCTGAGTGGCAGAGCTTGTTAGTGCCGCGGACGGAAGTCATCACACATGGGGACTGCAGCGACCCCCTGCACTGGAGTGATGCATCATTAAATTGTCCAAGGTGCCGCGGGCCGCATAGTGAAGCCCCAGGGGCCGCATACGGCCCTCGGGCCGCGTGTTTGAGACCCCTGGTTTAGATGGAGAAAAGGAGGGGTCAAAGAACTGAGCCTTGGGGGATAGGAACAGAAAGGGGCTAAGGTGAGGAGGTGGTGTGGGAGAAGGTGTCGCAGAATGTCCAGTCAGTTAGATATGAGGCGATCCAGGAGAGGGCCACACCAGTGATACAAAGATATTTCAGAATCTGTAACAGGTGGGAATGGTCAACAGTGTCAAAGGTGGAAGATAGGTCAAGGAGGAGGAGGACAGAGTAGTATCGCTTGCTGTTGGCGGTTAACAGGTCATTGATAACTTTGGTTAAGGCTGTTTCGGTGGAATGATGCGGTCAGAAGCCAGATTGCAGGCGGTCAAGGAGGGAGGAGGAGGAGAGGTGGGAGGACATTTCAAGGTGGACATGCTGTTTCAGTAGTTTTGAGGCAAAGGGGAAGTGATATTGGGTGATAGTTAGAAAGAGATGATGGGTTGAGGGAGGCCTTTTTGAGGATGGTTATAATCAAGGCGTGTTTGAAGGATGAGGGGAAGACACCAGTAGGAAGTGATAAGTTGAAAAGATGGGTTAGGGTTGGGATGAAGACAGAGGTGAGGCTAGGAATGTGGTGGCATGGGAGTGGGTCAAGGGCGCTGGTGGTGAGGTGTGATTTTGATAGGAGGGAGGAGAGCTTATCTTTTGACAAAGTGGAGAAGCAGCCTTCGGAAGGAGAGAACAGTGTAGTTGTGAGGAGAAGGTGTGGGGACAGTGGGTCAAAGCTGCCTCTGATGTTATTGATCTTCTGTTTGAAGAAAGAGGCTAAGTCTTCGGCCGAGATAAGAGGAGAAGGAGGAGGTGCAGAGGGACAGAGTAGAGAATTGAAAGTTTTAAACAGCTGTTTGGGATTGTGAGACAGGGAGGAAATAAACTATTATTGCATTTTAAACACTGGTGTGTGCTTCTCTTGGTACATCTACTTGGCAGTAGTACACTCATTTTTTCTCTTTTTGCAAATGTCACCTTGCAGTAGCTTCATCTCTTATCAACCCCACTCCAGTGCCACTGTGCCATCTTGTGCCTGTAGCTTCTAACTGTCCAAAAGTTAGAAGTTACGTCACAAGAGCTCAATGCATCTCTGCAAGAGCCAGGACAAGGCCAAAATGAAAGAACGAGGCCCTTATTGCATTGTGACATCCGGCGTGCTCCATGCAACACTGAAGCTACAGCAGGTCACTATTCGCCGTACCTGCTGGAGAATGGTGATAGCGAGTGCAGTAACTGGAGGGTGAGTATCAGACATAGGACAGGGGACTTACTTTCAAAGTTCCACTCCATTGGTTCAATTAAAAAACGCCAAATGGTGCTTTAAGCAGTAGAGACTGGAGAGATTAGCGATGACACACCTGTGTGTCATCTGTTAATTTCCCAGACCAATTGACTGATGTTGACAAGAATGATCATTGACTCAGATGAAAAAAGGAACGTCCCCATTTTTTTTTCCTACAGATATTTGGTCGGCAAAATATCAGGAACATGTGAACAGACCCACAGACTATAAAAAACAGAAATAAAACACATGAAAAATTGCTAATCCTAAAAAGACTGGGCACATACTATTATTTATTTAAGAAATTGCATATCTTGTCATTGTTTTGAGGGTACAAAATTAAAATCTGCAATAAATACACGTCTGATCTGCAACATGCACATGATATGCTGCACAAGTCAACTTTCTCTGCAGTGCGTTAATAGAATTTGGCAATTCCTCATCCAATTTGCTGCTATTTTTAATACCAAACATCTACAGAAAATTTGCCACAAATAATTTCACATAGTGTTAATGTAGTTGATTTTGTTAGAATGATTTAAAGGGCAGTATAATCCACAATCCAATCAAGGTACGATTGAATAAATGTAAGTGTCTGTAGTTAGATAAAATTAAAATCAGCTTTTATTGGAAATTGACTAATTTCTGTCCACCAGCCAAGAGTGTTTTAATTATCACTATAGCTGGATCCTACCCTTTAAATTTTAGGCTATAAACCGAAGTAGAGACATTCAAGGATTGGTTTTCACCAATAGGGTATGCCTTGTTGCTGGCTGTTGGGCTTATCATGAATTGGCTAAATTGTGCACTAATTACCTCATTGTTAACCTAATTTCTGTGGCAGTAATGCAGATCCAAATTTATTATATTGAATGATCACTTAGTATAGCTTTTCAGTGTGCAGCTGTATTCGCTTTAATTATATTTTAAGGATATACCTTGAATATAACATTACTGGAGAACCACTTTATGCATTTTTGATTCTTTCACTAATTTTCACACTGTAGCAAAGGTTCAATAACTTGACTGAAGCTTGGGTTCATTTCCTTGCTTGTTTTTGTGCACAGCTTTAAAGAATTACATGCTAATAGGACCCTTGCTACTTTAATTTTGGGATAAATAAAGGTCATGTCGGTCAACTTCAAATTGAACATGTTATAGGAATACTGGATGGGAATACCCTTTTAATGGAACTAATTAAAGGAAAGGTGCATCATCGGCACTTTGGAAAATGGGTGAACACATATATGTACTTCATCCAACAGTCACCAATATCCAATAGATATTGAGAAAGAGACAGCACATCGAGTAAAATGAACCTTTGACTATCCCATATCCAGTGAAATATCTTGAAAATATTTGGCCTCAATTCAAAATTTCCAATGGGGCCCATAACTATGGAAGTATTTAAAGGAGTTGTCTAGTCTAAAACTGATAATTCTGCACTCACTCAATGGGACTGTAACTCACCAAGGGGTCTATGGGAACTCGGAACCCGGGCGTGGAGTTGGAGGGATGTCACTGGTGGTCCGCCCAGACCCGTAGCCCTGGTGGTCAGCCCAAAAATTGGGGAAGAGTAAAAAGGGAATAAAAGAAAAAGAAAAGAAAAGTTTGTCATGACGCCAACTGCAGATTCTGGTGATGTTCACCAGCGCCGCTGTCAGACCGCCGGGGATGATGGCATTGCAGCTTGGGTGATATGGCTCCCTGCAGGTGGAGCCAGGTCCCCGGGGCAGGATAGCACTGCACTTGTTGTCGTGGTGCTGGTTGTGGGCAGCTGCGCAGCAGTTCGTGCAGAAAGGAGACACGGAGGCCTTGTGACTCTGTACAGCTGTTTACTGTTGTAAAAGTGCACGGATCAGGTTCACAGTTACACAGTTCTTTAGTGGGTAGCTGGCCGGGTAGTCTCTGAGGAGAATAATGTCTCTTTGAGGCTTTCAGAGAGTACCTTCTGCTTTCTTTCACTGTCCTATTCTCTTCCTTGCAGTTCCTTACTTCCTTGCGCTGCCCTGCACAGCCTGCTTGTCTACCAGGCCCGTCGGGTGCTATGAGGTACCCTTCTTCTCTTCTAAGGGGCTCAACCCTGTTTAGTGCTCCTGGTGGGGCTGCACGTTCTGGACGGGTGAGTCGGGGCTATACATAGTCCCACTACCTACTGGTGTTGATGGCTCAGGGATAAACTCCTGCACTGCGACTCGGATACAGTTTTCCATTGTGGACCAGGATTCCCCCGGACTGTAGCAGGTCTGGCACTGGGTCTCCTCTTTCTGTTTGGGTCACCACTCTTCCTGGGTACCCTTCCTGTTGTGTCCCCTGAGGGGTCATTCTCTGTCTCTCTCCACAGACGTTCTGCCTCTCTGCTTCCCGCTCACGTTGACGCTACACTCCCCAATGACAGGAATACCACACACTCTGTTGAGGGTGCAGTACCCCTACTGTGGCGCACTGACAAGTGGGATGCCACAACTGCAAACATATCAATCCTCCAAGCACTCGTGCCAAGTGCTGAGAAAATTTGTTGTTTTCGAAACCAGGAACAGACTGCAATTAGGCGGCATGCATGTTCCAGGCAACAACATGACTAATGTATGAAGCAGGCGCATCTGACTAGTGGGAGCACTATCTAGTAAGCATGGCATAACACCATACACTTGTATTGAATGAGGCCATGCCTGGGGCACTGGGAGGATTGATAAGTTTGCAGTCTCATAGATTGACTGCAGAAATATCATTGTAGACCAGACAACCCCTTTAATAACAATGGTCTTTTCATATAGGCCAAATAAACTTTATTGCAAATGGAGTCCGTGGAGCCTCGATTAAGAGTCTCAAACACGGGACTAGCCAAATACTTTGTGAAATAAACTTTATTGACCTATTGTCATTACACTCTTGTCCATACCATGTTTCAACTCCTGTGAGCTCATCTCATATTAAGATGCATATCAAGAAGTAAAAATTTTGACTGGTCAAGGCTGGCATACATTTAGGTTTTAATTTATGTTGATTTCTTGTGTAAATGATAGTAAATTCTTCACAGTTAGGCAGCAGGAAGCCGGCTGTCAATTAACACAAAGTCGTCAGTGATGCCCCATTAACAGAGGAGAACGGTAGAAAAGGAACTGTCCTATCAACGTGACGTCACAGGAAACAGGAGAATCACCACCAAGATTGAGGCATCATCACTGTTTTGAGCCGGGAGAAATCCTTACACAGAACAGGCAGTTAGGGTCCCGTCACACTTGGCGGCGCTCCAGCGATCCCGACAACGATACGACCTGGTAGGGATCGCTGGAACATCGCTACGTGGCCGCTGGTGAGATGTCAAACAGTCAGATCTCACCAGCGACGCAGCAACGATCCGGTGACCCGTATAACGACCTGGGTGGTTGTTGGGACCCTGTCACACAGCACCTAGTCTGACGGCTCAGACATACTTGGCTGAGTTCTGAGTCGTCAACGAGGTCGTTGCTAAGGCATCAAACAAACCGATGCATGCTGCCCAGCAGGAACCCGACGATCAAAAAATGGTCCAAGCAATCTCACAGCGGGGGCCCAGTCACTGCTACGTGTCAAACATAGCGAGATCGCTGGCGAGGTCGCTGTTGCGTCACAAAACCTGTGACGTATCAGCGATCTTGCTAGCGATCTTGCTATGTGTGACGGGGGCTTTAGTTAGCAACTACCTGGAGATAAGTGCTTAGTCCCATGAAGGGAAAAAAGCCGTGGACATTTTACATGTGTGCGTGATAAAACACTAGACTTTATCTGTGTCATCTCTAATAAGAGGGTTATAGAGAATAAAATAAAATCTTTTATATTTGTTGCATTAAAGCAAGAGTGAATATTTACATTTATTAAATGCTTTACTTAGTAAAAGATAAAGGTGTAATTACTATACAAAGTTTCTTACAGTAAAAGACCTTCCTCTAGAGTTCTTGGCAGCCTTATCAGTTTTCCGTCTGTACATTTTGAAAGCTGTCTCTCTAAGGGTGCTTTCACAATAGGATTCCCCTCTGCAGCGTTCTGCGGAGGGGAGCCGCAATGTGAGCGCAACACCGCTTACATGTTGCATTTCTGGTGCGGACGAGACTGGGTGATGCGGATGCCTGCGCACAGATCACATATAGGAGTGAATGGGTGCGCGCAGTCAAGCGCAGCACCTTGCGCTTCCATTCTAAAGATAGGGACCTGTGAGGCTGCGCTTACATTGCGGCTCCCCTCCGCAGAACTCTGCGGAGGGAAACGCTAATGTGAAAGTAGCCTTACTAAACTACTTTTACATGTTTGTAGAGCACTTAGGGGGCTTAGAAATCTGGCTTAAAAAAAGCTTTGAAAAGTCACAAAATATTTGCACGAAGCTAAGCTGCACAGAAATGTTGCAAATGTTGTTATTTTCATGGCAAATCTGCCAAATTGGGCAAAGCTGGATTGGGCGGGAGAGGACGTGTCTACATCTACCCATTACATTATGCAAAAGTATGAAATGTTACTTTGATGGTGTAGCATTTCCTGGTGAGGCACATAGCATGAAGAAGATGCACAAGATCTTTAGGTCACATGTGCTTCTTAATTAATTCAACACATTGTACTCTAGCTAGTCATTCATTAAGACTGATGTATGAAACACCGGTCTCAACAAATCGTCCCTTTTGTCCCAATAAAAATTATACAGTTAAGATAGCTTTTGTGGTTTAGTTACCTAAAAAAAACAATAACTTATTTTACATGAAAAATAATAAGGCAAAGCAACAACAGGTGTGAAATAGACTTGGGTTTACTAATAGTTCACACACTGAACATGAGTCACCAGTGTGATGCACCAAAAAAAGCTAACACAATTCTGGGATGTGTTAACAGAAGCGTAACGTCTAGATCACGTAAAGTCGTTACCCCCTCCTACTCCTCTTTGGTCACACCTCATCTTGAATACTGTGTCCAGTTCTGGGCACCACATTTTAAAAAAGACATCAACAAACTGGAGCAGGTTCAGAGAAGAGCGACCAGAATGGTGACCGGTCTGCAAACCTTGTTCTACGAGGAAGGGTTACAGGATTTGGGAATGTTTCACTTGCAAAGTAGAAGTCTTAGAGGAGACTTAATATCTGTCTACAAATATCTCCAGGGCTGTCACACTATAGAGAGATCAGCATTATTCTCATTTGCACAAGGAAACACTAGAAGCAATGGGATCTAACTGAATGGGAGGAGACACAGATTAGATATTAGAAAAAACTTTTTGACAGCGAGGGAGATCAATGAGTGGAACAAGGCTGCCATGAGAGGTGGTGAGTTCTCCTTCAATGGAGGTTTTCACACATAGGCTGGACATACATCTGTCTGGGATGATTTAGTGAATCCTGTGTTGAGCAGGTGGTTGGACCATATGACCCAGGAGGTCCCTTCCAACTCTACTATTCTATAAATGAGGGTGTTTCAATGCACTGCCATATCTTGATTGATTCTTGTCTGCAGCACAATACCAAGTGGCAGCTGCAGACATAAGGGCCGCTTCACACTGCGGCGTGATCCGGTCCGGTTCTGTCTGGGAGGACCCAGACAGCCGTGGACTGGATCTGCACACCGGACTGGAGGGCTAATATGCCCTCCAGTCCGGTGTGCAGAGCACGCAGCTGCAGCTGCTTACAGCTCAGGACCGCGGCGTCCGCGGTCCTGACTTATCAGCAGCGGGAACTGCGTGCGCTGCACACCGGACTGGAGCGCATATTAGCACCCCAGTCCTGTGTGCAGATCCGGTCCACGGCTGTCTGGGTCCTCCCGGACAGAATCGGACTGGATCACGCCGCAGTGTGAAGCAGCCCTAAGCCTGCAATGAGCACTAACAATGATACAATGTAATTGTGGCTGCAATGTCTGTGTAGAGCCAATGATTGAGTTCAGCGCATCAATCAATAACATAATCCGTGGCTCTGTACCTCTGCACAAATAATGCTTGATCCACGTTCTATTGAGATTCAGCTCATAGACTGATATTTTGAAAATTTCCTGTAGAATTTGCTGATAAAATTCTGAATTAATTATTCACTCAACAATCGCAAGTTGTCCTGTCCCAGGTGCAGTAAAACAGGTCCAAACCATAATGCTATCACCAATATATTGTATAAATGATATGAGGATTTTACGCTTTACTGCAGTTTCTGTCTCCAAATGTAATGTTCTCATTTATACCAAACATTTCTATTTTGGTCTCATCTGTCCACAAAACAGTGTTCTGGCTCTTGGAGTGATCTTAGTTGGTGGACCACTCCTCGGGAGGTTAATGATGGCCTTGAATTTTCTCCATTTGTATTGATCTTACTGTAGATTGGTAAAGTGAGTCCAAACTTTTTAGTGATCATTTTGTAACTTTTTCCAGCAAAATGAGAATCAACAACTCTTCCGCTGAGGTTGAAAAAAATCAGTCTTTGACTCATGATATGATTTCCTAAACATGTTATGAAGATCATAACTTGCTAGATCTCTGGTCTTGAAACAGGCCACCCACTCACACCTGATTGCCATCCCATTGAGTGAAAAAACCTGACTCCAAAAAATCATAAAGGTTAACATAGTTATGCCTCTCACAAGAGTGATATTGGACCATTTCCATCAATGAAAAAAATGACAAAGTCTAATATTTTGTAACCCATGTTTTGTTTTGTGGTTCTCTACCTACATTTAGGACTTGTGTGAAATTCTGATGTAGTGTTAGATGAAATTTATGCACAAAAATTGAGAATTCTGAAGGGTTCAAACAGTGGTGCAATTTGAAGCTCATGGGCCGATGCGAACGCTCCAACAGGGCCCCCAATTATTACATATTTAATAGCAATAGTTTTTTTCTATAGGCCAAAGGGACTTTTTGGGCCCCCTAAACTCCAGAGCCCTAGTGTGATTGCAACCCCTTCACTTATTGTAGTTACATCCCTGGTTCAGAACTTTTTAGTACCACTGGACTTGTATTCCTATGTGTCGGACAGCTTGGAAAAGTCACTTTTCTTAATCCTTTTCTTAGAAAAATCCTATATTTATTGATTTGCTCTTTTATCTGCTTGTTGGAGGTGTTATCTGGTTTTATGTGAAAAACAACACATGCTTTTATTAGGAGTCTAGAAATATTTATTTTACACATAAAATTATAGTAAATGTCTCCAACTGTTTTTACATATAATCGGTACCCATAATATCACCGCAAATCTACTCTTGCTATTGTCGATAAACGGGTGTTGACTATAAACGTAGCAATTTAGTCTTTTATCTAGGATTATTTCCACTTTGAAATTAAATCGTTCTATCAATGAACTAAATTTAAAGGGAAACATCAGTAAACTACCTATTATTTTAATCAGGCTTTTTTGGTAACTATACTTTTTTATTTTTGCTGTTTTATTCCCATACCACAATTGGTACTCACCTCCTCCCGACCGGGCAATCTACTTATTTTGTGGTTTAATTTTTTCCTCCTTCTTTTTCAAGAGCCATAACTTTTTATTTTATTTTTCTATCCACATAGATGTTTGTAGTTTTACATTACAACATTAATTTAAAATTCAATCTACTGGTGCAATTCTCTTAGGGTCAAGTTTGAGTCAAATTTCAGATTCAGGGATAAATGAATAACCGAAAAATGATCCAGCAATGTTTGGAGAAATCATAGGAGGCAAAGGATTTTTCCTAAAATTCTTTATTCCATCATAAAAACAGCAGCACAAGTCAGGCAGACATAAAAAAAACACTCAGAGGTTGATAATGTTCAGCATAACCACCAACTAATAGCTAGTCTTAATCATGGAGTAATATTACTTTGAACATTCTATCTACTGGAACGATTTGTGGAGGATCAAGCTTTTTCTTTAATTTGAATTGGGGTTCCCTCCCAAAAAAATGCTTGTCTGGCACCATTTCCACACTGTTGAAGCATCAGAAATCAGGCAAACTTAATTTTGCATTGGCGTTCATGCCTCCCCATAATGCCAAGAAGCCTTGACATCTAGCAGATTATCATATCTTGTACAGTGGTTGTCGGAACACGATTCTCCAGCTCAGTTTGCATTATTGTTTTTATTTAAGTTGCGAAAAAAGCTTAAAAATTTGTGGAGAAGCAAACATTTCTTCTGTGTCACCAGGTTCTTAGAGCCACAGCATTAACATATTTTTTTTGGCTAATGAAAATGTGTGAAGGTTTAATTTTTACAAACCGTGATGTTTTTATCTATATTATTTTGGGGTAGATATGATTATTTGATAGTTTCTTATTGCATTTTTTTTAGTTGTGGTGATGACTGAAAAATCATAATTCTGCCATTTCGTTTCCTGCCCCTGTTTACCAATCGGATTAACTCGTTGATAATTTGATAGATTGGACTATTATGCATTTGGCAATACCACCTATGTGTATTTTTGTATTTCTTTTATTTTTAATGGAAGTGATTTAAACTTTTATATATTTTAAATTTTTGTTTAACTTTGTATTATATTTTGTAGTCCCCTTCAACCTGCGATTGTCCGATTGGTTGTACTATATACTGCAATTTCACAGTATTGCAGTATACAGTCATGCCCAAAAGCGTTGAGACAGGTCTTCACAAAGTTTACTACTTCGGCATCTTAGATCTTTCTGTCAGATGTTTGTATGGTTACTGAAATACAATTTCCAGCATTTTAGATGCATTACAAATATATTTATTGTATTTTAGATTTTAACAATAGAACAACAAAAAATGTCAAATATATCACTTCAATATGTTAATAAATCATATAATAATGAACATACAAATAAAACATAAATACAGAACTTACAAAGATAAAATCCTTGAGGTGTGTAGTTTCAGACACCCCCATTACTAACCCAGTAAGTGTAAAGTGAATAGAACACAGAGCCATGAAAAAATAGTTTGAGTAAAGACTCTCTTAGGCCAGGGCCACACTTGTGTCTGCAATCCTGCTACTGGATCCATTTTTTACATGTTTTTTACATCCATTAATGCACCCATAGACTCCAATGCAAAAAACGCATTCATTTAACGCATTCCATTTTTGAGAAATCCGTTTTTAATAGGTTCTGCAACGTTTTTTGGTGTTTTGTCAAAAACGCATGCATTTTTTTAAACATGGGGGTCTATGGGAAACGCATGTGTTAACGCATGGTACATATAGGTACCATACGTTAATGCATGCGGTACAAATGGCTCAAAAATAACAACATAAAAAACTGGATCCAGTAACAGATCCAGTAGACAGATGCAACCTCCTAAGTGTGGCCCTAGCCTTACACCATCAGTCATTCACCAATTTATTATTTTTAAAAAATCCAGGAAGTTCCAACATAATCCATGGTGTACTAGTCCCACAAAATCCCCTGAGTTATTACTCCAACCTATGGTGCCTTGTTCAGGTCACTGCTGGTCAATGCCAGACCTGGAATTTCTCTACTGTACAGCATTACTGATATTGGCAGACAATCCCTACATGTTTAGTGCCTGAAAAACCACTGCACAGCATGCAGGTGGGGACTTGAGCTTTCTCTTGAACACTCGCGATACTCAATCAAGTAATGAGCATATTCGAGCACCCCGATGTTTGATCGAGTATCGAGTAGTGGCGACATGTTTGCTCATCACTAATTATGAGGCTAATAAAGAATTCCTAATACCATCTAGGAGTAAATGTTGCTGTCAGGTTATTAAAATAGCACCATTTATTCCATGGCACTTTACATGTAAAAAGGGACATACATAGACAAGTACAATAATCATGAAGTACAAGGCATAAATTAGCACAGGAGGAGAGAGGACACTACCCGCAAAGGCGCAAAGTCTACAAAGGAGGGATGAGGATACAGTAGATGAGGAGAGAGGACCCTGCCCACGAGGGCTCACAGCTTACAAGGGATGGGTGAGGATACTGTAGGTGAAGAGAGAGGACCCTGCCCACAAGGGCTCACAGTCTACAAGGGATAAGTGAGGATACACTAAGAAAGGGTACAGCTGGTCATGGGGCAGTTTGGTGGACTGAGGGTCACTACAGGTTGTATGCTTGTCGAAAGAGGTTGGTCTTCAGGTTCCCTTTAATAAGCAGAATAAATTCCAACCTTTTGTCTACTGCCTCTGCTGATACATAAAAACTCTGATATTTATTATTAAATTCTATATACCGTATATACTTGTGTATAAGCCGACCCCCCTACTTTTGCCCTCAAAACCTGGGAAAACCTATTGACTCGCGTATAAGCCGAGGGTGGACCGCAGCACAGGTATACAGCCCCCAGCAGAGTGGTATACAGGCCCCCCCAGTGGTAGTATACAGCAGCCTCCCCAATGGTAGTATACAGCAGCCTCCCCAGTGGTATATACAAGCCCCAGCAGTATTACAGCAGCCTCCCCAGTGGTATATACAGGCCCCAGCAGTATATACAGCAGCCCCAGTGGTATACAGCAGTGGTATACAGGCCCCAGTGGTATACAGTCCCCAGCAGTATATACAGCAGCCCCAGTGGTATACAGCAGCCCCAGTGGTATACAGCAGCCCCAGCAGTATATACAGCAGCCCCAGTGGTATAAAGCAGCCCCAGTGGTATACAGCAGCCCCAGTGGTATACAGCAGTCCCAGCAGTGTGTCATATATGGCCCCCAAATGCTGGCACTTGCCCCCCTCCATTGTAAGGCCCCCCGCGCTGCTTAACTTACCATCCCTGGTCTTCTGCACCACGCCGGTCCTCTGTGCTCCGTTCTCTTTGCTCCCATCCTCGGCTGCATCCGGGGTCCCCGGCCGTCACAGTAACGATGACGTCATGCGACCGGCCGGTCACATTACCGAGGATGCTGCCGAGGACGGGAGCACAGTGCAGAAGACCAGGGATGGTAAGTTAAGCAGCAGGGGGTCCTTACAACGGAGGGGGGCAGTTCCAGCATTTGGGGGCCATATATGCAGATATGCACTGCTTCCCCCTGCCACTGATTGACAGGGGGAAGCAGTGCATATATAATGAGCGGCCCCACGTGACGGGGCGCTCATACAGCAGCCTCCCCCCACCTCCTCCAGCCTCCCCAGCCCCGGACACAGCCCCCACCGTATTGACCCGTGTATAAGCCGAGGGGGGACTTTTCAGCCCAATTTTTGGGCTGAAAAACTCGGCTTATACACGAGTATATACGGTAGTGACATGTTTGACCTGTAATAAACATTAAATGACCTAACAATTATTTGTTTACATCTCATAAAGATTTCAGTGTTTTACACAAATGAAGGTATGTTCACACAATGTCTTTTAAATTTGTCCATACCATAACTGTGTTTTTCAAGAAGCATCTATTTTGGCGTCTTTTCAGTAATTTTTTTACGACTTAAAGGAAATGATTATTTTTTTTACGTAACAAAACAAAATCCTGTAATTTTTACAGGGGTGTGTCTGAGTGGACTTTTTATATTTAGTACACACTTGTGAGTGATTTTCATTGCTTTTAGGCTATGTTCGCACTGTATGTTTTTGATCCATTTTTTCTGGTACGTTTTACTCTCTTTCAGCTGTCAAACTGGATCAGCTTTATTAAAACTTTTATAAAAAAAAAAATGCATCAGATACGTATTGTCCGTTTTTGATCTGCTTTTGATCTGTTTTGCAGCATTTTTCTGGCGCATTTTTAAAGCCCAAACAGAATGGCTTCAATGGCTTCAGAAATTCTCTTTTAACTTTGGCCAGATCTGTGCCTTGCCACAATTCTCTGTGCTTAAAACAATGGTTCTTAATTCCAACGCGTTTTGAGATCGTCCTGATTGCTTCATCATACAAAAAAATCAAAATAGATGGTTGCGCCACACTGCAAATTTAGGGGTATAAATTCCCGTTACACTGTACGTATCACTCACCTAAGTTGGTTGTGACCTCTGCACAACTAGATTAGCCGCAAGTAGGTGAGATTTTTTATGCAGGGTCCCTGTCTTCATCTATTGCCTGTCTCTCCTTTACACCCAGGTCTGTGCTCTGTCTCTCACACGTGCAGGGGCCAGGTTTCTGTTTTCTTCAGCAAGGTCCTCTCCCAGAGCTGCTCGCACCACTCTCCCCGAAGGGAGAAAGGAACGTAATGCAATAATAAATGTGGTATATAGAAATGAGCGCTAGGGATAATGGAACAAGCCGAACGCTTTTGTAGACATTACCTATAGGTTTATTACGATAAACACAGTACAGGTCCTTCTCCCACAACGTGTTTCGACGCTACATGGGAGACGCATGTAGCGTCGAAACGCGTTGTGGGAGAAGGACCTGTACTGTGTTTATCGGAATAAACCTATAGGTAATGTCTACAAAAGCGTTCGGCTTGTTCCATTATCCCTAGCGCTCATTTCTTATATACCACATTTATTATTGCATTATGATTGCTTCATCAGTGATGCAACAACAGTCCGTTTCTGGAGTTACTGAGGACCATTCATGAGGTGGGGGATTCTGCTGCAGCTGTGATGCTTTAAAACAAGTTGTAGGTCACACAACTGATTAAGATGAGAAGTTCTTACACTGCACTTACACTTCCTACAAATAGACCAATTGCGCCCTTTTCTACCCCTTTTCTTTTAGATATTGCCACAATTCTGAATCTGAGCTCCTTGGGCAGTTCCTTTGACCTCATGATTCTCGTTTGGTCTGACATTCACTGTGAGCTGTGAGGTGTGTGCCTTTTCAAATCCAGTCCTATCATTTTAATTAAACCCAGCTGGACTCCAATGAATGAGTAAAACCTTCTCAAGGAGGATCACAAGGAAATGGACAGCATGTGACTTAAATATGAGTGCCTGAGCAAAGGGTCTGAATACTTATGACCATGTAATATTTTAGTTTTTCTTTTTTAATTAATTTGCACAAATATCTACATTTCTGTTTTTTTTCAGTCAAGATGGGGCGCAGAATGTACATTAATATGAAAAAAATTAACATTTTTGAATGTACTAAATGGCTGCAATGAAACAAAGAGTGAAAAATTTAAAGGGGTCTAAATACTTTCCGTACCCACTGTATGTCTCAACCCTAATATACTACTGTGAGGACTGAGGGATTCACTTAGGCCGGTTTCACACCATGGCAAGATTAGGTCTTGCGCTGTCCGGTGTGAACCTGACAGCCCTGGACCCGACTTTGAAAAAGAACCAGAGGGCAAATATGCCCTCCAGTCCGGATTGCAGCTGGATTCCACATTTCATAACAGCAGGAGCTGTCCCTGCTGAAATGCCAGAATCGTGGCTAGCAGGGGAGCTGGCCACGATTCTGAAATATCAGCGGGGAGCTCTCCAGCTGCTGAAGTTCAGCTGAGCTCACTGCTGAACTCCAGCAGCCAGCATCCGACTCCCGGATCCGATTTTTTGTCAGATCCAGCGCGATCTGACGCAGTAGACTCCCGTGTTAGTGGGCAAGGTAAGGGGGTTATGGGCGCACCACATTAGAATGGGTATAAGGGGTGCTCACCGTGCCAGGTAAGGCAATTGTGCAGAAACAGAAAAGACGTGGCACATAAGGGAGAAACACCACAACACGGAGTCAAAAAATGTATAAAAGGAAAATCTTTATTATTGCACAATGTGGGGAAGAATAAAAAACATGACCGTGGACCGCATATAGAACAATCACAGGAGTATGTACCATGGTAATATTATAATAGAGTACCTGACACATGTGTAATCGTAGGCATGCAGTACATAGAGTAGTCACATATGGACCAAAGATTAACGGTCAATAGTTCATAACAGTATTGATCATATATACTGTACAGTGTAAACGAAAACCCGTATGTTAATATTAGCAGGTGGCAGCCTGCATCAAATATTAGAAATGATAATATGCGCAGAGATGACAATTGTTCATAGGACAGTTGTGCTTAGGTCAGAAGTTAGTAAGCCGACAAATGCCACTCAACTAGGACAACATGAATTGTATGCTAATTATAAAAATATCTGTGAAAGCAAAGGTGGTACAGGGAGTGGACTGTCCGCTAGCGGTTGGTGCATCCAGAGAAGCACTCATACATCGGTTAGCGGGAGTGGGGTATATACTGAACCCGCCAGATGCTGGAAAGCCCAGATCCTGAACTCAGTGTTGTGTTCAAGAGTGGACGGAGCCGTCAAGTTTACCCAGATGATAGAAGCATCTGTTCCTGCTTTATCTAAATCTGTGCTGAGCATCAAAAATTCCACGAAATACCACATCATTTATTACATTTATTTTATTCATTTATTTATTCATTTTTACAGTACTGTATGGCACAGATAATGGGCGTCTGTGATTGTCTGTTGGAGAAGGCTGGAATTTGCTCATACGAATGTATGCAAGATAAAAGTAGAACATGAGTGCATTGAAAAGGACCTGGCTAATTGTGGAGATTAGGGCCAGGGAGAGCCACTCACCATAGGTGGTTGTGCACCTTTGCGCAACAGCGGTTACAGCTTTATGGTGAGGTTCGGCGTGTGAAGGAGGTCTATTGTAGATGTTACTATGTGGGAGCTGTGGCCAGCCGGTCATGAGGTCTGGTCAAGTGATCACTGAGGGGCATTCCGGTGTGACGTCATCAAAGGTCCTTCAGTATAGGGAAGTGATTCCAATATCTATTTGCATCTCCAACCGCTCGCCCACATGGGGGGTTAATCCCATGCACATAGATAAAAGGACAGTGCAGTTTTTGTAGGAGCACAATAGAAAGGAATATAAATAAAGATTTGTGCTACAAATGAAAATTCCAAGCCCATATTTCTTTTCCATTGAGCTCCTACAAAAACCGCACTGTCCTTTTATCTTTGTGCATATGAATGTATTGGCTGATTTCAGCTAATTCCATCAGCCAATCACAGGCCCCCATTCTCTGTGACAAGAGCGTCTGTGATTGGCTGTTGATTCCTTTCTAGTGAATATCCCAGAAGTTAATAAGTGGCCGTGGAAGTACAACTAGCGACACAGCGCGACGGGGGGACAGCACGGCCCAGCATTACTTGTAAGTACGATAATGCTATTTAATAACTATATGCTATATTTTACAGCCCCCGTCCCATAACTTTAAAGCCTGAGTACGAGGTTCGCACTGAAGTTCGAGTGATGTTCGTACTCGAACTTGAACTTTAAAAAAAAACCTGTGCGAGCCTGGCGAACCCGAACATCGCCTGGTTCGCCCATCACTATTCACAATCAGTGTTGTTTCATAACTGGACAGGTTAGTTTTGCAGAAGTGTGATTGACTTGGAGTAAAATTGTGTTGTTTAATTGTTTCCTTAATTTCTTTTGAGCAGTGTACTATACCAGGCAGTGAAAGATCCAATGTTTTACTTGTCCTTTGCAACTGACCACAACTGGTGGTAAACCAGACACTAAGTTCCCTTAGCCCCATTCAAGGAAGTGTGCTTATGCTGGCCCTACATGATCACACTCTGCCCAATGTCTCTTAATACAAATACCTCCACTTATCCTCAGTTAAGCTAGGAGATGGCTTCCTTGGGTCTGCTCTTAATAGCCCTCCACTCACAACTGCACATACCCACAACCACACTGCACTCCTCATAGCATAGAATAAGTCATGCTATTAAACATCACAAAGTATTCACTGATCTCAGGGAGACCAGTCCAAGAAAACACTGCGGGTAGCTGGCTAAAGCGCTCAACACAGTGAATTCCTAGGCGCATTGCCTCCTGGGAATTATGAATATGCAAATAAGTCTGTGGAGCCTTGGTTAGGAGTCTCAAACACAGGACTAGCTAGATATCCTTCCAGGGAAGGACCCAGTCAAGGGGTGGCTCCTTGCGGAGAACACCATAACCACCATGTTAGGGGCCACTTAACATGGTGGTTATGGTGTTCTCCACAAGGAGCCACCCCTTGACTGGGTCCTTCCCTGGAGGGATATCTGGCTAGTCCTGTGTTTGAGACTCCTAACCGAGGCTCCACAGACTTATTTGCATATGCTATTAAACATCACACACTGATGGATATTCAGTTTGGAGGAGGCACTCTATTGGACAATAGCAGACATGATGCAACCAGAGAAGCAAGGGAATAGATGTTCCAGGAAGTATAGTAGTGGCTGATGAAGAGGAACCATTTACTGTTAAAAAATAGATGGCAAGCTACCACTGCTTGATACTCAATTGAGCATCGGATGCTTGGGTACGCTTGGTATTTGGCCGAGTATTCCGGTTGCATGGATGTGTCGTTTGTGAACATTGAGACACAAAGTGAATGATGGGAGCTGGCACCCCAATAAGAGCCACTTGCAGTCGCTCTACAGCTCTCCTTGGGGTAAAATCAACGTGTCTGTATACTGTGTGTTACAAAAAGAAAAAAAAAAAAGATTACTGGAGTTCCTGTGTTTTTTTTATCATAAGACAGTTCTTTATTTGCTGTATAAGGATCAGCATGTTACCACTATATTTTATCACATGCGTTGCATATTTATTTTAGCTGTTTTTATTATTTTATCAGTCAAGTTGATAAGTAAGAATTATCACTCAATTGAGATACTGTACTTACCTGAAGATCTGGCAAATTAATTTCTTATTTCTATATGACTTCAATGAGAGCCTATATGATTTAATGGAATTTTATTGCTTACCGTATGTACAATCATAATATGATTAAACCATGGTCACTGATATCTTTGTCAATGTGATGTTATATGCTATTAGCAATATTTTGCTGGATGTTTATTTTGTGTCTATAACCTGCAGTTACTGTATAATAGATTGTTTTGCTAACAGTTAAAACCTGAATCAGTACAAAAAGTGCCCGCTAAGCCTTCTATGCTGAATCGGGATTGTGTGATAAGCTGTTTTGTGACTCTGGAAAGGTTGAGTTAGTGTCACTGGAGAATGCGCACTGCGATGCCCCCAGCCGGTGCCAACTGAAGTACATGTGTAAGTCATCATAAAACGATAGCTTAGACAATCATACATATGCCGTTTATAAGGGATCTGAGGCCCTATTATAAAATACTTGCACACTATTCAAAGATACACAATGGGAATCCTTAGACAAATGTAGTGTAATTAAAATCTTTGGAAACACTAATCAAAAGTGATTTTAGAGATTACGACCAATTAGAGAATATAGCTGTTGAGCAGATATTAGTAGTTCACATCTAACATATCTTTGCAATTTACCTCTTATTAAACATCCTTTCTTTTCTCAAGAATACAGGGACTTTTTACTATGGTGTATAGCTTAGAATAACAGTTGAAATGAGCAAATAAATTTGAGTGGAATTCAACTCTACTTGAATTCTGCAAAAATCCACATTTGGCAAATTGGTAATTTTTTGTAATTTACTTCCATATGAATATAGCAAATGTAGCAAAATGGCATCTACTGGACACCATTTTTCTAAAACATGATGGACCATCAAAAGGTTACAAAAAATATTATACTTACCTCACTGCTCATCACTCCAGCCTATCCACCTGTTTGCACAGTTTTTCCTTGTGAAAATCGATTCAGAGAGGTTATTTTCTGCAAATTTAAAGGGAACCTGTCATTTATGTCCCCCCCAGCTATCACTGTCTGTACCTGCAGCTTCATAATACTACTCTAACCATCCCTGTCTGAGCTTATAGTGTAATATGAAAAGTGAAAAAAAAGCATTTATACACTTAGGCTGGCTTCACACCACGGATGATCCGGTCCAGGGCTGTCCGGTGTAAACCAGAAAGCCCCGGACCGGTTTTTGGCCCCATAGTAGCCTATGGGGCCGGATGGAGCCAGATGGCAGCTCTCTGCCAACCGGTTTCATCTCTCCAGTGGAATCCGGGAGAATTCGGATTATTCTCTCCGGACACAAAAATGATACTTGCATCATTTTTGTGTCCGGGGAGAAAAATCTCCCCAATTTGCCGGATCCCGCCCGGACTCTCCTGGATCCTCCCAGATCCGGGGCAATCCGGCGCTCCCTTACATGGGAGCCTATGGGGCCGGATTGCCCCGGTCCCTGAGGATCCGGGAACCAGATACCGGCGGCTGCACGCCGCTGTTGTTTCAGGACCATGGCTAGCTCCATGCTAGCCGCGGTCTTGAAAAATCAGCAGCTGCGGCTGCAATTACAGCCATCCGGCTGCACACAGGACCGGAGGGCACATTTGCCTGTCAGGGTCATCCCGGTCTGCCCCGGACCGGATCACACCATGGTGTGAAGCCAGCCTTACATTTTCTTATGTTAATTAGGCAGTCAGTTTACATGCTGGAGGACGTAGCAGACTGGCAGGTTAATAGTTAACATTTCAGCCGAATGTCAGAACGTGATGCGGGACCTGTGTGATGTCACAACCATGTGACTACAAGAGGTGTAGCTAAGTCTTCATAGAATATAATCATTTGGCTTGCTTAGCTCGCCCACTATGGTCACATGATTGGGACTTCACACAGGTCCTTTAGACAGAAAAGTTAATAGTAAGTTAACTATTAACCTGCCAGATAGACTACATCCTCCGAGATTTAGACTAACTGCTTCATTTACATAAGAAAATGTAAGTATATAAATGCTTTTTTTTTCACCTTTAACATTACACTTTGACCTCAGACAGGGATGATTAGAATAGTACTATGAAGCTGCAGGTGCAGAAAGTGATTGCTGGGGGGGGGCATAAATGACCTCACAGGTTCCCTTTAATGTTCCTTAATATGCTCTGTAGTGTCTCCACACATTAAAGCACAATAACCATAAGAAATTAAAAAAAATAGTTATTGTTATATACTTACCCTCCACACAACTCTTTCCCTCTCTGCTACTCACCATCCACCAACAGGTCCTACCCACATCTTCTGCTGTCTTGTTCCTTGTGTTGCAATATTTGGTCCTCTTGCATTGTGCCGGACTTGCAGGTATAATGACACCTATGAAGGTTTGGGACAGGAGTGCGGAAGGGTACAATGCATGTTGTGATGATGTCACGTTGATGACATCACATGCACTTGCACAAAATCTTCTCAAGCACCATGATATCCGGTGGTCTGGCAGAGTGCGAGAAGACCAAAGATTCCAATGCAAGAACCGGGGGATCATAATATGAGGCGAGGATCGGACAGGTGGTGGTGAATAGCGGAGGGACATGTTGAGGGTGAGTTTAATTATTTTATTTCTTACATTTTATGTTTAATGTACTCTGAGGTCTGAAGAGACCCCATAGGATAATAAGGGACATTAAGGTTGAGGACTTAATAACGTTTCTGCAAATTTAATTTTCTGGGATAAACTGTGTAAACAAGCAAATGTGAATTTTATTTCATCCACTCATCTCTAGTTAGTTACCAGCCACCCTGCAATCTCAAAGTGTCCACTTCTTGCAGGCTTTATAGTTAAGAGCCTTTATGCCCCACTGTGAAGCTGGTCAAATAATAATAATATTTATTCCCTTATACAGCACCATTAATTTCACAGCACTTTACATACATCAACAGTACTGTCTGTATTGGGGCTCATAATCTAAACTCCCTATCAGTAAGTCTTTGGAGTGTAGAAAGTAACCAGAGCACCTACACAAAAACAGGGAGAACATACGAGCTCCTTGCAGTTGTTGTCTTTGGTGGAATATGAACCCAGGACCCCAACACTGCAAGATTGCTTGTGCTAACCACTGAGGCACCATGATGCCAGATGACAAATTCCAACCAGGTTCAGCCCCCTGTGCTTCTGTCTTTCTGCAGTGTCTAGCAGCATAGGAGAATGCTTTGGTTGGTCCAGCGGTGCAACTAAGCTGATTCAAACCGTCAGTTTTCAGGATCAAAGCATCCCGGGCAACCAAGAAACTGGGAGGTAAAGGAGCAATGCACCCTTTAAGAAACAGTTTGAGAACCCTCCAGTAAGCCAATCCATAGGATTCCAAGAGTAGAAGGGAATTTGTCATGAATAAACCTTCTGACGCCTCTTTATCATCAGGACAGTCAGGGTATTGATCAAGGATAAGTAAATGAGACTGCAGCTGTTCTGCTCTTATGCCAATTATTGAGGCTCTTGCAGTGAGTGTATTGAATATATCACCAGTTTTGGCGCATGGAATACACATTATATATATATATATATATATATATATATATATATATATATATATGTGTGTATATACACACACTAGCTGAAGTACCCGGCTACGCCCGGGTTAATAAATAACTGTGTCATATATGATACAGTCTATATAGAGTCTAATGCATGTGTATAATGAGACACATGAGACATACGCTTCTTAAGCAGCTCTTGTATTGCTTCATACAAGTTAGTGCATCAACAGGATAACATAAATGTAGTTGCAGAGTGCAAGGCAAACAACCAAGGACATCAGAGCATTCAAGCATAGCACAAGTCATTCAGAGTCTATTACTTTCCTGTCAGATGTTGCTGGCAAATAGGAAGATTCTGTGTCCATAAATGATTCCAGGCAGAGTAAATCCAGGCTTCAGAGAGCAAGTCACAAACTGGTTGCAGGCCTGATTCAGGAGCACAGGCAAATCAGCTGAAACTGATTAAAAGGGCAATTGGCAAGAAACAGGGCAGGGACATCAAAGCTGAGGACTCCATGTTGTTTGAGGGCAAAAGTCAATGCACAGGACAGGAAACAAGATGGCCGACAAAATACACTAAATGCAAAGATAACAACTGATATAGCAAAAAAGACTGAAAACCTTACAAACTGATGTTAACTATAACAAAATAGAATTTGAATATGTCATATTAATGACCTGTAAGAAAATAGAAGATGAGCAGTGATTGATTGCTATAGGCAGCCTAATAAATCTCCAGCCAACAGTAAACCCTCCCCCTGGCCGGGCAGTATATGTTACCTCACACATACACATAATAGACAGCTCATGTGACTGACATCTGCCTTAATTCCCTATATGTGAAAGACAAAAGAAATATAGGGGGCACACTAGTGCATTACCATTATTACCAAGTGGGAAGATTCAATTAAGTAATCACTAACCTATTCCTGTTGTGCAATCCCCGCACAACAATGGTGTAGATTTAGAAAGTAGTCGGGGTCTCCTTTCTCCTGGTTCAAGTTCTAAGTCTGCAGGTCCTCAAGTCTCTGCGAGCTGCTCCAGCCGTGCTCTTCAATAAGATAGGATATGTGAATTCAATTTGCACGGTCTCGTGCTGAGCGCTCCAAAACAAAGCTGAGGACTCTGCTGACTGGAAAGTCCTTTTATTGAAAATCCTCCATCCGCCACGACATGTTTCGACGGTGTAGTACCGTCTTTCCACTTGAGAAAGATGGTACTACACCGTCGAAACATGTCGTGGCGGATGGAGGATTTTCAATAAAAGGACTTTCCAGTCAGCAGAGTCCTCAGCTTTGTTTTGGAGCGCTCAGCACGAGACCGTGCAAATTGAATTCACATATCCTATCTTATTGAAGAGCACGGCTGGAGCAGCTCGCAGAGACTTGAGAAAGATGGTACTACACCGTCGAAACATGTCGTGGCGGATGGAGGATTTTCAATAAAAGGACTTTCCAGTCAGCAGAGTCCTCAGCTTTGTTTTGGAGTGCTCAGCACGAGACCGTGCAAATTGAATTCACATTAATTCCCTATATGGCACATTTGTTGCACATTGGCTGTTTTCAATCAGATGTTTATGTTTGAATTAAGATAGCACAGTTGAGGCATTGTGTAGTGATTTGGCACATCTGTGTGTGTGGTGTGTGTCCTGAGGTGTGTGTATGTTGTGTGTCCCTGTGTGGTGAGTGCATGTGTCCCTATAGGGTGTGTATGTGTGTGTGTCCCTGTGGGGGGGTCTGTGTGGTGTGTGTCTCTGTTGTGTGTGTCTCTCTGTGGTGTGTGTGTGAGTGTGTCCCTGTGGGGTGAGTGCGTTTGTCCCTATAGAGTGTGTATGTGTGTGTGTCCCTGTGGGGGGGTCTGTGTGGTGTGTGTGCATCTGTGCTGTGTGTGTCTCTTTGTGGTGTGTGTGTCCCTGTGGGATGAGTGCATGTGTCCCTATAGGGTGTGTACGTGTGTGTGTGTCCCTGTGGGGGGGTCTGTGTGGGGTGTGTGTGTCTCTGTGTTGTGTGTGTCTCTTTGTGGTGTGGGTGTGTCCCTGTGGGGGGGGGTCTGTGTGGGGTGTGTGTGTCTCTGTGTTGTGTGTGTCTCTTTGTGGTGTGTGTGTGTGTGTCCCTGTGGAGTGATTGCATGTGTCCCTATAGGGTGGTATGTGTGTGTGTCCCTGTGGGGGATTCTGTGTGGTGTGTGTGTCCCTGTGGGGTGAGTGCATGTGTCCTTATAGGGTGGCTAAGTGTGTGTGTCCCTGTGGGGGGGGGGCTGTGTGGTGTGTGTGTCTGTGTTGTGTGTGTCTCTTTGTGGTGTGTGTGTGTGTCCCTGTGGGGTGAGTGCATGTGTCGCTATAGGATGTGTGTGTGTCCCCGTGGGGGTGTGTGTGTCTCTGTGTTGTGTGTGTCTCTTTGTGGTGTGTGTGTGTTTGTTCGGGTGCGTGGTGAGTATCTAATGTTGGGGCTGCACCTTAGCAACTATACACTTGCTGTTACTCTTTGTGTGTGTGTGGTGTGTATACATGTCCCTGTGCATGGTGAATATCTCATGTTGGGGCCCCACCTTAGTGACTATATGCTGGTATGTGCTGTTAGTCTTTGGCGCTATCATTAAGCCCCTCTCATTTACAACTTTCAACTGGTAACTGTCACTTTTTCCCCATTATGTAGGTAGGGGCAAAATTGTTTGGTGAATTGGAATGCACGGCGTTAAAATTTCGCCTCACAACATAGCCTATGACGCTCCCAGGGTCCAGATGTGTGACTGTGCAAAATTTTGTAGCCATAGCTGACAGCTGTCGATTTTCCTCCAATACTTTTCCATTCACTTTTCCCCCATTATGTAGATAGGGGCAAAATTGTTTGTTGAATTGGAACGCGTAGGGTTAAAATTTTGCCTCACAACATAGCCTATGACACTCTCGGGGTCCAGACGTGTGACTGTGCAAAATTTTGTGGCTGTAGTTGCGACGGTGTAGATGCCAATCCCGGATATACACACATACATACATACATAAATACACACACATTCAGCTTTATATATTAGATATACAGTGCGTTGTGAAAGTATTTGGCCCTCTTGAACTTTTCAACCTTTTGCCACATTTCAGGCTTTAAACATAAGGATATAAATTCTAATTTTTTTTGAAGAATCAACAACAAGTGGAACACATTCGTGGAACTAAATTTATTGGATATTTTAAACTTTTTTAACAAATACAAAACAGAAAAGTGGGGCGTGCTATATTATTCGGCCCCTTTACTTTCAGTGCAGCAAACTCACTCTAGAAGTTCAGTGAGGATCTCTGAATGATCCAATGTTGTCCTAAATGACTGGTAATGATAAATAGAATCCACCTGTGTGTAATCAAGTCTCTGTATAAATGCCCCTGCTCTGTGATAGTCTCAGGGTTCTGTTTCAAGTGCAGAGAGCATCATGAAGACCAAGGAACACACCAGGCAGGTCCGAGATACTGCTGTGGCGAAGTTTAAAGCCGGATTTGGATACAAAAAGATTTCCCAAGTTTTAAACATCTCAAGGAGCACTGTGCAAGCGATCATATTGAAATGGCCCTGCCGCCCCTCTAAACTTTCATCTCGAACAAGGAGAAGACTGATCAGAGATGCAGACAAAAGGCCCATGATCACTCTGGATGAACTGCAGAGATCTACAGCTGAGGTGGGAGAGTCTGTCCATAGGACAACAATCAGTCATACACTGCACAAATCTGGTCTTTATGGAAGAGTGGCAAGAAGAAAGCCATTTCTCAAAGATATCCATAAAAAGTTTCGTTTGAAGTTTGCCAGAAGCCACCTGGAAGACATACCAAACATGTGGAATAAGGTGCTCTGGTCAGATGAAACCAAAATTGAACTTTTTGGCCACAATGCAAAACGATATGTTTGGCGTAAAAGCAACACAGCTCATAACCCTCAAAACACCATCCCCACTGTCAAACATGGTGGTGGCAGCATCATGGTTTGGGCCTGCTTTTCTTCAGCAGGGACAGGGAAGATGGTTAAAATTGATGGGAAGATGGACAGAGCCAAACACAGGACCATTCTGGAAGAAAACCTGTTGGATTCTGCAAAAGACCTGAGACTGGGACGGAGATTTATCTTCCAACAAGATAATGATCTGAAGCAAAAATAAACATATCCAGGTGTTAGAATGGCCAAGTCACAGTCCAGACCTGAATCCAATCGAGAATATGTGGAAAGAGCTGAAAACTGCTGTTCGCAAACGCTCTCCATCCAACCTCACTGAGCTCCAGCTTTTTTGCAAGGTAGAATGGGCATGAATTTCAGTCTTTTGATGTGCTAAACTGATAGAGACATACCCCAAGCGACTGCAGCTGTAATGACAGCAAAAGGTGGCGCTACAAAGTATTAACTGAAGGGGGCCGAATAATATTGCACGCCCCACTTTTCAGTTTTTATTTGTTAAAATAGTTTAAAATATCCAATATTTCATTCCACTTCACGATTGTGTCCCACTTGTTGTTGATTCTTCACAAAAAAAATTAGAATTTATATCTTTATGTTTGAAGTCTGAAATGTGACAAAAGGTTGAAAAGTTCAAGGGTGCAAATAATTTCACAAGGCACTGTATATATATATACTGTATATGTATACCTCTGTACCATCATTGCTAATGTTCCACAATAACACAAGAACAAAAATGCTGCCGCACCACACGTTTGTCAGGCTATGTAAACACTTGTTACTGGTAACATGAGGCTTAAACAAGTTTGTGGTTTAAATACATAGAGCAAGAAGAGCGAAGCTATTAAATTTTATATATTTAATCCAAAAGATTAAGCAGTGTTTACAAAAATATACAAGATTTTGCAAAAGGAACAAATACAATATAAAATTGGCAATCTCATAAAAAAAGGGATTAAAAACAGAAACTTACTTAACTTGTGTTACGGTGTGTCATCCGCAAGCTTTGGGAGGGAGGGAAAAGGAACAGTGCCTCGGTTTAGCTATGCCCTTCACAAACTGAACTGAACATTTCTTTTAACCATCTTCTTTTCATTTTGATTGCAACTCTTTCAGTTCTTGGTAGAATTAGCCTTTAACACCTGCCAGAAAATTGAAAGTAAAATATTGAAGGAGTAAAGTGTCTCTTAGCCTTGTGCTTTGCTTTATTTTATTTACCTTTCTATTTCCAGTTAATTCAAAACTATTGTGAAAACTTTGATTTTTCTGTTAACAGCAAGGGGTTTAGAGCAATGAAAGGAAATCAATGTAAATTTGCATTCAAGTAGCTCAAGGAAAATAAATAAAACAGTAGATAAAAATAAGGCTTGTATGGAAAAGGTGGATTTCAGGAAAAAAAGGATAAAAGCAAGAAAATGTGCATGCATAAATATTGAAGAAATGTATCGAGCTAAGAATAAAGAACATGTTGCTGCATATAGTACATTTTATTGATACAATGGAAGAGGAATGAATAGAAAGCTAATCTATAACAAGCTCCTTTCTGTAAAAGTTAAACCTTTGCATTATTAATCCTTTCGAGAAACTTTATACTTATTGTAGACTTTGTATGATAAATGCACAGTGTTCAATTTGTAGCTAGAATAGGACATTTATAGCATAAAAAGTAGAACTTATAAGAGTCTATTCACACATCTGTGGAAGTGTTACCAGTGGAGAGAAAGAGACCACTTTTTTGTCCGGTGTCATCCTAGTTGCTTCCTAGGTACCTCCATTTTTTTCTCATAATTTTTTTCACTGATGCAGGTATACTGAACTTTTTTCTATCCATTGACTCTTAATGTATAACTTAAAACTAGAAGTGGCAGGCTGGAGCCTCAACTGTGTTGTGAGTGAAGACCGGCATGGTGCTAGCTTGGAGCAAGTGACTCCCCTCCCCTCTTCCTCCCCTCTGTGACATCACCTGCACTTTCTGGGGCAAAGAAATCGCAGTGTGTGAAAGCCCCTGCGTATTTTGTTGTGCTTTTTTGCGCAGCTGAAAAACGCAGCAAAAAGCGCGCACAAAAAAGCGCAACAAAATACGCAAATGTGTGAACGCAGCCTTAACATTGATCTTTCTCAAGCAATGTGTTAAAAGGGGAACATCTTGAGACAGATGTGCTCTGAAGAAAGTCAGCGTCTACTGTCAAAAATATAGAGGAAATTTGCCTACATTTTTTTCAAAGGAAAAATATCTACCTATACTTAAAGAATATATATAAAAAATACAGAGCAGCACAGTAACATTCAATTTGCTCTGGTGCAATTCCAGCCTATGGCTTCTCCCTCAATCCTCCAACACATACGATTCAAAACAGCAGGCAGCACCAATATATTTAGAAATATTAATCTTCTTTATTGGCCCATAGACCGAAACGTTTCGGTTACATCAGAACCTTTCTCAAGCAGTCATAGACTGCGGGTGACATGTCAAATAAAGCTGTTAAACTCTCACAACGGAATGTAATGTGCAATGGCAAGGGGGCATGCCATTCTATGCGCAATCATCATGTTCATGATTGTGTGGTACCCATGGGTTGCTATGACAGCCAAGAGTGTCTGCTGAAAACCTCCTTGCATGTCTTTATGGAGCTCCCATGAAACCCTACCTGTGACTTCAAAGGAGACAATGCTATAGCTCACACCCAGGGTAGCCTCTCTAAAAGATCCCAAGGCTAGTAGGACCCAACCTTTAAGGGACAAGCTCAAATTGAAGTGTTCTGTATGTCCACAGTTGTAGCACAGACCCATGGTTCGCCAAAGTTCCTGACACTGCTCAATCAGCTTCATGCAGTTAACCTGCATGTGTTCTAAAGTCAAAGAAGACTTGGGTGGCAAAACAGTTCAAGTTTTCTAAGGAGAAAGAGCCATGTGCAGCGATACGCTCTCATAAAGCATGTCTCTGGCTCATTCCTGGAACCTGAGGTTGGTCCAGGTGGCCAAAGAAATTAGGTTATCAAGGGAAGCTGGGATATCACACTCTAGCAATTCATCCTTTATCCTTTTGAAGAGAGCCTTCAAGAAAGCATCTACCAACGACTCATTATTCCATCCAAGTCCAGAGGAGAGAGTGCAAAAAAGAACCGCATACTAGCCCATAGTCTGGCTACCTTGAGGAAGCTGAGGAAGCTATCCTTGGCTCATTGAAGATTTTGAAAAAGGCATCCAGGAAGACCATAGTATCCAAAGTAACTGGATCCCCTGTCTCTGTGGCACCCACATTGCATTGTCTGTTGGTCATAGGTAGCTTGACACAAGGAATGAGACAGTTGTAGCCTATGTCCTGGATACATCTGTGTATGGTGGCTCTTGAAGCACTGACTCCAGCAGCAGTCCACTCCTTGTGAATCTTCCCAAAATTTTTTAATGTTTTTTTCTTAACATGCCTTTCAAGGTTATCCTGGTTGCTTGTGCACCTTATTCCTCCACACTTTTTCCTTCCGCTCAACTTTCCATTACTATGCTTGGATACAGCACTCTGTGAACAGCCAGTTTCTTTAGCAATTACCTTATGTGGCTTACCCTCCTTGCGGAATATGTCAATGACTGCCTTCTGGACAGCTGTGAAGTCAGCAGTCTTCACCGTGATTGTGTATCTTTCTGAACCAGACTAAGGGACCATTTTAACCGCCTAGTAAGCCTTTGAGGGTATTTTGTGTAAATTATTCTAATTTTCTAAGATAATGAATTTTGGGTTTTCATAGGCTGTAAGCCATTATCATCTACATTAACAGAAATAAGCACTTGATATAGATCACTCTGTTTGTAATGACTCTATATAATATATGCATTTCACTTTATGTATTGAATTACTGAAATAAATTATCTTTTTGATGATATTCTAATTTATTGAGAAGCACTTGTAAGTGGGCCGACTAGTTGGGGAGCTAATGCCACCTTGACTAGTCAAAGCAATAATTAGAATCTTATAAACTGTAAAAGTAATTTTTCTAAAGATCTGCTTAAGAATGCTACTACATAGAGGGACTGTTAGGCAGGGAATAGAGATATGTGCACATAACTGTTCATGGTTCTATGTCTCCAGGGGAGCTGTCAGGTTCTCTTTAAGAAAAATGTTCCTGTGCTGAGATAATCTTTTTTTTTTAATCCAATAAATTTGATTGAAAGGAATTTCAAACACCCATATAAACATAGTTAAAAACATCTCAACTGATATCCATTAAAAGGGGGAAGCAGAGGGTGAAGAAAAAAAGGGGGGGGGAAGGGGGGGAGGTTAAGAGGAGAAGGGGTGGAGTGGAAACAGGAAAATGACCATGTATAGAGAAGGTCTGGGGTGGGGGGGAAATGTGAGCATATGTAGCTATAAGATTATGCATTTTACTTGAATACACAAATACTACCAAAAACATATCCTCCAGTCCTATATTTCTCTAATAAGTAATGCCAATTCACAATAGCGGATCAGCCCACATAACCCATGAAGTCAAAATTTGATTCCTAGCGAGGGGCGTGTCCTGGCAGCAATGGAGCTGGCTGTGTAACTCAGGAGCTCTGCACAGCCTGAGCACAGAAGCAGCCATAACAAGAAAGTGAAGGAACCTGGGCACTTCAAATTCGGCACGGAGCTGCCTGAACCACCTGTGCAACTGATGGGCAAAACAAAACCTCCTGTGAGGCAATCCCCTAAGAGGGTCACCGACTATTTCCTAGCCGGTAACAGCTCCCTCAAGATGGTGCCTCCCTCCTCTCCTCGTGCACAGAGAGCTGCGCGCCGCGCCACTGTGCAGGCTGAAGACCTGGGGGACGCTGAACTAATGGATGCCCCACTCACCAGAGGTATGATGGAGGATCTCCTGGCGAGCCTCCGATCCTCCCTGCAGCAGGATATGAGGGCTATGGTGGCGGAGGTGCGGGGGGAGATTGCGGAGCTTGGCGCACGAGTTGATAAATTGGAGCAGAAAATGGCGGAGATGGTTCGCTCACACAATGAGCTACTGGACTCCTACGACCGGCTCTAGAGCAGAACGGACAGAATATCCGCAAAGACCTTAGATTTAGAAGATAGATCGCGCCGCAACAACATTAGGCTCAGAGGCATACCAGAGCAGGTGGCGGCGGCTGATCTAAGGTCATACCTCAAAGACTTCATCAAAACAGTGATGCCTGAAACCCCTCAGGAGCTCCTGGTTGTGGATAGGATTCACAGGGTCCCTAAGCCTCCCTCAGTCCCTGAAGACAGTCCTAGAGATGTGCTAGCCAGGCTCCATTACTACGAAGTAAAGGAGGACTTCCTCCGTGTCCTCAGGCAGAGCCCGCACCTCCAGGATCAATATGCCTCTCTTGAAGTCTACCCGGACCTCTCTCCGGGCACCCTGGCTTTGAGGAAGGCATTCAGGCCTTACACCAAAATCCTGAGAGATCATGGAATACAGTATCGCTGGGGGCTCCCCACCAAGCTATTGATCCGTCGTAATGGTGCCCTGATTCCATGCCTCATTCCTCCGCACGCAGAGAAGAATCTAATTCGATGGGGACTGTGGCCGCCTGAATCTACATCACAATCCACTGCTCCTGCCGCCTCTCCAAGACCCAGGCCAGGAGGCCGCATCAATCCGGAGTGGTCTACAGTTTGATAACTCGACAAATACAGGTTCCTTTCTCTCCACACTGCACCTATGTGCTCTAGGCTGTCTTTTCCTGGCCGTCTCTCTGTTCTCGCCCTTTTCTCTTCCTTTCTGCCTTCTTTTCTCTCTCATCCTCTCTCCCTTTTTCTTTCTGCCTTTAAATAGGTAGTTGAATTTCTCATTCTCATTCCCTCCTAGCACTGAACAATTCCCTTTTCTCCCCCCCTATTTCCCCCCTTTGACATACACTCCACCCCCCTGTTATCCCTCTACTCCCTCTACTACTCTCCTTTGCTCCCCTTCTTCCCCCCCTTAGTCTGAAGTCACCTCCTTTTCACCCTTTTTTTCCTTCTTCTCCTCCCCTATTCCCCTTCCCCTTCTCCTTTTCTGTTCGCTCTCTTCCTGCTCCTTTCCTCTGATTACTCTTCCCTTCCCATTATCTATATCTCCCCCTTCCCCTTCCATTCTTGGCGCTCTTGCCACTTTTCTTAATTTCTCTGTTTGGACGAGAACTGAGTAACCCCTGTTGGGTGCTGCTCTTGGCGTGCACTCAGACTCAGGAATAATTTTTATTTTTTTTTATTTTTATTTTTTTTCCTTTTTTCCTCCCTTATTGGGATGACATGCCTGTTCTGGACATTGGACTGTTGATATGTTCTTTTATCTTTCCATTCCCAATTTTCTCCTTCCCCATCCTCTGCCCTGTAGCTGCAGATATCCTCACGGGGTGCTCCATGGACTTTGTCCTGCCTTTTACTAGCACACTGGTTTCATATAGATTCTGTTGGATCCCACCATGACTCTCACACTTTCTTCAATTAACGTAAACGGCCTGAACTCCCCTGGTAAAAGAAGCGTGGTGTGGCGTCAGCTGAAGAAATCCAGGAGTGATGTGCTGTTTTTGCAAGAAACGCATCTGCTGCGTGAGGACTGCCGCAGAATGGCGTCTCGTGATTTCCCTACCCAGTTTTTTGCCTCTGCTGACTGTAAACGTGCAGGAGTGGCCATTTTTATTCACAAAAATGCTGACTTTTCTCTCATCACTGAGATTGTTGACCCTGAGGGCTGTTATATAACACTGGGAAACAATTTGAAAAAAAAATTCTGTTGAGTTAGGTTTTTGAGCTGATTTATACTAAAATTGGCATGCTGATTCCAAAAATGTAGTCAGTTTTTTTCTAGCATGTCAAGTTTTTCCTCCACAACTTACCTGCCAGAGAAGCACAATTGCACTGATATCTGTAATAAGACTTGTTATCTGATTACAATTCGACTCATATAGAGCTACATGGCAACTTGTAAGAGTAGTCACAACTGAGACAGTGTGGTGAGAGGTGTGTGCAGCTCCCAATACGTCATAATTATCAATATCTTGAAAAAAAAATTTTTTTAGGTACAGTTGTTTATGTTTACATATTTTTGAGAAGACAAAAATCCTATAGTTCAAAAACTTGACGTGATAGAGAAAAACTGAGATCATTTCTGGATTCAGCATTCAAAAATTAATTAAGAACAGTTGTCTGACCTAACTCCTAAAAAATTGTGTTCCCCAGTGTAATTGTCATTGGTTTTCTTAATAATGTATACTACACTTTATCTTCTGTGTATGGCCCGAATAAGGGGCAAAGTGCTTTTCTTAGAGACTTCCTCTCGGTCTTGGCCTCTCATACTAGGGGATGTAGGTTGGTGGCTGGGGACCTCAACGCGCCCATGGAGAGACGTTTGGACTGTTCCAATCCCTCGACTTTCCGGGGTGACTTTGGGGCCCTTGTTGCCCAGTCCCATTTGCACGACATTTGGCGCTGTCTCCATCCCACCGACTGAGAATACACATTCATGTCTTCACGCTATGGCACATTAAGCAGGCTCGACTATTTCCTAGTAGACGACTTCTTGATAACTGTGTAGCCGCAGAAATTGCGACAATCTCTTGGTCTGATCATGCACAGATCTCACTGGAGATAGCTGACCCTGCTTCCATTCGGCCCCCCACTCGCTGGAGACTGAATGGATAGCTCTTAACTAACTCCTCTCATACTCAGCATATAGGGACTCAGATAGAGCAATACTTCTTATCCAATGATAATGATGAGGTTGGGCCGGAGACTCTCTGGTTGGCCCATAAATCGGTCCTCAGGGGGGTGCTAATCCAATTGGCCTCCCGAGTTAAACGGGAACGTGAGGCAAAGGTTACGGCTCTCCTGGCTAGGATTAAGCTCCTTGACCTTGTGTGGCGCCCCGCAACGAGTGCGTCACAGGAGGGTATTGCAGCCATAAATGCAGCAGCAATATTCTCTGACCCAACGGTTATGTGGTTAACTCAGAGATCCATTTTAGCATAGAGGGCCAATCAAGGTCCTGGTTGGCGGAGTGCAAGGGTAGTGTGTAGTGGAAGTTTAGTCCAGCTTTGAGAGTTCTAGTCTCGGGTCTGGAGAAGCAACAGCAACTTAGAAGACCTCTGCAGATTCCCAGCTCTGCAACCTAGGAGAGGGGGTTGCGCAGTCTGTGCAGCCCCCTAGCCACCTTCTGCCTGCCATCTCCTCACTTTCACCACGGTTGAGCACCATTACTCCCGGTGCATTACCAACCGAACTTGGGCATCAACATGCGGGTCCAAAACCACCCCGCGCCCTTATACAGCCGGTTTGCTGGTACCGAAGCTAGCAGTAGTTCAGCTCTGCTATGCGAACCAGAAGAGTGGAGGAGCAGCTCTACAGGAGCACCCCACCATCGCCAAATCCAGTCGTCTAACCAGCGGTGTACCCACCAAGGGACCCAAGACTCCCCAAAACATCCATCACGTATACTTTGGATAGGGCATTCAAGCAGCCTCCCTGTACCCGACTTGGTATTCCTGGGCGACAACGGCAACCTACTTAGTTAGAATGGAGGAACACCGCGGATCTCTGAGGGACACCTATCACTGCTGAGTCCACCCGGTCTGCTACCTACAACTGTATGCCTTGCTGGTTACAGTAAAGAACCCGTTACAGAGACTTCCAGTGTCCGTGCTTCCTTATGATTACATCCGTCTGCACACAAGGTAACCGCAGCTGCCGCACAACATCTTAAGCAGCTCCAGTCTCCGGGGATCACCGCTCAGCCTGTGGGGAGCGTTCCATCTTGCTGCTATCCATCCCCCGGAGGCCTCGCAGCGTCGGTAAAGTTACCGAACTACTCATAGGTGGCGTCACAAAACAATTAACCCCTTAATCTGTTCCGAAAAGACGTCTCTTCTTTTTGATCTGCACTCAACCGGGCCCCACTACCGGCAGGCGCGGTCCACCCGTGACAAGGAGGAAGAAGCTACTGCCTGTCTAAACCGGAGTCCCAGCCACGGTGAGTCACTTGCTTATAGAACCTCTCCTCAGAAATCCACGCAGGATGAGTTAACGGAGGCTAGACGGTCGCTGAGGGCATGCTTATTGGTAACGGCAGAGAAATACCTAAGGAAAACTAACTCCAAATACTACAGCATGGGGACAGGGCCGAGGCCCTCCTGGCCAGGAGAATCAATAAAAGGGAATTACAGGCCAAAATTACTAGTATACATGATAATTCAGGTTCCATTATTCCTAATCCTGTCCAGATAGCGGAGGAATTTGGCAACTATTACAGCACCTTGTACAATTTGAGGGAGTCAGTGGACACTGTCCAGCCTTCCACTGAGTCTATACAATCATTCCTTTCTAAAGCTAACCTTCCCACTCTCTCCACTGATCAGTTGGCCTTTCTTAATGCCCCTATCACTGAAAAAGAGATTGTCTCGGTTATCAAGTCCATTAAAAAGCGCACCTCTCCTGGCCCAGACGGGTTCTCGTATGCATATTACACCACCTTTACTGAGTTACTGACCCCTTATCTTCTTAAATTATTTACCTTTTGGCAGCGGGAGGGTTCCATCCGGCCTGAAGGTCTTGAGGCGTTAATAACAACAATTCCCAAGCCGGGGAAACCGCTCACTACTCCGGGACACTTTAGGCCCATATCACTACTTAATTGTGATTTCAAAATCTATGCCAAATTGTTAGCCTCCTGTCTCTCGGTTATCCTCCCCTCCTTGATTCAACTGGACCAGGTTGGATTCGTCCCAGAGCGTTAGACCTCTGACGGTACGCACAGACTCCTGGATCTTCTGGATCTGCTCGAGCGGAAAAGGGTCCCCAGTGCACTTTTGTCTCTAGATGCAGAGAAGGCCTTCGACAGGGTGCATTGGGGATACTTGGACGGGGTCCTCTTGAAGTTTGGATTCCAGGGACCGATTCGGGATGCTATCAGGGCCCTCTATTCTAATCCCTGTGCGGCAGCTAGTGCATCGGGCTTTCTTTCCTCCCGATTTACCATATCAAACGGTACCCGCCAGGGCTGTCCACTTTCCCCCCTTATATTTGCTCTCATAATGGAGCCATTAGCTTCTATAGTTCGTACACACCCAGGAATTAGGGGGTGGCAGTTGGGAATCTTGAACTCAAAATTGGTCTATACGCCGATGACGTGGTATTTTTCTGTACTGACTTGCATACCTCCCTACCCCACGTCCTCTCGGTTTTGGAAGAATTTTCATCAGCATCATACTATAAGCTAAATCTCTCCTAGTCGTCTATATTCCCCCTCCACCTCCCCAAAACAGAGCAAATATCTCTCCAAAACCTCTTTCACTTTCACTGGGCTCAGGAAAGTTTTATGTATTTGGTTGTATGGATCTCCAGGTTGTCAGGGATAATAAAGCATAATTGGGATAAATTACGAACAACGATTCAACAGGAATTTGATAGACTCTCTGGAATGCAGCTCTCTTGGATGGCCAGAATCCAGATAGTTAAGATGTCCGTCCTCCCGCGGATCCTATACCTTTTGCGGTGTCTTCCCTTGCATATTCCCTC
The DNA here is from genome assembly GCA_033576535.1 of Allobates femoralis. NCBI lineage: Eukaryota > Metazoa > Chordata > Amphibia > Anura > Aromobatidae > Allobates > Allobates femoralis. Next base: position 554,521,339 of record JARQOC010000001.1, on the reverse strand, counting down.
CAGGTACCTCGCCCCGGTCCAAGCAGCGCTAAGCAAATTAATTTGGAGTGGCAGACCTCCTAGGATTGCTAGGAGGGTCCTCTCCCTGCCTTATGCTAGAGGGGGTATGGGGATTCCCAGCATTGCGGCTTACGCCAGAGCTGCGGTTCTGGAGGCAGCGGCACACTGGTGGTCTAACTCTCTCAGATCTAGATGGATGCAGATAGAATTGGAATCCTCCCTGGCTGGGTCCACTCGGCTTCTATTAGAAATGAATCTTTTGAGTCACAAGATCACCCCAAACTGTTTAAGAACTATGACAAATTTACTTAGGATATGGTCACAGGTGGGCAGACCCTTTTTTCCCTTCTTATACCGTTACATTTCCCTCACTGGAGCTGAGCATTCTGTTCAGAACTTATATCTGCATGATTGGAAAAAACAGGGGTGTGTTGCAGCTATCAGACCTTATGGATTCATCGGGGCGTCTGGAACAATTTTCGACACTGGTTTCGGAATTGGGTCTGCCTAACTCCACCTTCTTTAGATATCTCCAGCTTAGGCATTTTTTGACTACCCTGGAATGCCCTGTCCCAGATCTGGCCTCTATTGACTCAACCTTGCAGATATTTATAAAAAATGGATCACATGTTAGACATGGAACCTCCATAATGTACAGAGCCCTACTGAAACCTGAGGGGGAGGTGAAACTTCCCTATATGTCTAAATGGGAGGGTCTTTTGTCCTTTTCTGCCTCACTTGAGGACTGGCGGGTGGTTCTGCCCGTGTGTACGTACATTTTGGAGAGATGTTGAACGTATATTACTGGGAATTACTGGAATCCCTAATCCCCTCCTGCCACAGATGGCACTGCTGGGTATTGGATTGAATGCCATTCCTGGCCCTTTAAGACCCATCTACACTAATGTGTTGATTGCGGCGAGGCAATGTATTGCGGCTTGCTGGAAATCCCCTGTGACTCCTACTGCTGCGGATGTACTTGTCCGCCTCAACACTCACTTTCAGCATGAGTTGACCCTGTCCCACACAATTAAAAGGAGAACTAGGGTTCTGAGGTGGTGGGATCCGTGGGTGACCTCTGGGCATAATCTGGTCCAGATATAGAGTGAGTGTTCTAATACTAACTCCTCTGTTATTGAATTATGTACGATATTACTGAAGCTTCTACCCCCACCTTCCCCCTCCCCTCTCCCCTTCCCCTGGTTAGTCTTCTTTATTTGTATGTTGAGTTGCTATGTATTGTAATGCTCCTGATTTTTTTGGTTATGTACCTTCCAAAAATTTCAATAAAACTTCATGTTTTAAAAAAAAATATTTGATTCCTAGCTGGATTGTCTAACGCTAGATAATACTCATGATGGAAGATGGCATTTAGACGATCTGTAACGTCACCAATAGCTGGAGGGCCTGTAGTCTTCCACTTAGCAGCCAAACTGAGTCTTGAGGCCGTCAAAACATTGGAGACCAGAATCCTACAATAATGGGGAAGCAGGTGGATCAAAACATGCAAGACCGCTAGTTGAGGTGTCAGTGGGATGCTCAATCCCGTAACCGTCCTCAGAAGGCTAGAGACTACCGCCCAAAAGGGGGCAATCCTAGAGCAAAACCACCACATGTGGGCCAAGGAACCTCTTTCCCCACATTGACGCCTACACAAAAGGGACTAGTGTCACCCCTCTGGGGGAAGGCGCCCTAGAGTAGACCCACTGGGCTTTGGTACCGAACTCCCCTGGGTGAGCTGGTCCTAGTTTAACCAACCTCTATACAGGGATTGTCAGGGGCAAGCCCAGGGGGTCTAAATACCACAGCTGCTAGTACCAGGGGAGCAGCTCATATGGTTAGCCTATGCTACGGCACAGCTAAGGATTCCGGGTAATGGTACAAGGCTAGGAGAGCAGGAATGGTGCTACCAGGGAAGAGCACAGCTAAGGTTCCAGGTAACAGAGTACAAGGCAGGGAGAGCAGGAATAGCTCTACCGGGGAAGAGTACAAGGAAGGCCTGACCAACAGTCAGCAAGGCAGAAGCAAACTAGCTTAATAATCAGGCACCTCCCATCAGTGGAGGTGGCCTGATATACCAGGGGAAGAGCAGCTATTGGTCAAGGGGAGTGTCAAGCTGGGCCGTGCCAGCCCCTAGAGTCACAGAGGAGGAGTGCACCTAGTGCACCGCTGATCGGTCCCATGAATATGACCATTGTAATGTGCTCATATGTGAGCCCGGTGGTCAGCTGACAAGAAGGGAAGCCGGCGACGGCTCTGAGACACAGTACACCTGGACGCTGGATGCCTGGTCGGCAGAGGAGCAGAGGATGCCGACCTGGGAGAGGTGAGCTGGGGAGCGATGCCAAGGGACCTAACAACTAGTCATGGGAGAAGCAAGCTAACCACACCGGTGGGCAGTACCACCTCATATGGATCTTCTTCAAGATCTCCAAATGGTTAACACATCTGGAAGCCACCTGAATCGCCCTCAGGTCTTCATACCAGTCCTCCTCCATAGCCACAAATCTGAGGTCCTCCTCCCAGTGTCTCATGTAACTCGGCTTAGCTGAAAACAAATACTTATTAATGTATCTATAGATACCTTTGAGACCCTTCTGACTGGTCCGCGAAAGGACATATTTTTGGTAAAAAGAGGCATCAGAGGCGGGTCGAAACATCAGGCGCTCCTTCAAGGCACTAAAAAAATGAGACCTGGGTATACTGATAGTGAGTCAAGCTCACCCCAGGAAAGCTGAGCATAATTCAAGGAATGGGAGTAGTTTATCGTCTTTCAATATATCTGCACATGTCAAAATCCCCGCCCTTTCCCAGAGGATGAGATTCAAGAACGGAATATGAAAACCCAGGGCTTTAATGCTAATATTTCCAGGAGTCATATGGATTTGTTTACCAATCTCGTCCCTCCAGTATTGCAACAACGTGCGCATCGTGGGGAGTTGTAAATCAGTAGGCGTGGGAGCTGAGCACTCCGCCCCTAAAAGATGTTGTAACAATCCCTGATGACCACCAAATCTTTGCCTCTTGTAGTACCGAAGCTCTGTGATAAGCTGCTATGTTGGGTACTCCCATACCTCCTTGGCCGTACGGCAAATACATAATATTACCTGAGACTCTAGCCCTTTGCCTTGCCCAAATATATTTTTGGACCACCCTCTGGATACAGGATAAGGAATTCGCTGGGATAGCTAAGGCTAGGTTCCTAAAGAGATTTAAAATTTTAGGGAGAAGGAACATCTTGAAGGCATGTATTAGCGCCACCCTTAAAATTTTAGGGAGAAGGAACATCTTGAAGGCATGTATTAGCGCCACCCTTAAACGTGCTTCTTTAATTAAAGTCAAAACATTAACCAAAACTAGTTTGTGAGACCGAGTTAAGACTATGCCAAGATATTGAACCCCCTTCCTCTCTCCACACGAAAGGGAAGAGCAGTCTCAATCTATCAGTCAAAGGCACAGGGACCCCAATTTGAAATAAAAGTGACTTTCCCGCGTTTAATTTATATAAGACAGCCTGGAAAAGAGTAACAATGCAGACATGACCACCGAGAGGGACTTTTCCAAGTTTGTGGAAGCAATGATAATATCATCCGCGTAAAGCCCGATTTTATGGGGGATACCACTGATGTGAAACCCAGTAATGTCCAGATTTATCCTAATTGCCTCCGCCAGAGGTTCAATAACTAAAGAAAAGATTATAGGCGATAGCGGGCAGCCCTGGCGGGTACCATTAGGCGATTAAAAATTAGAGGAGACGAAGCCCGAAGAGAGCACTCTGGCATTTGGGTTAAAATATAAGGCCAAGATAGCCGAGAGAATAGGGCCAGAAAAGCCAAATTTCTCCAATACGGAGGCCAGGTATCCCCAGTGCACCCTATCAAATGCCTTCTCGGCGTCCAGAGACAGGAGTGCACTGGGGACCCCAGCCATCTCCACCACCCTAATCAGATCAACAAATCGCCTCGTGCCGTCCTTGGTTTGTCTCCCATTCACAAAACCCACCTGGTCTGTATGAAGTAAGAGCTGGGTGATTCGCAGAAGTCTAGTCGCCAATAACTTTGAAAATACCTTAACATCACAATTAAGTAATGAGATGGGACGGTAACTTCCTAAGGGGGCTTCCCAGACTTTGGAATGGTGACTATGGTAGCCTCCAGAGCACGGGGAGAGATGGCACCCGCTGATTGCCAAAAATTGCACACACGTGTCAGAAAGGGTGTCAACTCTTGAGTGAAAAGGCAATAGTAATCATTCGGCAGCCCATCTGGGCCTGGAGCAGAATGACACTTTGCGGTTATAATAACTTGTAAAATCTCCATGGCTGTTATGGGAGAATTTAACTTGGCGAGTTGGTCTGGGGATAAACTGGGAAGATGTAGGCCATCCAGAAAACTCTGAGAGGATGGGAGGATGAACAGAGGGGTCATCCTTAAGGTCATATAATTGGGAGTAGTATTGGGCGAAAGTGTCTGCTATAGCAATGGGGTTAGTTTGCAGCGTTCCAGAACAGTCTCTTAGAGTGGTTATTTGAGAGGCTATTACTCTCTTCTTAATGTGCTTGGCCAACAACACTCCAGCTCGATCTCCCATAGAATAGAAGGACAATTTAGACTTCCTCAAGTGTTTCTCATGTTGGGGCATTAAGAAAGTGCGGAGTTGCGTCCGTGTATGGAAAAGCTGTGCAACCAGGATAAGAACTCTTCCCTCAGTTTCCCTCTTTCTCTCTCTTAAGCCGGGAAGCCTTCTGAATCAACACACCTCTGATGTAAGCCTTATGTGATTCCCACAACGTCTCATCAGAGACCTCAGAGTTATCGTTAAATTTTAAGAACTCGGAAAGTTCCCTCCTAACTTCTGAGACAATCTGCTGTCCCGAAAGCAAATCCAAAATAAGCCTCCAAGAACCAGAGGTGCGTGGTCAGTCCACGTAATAAGACCAATTTCTGCAGTGCTACAGGCATGCAGAGTCGCACTGTCCACTGAAAAATAGTCCAGGCGCGAATAAGACCTATATCTGTTGGGGTACCTTTACACGCGGCAACTTTTCTAGGAATTTGACTGGCAACTTACTGGTTGCAGTGAAATCATATAGACATTGTTCTATCTTGTTGCTGTGTACAAATGGAACAATGTCTCCATGATTTTACTGCAACCAGTAAGTTGCCAGTGAAATTCCTAGAAAAGTTGCCGCGTGTAAAGGTACCTTTAGAGAAAAAAGTGAAATCTTTTTCCCCGGCGTGCAGATACCTCCAGACATCGTGTAAGGCTAGGGTCACACTTGGCATGTGTTTTTTAAGGTGCTTTTTGGAAGCCTGCATTTTTGCATGCGTTTTTGCTGATAGGTGTGGGGGACCCTTAAAAAACGAATGCAAAAACGCATTTACCATTTAGTGCCATATAAAAATGTATGCGTTTCCCATAGGGCCCCATGCTAAAATAACACATGCGTTTTTGAAAAAGCACCAAAAAATGCTGCTTGCAGTATTTTTTGGTGCTGAGCCAAAAACGCATCTCAAAAACGCATGGTACAGTCAGACATGCGTTTTTGCTATTGGGGCATGCATTTTTTGCATGGGGCCTACGGATGCGTTTTTGCATGTGTTTTCACAAAATGCAAGTCTCGAAAACGCATGTAAAATAATAAACATTAAAGTTATTAATAAAGACTGGAACTTAAAAAAAAAAAATTCTACGGATGCTGGATTTCTCTTTTTCATTAATTAACACTGCTTGGTGTGGGGGAGTCCTACTCAAACACCTACCTTCCTGATGACAGTAGAGCAGAGGGAAGAAGCATTTTTTGACAATTATTATAGGTTTTAGCTCAGGGAGAGATTTGATCACATTTCATTAGCTTTCGACTGTCAGCATTTTTATTCTTAACTAGAGATGAGGGGACCCATGTATGTTCTGATTTGGGTGGTGATGCTGGACTTTTTTGCGCACTATTCAAAACCAGAACCTCATTGGAAGTCATTGATTGGCAGGTCGGCTCTCCACCCACATACACACAGCCATTAGCAAAACACTCCCAGGAGTGAGAAGCCGGAGACATATATTTTTTACATTTTTGAGCACACTACACCCAAAAACTGTGCTTTTAAATTGAAACCCAGTGTGAGCTGATCAAACACTGCACATGTAGGGCAATTTCCAAGCACCTGTTTACAGAAACAGTCCAGCACACAAGAAGTGAAGTATGAAAAACTTTACAGTAACACAATTATTATAAGTTTCAAACACAAATATAAGAATGTACATAGTATATATAAGAACATCCCTCAGGGATCAGAAAACTCTTGTGGAAAATGGTGGAAATCCCATGAAGGGCAGAGTCCATTAAGGGCTTTGAATTGTAGCCCAAAGGCTGCATGCATGCACGCTCATCCAGCAGGGTGAAGCGCAAATGGTACAAAAAGTGGGAAGGAGAGAAGTACAATTAACAAAAAAACAGGCCGTGGTCAAGGAAGAACTGAAAAACAACTCAAGAAAGTCTTTCTCTGGCCAAAATGCCAACTAAGGGTCAGCAACTCAACAACAAGCCTCTTTTTTTAGGAAAGTCCAGTGTGCCCAACGTTAAAGGGAACCTGACCCTTCCAAATGACCCCCAACTCTATTAATACCTGTGTCTGCACCCTTAAAGATCATTAACAGCTGTCCTTTTGTGTAAAAAAAGCATTCAGTAACATTGTGAAAAACGCTACATGTGAAAAACACTTACCGTACATGTCAGGGACTTCTTCACATTGAATAAGTCTCACAGGGCTTTCCCTGTGAGACTCTAAGCCCTCCTGACCCGCTAATTATCACGGCCCGATGGGCGTGATAACTAATCCTAATCCTCCTCGCCCTGCAGAAAGGGCGTAATAGACGGTGTGACGCTATTTGCATCACATCCGGTCCTTGTGACGTGTGTACACCCTTTAGGTGTAAGCCGACCTTACCATGCACATTGCGCATGCGCGGCTTGTCGGCTTACACCTAAAGGGTGTAAGCACGTCACAAGGCCGGATGTGACGGAAATAGCGTCACACCGGCTATTACGCCCTTTCTGCAGGGCAAGGAGGATTAAGGTTAGTTATCACGCCCATCGGGCCGTGATAATGAGCGGGTCAGGAGGGCTTAGAGTCTCACAGGGAAAGCCCTGTGAGACTTATTCAATGTGAAGAAGTCCCTGACATGTAAGCTTATAATAGCGTTTTTCACAATGTTACTGAACGCTTTTTTAAAGCAAAAGGACCGCTGCTAATGATCTTTAAGGGTGCAGGTACAGGTATTAATAGAGTTGGGGGTCATTTGGAGGGTCAGGTTCCCTTTAATACTGTCTGCCAGCTTTCTCAGCACTGCCCGGGCTGAAGATCACTGTTGGTGATGGCACTCCATTGCCAGATGGTCTTGGGGGGTTACACAATAACGTGCCTAAACATTTCCATGCCACTGCATAAGTACTGCTGATGACTCTTTTGGACTCAGCGATTATGAGATCACCAGGTGTTTTCCTGGAAAAACAGAGCTGTTTGGTGTTAGGGGAACCAGATTAGCTCTGCCTGTGACATGGGGCTGAGCAGGGGTCTGTTTTTCCCTTAATTCAATATGCAAGAAGAGTCATGGATGATCAATGACTAATACCTCTGTAGGTTGAAACACATAGGATCCGTTGCCCGCCTCTGCATGTCCGTGCGTTCAAACATGATACTAAACAAAGATCAAGTTTTAAGAACCCTATCTCCTTTGGTCGCTGGAGACAACTCTTTATGTATTAATGGATTTCCTCACCACAGGGACCAGGGCAGCTCCGTGCACCGATGACCAGCCAAGGAACCAGGGCATAACATTGTGAGCTGAACATTTTTCTTTTACATTTTTCCTTTATTGGGTCACCTATGTATTAATACAGTAAAAACCTGACATGTAAAAAATATGTTATGTCCACAAGAGGTTTTTATTTTTCCTCTTAAAGAACATATGATGTAACATATATATGTGAATGTAAAGCAAACAAAACAACCCTGATAACATAACTTAAAGAAAAAGAATTTCTCAACCATAAAAAGAAAACAATTACATTATTTTGTATAAAACAAATGTTAGTGTATACACACTACAAAAAATTTAATGTTATATACGGTATCTACACAAGACTAATATCTTGAATAATTAATTGTAAACAATATAGAGTAATAGAAACAATCTTATGAATCACTCTTCTATATTTGCATCACAAACATTAAATATAAAACTTACTCAGTAATGTTTGAAGTTTGTCATTGATTTGTAGTTATTGGTTAAAGTAGGAACCTGTTAAATATCTTAATCCCGCAGGACATGTCTAACACATGACTAAATGGAAAACAGAAGATCCTCATGAAAGTCGTGTAATTTGTAATATTTTGCTCCCAGAAGGATCATTATAAAATTAATAGAAAGCTCTGTAATAAATCCATAACCCGCCTTTTCAGAGAAAGAATATTTTAATATTTATATTATACCTTACACTTATGCACATTGCATTATAATGTGTTGGGGTATATTATAATAAGTTCCTGGAGATTTTAATAAAATGAATTAAATTATAATAAATGGGAAATGTGGGGCATAATTACAGAAATTAAAATCATCCCTTGTTGCCAGCTAATGTAACATAATCTCTGCCATTCACAGATTGTTAGGGTGATTAAAAGAATTGAAACGTTATGAAACCTTAGGGTGTTCTGTTAATTACATGAAGAAGAAGAATGCCAAAATGCTTTTCTCTTCATTCACTCACATTTAGGTAAAAGGCAGCAATGTGGTCAGAGACATTGCAGCTGATTTTCAAGTGAGCTTGTCTCTAGTTCTTTGCATATAAACTGCGGCCACCATCAGTAAGGCCTTATATGCTCCTTTCTAAAATACTGTATTTAAGCCTCCCTAAGGCGCTCCTGCACACATGCATTTACTCTGCTCTATTGAGGGCAGAGCAAAGTACTGTAGCGCACAGGCGCACGAAAAAGTCAAAGACCGTCCATGCATGCCACAAAGACCTTTCTCCACACCTGCACTCTACAATACTTTGCTTTGCACTCAACAGGCAGAAAAGAAGTGCGCATACACAGGAGTGCACTGGTCTTGTGTTGCCGCCTTCTATTTTCTTGTGATTGCCTTCTTTCTTCTCTGCTTCTACTAGGTGATGCGTGCTACATCACCCACACACAGTCACCTCCATTGTGCTCCTACGAACGCATTCTTCTCTCTGCACTGCTTAGAACAGAACAAATAACTAGTGCACAGGTGCAGGGCTAGGTCAAAGACTGATCATATAGTGTGCATGCATGGCAGTCTCTGATATTTTCCTGAGCCAGTGCAATACAGTAGTTTGCTCTGCCCTAAGTAGAGAGATGTGCATGTGTGCAGGAGTGCAATTGAGGAGACTGTATGTGGGTTACATAGGAGCGCCACCCACTAGAAGCAGAGAAGGAAGACAGCAATCACAAGAAGATAGAGGCAGCAGACCAAGACAAGAGACACTCATCAGATGGGAACACCCCTCATGTGAGTTTAATAAAAGCTGTTTTTTCACTATATAGATAACATTTGAGTGCAGTCTGATTTTTACACACACACCCATAGACTTGTACAGATGCATGTGATCTTAATATGGGAACCCCTCATAGCATTCTGCAATTTCTTTCTCCTGCCGAATCAGCATAAAAAAAATTGCAGATATGCACTACTCCATAGTATAAGGCTAGGGTCACACTTGCAGATTTTCCATGCATTTTTCTGACTAGTCTTTTCAGAAAAAGGTATGGAAAAACGCATCCATAGACCCAGGGCCGCACCGTCCATTGGACAGTGTGAGCCCTGTCAATCAGGCGGCAAGAGGCAGGGGGAGCGGCTGTGCAGAAGGGGCGGCGCCTCATGCAAACAGCCTCCCCCTGTCATGGCGCCGGCCGCTCACCCTGCGCACCGCAGGTAAGCGGCGACCGCCGGGGGACACGCACACAGCACCCCCAACCCCCCCCCCCCGGTACTCACGGCCGCGGCCGGCAATCACTGCCGCGGCTCAGGCGGCAGTGGAGACCGCCGGGGGTCCAATGAATGCAGAGGGGGCGGCAGCGCAGGGCTCCACCAGCCCCCCCCCCGTAATCAGTGCCTCAGGCGGCAGTGGGGCTTGGTGCACCCCTGCATAGACCCCTCATGTTAAAAATGCATGCCCCAATAGCAAAAACGCATGTCTGAAGGGCCATGCGTTTTTTGTATGCTTTTTGGCTCAGCACCAAAAAATACTGCATGATGCATGATTTTTTGAAAAAGCACCAAAAAACGCAGCATGCAGCATTTTTTGATGCTTTTTCAAAAACGCATGTGTTTTTGTTAACATGGGGCCCTATGGGAAACGCATGCATTTTAATATGGCACTAAATGGCACAGGCGTTTTTGCATGCGTTTTTTAAGGGTCCCCTACACCTATCAGCAAAAACGCATGCAGAAACGCAGGGTGCCAATAAGCACCTTTAAAAACGCATGCCAAGTGTGACCCTAGTCTTTCACTGCTCTGAGTATCCCAAAAAACGCAGACAGCACTCGACCATGCTATACACTTGTGTGATCGAGCTCCATATCTCAAACTGATGTGATTCAATTGATTCCCCTGAGGGATCCAATTACTATGAAGAAGCAGCATTACTCTTGACTTCACCTGGACTCTGCTTAGTGATGTATTTTTCAGAAGTGCATAAAACTGTGGTCAACTGCGCTTTTAAGCACCACAAAAAGACGGACACTGCTAGATCATTGTATAGACTGAGTCCAAGGTGACCCTTTCTGCCTCATTATAGTGAATGTCCCATTAGGGTGTTTTGTATGAATCATGCATTTCAGACATTTACATGGAAACTCCGATGTAAGTGCTCAACGTAGAGTGCAGGCTAAATATGAGCTCAGCTTTACTGTGATCCTTTCAAGGAAGAATAAAAAAATCAACTTCAGGTTAAGCAGGGCATAAGGACATATATACCAGGAAGGGGCCCAGAATAAGGACATATCCTGGGACCCTTCCTGGTACAGATGTCCTAATCCTAGGCCCCTTCCTGGTTTATAAGGACATATTTAGCAGGAAGAGGCCCAGAAAAAGGACATATATACAAGGAAGTAACCTAGGATACGGACATACTATATATACTAGAAAGGGACCCAGGATAAGAACATATTTATCATGATAAGGACATATGCCAGGATGGGGACATATTTACCAGGATTGAGACATATATACAGTGGGAAAAAAGTATTTAGCAAGTCACCAATTGTGCAAGAGAGGCCTGTAATTGTCATCATAGGTAGACCTCAACTATGAGAGACAAAATCAGAAAATAAATCATGAAAATCACATTCTGATTTGGAAAAATAATTTTTTTTAAATTTTAGTAGAAAATCAGTATTTGGTTAATAACAAAAGTTCATCTCAATACTTTGTTATATATCCTTTGTTGGCAATGACAGAGGTCAGATGTTTTCCGTAAGTCTTCACAAGGTTGGCACACACTGTTGATGGTATGTTGGCCCATTCCTTCATTTAGATCTCCTCTAGAGCAGTGGTGTTTTGGGGCTGTCGCTGGGCAACACAGACTTTCAACTCCCTCCAAATGTTTTCTATAGGGTTAGATCTGGAGACTGGCTAGGCTACTCCAGGACCTTGAAATGCTTCTTACGAAGCCACTACTTCATTACCCTGGCATTGAGCTTGGGATCATTGTCATGCTGAAAGACCTAGTCACATTTCATCTCCAATTCCCTTGCTGATGGAAGGAGGTTTGCACTCAAAATCTCACAATATATGGCCCTATTCATTCTTTCATGCACATGGATCAGTCGTCCTGGTCCCATGGCAGAGAAACAGCCACAAAGCATGAGGTTGCCATCCCCATGCTTCACAGTAGGTATGGAGTTCTTTGGATGCATCTCAGCATTCTTTCTCCTCCAAACACGAGTTGTATTTCTACCAAATAGTTCTACTTTTTTTTATCTGACCATATGACATTCTCCCAATACTGTTCTGGATCATCCACATACTCTCTAGTAGGGATGAGCAAGTACAGAACTAATCAGACTTGCTATACTGCAACGAGTAGGTCCCGTTACTCGGTACTCATTGCGAGTATAGCGAGCCCAATGTTAATGAATGGGCTGGGCGAGTACTTTCGTAGTGTATCTATATATACACTGCGAAAGTGCACTAAAAGTGAATAAAAGTTGTTAAAAAATAAAAAATATCATAGTCACCTATCCGATGGCTGCACTGGGACCGGCAAAGAAGACATCCGATCAATGACAAGCACCTGTGAGTTTGACAGCCAATCAGATGGCTGGTAGCGATCTGGCCAATCAGATGGCCAGACGTCACAAACCAACTGATCACTACCAGCAACCTGATTGGCCAGATTGCCAGGTCTTAAAAGTGCATCAATGATCTGGCAATCTGGTCAATCTGGTTGCTGGTAGCGATCAAGTGGTTTGTGATGTCTGGCCATCTGATTGGCCAGATCGCTACCAGCCATCTGATTGGCTGTCAGACTCACAGTTCCTTGTCGTTGATCAGATGTCTTCTTTGCCGGTCCCAGTGCAGCCATCGGATAGGTGAGTATGATATTTTTTTTTATTTTTTTCACTTTTAGTGCACTTTCACAGTTTATCTAGATACACTACGAAAGTGAAAGGACTACTCGCTACTCCTGAGTAATCACAAGAAACTCGGGAAGTAGCGAGTAGCCCGAATATCGTTACTATTCGTCAAGTACCGAATAGTAACGATTCTACTGTGGGTGAAGATAAGGGGAGGGGGAAAAAATAATTAATTACTGATAGGGGTTTGTTATAAGTCTCTAACAATAATGGAAGTGGGGGAGAATATCCTCATAAAGCAAATAGATGAAGCAGCGACTCAGGGAGAAGTCATTATTATGGGGGACTTCAACTACCCTGAAATACATTGGGGAACAGAAACCTGCAGTTCCAGCAAAGGTAATAGGTTTTTGACAACTATGAGAGACAATTATCTTTCACAACTGGTTCAGGACCCAACAAGAAGGGGGAACTGCTGGACCTAATATTAACCAACAGGCCGGACCGCATATCACATTTACGGGTTGGTGATCACTTGAGTAATAGTGATCATAAACTAATAAGTTTTCAAGTATCCTTTAATAAGATGTGTAGTAGAGGGGCTACAAGGACACTAAACTTCAGGAAGGCAAATTTCCAACAGTTGAGAGATGATCTTAGTGCAATAAACTGGGACAATGTCCTGAGACATAAAAGTACACAAAGCAAATGGGAGACGTTTATTAGCATCCTGAATAGGACCTGTGCACAATATATACCCTATGGAAATAAACATGCTAGAAATAGGAGGAAACCACTATGGCTAAATAAAGCGGTAAGAGGCGCAATACGTGAAAAAAAGAAAGCATTTAGGGAATTAAAGCAAGTAGGTAGTGATGAAGCGTTAAATTAATACAGAAAAATAAATAACATCTGTAAAAAGCAAATCAAAGCAGCAAAGATTAAGACAGAGAGACTCATTGCCAGAGAAAGCAAAAATAATCCCAAAATATTTTTTAACTACATAAAAAGTAAGAAGCTAAAAAATTATTGTGTTGGCCCCTTTAAAAATAATCTGGGTGAAATGGTGGATGACGATGAGTAAAAAGCCAATATGCTAAATGATTTTTTTTTAACAGTATTTACACAAGAAAATCCCATGACAGACAATATGATCAGTGATAACAAAAACCCTCAATTAAATGTCACCTGCTTAACCCAGCAGGAAGTATGGCATCGTCTAAAAATCACTAAAATTGACAAATCCCCATGCCCGGATGGGATACACCTCAGAGTGCGGCAGGAATTAAGTACTGTCATAGATAGACCATTATTTTTAATATTTAAAGATTCCATAATAACAGGATCTGTACCACAGGACTGGCATATAGCGTATAAATGTGGTGCCAAAATTCAAAAAGAGGACAAAAACTGAACTTGGAAATTATAGGCCAGTAAGCTTAACCTCTACTGTGGGTAAAATCCTAGAGGGTTTTCTAAGAGATGCTATACTGGAGTATCTGAAGAGAAATAACCTCATGACCCAATATCAACATGGGTTTACGAGAGACCGTTCCTGTCAAACTAATCTAATAAGCTTCTATGAAGAAGTAAGTTCTGGACTGGACCAAAGAAATGCAGTGGACGTGGTGTATATTGACTTTTCAAAAGCTTTTGATACAGTGCCACACAAAAGGTTGATGCATAAAATGAGAGCAATGGGGATTGGGGAAAATATGTGTAAGTGCGTTAAGAACTGGCTTAGTGATAGGAAACCAAGGGTGGTCATTAAATGGAACACACTCAGAATGGGTCACAGTTAACAGTGATGTGCCACAGGGGTCAGTGTTGGGCCCGATTCTTTTTAATATATTTATTAATGACCTTGTAGGGGGCATACAGAGTAGAATCTCAATATTTGCAGATGACACTAAACTCTGCAGGGTAATCAATACAGAGGAGGACAATTTTATATTACAGGAGAATTTATGTAAACTAGAAGCTTGGGCTGATATATGGGAAATGAGCTTTAATGGGGATAAATGTAAGGACATGCACTTGGGCAGATGAAACAAAAGGTATATTTATGTGCTTAATTGTAAAACACAGGGCAAAACTATCACTGAAAAAGACCTGGGTGTATGGGTAGATGACAAACTCACATTTAGTGGCCAGTGTCAGGCAGCTGCAGCAAAGGCAAATAAAATAATGGGATGCATTAAAAGAGGCATAGATGCTCATGAGGAGAACATAATTTTACCTCTATTCAGGTCACTAGTGCGACCACACTTAGAACACTGTGTACAATTCTGGTCTCTGGTGTATAAGAAAGACATAGCTGAACTAGAGCGGGTCCAGAGAAGAGCAACCAAAGTCATTAGAGGACTGAGGGGTCTGCAATACCAAGACAGGTTATTAAACTTGGGGTTATTTAGCTTGGAAAAACGAAGGTTTAGGGGTGATCTTATAATAATGTATAAATATATGAGGGGACAGTACAGAGACGTTTTTAATGATCTCTTTACTCTTAGGCCTGAGATGGGGACAAAGGGGCATCCTCTACGTCTGGAGGAAAGAAGGTTTAACCATAATCACAGACGTGGATTCTTTACTGTAAGAGCAGTGAGACTATGGAACTCTCTGCCACATGATATTGTAATGAGTGACTCACTACTAACATTTAAGAAGGGCCTGGATGTCCTTTCTTGAAAACTATAATATTACCGGTTATAGATACTAGTTTCTTTGATAGGGCGTTGATCCAGGGAATTAGTCTGATTGCCGTATCTGGAGTCAGGAAGGAATTTTTTCCCCCAATGTGGAGCTTAGTGTTGCCACATGGTTTTTTTTTGCCTTCCTCTGGATCAACATGTTAGGATATGGGTTGAACTAGATGGACTTAAAGTCTTTCTTCAACCTTAAAAGCTATGTTAATATGTTACTCGCTCATCCCTACTCTCTAGCAAACTTCAGAAGGGACCGGACATGTAATGGCTTAAGCAGGGGGAAATTTCTGGCACTGCAGGATCTGAGTGCCTGGCGGCATAGTGTGTTACTGATTGTAGTCTGTGTAACGTTGGACCCAGCAGGTCTTTTACTAGGTTCCCCTGTGTAGTTCTGGAATTTTTGCTCACTGTTCTTGAGATCATTTTGACCCCACGGGGTTAGATCTTGTGTGGAGCCCCTGATCGAGGGAGATTATCAGTAGTCTTATATGTCTTCCATTTTTGAATTATTGCTCCCACAGTTGATTTCTTCACACCAAGCTGCTTGCCTATTGCAGATTCAGTCTTCCCAGCCTGGTGAAGGGCTACAATCACCATAGTGGAGTGTGGAATATGACTGTTTAAGGTTGTGGAAAGGTGTCTTTTATACTGATAACAAGTTCAAACAGGTGCCAGTACTACAGGTGGAGGATAGAGGAGCTTCTTAAAGAAGACATTTTAGGTCTGTGAGAGCCAGAAATCTTGCTTGTTTGTAGGTGATCAAATACTTATTTTCCACCAAAATTTGAAAAACATTTATTTCCAAATCAGACAATAGGACTTTAATGGTCCCTTTACAGGCGGCCACAGGAAGGTAGAAACAGGCAGGCATCAGACACAATTGTGCCTGTTGCCTTGAAAAGACCACGATGTGGCGGCGTGAAAATCAGGACTTTCCTTCCTTCAGGGAAGACACAGGAAGGAAAGTCCTGATTTATACGCCGCCACATCGTGGTCTTTTCAAGGCAACAGGCACAATTGTGTCCGATGCCTGCCTGTTTCTACCTTCCTGTGGCCGCGTGTCAAGGGACCATAAGGACTTGTTTTCTCATTTTGTCTGTCATATTCGAGGTCTACCTACGATGTCAGCTACAGGCCTCTCTCATCTTTTTAGGTGGGAGAACTTACACAATTGGTTGCTGACTAAATACTTTTTTCCCCCACTGTATTAGGATAGGTGACATATTTACCAGGATAGAACTCAGGATAGGCACATATATTTCAGGACAGGGGATGTACATACCAGGTTGGGTCAAGGATGAGAACATATATAGCAGAATGGTCCCAGGTTGGAGAAAGTATATATCAGTATGGGACCAGGATCGGGGACATATATACCAGGAAGGAGCTTAAGATTGGGGACATACATACTAGGATGAGGGGGCATATATACTAGGATGAGGAACATATTTACCAGGATGGGGCCTAGGATTGGAGACATATATACCAGGAGGGGGACATATATAGAAATGAGTGACCCTTCCCCAAACATGTTTGCCAATTTCAAATTTGGCATGAACATTGCAGATTTGGTTTGCGATCAGATACCCGAGCTTCTTTCAAAAAATCGCCAAACGTGCCTTTGTTTGGGAAAAAAGTTCATAATTTAAAATGCCCTAAAACTTTCCCTCATTGTTTGAGGCCAAAACGCTCGCTAGAAAACCAGATAGTTGGGAACAACACCTACCCTTAAGGCTAGGAATGTTCCTGCCATCGGGTCAATCTGCTTGTATCAAGCTGTAGACTTTTTTTGAGCTTTCAATGAATTTTTTTAATCTTCCTAGAGTTTGCGTGTATTTTGACTGAATTTTGGAAACAGTGCCAGATACGGCAGCAGCTGTGAAGTCCAGAAATCTTACAAATAACCGCTAAGAGAGCTTAAAGGGATCCTGTCACCCCCAAAACACCTGCTAACCTATTAAAACCTGTCCCTAGAGCATATTAACACTTTCCCTACACTATTTCTACCTCCTAAATGCAGTAAATGACATTGACTAAAAACGTTTTATAAGTACCTGATTAGTGATGATAATGAGTGACTATGCTATTCATAGTCACTCATCAAGACTGCCCCTCTGCTTCATAGCACGCCTCCATAGGCGTGATCGTCCTCCTAGATTAAAATTGCAGCCTCCCCGCTGTGCCCTGTGTCGTAGGAGGCTGCTGTGTGGCTTGTGACGCGATCCGCGTCATTCCCGGCGCCCTGTGACGTATTTACAGCGGCGCCGCGCTGTTAGCTTCAAAATGTGCACTGCGCATGCGCATTGGGCATGCGCAGTGCGCATTTTGAAGCTAACAGCGCGGCGCCGCTGTAAATACGTCACAGGGCGCCGGGAATGACGCGGATCGCGTCACAAGCCACACAGCAGCCTCCTACGACACAGGGCACAGCGGGGAGGCTGCAATTTTAATCTAGGAGGACGATCACGCCTATGGAGGCGTGCTATGAAGCAGAGGGGCAGTCTTGATGAGTGACTATGAATAGATAGTCACTCATTATCATCACTAATCAGGTACTTATAAAACGTTTTTAGTCAATGTCATTTACTGCATTTAGGAGGTAGAAATAGTGTAGGGAAAGTGTTAATATGCTCTAGGGACAGGTTTTAATAGGTTAGCAGGTGTTTTGGGGGTGACAGGATCCCTTTAATATTTTGGGGGAATTTTTTTTTAATATGTATTCTTATTTTTATTTTATTATTTATTTTTATTTTGGGGGGGCTTAGGAGAGCATATCTTTATTATTGCTGAAGGTCAGCACATCAGTTATGTGATACCAATTCATATAAAATTAGCATATGGCCATTTTATGCTTTATACACGTTCTTAAAGTTCTAATCATACTCATCAAATACTATATTTGAATATTACTTCTTGAAAATGTCACTCTTTCATTTTTTTCTATACGTTTACAGTTCACATTTTTGGCATGTGCCCAACTGTGTTATATGTGTAATTCATATTGAAGTTGTCCTTTCTTTGCTGTACTGCCCACAAGCCGTATTCAGCATTCCATATGAATTGGTGACCTGAATGAACTTATTTGTTTTCATCATCATGTCTCCTACAAATATGTCAGGCTTCAATAATCACTGGCACTGCACCTACAGTAACTACAACCCAGGTGTTAACTTGTGGCAAGGGGAATTGGATTTGTGAGTTATGTTACTTCTGTCGGTGTGTGATTATAGCGATACCAGATTCATAAGTTTTTTTTTATGTTTGGCTACAATCACACACTAAGAATAATATAATTATAATAATATTTATTCATTTATATAGTGCTATTAATTCCATAGCGCTTTACATACATTTGAAACACACTGTCACCATTGGGGCTCACAATCTAAACAAAATGCTTTTATTTGGAAAAAAAACTTTTGTATCACCATATTTTGAGAACTAATTTTTTTCTAGATTTCTGCTGACAGTCATTTGAGGGCTTGTTTTTTGCGGGATGGGTTAAAATTTTCATTGGTACCATGTTCGGGCACATAACATTCTTTGATTGCCTTTTATTCCCATTTTTGGGAGGCAGAATGAACATGAAACAGCAATTCAAAAAATGTTTTTATGGTAAAGTTGATGATAGCTTTATTTTTTGAGTCAGTACAATTATAGTAATATCACATTTATATTATCAATCAATAATTACTTTCTAAAAAGTATAGCTTTTTTTCAGTTTTCCTCTGACTGAGCTTTGTTGGGGCTCATTTTTTTGCAGGACTTGGTGTCATTTTCATCAATACCATTGTTAAGAATGTGGCACCCCAGGGTTCATGTGCCACAGTAACACCACCAAGGGTTAACTCCCCACATAACCCACAACCCTACACTAGAGCCTCCAGGCCAGAAGGGGGAGCTAAAGCTGCTTCCCTATATATTCTGGTGTGGAGAGGAAGTGGGCAGTTAGTTCAGTTCCCAGGAGAACTGAGGAAGAAGGACCTGGGTGTAAAAGAGCTGCGTTAGGCTCAACCCACGGGTCCACTGTCCAGTACCAGGCCGGCTAAAGTCTGAGGAAAGGAGAAGGAGCAGAGAGGAACACACCTGGGAGACTGAGTTACCCTGCAACTCACCCCAGAGAAGCGCAAAGACCGGATACCGTATCCGGGATTGTGGCTGACACAAACAGCACAGTGAACACCGGATTAGTGAAGGTCCCACATCTTCATTGTACCACAGCGATGCAATACGGCGGGTTCAGGAACACGGAATAAGACTCAAGTTGCCTAGCAAGTTGGTACCCGTGAGGGGAGAAAGGGCCGGCAGCTTAGCTAAAGCGGCAGCACTGCCACACACACAGTGCAGGAACAGGGACCTAAAGGACCCGGCCAGGGTGGGAGAAACTCAGACTCTGCACAGACTCCAGGGACAGTACTCAGCTGATGTACCATCTTGAGTAAAAGACTTGGAAAACTACAAAACCGTGAGTATGTGTAATCCTTGCAAACCTTGTTCTCCCTCACAAACTGTTCTCATCACCACTGCCCCGGGGACGAGGCTCTGCCCGTGGAGAGCCGTCACATCACAGGCTGCTATCCATCATCCCCAGAGGTTCTGCAGCAGCGGTGGTCTCCCTAACCACATACTACGGGTGGGGTCACGACTTTCTTCCCAGTAAATAACCCCAACCTTTACTTGTTGGCTCGGGACACGGTCCGGACCAAGACCGCCGTGATAACCCCCGTGATACTCCGGTCCGGCACCAAGTACCCTGTCCCAGTGGGCTCCACAACTGCATACTACTTTTTTATCACATTTTATTCCCCTTTTTTTCAGTATGTGTTGTTTTTGTCACATTATTTTTTTTAACTTTCTTCGCTGAAGTGTTAAATAGTGTCAGATGTTTTATAGATTGGATGTTCTCGATGCAGCGATATGAAATATGTGTACTTTTTTATTTATTTTTATATAAACTATTTTTATTAATTGGCATAACATTTTTCAGTTTTTGGTTTTTTATTTTGTGATTTTTTTTACGTTTTTTTTTTTCACTTTTTGCTTCTCTTTTATTACTCTGATCGCTGGTATAATGTATTGTAGAAAGCAAGTATTGCAATACATCACACCTGTCAGTGTGACACTGACAGAATGCCTCTTAGACTATGCTCCTGGCAGAGTGGACTAAAACACAAGATAAATACCTTCTTTAGCTGGCTGGGAATGAACATCCATCTCAGTCAGCCTGACAGTTTAAGTGCAGTGCAGGGAGGACGTCTCTTTCACAGAAGCTCTTCACACAGTTCCAGTTTAACTTGAAGCTCATGGGCCCCGATGTAAAAGCTCCAACGGGGCCCCCAATTATTACAAATCTTTAACAGCAATAGTCTTTTTCTAGACTGTAGGCCAAAGGGACTTTTGGGGTCCGCTAGGCTCCAAGGCCCGGGTGCGATCACAACCCCTGCACCTGTTGTAGTTATGCCCCTGCACAGTTCATCCTAGAATGGGTGTACATTGTTAGATGGCAGTTGTCATCTTTAAAATCCTGAAAGAGTGCATGAAAAAGCATACATTTTTGCTTAATAAATAAGTTTAATATTTAAAAGTATTTTATTCATTTTTTCACATTTCTTGGAGAACCCCTTTAATGACAAAATTGTGAGGTAAAAGACATTATTTCACAACTGAGTAATATCAAGTATACATTTTTTAAGTTTTCCTATTACCATCTAACATCATAACGTCATGTGTAGGCTCTGACAGATTTAGCTCTGTTTGTTCTTGAAATCTGTGATGTCTTTAGACATGATGCATTGCCTGAAAAACAGAAATGCAGATAAAAACAAAATGGAGAAATAAAGAAAAGGGCATTGTGTCACAGAGGGAAAACTAATTTACATTGTTTCTTAAAGGGCATGAAATAAACAGAGCTACCTTGACATTATAGTAACAAAAAAAAACGAAATTTAAATAAAGAATAATTGAATCAGCACAAACTTGTCTTCTAAAGGTCCGAGCCTTTAAATCTCTGTGGAGTAATTGAAAATCTTTTTGATTTAGATGTTAACTCCTTCTCGCTCTAGGGTATTCTATTCCATCATGCATTGAGGGTTATAATACAAAATGCTGTACTATTACTGCATGGCGTTCCTGCAGGTTCAAGAGTTGAGCCTCTGTGCTGTCCATAGCTGTTTACTAGACCTGGTGCTTATTCACAAACTGGAAAACAGTCACGTGCCACACTTTAGGCGCCCCTGACCACATGTGGTTCCCAAGTCACAGGTTGAATACCCCTGCCATAGAGTATTATGGGCTGCATGACATGACACCAAGGGCTGGCTGGCATATTTTACCCTGATGGGCAATCACACAAAAATGGTCCATGAGTAACAGCCAAATCCTTAAAGGGGTTGTCCAATTTTAATGTACAAGTCTGAAGTCACAGTATGTGAACCCTTACATCGTGCGCTCTGTGCACTGTCAGGATTTCTGGTGACGGCCCTGGGAGCAGGCAGTCATGTGACAGCAAATATGCGATAAGGATACTCCCAGCCACATTCTAACTAGACTGTTTTCAGAATTGCTTAACACAGTTTGATTAAGTGATGTGGTGCAAGTCTAGTCAGCATGCGACTGCATGAATGCAAATCACATACTTGTGATCACGGGTGCAATGTGAAAATTCACAAGTGTGTAGTCATGTAAAATTAACCCTACTCACCGTATGGGGAACATAGACAGGAAGGAAAACCTATGTACAACTATATGATCAAACATTCCACATTATCAAATATAAGACAAAAACCTTGATGCACTCAAAGAAATATACTTTGAAGATCTGTCCACGGACCATAGTTGGAGACTAGACTAGACTGGCGCTACCCCTGGCCGGTTCTTCACATTGCTGCTTATGGTTGACCTTTCTCTGCCTGTTGTGACAATCACCTGCAGCAGTGCTAGAAAGAGCTGGTCGGGAGCTTTAACGCATATTTTCTTAAAAATGCCTTGGTTTGGGCAGCATGAATCTCTTGACAGGTTCCCTTGGATTAAGGCAATAGTGTGAGCAGTCCTCCTTGGATCAGCAGTTGCACAAGTTCAGCACTAGAATTTTAATAGAGTGAATTAGGGAATACAAGCGTGTTTAATGATTTGTTATTTCAGCCATATGTAAATTTCCATACAAATTCATGCATTTCTACTTCATTAACCAAGAAGCAAATATTGAAAAAAGAAGAAATTGGAAAATCTGATATGCCATCGTTAAGTTAGAGATCACAAAATGGCTTTGTGCCACAAACATGTACTTTAAAAACATTTCATTTCTGACCTTCATTATTAATAACTCCTAGGTAGATCTGACGTGGGTGTTGGCAGCTAGAACTTCATTTATTCTTCTGCAATGCAACCTTACGTGACCTAGATGTAATTTAGTCCTGTTGGTTGGTGTGTCTAGGAAATGTGATTTCACTGTGGAGGGAATGAATATGCTCTACATGATAAATCTGCATTTAGAATGTGACCTGCATGAGATTTATTACAACAAGTGAGATTATTTCTCACGAAAAACATATACGGTAATAAGAAATGGATGTTTTGGAATTTATATTTTTCCTCTAGGAACTCTCTACCTTCCCAACCCTCATCTGTTTATTAGTTAGTTCAAAACTATTCCAGACTCTTGGTTTAATTGGACTCTGCTAAATACCTATACTTATTCCCTTCCCATTGTTTCTCCCCTTATGCCTAAGTTGACAATAGAGAATTTAGTCCTAGACCTTATGTTTATATTAAGGTATTGTTTATTTTTACTAATTACTTACCGTATATACTCGCGTATAAGCCGAGTTTTTCAGCCCAAAAATTGGGCTGAAAAGTACCCCCCTCGGCTTATACGCGAGTCAGTGCTGTATACCGATGTATACATCGGTACATACCGATGTATACATCGGTATACAGCAGCCCCGCATCCCCAGTAATCCAGGGCCCCCCCAGCGTCTCTCCGGTCACCTGAAAAGCAAACTATACTTATCAGTCCGCTGTCCGCGCCCGCTCGCCTCTGCCGTCTGCGTTCCTCCATCTTCATGCGGCGTCTTCCGGTTTCCTGTGCTCGTCGCAGGGAATGACGTCATTCCCTGCGACGAGCACAGGAAACCGGAAGACGCCGCATGAAGATGGAGGATCGCAGACGGCAGAGGCGAGCGGGCGCGGACAGCGGACACTGATAAGTATAGTTTGCTTTTCAGGTGACCGGAGAGACGCTGGGGGGGCCCTGGATTACTGGGGCCCTGTATACTGCCGCTGGGGCTGCAATCTACTACCACTGGGGCTGTATATACTACCACTGGGGCTGTATATACTACCACTGGGGCTGTATATACTACCACTGGGGCTGTATATACCACTGGGGCTGTATATACTGCTGGGGCCCTGTAATACTACCGCTGGGGCTGCAATCTACTACCACTGGGGCTGTATATACTACCACTGGGGCTGTATATACCACTGGGGCTGTATATACTGCTGGGGCCCTGTATACTACCGCTGGGGCTGCAATCTACTACCACTGGGGCTGTATATACTACCACTGGGGCTGTATATACTACCACTGGGGCTGTATATACCACTGGGGCTGTATATACTGCTGGGGCCCTGTATACTACCGCTGGGGCTGCAATCTACTACCACTGGGGCTGTATATACTACCACTGGGGCTGTATATACCACTGGGGCTGTATATACTGCTGGGGCCCTATATACTACCGCTGGGGCTGCAATCTACTACCACTGGGGCTGTATATACTACCACTGGGGCTGTATATACTACCACTGGGGCTGTATATACCTGTGGGGCTGCTGTATACTACACTGGGGCTGTATATACCTGTGGGGCTGCTGTATACTACCACTGGGGCTGTATATACCTGTGGGGCTGCTGTATACTACACTGGGGCTATATATACCTCTGGGGCTGCTGTATACTACCACTGGGGCTGTATATACCTGTGGGGCTGCTGTATACTACACTGGGGCTATATATACCTCTGGGGCTGCTGTATACTACCAATGGGGCTGTATATACCTCTGAGGCTGCTGTATACTACCTCTGGGGCTGCTGTATACTACCACTGGGGCTGCTGTATACTACCACTGGGGCTGCTGTATACTACCACTGGGGCTGCTGTATACTACCACTGGGGCTGCTGTATATACCTCTGGGCTGCTGTATACTACCTCTGGGGATGCTGTATACTACCACTGGGGCTGTATATACCTCTGGGGATGCTGTATACTAACTACTGGAGCTGCTGCTGTATATACCACTGGGGCTGCTGCTGTATACTACCACTGGGGAGGCTGCTGTATACTACCATTGGGGAGCCTGTATACCACACTGCTGGGGGCTGTATACCTGTGCTGGAGTCCACCCTCGGCTTATACACGAGTCAATAGGTTTTCCCAGGTTTTGGGGGCAAAAGTAGGGGGGTCGGCTTATACACGGGTCGGCTTATACACGAGTATATACGGTACATAGAAATGTTCACATTGAAATGCAAATTTAATGTACCAACCTAAAAACTGATTGCACTGCTTGAAGCAGGGTAGTCACATAAGAGGAATATTTTAATTACATTTCATACCAACATGGAGAGTATACAGCAGAAATAAAGGTCTTTTTCAACTATTTTATTTTTGGTTCAAAACTAAGTTCAAGTACCTCCTTGTTAATGGGGTTGGATTTATTGGAAAGCAGGGCAAGCTCCCACTGAACCCATTCAGTTGCCAGTTGGGGTAGCTTAAAGGAGTTGTCCGATCTAAAACTGATATTTCTGCAGTAATTCGATATGACTGGAGACTTATCAATCTTCCCAGCGCACGTACTGTGTGCAGTGATTTGCCAGTTTCTAAGCCAGCTACATACCACAATAATGCGGTATGCGTGTTCCCGGCAACAACACGACTAGTGGGTGCGGCCTCGCTCAATACAAGTGTATAAAGCATTTGTATCTGACTAGTGAGAGCGGCCGTCTAGTGGGCATGACCTTGCTCCATACACTTGAACGCAGCAAGGCCATGCCCACTACAGTCATGGCCAAAAGTTTTGAGAATGACACCAAAATTATATTTTCACATGACCTGCTGCCCTCTGGTTTTTATTTGTGCTTGTATGATTTTAATATCACATACAGAAATATAATTGCAATCATATTATGAGTACCAAAAGGTTATATTGACAGTTAGAATGAGTTAATGCAGCAAGTCAATATTTGCAGTGTCGACCCTTCTTCTTCAGGACCTCTGCAATTCTCCCTGGCTGCTCTCAATCAACTTCTGGACCAAATTCTGACTGATAGCAGTCCATTCTTGCATAATCAATGCTTGCATTTTGGCAGAATATGTTGTTTTTTGTTTGTCCACCGGTCTCTTGATGATTGACCACAAGTTCTCAATGGGATTAAGATCTGGGGAGTTTCCAGGCCATGGACCCAAAATCTCTGTTTTGTTCCCTGAGCCATTTAGTTATCACCTTTACTTTATGGCAAGGTGCTCCATCATGCTGGAAAAGGCATTGTTGGGCTCCAAACTGCTCTTGGACGGTTGGGAGAAGTTGCTCTTGGAGGACATTGTGGTACCATTCTTTATTCATGGCTGTGTTTTTAGGCAAGACTGTGAGTGAGCTGATTCCCTTGGCTGAGAAGCAACCCCACACATGAATGGTTTCAGGATGCTTTACAGTTGGCATGAGACAAGACTGGTGTTAGCGCTCACCTCTTCTTCTCCGAATAAGCTGTTTTCCAGATGTCCCAAACAATCGAAAAGGGGATTCATCAGAGAAAATGACTTTACCCCAGTCCTCAGCAGTCCACTCCCTGTACCTTTTGCAGAATATCAGTCGGTCCCTGATGTTTTTTCTGGAGAGAAGTGGCTTCTTTGCTGCCCTCCTTGAAACCAGGCCTTGCTCAAAGAGTCTCCGCCTCACAGTACGAAGCACTCACACCAGCCTGCTGCCATTCCTGAGCAAGCTCGGCACTGCTGGTAGTCTGATCCCGCAGCTAAAACAGTTTTAGGATACAGTCCTGGCGCTTGCTGGTATTTCTTGGGCGCCCTGGAGCCTTTTTGACAACAATGGAAGCTCTCTCCTTGAAGTTCTTGATGAAGCGATAGATTGTAGACTGAGGTGCAATCTTTCTAGCTGCGATACTCTTCTCTGTTAGGCCATTTTTGTGCAGTGCAATGATGGCTGCACGTGTTTCTTTAGAGATAACCATGGTTAACTGAAGAGAAACAATGATACCAAGCACCAGCCTCCTTTTAAAGTGTTCAGTGGTGTCATTCTTACTTAATCATGACTGATTGTTCGCCAGCCCTGTCCTCATTAACACCCACACCTGTGTTAATGGAACAATCACTAAAACGATGTTAGCTGCTCCTTTTAAGGCAGGACTGCAATGATGTTGAAATGTGTTTTGGGGGTTAAAGTCCATTTTCTAGGCAAATATTGACTTAGCAAGTAATTGCTGTTAAGCTGATCACTCTTTATGACATTCTGGAGTGTATCCAAATTGCCATTAGAAAAACTGAAGCAGTAGACTTTGTTAAAATTAATATTTGTAACATTCTCAAAACTTTTGGCCATGACTGTAGTCGGGGCTGTGGCCAGGAACATGCATACCGCATTACTGTGGTCCATTCCCAGTTTGCACACGTGGATTAGAATCCTCGCATCGCACAATGTATGTTCTGGAGGAATGATAAGTTTACAGTAATAATAATAATAATAATAATTTTTACTTGTATAGCACCAACATATTCCGCAGAGCTTTACAATTCAGTGTTTCATATACAAACAGTTATAACTATCAATTAAAAAATACATATATTTATAAATTGTCTGTTTAGACCAGACAACCTCTTTAATACTCCTTGTACGAATAACAGGAAATGCCAGCAGATGTGTATCTAGGTTTTCTGGCACCTGGGGCAAAGATTCAGTTTGGCGACCCAACCCCAAGCAGCTTGGGTAGTCGTAATGTGACGAATCATTCATATGCGATTTTCATACTTTGTCACATGCTGATGAGATTCTCTTCCTAATTCTCTCAAATGGCAGTATCATGTGAGCACAAGTATAGAATTTATATACTTCTGGCCACAGTCCAACTAGACATGTCTGGCCTCACTCAATTCATTTTCATTGATCAAGGCCTCACATACTTAGACGGCACATGACTGCATATATGTAAGTCACACCCTTGCGGTTATGTGACCTCACACGCTCATCGCCGGCACCAATACAATCCTGACACTGTTCAGCGTATGCTCTTTGAGAATTAAGAAGTCTGCAGTCACAGAGTAATTGTTGACTCATCACTAAGGCTAGGGTCACACTTGGCTGCGTTTTGTAAGGTTGTATTTGGCAGCCTGCATTTTTGGGCTGCGTTTTTGCTGTTAGGTCAGGAGCAGCTTAAAAAAACGCAAGCAAAATGCATGCGAAAACGCATGGTACCATTTGCTGCCATGCGTTTTTGCATGCATTTCCCATAGGGCCACATGTTCCAAAAACGCATGCGTTTTTGAAAAAGCACTAAAAAACATTTCAAGAGACATTTTTTGGTGCTGAGCCGAAAACGCATCCAAAAAAGCATTGCATTTTTGGCATTGGGGCATTCGATTTTTGTATTGGGGCCTATGGATGCGTTTTTGCATGCGTTTTTCACAAGTGTGAAAAACGCATGTAAAAACACATCCACAATGCAAGTGTGACCCTAGCCTAACTTGGGACACACCTTTTAATGCTCCCAACCTAAATTAAAAAAAATAGTAACCTTTAACTTGTGAGATTGCACAATACTTTATTAACATAGCCATGTGTCATGAAATTGTTACAGGTTATGGACATGTGAACGCGATAAAACCAATAACAGCACAAGCATACATCACTAGAACTTCCAGAAGTAAATGAAAACATGACCATAACCCCCATCAGTACAGAACTAAATCACTACATTCCTCATCAGTACAGAAACACAGCATCAAAATCCTCACTAAGGCTGGGGTCACATTTGGCAAGGCAATTGCATTGGTAAACGCAATTGCCTTCAGACACATCTATTTATATAATCCGCAGTTTGGAATTCGGGCACTGTAGCCGAATCCCAGAATGCTTTGCGCCACTGCGAGCGATGACGCGTAGCGTCATCGCGAGAAGCAGCCGCAGTGCACCTCCGGGACAACAACCCCCACACACAGACACAGGAGACCCGGCCAGAGAGAGAGGGAGAGGAGCTCCGGCCCCCGCACACTCCATCCCCCGGGACAGCAACCCCCACACACAGCAGCTGACAGCCGCAGCCGTACTGCACCTCCCGGAGAACTACCCCCCGCCTGCACACCCCCGCCAGCCATACACCCCGCAGCCGTAGATCCCCCCCCACCTCTCCTGCTGCTCCGGCGCACTCCTGCATCCCTCTCTGCTCCGATCATCTTCACTACAAGGCTAAAGGACCTTTGGTGATGTCAGAGTCATGTGATCATTCACATGACTCAGACATCACTTCAGGCCCTCTATTAATCGATCAGAGCTGGGAAGAAGGGTAAGAAGCCACAGAGGGGCCAGGGCGAGTTAAGACACTGCAGGGGCAAATAGAGCCCAGGGGAAACGGGGGGGGGGAGCCCATTCTGCCCCTCTACAGTCTACCCCTGCTCTGCTTCGGCCCCACACCCTGCACCTCCCCCACACACAGCAGCTGAGAGTCAGAGAGGAGATCCGGGGAGAGACACACCACAGGGGACAAAAATCCCCCCACACACAGGACGACTAACCAGCAGCACAACATACACATATTACATACATACACTATATATACATATACACTCTATATACATACATACACTCTATATACATACATACACTCTATATACATATACACTATTTCAACACACACATATAGATATAGAGTATCTACACATACCTTATATACACATAAATATATTGATATACTGTATATACACATAGATACACACTATATACACATATATATTATATTGATATACTGTATATAAACACATACACATATACATATAGCGTATATACACATATATACATACATGCACATATACAGTCTATACACACATATATAGATATACAGTATATACACATATATATATACAGTATATACACATATACACACAGATATATATGTACAGTATATACACATATATAGATAGCTGTACATATACTGTATATACACATATATAGATAGATGTACATATACAGTTTATACACATATCTACTTATATAATCACCAGTTTGGGATTCGCCCGTTGAAGCCGAATCCCATAATCCTTTGTGGCACTGCGAGCGATGACGCTTGCGTCATCGCGAGCCGCACCCGCACTACCTCACACCACCGCCATCCTGCCAACCCTTGGCCCCGCCACGAAGTCGACGCTGCCCGGATGCCTTCCGCCCCTCGCTCACCGCTGGGGCCTCACTGCTGCTGGACTTGCCGTGTAGGGCCTGTGGCCGCCTGCCGCAACCCACTGAAGTCGTCCTGTGCTCGGCGCCAGCCAATGGGAGTGAGCGGGGCATCTCTGCCTCCAAAGCCTCACACGCCCCACTCACTCCCATTGGCCGCCGCCGCCCCTGCAAGCGGATTGGGCGCTGTGTTGTAAACACAGCACGCCCATCCAATTGACCAGGACTCGGCGTCCTGGACCAATCGGATGCCCCTCCAGCCCAGAGCCACTTCTCACCTCACCCCTCCACCCCAGAGCCGCTTCTCTCCTCACCCCTCCAGCCCAGAGCCGCTTCTCTCCTCACCCCTACAGCCCAGAGCCGCTTCTCTCCTCACCCCTCCAGCCCAGAGCCGCTTCTCTCCTCACCCCTCCAGCCCGGAGCCGCTTCTCTCCTCACCCCTCACCCCAGACCCGCTTCTCTCCTCACCCCTCCAGCCCAGAGCCGCTTCTCTCCTCACCCCTCCAGCCCAGAGCCGCTTCTCTCCTCACCCCTCCAGCCCAGAGCCGCTTCTCTCCTCACCCCTCCCGCCCAGAGCCACTTCTCTCCTCACCCCTCCACCCCAGAGCCGCTTCTCTCCTCACCCCTCCAGGCCAGAGCCGCTTCTCTCCTCACCCCTCCAGCCCAGAGCCGCTTCTCTCCTCCACCCCTCCAGGCCAGAGCCGCTTCTCTCCTCACCCCTCCGCCACAGAGCCGCTTCTCTCCTCACCCCTCTGCCACAGAGCCGCTTCTCTCCTCACCCCTCCGTCACAGAGCCGCTTCTCTCCTCACCCCTCCGCCACAGAGCCGCTTCTCTCCTCACCCCTCCACCACAGAGCCGCTTCTCTCCTCACCCCTCCACCACAGAGCCGCTTCTCTCCTCACCCCTCCAGCCCAGAGCCGCTTCTCTCCTCACCCCTCCACCCCAGAGCCGCTTCTCTCCTCACCCCTCCAGGCCAGAGCCGCTTCTCTCCTCACCCCTCCAGCCCAGAGCCGCTTCTCTCCTCACCCCTCCGCCACAGAGCCGCTTCTCTCCTCACCCCTCCGCCACAGAGCCGCTTCTCTCCTCACCCCTCCGCCACAGAGCCGCTTCTCTCCTCACCCCTCCGCCACAGAGCCGCTTCTCTCCTCACCCCTCCACCACAGAGCCGCTTCTCTCCTCACCCTCCACCACAGAGCCGCTTCTCTCCTCACCCCTCCAGACCAGAGCCGCTTCTCTCCTCACCCCTCCACCCCAGAGCCGCTTCTCTCCTCACCCCTCCAGCCCAGAGCCGCTTCTCTCCTCACCCCTCCACCACAGAGCCGCTTCTCTCCTCACCCCTCCAGCCCAGACCCGCTTCTCTCCTCACCCCTCCAGGCCAGAGCCGCTTCTCTCCTCACCCCTCCAGGCCAGAGCCGCTTCTCTCCTCACCCCTCCACCACAGAGCCGTTTCTCCCCTCACCCCTCCACCACTAAGCCGGTTCTCTCCTCACCCCTCCACCACTGAGCCGCATCTCTCCTCACCCCTCCACCACTGAGCCGCTTCTCTCCTCACCCCTCCATCACTGAGCCGCTTCTCTCCTCACCCCTCCACCACAAAGCCGCTTCTCTCCTCACCCCTCCACCACAGAGACGCTTCTCTCCTCACCAACCCACCACAGAGCCGCTTCTCTCCTCACCCCTCCACCACAGAGCTGCCTCTATACTCTGCTACCCACACAGCCGCCTCTATACTCTGCTACCCACAGAACCGCCTCTATACTCTGCTACCCACAGAGCCGCCTCTATACTCTCCTACCCACACAGCCGCCTCTATACTCTGCTACCCACAGAGCCCCCTCTATACTCTGCTACCCACAGAGCCGCCTGTATACTCTGCTACCCACAGAGCCGCCTGTATACTCTGCTACCGACAGAGTAACCTGCATACTCTGCTACCGACAGAGCAGCCTGCATACTCTGCTACCGACAGAGCAGCCTGCATACTCTGCTACCCACAGAGCCGCCTCCATACTCTGCTACCCACAGAGCCGCCTGTA
Organism: Allobates femoralis; assembly: GCA_033576535.1. Taxonomy (NCBI): domain Eukaryota; kingdom Metazoa; phylum Chordata; class Amphibia; order Anura; family Aromobatidae; genus Allobates; species Allobates femoralis. Next base: position 554,489,542 of record JARQOC010000001.1, on the reverse strand, counting down.
TACTCTGCTACCCACAGAGCCGCCTCTATACTCTCCTACCCACACAGCCGCCTCTATACTCTGCTACCCACAGAGCCCCCTCTATACTCTGCTACCCACAGAGCCGCCTGTATACTCTGCTACCCACAGAGCGCCTGTATACTCTGCTACCGACAGAGCAACCTGCATACTCTGCTACCGACAGAGCAGCCTGCATACTCTGCTACCGACAGAGCAGCCTGCATACTCTGCTACCCACAGAGCCGCCTCCATACTCTGCTACCCACAGAGCCGCCTGTATACTCTGCTACCCACACAGCCGCCTCTATACTCTGCTACCCACAGAGCCGCCTCTATACTCTGCTACCCACAGAGCCCCCTGTATACTCTGCTACCCACAGAGCCGCCTGTATACTCTGCTACCCACAGAACCGCCTGTATACTCTGCTACCCACAGAGCCGCCTGTATACTCTGCTACCCACAGAGCCGCCTGTATACTCTGCTACCCACACAGCCGCCTGCATACTCTGCTACCCACAGACCCGCCTGCATACTCTGCTACCCACAGAGCCCCCTGTATACTCTGCTACCCACTGACCCGCCTGTATACACACAATTCATTTCACCGCTCTCCCGATGCAATTGCATCGGGCCTTTTTACTAGTTTTTTTAAATAAAAATGTGTTCTGTCAACCGCAATGCAGTAACCGGATTGCTCCGGATGTGTAATCCTGAGCAATGCGGTTACCGTATACTTTGTTCATCCCTGCTGCTGCAGGGATGAGCAAAGTGTTAAATGTTATTAAAACATGAAATATTAATAGTAGGTGTGGGCAATATGTCGCTAGGGGGTGCCCACCCTCCCTAGAGACATGCTGTCCACTCCTTTCAGCATGTGAGGGGTTAATAAGCCATTTACAGTATAGCCGCTTATTGTCGGCTTCTACAAATTTCTGAATGAAGCCGCGGCTCCCCTCAGTACAAGAGATACTGTACGTAGTGTACGTATAGTATCAGCCACTGTCCAGGGTCCTGTAGCCATTAACATTAGGTCTATGGCGGTGCGCTGCGGGTCCGGACACTCCGAGCTCCGGAGGGTGCTGTGGTGGTGGCAGGGACGGCGGTGCAGCTTCAAAGCGTCTGACAGACTCCACACAGTGACTGGTCTGAGACAACCAGTACTGTTGGGAGTCGATGCTGCAGTTTAACTTCTGGGGTTTTCCGTGGAGGATGGAGAAGCTCTCCCTCATCGGGAAGTCATTGCAGCGCTGAAGCTGTGATACTGGTGGGCAGCGGGCTGAGCCATCCATGATCCTGATCCTCCTTTTGGCCTGCTCCAGGTAAGAGCCCCAAAGCAAGTGTCAAGCCCCAGGCCCTGGGGTACTCGGGTATCAATCTCAGGTAGGTTTTCACGGGAATGTCATGGGTGGCAGCGCCTGAGCCCGTGGCCTGGGTGACACTTCAATAAGGGGTTATGTACAAGGGATAGGAGTTATTGTCACGTGACGCCAGCTGTAGTACCTGGTGATGGGTCACTAGTGCCGCCACAGTCCTCCGGAAGGCGATGGTATTGCGGCAAGGATGGCAAAGCTCCCTACAGGTGGAGCTGGTCCTCCAGGGCAGCGAGTAGTAAAGGGACAGCTTGGAATGGGACTTATGGCCAGGGTTAGAAGCAGTATGGCAGTCTATAGGGAGGCTGGGGACGGAGAGGAATAATGCACACCAGACCAGGTGCACAGTGAATCTCCACAGCAAGTGGGTATAAGGCTTCCTCAGGTTCCCTGCTGTCACTAAGCCCTGTCTGTATGCAACACAACCAGCCTCCTCACTTTCTCTCGTCCTCTCTCTCTCCTCCTGCGCGGTCCACGGGTTACCCTCTCTGATCACTGCTGTGTGTTCCCACACTACAGCTGTATGTTCTCACACTACTCCATCTTTCTGGGTACGCAGGGGGACCGGGTGACTGAAGTGTCCATGGTGTGCCAGGGTTTTCTGCAGTCCTGAAGTAATCCTGCAGGTGAGGATCCCCAAAGTCCGGTACGTCTTGGGTAAACTCCCACAAGTTCCTCTACTCCCTTTGCTAAGCTCCGTACCTTCTGTCTCCACTCCTTGGCTTGGCTGAACATAGAAGGGCCACTCTGGGTCACTGGCCTAACCGCGGCAACAATCACCAGGACGTCTTCGCAGCTCTCCTAGCGTCTGCACACTCTAACTAACTCCTCCCCAGCAGCTGTATTTACAGGGGATCTTACCTAAATTCAGTGAGTCTGGCTCCCCCTACTGTGCCGGGGTGGAAGGTGTTGCATGTAGTAGGTATCTGCTGCGGAAACCCAGCTGTGCAGTAGGGAAGGCTGTGGCTACCTGTGTGAGCAGGGTGCCACACAAGGCTTTGGAGGGGGAACAAAATAATGCACATAAAAACTGTGACCACCAACATGATTTTGAAGAGGAGGGGGGCTCAGATGGGGAGAGGCTCAGCTACATCAAAGAAGGGGGTTCCTAGGGGCCCTAGAACCCCCTCCTTCCTTGATGCAGCTGACCATCTCCCCCAGGTCCACCCATCTTTGATGCATCCAAGCTTATTCCCCAAGTTGGGGGAGAACATCAGCTGCATGAAGGAAGGGGGGATCCTGCGGCACCCAGGACCCCCATTCAGAAGGGGGTCCTGGTTGAGAAGCTCGGCTGCATTGAGGAAGGGGGGGTCTGGACCCCCTTTATTGATGCAGCAAAGCTTCTCTCCCAGGCATATAGGGCGAGAAGCACTATGAAGAAAGTGAGCCGCATATGGGGAAGAGCATTATGAAAGAAAGGGGATCAGGGGGTGGCTACAGATCACCTTGAGGCTGTCTTGGGCTATATATGTTATATGGAGGCTATGCTGGGCTGCATATATTACCTGGAGGCTGTGCTGGGCTGTATATATTACCTGGAGGAGGCGGTATTGGGCTATATGTTATTTGCAGGCTGTGCTGGGCTGTATGTATTACTTGGAGGCTGTGCTGGACTGTATATATTAACTGGAGGCTATGCTGAGTTGTGTATGTCATTTGTAATCTGTGCTGGCCTGTAAATATAATTTGGAGGCTGCAACTGGCAAATAATATATACAGCCCAGCAGCAGCCTCCACATATAATATACAGCCCTGCATAGCCTCAATATTATATATACAGTACATTTAGTGTCGGAAAATCTGCAACAAAAATTGATATGTGCAGATTTTCCCACACTAAAATACGCAGCATATCGGCTGTATATTTTAGTGGCACCATGTGGACATGAATTAGCAAACCCATAAGCTTGCTGGAAAAGCGCACAGCTGCATATTTCTTGCAGATCTGCTGTGTATACGCACCTAATACGTGGCAAAATACGTATCGTATCGTTATCCCAACCGCAACTGTATGCAAATCCGGTATAATTCCATTACGGTTTCACCTTGTTTAAGGGCAAAAACCATATCCAGTCAGATGCAGTTTTCACCTGATCTCGCCGGATACAAAAAACTTTGTTGCACTATGAGGGGTGGGGCCCAAAAAATTTATTGCACAGGGGCCCACTACAGTCTAGGTCCGCCCCCGGCACTGCTTACCATCTGCCTAATACAAGTCCAACTGTGAAACATGGTGGTGACAGCATCATGCTGTGGGGGTGTATTTCAGCTGCCAGGACAGGACTACTGGTTGCGATTGAAGGAAACATGAATGCAGCCAAGTACAGAGATATCCTGGATGAAAACCTCTTCCAGAGTGTTCGGGACCTCGGACATGGCCGAAGGTTCACCTCCCAACCAGACAATGACCCTAAATACACAGCTAAAATAACAGAGGAGTAGCTTCAGAACAACTCTGTGACCATTCTTTACTGGCCCAGCCAGAGCCCTGACCTAAACCCAATTGAGCATCTCTAGAGAGACTAGAAAATGGCTGTCCACCAAAGTTCACCATCCAACCTGACGGAACTGGAGAGGATCTACAAGTAAGAATGGCAGAGGATTCCCAAATCCAGGTGTGAAAAACTTGTTGCATCATTCCCAAGAAGACTCATGGCTGTACTAGCTCAAAAGGGTGCTTCTACTCAATACTGAGCAAAGGGTCTGAATACTTTTGACCATGTGATATTTCAGCTTTTCTTTTTTAATAAATTTGCAAAAATTTCTACATTTCTGTTTTTTTTTAACTTGTGTGCAGAGTGTACATTAATGAGAAAAAAAAAGAACTTTTTTGAATTTACCAAATGGCTGCAATAAAACAAAGAGTGAAAAATTTTAAGGGGTCTGAATACATTCCATACCCACTGTATATTTATCACTGTATATTTATATTGCATGAACCTACAACTCCCTGTATGTCCTTAACAATGGTAAGAAAATAATAGGAGTTGTAACTGAAAAGATATAGTCAGGATCACAAATTATCATTTACAACCAGGTACCTTATAGATGACTGTCTCTTACTGAGGTCATTCTCTTTCTTTTCTTCATCTTGTCCAGATGCCATGATGACTCTTTACATTCATAGCTCGTCTCTGTAGACTTCCATCATCTCCAGTCTTGTGCAGCACATCCCTACACAGTAGCCTTAAAAAGAGTAGAATGATAATTGTTCTGCCTTCCCTCATGTTCTATGCGGTATGAATTTCAGCATACAGCTTCAACTCTCATACCCCTCCTCCATCCTCTGCAACATCTTCTCTCTTGCTGGACACCACGAAGCTCTGCTTCATAAGAGGCTGCGGGAAGAAGTGTGTCCTATCTCTGTGATCTCTGAACACTGAATGAATGACCCACGGGCTGTGGCCGTAAGCAGTGACTCATTGAGGTCACCCGGGACAACATTGCTATAGTAACCGTTAGCTAGCTAGCGGTAGTATTTACAACCAAATATTTGAGCCCTGATTAATCCAGACTAGCAATTGGCACACCAGTCTTGATGAACAGTCTGTTGGAATAAGATTTAAATGAAAAAATGTTGATGTAGCTGTCTGGAGGCGGTGTAAAAACACAAAAAGTCAAACAATTTTGTGTACCTAAGAGTTGTGCAAAAAGTTTGCAAAAGTTAGCATTGCACCAGAATTCTAGCAAAAACTGTTTAATGAATTGGGGCCAAAAAGTTATTGTATATTAAATGGGTTTGTCCATCTTTTTGCAGTTGCCTCTTACAAGTCACCTCTGCTGGCAAGCTTGGCTTGTAACATAAAGGTTAGGGTGAAAGGTTAGTTCTCCTCAGAGATGCAAATCTCAATGGTGGATATGTCATATGTGTCTAAAATGGGAAACCTCTGTAATAAAATGGAGTTTTGTATTATATACTTTCATTTTGAAGATGTTCACCAGCGGTCTCAAACACACGGCCCTTGGGCTGCATGCGGCCCTGGGGCTTCACTGTGCGGCGCCGCAGAATCGAGAACAACTTCAACATGTCGGCGGTCCCCCTGTGTTATGACTTCTGGACACGGGACTGACAAGCTCTGACACTAAGCAAGATCAATACCAGCCGCCAGCCAATGAGAGGCCCGTAGCTGTCATCGGTGTATGACATTACCTGTGGGCCTTTCAATGGCTGGTGGCTTGCATTGATCTTGCCTACCGTCAGAGATTTTCAGTGCCGTGGCCGGAAGTAATAACACAGCAGGGACTGCGGCTCTCCCCTGCACTGGACCGCCGACATGTTGAAGGTTAGAAACTCTGTGTGAGAGTATTTGTGAGTGTGTGAGAGTGAGTGTGTGTGAGAATGTGCGTGTGTGTGTGTGAGGAGAGAGAGAGAGAGAGAAAGTGTGTCTGAGGGTGAGTGTGTGGGAGAGTGAGTAAGTGTGTGAATGTGAGAGTGTGTATGTGAGAATGTGAGGATGTGTATGTGAGTGTGTGTGAGACAATGTGAGTGTATGAGAGTGTGTGAGAGAATATGTGTTATGACTTTCGGCCACGGGACTGACAAGCTCTGACGCTAAGCAAGATCAATGCAAGCCATCAGCCAATGAGAAATCCACAGCTGTCATTGGCGTATGACGTTACATGCGGGGCTCTCATTGGCTGTCGGCTTGCATTGATATTGCTTGCTTGTCAGTGCCTTGGCTGGAAGTCATAACACAGTGGGGACCGTAGCTCCCCCCTGCACTGGACCGCTGGCATATTGAAGGTTAGAAAACTGAGTGTGAGAGTGTTTGTGAGTGTGTGAGAGTGTGTGTGAGAATGTGTGTGTGTGTTGTGTGTGAGAGAGAGAGAGAAAGTGTTGTGTGTGTGAGTGAGTGTGTGAATGTGAGAGTGTGTATATGAGAATGTGAGTGTGTGTGTCTGTGTGAGTGTTTGTGTGAGATAATGTGTGAGTGTGTGTGTGTGATAGAGTGAGTGTGGTGTGTGTGTTTGTGAGTGTATGTTTGTGAGTGTGTGCTTGTGAGTGTGTATGTCTGTGTGTGAGAGTGAGTGTATGTGACAGTGTGAGCATGAGAGTGTGTATGTGAGAATGTGAGTGTGTATGTGTGTGTGATAGAATGTGAGTGTGGGAGTGCATGAGAGAATATGTTTGTGTATGAGAGAATGTGTGTAAGAGAATATGGGAGTGAGTGTGAGAGTGAGTGTGTTTGTATATGTGATAGAGAGTGTGTGAGAATGTGAGTGTGAGAGGGTGTGAGAGAACGTGTGTATGAATGAGTGTGAGAGTGTGTGGGAGAATGTGTGTGTGAGAGTGAATGTGAGTATCTAAGAGTGAGTGTGTGAGAGACTGTGTGTGTGTGTGTCAATGTGTGTGAAAGTGAGTGTGTGTGAATGTGAGAGAATGGGTGTGTATGGGAGAGTGAGTGTGTGTGTAAGAGTGAGTGTTTGAGTGAGTGTGTGAGAGTGTGTGAGAGAGAATGTGTGTGTGTGTGTGTGTGTGTGTGTGTAAAAAGAAGGTAGACCAGGTTGGGGACATTAGTACAATAGGCGGCCAGCATGGGGGACATTACTATACCATGAATGTGAACATTGCTACAAAATTGGTTTAGGATGGGGGAGATCACTACAAAAGGGGACCAGGATGGAGGACATTAGTACAAAAGGGGATCAATATGGGGGACATCACTACAACAGGGGACTAGGATGGGGACATCACTGCAAAAGGGGTCCAGGATGGGGGATATCACTACAAAAGAGGACCAGGATGGAGACATTACTACAAAAAGGGGATCAGTATGGGAACATTACTACAAAAGGGATCAGAATGGGGACATCACTACAAAAGGGGAACAAGGTGGAGGGCATTACTACAAAAAGGGGATCAGTATGGGGGACATTACTACAAGAAGAGGGCCAGGAAAGGGGACATTTCTACAAAAGGGGATCAGCATTGGACATTACTACAAGATGAGGACCAGGATAAGGGCATTACTACAAGAAGGGAACCAGGATGGGGACATCCCTACATGAGGACCAGTTTGGGGACATTATTACAAAAACGGGATCAGTGTAGGGAACATTAATACAATATTGGGCCCAGGATGGGGCATTTCTACAAGGGGACCAAGATGGGGTCATTACTAGAAGATGGACAGGGACAGAACATTACTACAAGAAGGGGATCAGGATGGGGACATTATTACATGATGAGGACCAGGATGGGGACATTACAACATGATGAGGACCAGGATGGGGACATTACTACATTATAAGGACCAGGATGTGGACATTACTACAATATGGAGACTTACTACAAGATGGGAACCAGGATGGGGACATTACTACATGATGAGGGCCAGAATTAGATATAAAACCTTGATCGGCATTATATAGTAGCACCCCTGGCGAAAATATCACCACTCAGGGGGTAATTTGCACAATCTCCATACAGACAGCATTTATAAACTGGAGGAAAACATGGAGTATATTGCAGTAAAAAAAATTTTCTTTATTCAATCATGTGTAAAAAAGCGTGATAAAACGTGACACAGCAGAGGTTCTGAGATGCAACTAAACCGACATGTTAAGACAAGATATAGAACAGTTGTACTTGACTGCTGAACAAATATAGGTTTTACAATGTACATACAGGGTATATTGCAATAGTACAGATACTACAGAGAACCACATAATAAATAGATAAAGTGCACCATTCTGGTAGAGATTTCCACCTTATTGATTCTCAGAACAAGTATAAGACTAGGTCGTACATACAGAGTTATACCCAAAGTAAAAATAACAGTACCATCAGTCACAGTAACAGCTGAGCATAGTAAAGCATCCAAAGGATCATACCTATATGGTCAAAACTGCGGGAGAGCAAACCAGGGAGAGAGAGAGTAGGAAGTGGACCACTACTATCTACAGACCTCTCCCTGAGGAAGCTGTGTGGGCGAAACATATGTAGGGGCATTAGGACCTACTTTCTCTCTCCCTGGTTTGCTCTCCCGCAGTTTTGACCATATAGGTATGATCCTTTGGATGCTTTACTATGCTCAGCTGTTACTGTGACTGATGGTACTGTTATTATTACTTTGGGTATATCTCTGTATGAGACACTTTGGAAAAAAGCCGGCACCAGACAACTCCAATTTTCAAATTTTATTGGTCAGAGTGTTCAGTCATTAAAATCAGCGACCTAAGGGAGCAAGTCCAGCTGGACGCGTTTCGTACACGCAGGTACTTCATCAGCACCATAAAATAAATTATTACAAAAATGCTTTATAAAACTAAAACAAGTAGCTCCTCCCCTAAACCCAATTAAGCACATGTCATCCTATAGGCTGGAGGGGCCTATCAATCAATTGTGTCTAATTTGTAAACCTGGTACATACAAATAAACTGAATTGAACCTATGAATAAATCCTCACTATCATACAACACTTTGTACATGAATACATACAATACATATTATCATCATAATTTTGCCCATCATATACCTGGTGTCATTTAATAAAAGTATGTGCAGTCTGTACGGTAGTTAAGCCCTTCTGGGTACCTGGTATTAAGGGTCATTATCCAGAAAAATTCCTTCTCAAGTACCCTGCAACCCCAATCCCCCCCTCTTATATTTCGAGGAATTCTTTCAATTCCCTGAACCTTTAAACTAGAGAGGTTTCCATCATGAACATCTCTAAAGTGGCGTGATAAACCTGACATATTTCTATTTTGAGCCCTTGAGTTTGGATCTGAACCTGAGATGTGTTCTCCTAACCGCTTTTTTAAGGGCCTAATTGTACAGCCCACATAGTTCATTTTACACAGCAGACAAGAAGCCAGATACACCAAGTGGGTTGTGTTACAATTAATGTAACCATTAACCCTATGGCTTCTGTCTGCTGAAAAACTTTTAATTGACATAGACTTCGTCATATATTTACATAGGCCGCATCTAGCACCCCCACAAGGATAACTGCCCTTAGTGTTTAGCCAAGTGGGGGCCAGACTCCGGGTAGTGGTAATCGTGTGAGTTTTTCTACACCCTTAAGTAGAGACACAAATTCAGTATTTTTTTCCCCCAATACTCCACATGCCCCACCAATTTTAACCAAGGTTCTCCCCATCCTCCACAATATGCAAAAAACGGAGGATGCGGAGGGGGGGGGGGGCAAAAGGAGGAGGAAGAGGTCATCCTTATTCCCTGCGGGAAGAGACATTAGTCAAGAATGATCAGGATATTTACTCTGTCATTAATTTGTCTGCTAGTATCTTATCTGATGCAGAATTACAATTGTTGGGTAAGGGGTTAAATTATGCTCCGACATGTAGAGCAGATTTTGTGAAAACGATGTGTGATATAAATAAATTTGTTCGTGCACTCACGGTTAAGAAACATTTCTTTCAGGAAGGTTGTGGTAATGAGGGTCCGGGTGTGCAGGTGGAAAATTTATTCACCTGCCCTGTGATAACTCTATCTGCTTCCTTGAAGGAACAGATTGCATTTAAAGACTTAACCTGTTTATCTAGTGGAGAAAACCATGAACAAAAAAGTTTGATTAAAACGAATACACACATCCCTAAACCCTCAATTTTATCCAATAAATTCTAGGGCTCCAGCTATGGACAATTTCCAGCAGGTGCTTGAACGTGAAATTAAAATTACTCTCGATTCTGGCACTGCTGGATTTCAAAATTTAACTGAACTGGAAAAAGCCTCTATCAAAAGCCTAAAAAATAATTCTGATGTGGTGGTGCGCCCGGCGGACAAGGGAGGGTCAGTTGTAATTATGGACAGTGCCTTATATCAAAGGGAGGTCCTGACCATGCTCGCCGACCGCACCACCTATGAACAATTACAATCTGATCCCACAGCCTATGTTCAGTCTGAATTACGTCAGTTGTTGTTGGATGGGAAACAATTGGGTGTACTAACAGATAAACTACAGGAATATTTACTTCCAGAGAAACCCTTGTGTCCCATTTTTCACGCTTTGCCTAAGGTCCATAAATCCACCTTTCCCCCTCCACTCAGACCGATTGTGGCTGGGATTGGAGGGGTTAATGAAAGGATTTCCAGCTGGCTGGACTCGATGCTCCAACCATTATTTGAGGATGCTTTGGGCACAATCCGGGATACTAAACAGCTTTTAAGTGTAGTTAGGAATATGATATGGAAATCAAAGTATCAATGGGTCACATGTGACATTGTGTCCTATATTCCTGTATTCCGCATGAGAAAGCCATTGCTGTGGTTTCCGACATATTAAATGAAAGTGATTTTTATTCTGCGGATGAAAATATGTTTATTGTTATGTGTCTCACTTATCTCCTTCGTAATAATTATTTCATGTTTGATTCCAATTATTATTTGCAGAAATGTGGTTGCCCAATGGGGTCTAATTTTTCCCCTTCATTGGCGAATCTGTATGTAATGGCATGGGAGAAACAGTTCATTCATTCCATGTCAAACACTTTTGTCGATCATTTGATGTGGTGGGGGAGGTATTTGGATGATGTCATACTGATTTGGCAGTGTAACGAGGATGTGCCTCCCCCTCACAGCTCGGTGTTCAAGGATTTCATCAGGTACATCAATGCTAATGATTACAATCTAAAATTTACCCATGAAATCCATGGTGAATGTGCCCACTATTTAGACATCACCTTGCGGGGGAAACGATGTTACAGGAGAGATTGTTACATCGTTGTACCGCAAGGAGATTAGTGGGAACACTTTGTTCCATGCGAACAGCTGCCACCCGCGGCATGTGGTGAGAAACCTACCGCGGGGGGAACTGATCAGAGCAAAAAGGGCCTGTAGTACTACACAGGCATATAATGAGGAAGCTGCTATTGTTAGGAAACGACTTTACAAACCGCGGCTACACACCGCAACAAGTGAACAGTGCCTTGATTCAGGTTGAACAAAGACCTCGCAATACACTATTAGACTGCGGTGACACATTGCAGCAAGAGAATGGAGGCATAAGTCAGACTGAGCAGAGGTCATACAACACTGTGCAAGACCTTGACTGTGCTCCCCAACATGTGGATGGAGCTATATATCAGGCAGAACAGGGATCTCAGAATATGCAGTCAGATCGAGTAGAGGCTCTATATCCCCGGACTCCTTATAGAATAAACTCCAGAGAGGCAAGTAAATCTATACCGACATTTTCCACATCCTATAGTTTGGATTACAATGCCATTATAAAAGTAATTCATAAATATATCCCAATTTTACATGAAGATCCTATATTACATAAGATCTTACAACAAGGATATAGATGTGTTCCTAGGAAGTCAACGACGATTGGTAATCTTCTATCTCCTTCATTGTTTTCATCGACTGCCCGCACCCCACTTGGCTAAACACTAAGGGCAGTTATCCTTGTGGGGGTGCTAGATGCGGCCTATGTAAATATATGACGAAGTCTATGTCAATTAAAAGTTTTTCAGCAGACAGAAGCCATAGGGTTAATGGTTACATTAATTGTAACACAACCCACTTGGTGTATCTAGCTTCTTGTCTGCTGTGTAAAATGAACTATGTGGGGTGCACAATCAGACCCTTAAAAAAGCGGTTAGGAGAACACATCTCAGGTTCAGATCCAAACTCAAGGGCTCAAAATAGAAATATGTCAGGTTTATCACGCCACTTTAGAGATGTTCATGATGGAAACCCTCTCTAGTTTAAAGGTTCAGGGAATTGAAAGAATTCCTCGAAATATAAGAGGTGGGGATTGGGGTTGCAGGGTACTTGAGAAGGAATTTTTCTGGATAATGACCCTTAATACCAGGTACCCAGAAGGGCTCAACTACCGTACAGACTGCACATATTTTTATTAAATAACACCAGGTATATGATGGGCAAAATTATGATGACAATATGTATTGAATGGTAGTGAGGATTTATTTGTAGGTTCAGTTTATTTTGTATGTACTAGGTTTACAAATTAGGCACAATTGATTGATAGACCCCTCCAGCCTATAGGATGACAAGTATTTAATTGGGTTTAGGGGAGGAGTTACTTGTTTTGGTTTTATAAAGCATTTTTGTAATCATTTATTTTATGGTGCTGATGAAGTACCTGCGTGTACGAAACGCGTCCAGCGGGACTTGCTCCCTTAGGTCGCTGATTTTAATGACTGAACACTCTGACCAATAAAATTTGAAAATTGGAGTTGTCTGGTGCCGGCTTTTTCCAAAGTGTCTCTGAAGTCTGGATTGGCGAGAAATCCTTGCCTGGCACCAACGGCCTACAAGCATTCGGTGAGCACCATCCATTCCCCTTCCCTCTACTACAGTATAACTCTGTATGTACGACCTAGTCTTATACTTGTTCTGAGAATCAATAAGGTGGAAATCTCTACCAGAATGGTGCACTTTATCTATTTATTATGTGGTTCTCTGTAGTATCTGTACTATTGCAATATACCCTGTATGTTACATTGTAAAACCTATATTTGTTCAGCAGTCAAGTACAACTGTTCTATATCTTGGTCTTAACATGTCGGTTGAGTTGCATCTCAGAACCTCTGCTGTGTCACTTTTTATCACGCTTTTTTACACTTGATTGAATAAAGAAAAACATTTTTACTGCAATATACTCCATGTTTTCCTCCAGTTTATAAATGATGAGGGCCAGGATGGGGACCTTACTACATGATGAGGACCAGGATGGGGACATTACAACACAATGAGGACCAAGATGGGGACATTACTACATAATGTGGACCAGGATGGGAATATTACCACATGATGAGGACCAGAATGCAGACATTACTACATGATGAGGACCAGGATGGAGACATTACTATAAGAAGGGGATCAGGATGGGGACATTATTACAATATTGTGATCAGGATGTGGGACATTACTATAGATGGGGACCAGTATGGGGACATTACCACAAGAAAGGGACCAGGATGGGGACATTACTACAAGAAGGGGATCAGGATGGGGACATTACCACAAGAAAGGGACCAGGATGGGGACATTACTACAAGAAGGGGATCAGGATGGGGATATTACAACAATAAGGGGATTAAAATAGGGATATTACTACAAGATGGGGACCAGGATGGGGACATTACTAAAAGAAGAAGATGAGGATTTGGACAGTACTACATTGAGCAAAACAAATGCAGATACAGTTAGGGCCAGAAATATTTGGACAGTGACACAAGTTTTGTTATTTTAGCTGTTTACAAAAACATGTTCAGAAATACAATTTATATATATAATATGGGCTGAAAGTGCACACTCCCAGCTGCAATATGAGAGTTTCCACATCCAAATCGGAGAAAAGTGTTTAGGAATCATAGCTCTGTAATGCATAGCCTCCTCTTTTTCAAGGGACCAAAAGTAATTGGACAATGGACTCTAAGGGCTGCAATTAACTCTGAAGGCGTCTCCCTCGTTAACCTGTAATCAATGAAGTATTAAAAGGTCAGGGGTGGATTCCAGGTGTGTGGTTTTGCATTTGGAAGCTGTTGCTGTGACCAGACAACATGCGGTCAAAGTAACTCTCAATTGAGGTGAAGCAGAACATCCTGAGGCTGAAAAAAAGAAAAAATCCATCAGAGAGATAGCAGACATGCTTGGAGTAGCAAAATCAACAGTTGGGTACATTCTGAGAAAAAAGGAATTGACTGGTGAGCTTGGGAACTCTAAAAGGCCTGGGCGTCCACGGATGACAACAGTGGTGGATGATCGCCGCATACTTTATTTGGTGAAGAAGAACCCATTCACAACATCAACTGAAGTCCAGAACACTCTCAGTGAAGTAGGTGTATCTGTCTCTAAGTCAACAGTAAAGAGAGACTCCATGACAGTAAATACAAAGGGTTCACATCTAGATGCAAAACATTCATCAATTCCAAAAATAGACAGGCCAGAGTTAAATTTGCTGAAAAAACACCTCAAGAAGCCAGCTCAGTTCTGGAAAAGTATTCTATGGACAGATGAGACAAAGATCAACCTGTACCAGAATGATGGGAAGAAAAAAGTTTGGAGAAGAAAGGGAACGGCACATGATCCAAGGCACACCCATCCTCTGTAAAACATGGTGGAGGCAACGTGATGGCATGGGCATGCATGGCTTTCAATGGCACTGGGTCACTTGTGTTTATTGATGACATAACAGCAGACAAGAGTAGCCGGATGAATTCTGAAGTGTGCCGGGATATACTTTCAGCCCAGATTCAGCCAAATGCTGCAAAGTTGATTGGACGGCGCTTCATAGTACAGATGGACAATGACCCCAAGCATACAGCCAAAGCTACCCAGGAGTTCATGAGTGCAAAAAAGTGGAACATTTTGCAATGGCCAAGTCAATCACCAGATCTTAACCCAATTGAGCATGCATTTCACTTGCTCAAATCCAGACTTAAGACGGAAAAAACCCACAAACAAGCAAGACCTGAAGGCTGCGGCTGTAAAGGCCTGGCAAAGCATTAAGAAGGAGGAAACCCAGCGTTTGGTGATGTCCATGGGTTCCAGACTTAAGGCAGTGATTGCCTCCAAAGGATTCGCAACAAAATATTGAAAATCAAAATATTTCGTTTGAGTTATGTTTATTTGTCCAATTACTTTTGACCTCCTAAAATGTGGCGTGTTTGTAAAGAAATGTGTACAATTCCTACATTTTCTATCAGATATTTTTGTTCAACCCTTCAAATTAAACGTTACAATCTGCACTTGAATTCTGTTGTAGAGGTTTCATTTCAAATCCAATGTGGTGGCATGCAGAGCCCAACTCGCAAAAATTGTGTCACTGTCCAAATATTTCTGGCCCTAACTGTATTACTAAAAATTTCACTTAGTCCAACAAGCAATGCAGCCCCCGATAGCAATTTTATTCTATGTGCGGCACACCAACCCAGCCGAGTTTGAGACTCCTGATGTACACTCATTATATACTAGCGTAAATTTTATTTTTATTTATTTTATATTTTCTGATATTAATTAAAGTTTTCCTGGGTAAATGTATGTGCAGCAGCAAAAGTGCAAATACTTTGGCTAAACATTTTAATTCAATCAGTTATGTAGAAATGCATTTCTTTTGTGTGATCTCCTGTATTGTTAATGTAAGCTTCTGCACGGAGAAAAACACAGGACAAACCCCATGCCTGTAACAAAATAAATGCTGACTAATGCTGGAAAGCATGAGAACAGTTCCCTTGTGGGCTATTGCATTAAACAAAATTTCATTTGGTTGTTGCAGATGACATTCAGTAGACAGAAGTGTGAGGACAGAACATAATTCATTCTTTGCTCAGTTTAGATTGGCCAAAGGAAAGGAAGGTTTGATAGGAAAGTGATAACATGTACAAAACTAGCTACTTACGAGAAGTTCGGAAAGAGAAATATGAAAGGTCTGATGGTTTTGATGAGCAAAGTCTTGTAGACATGAGCAGCCTTGGGCTAGCACAAGCACAGGGCCTTGAGCACTTGCAGGAGCTAAATGAAAGGTTTGCTAATTACATAAATCGAGCTAGAGTACTAGAACAGAGGAATGCAATCTTTAGAAAGCAACTGGAGACCTTCCAAAGGATGGATGAGATCTCCGGTCTGGAAGAAGCTTTTGCGGAACAGATTGATTTGAATCGGCAGAGACTCCGTGAGTTGTCAACTGATCGATCCAAACTGGAAAGAGAGTACAAAGATGCTCAGAGGATGGTGGATGAATTTAAAAACAAGTGAGTACTTATAATCATTTATGTTACAGTTTGGTGAAGTTTGATCTTGGGAGAAAAATTTCAAGACAATACATAATTATGAGAACATTACAGGAGTATATTCATTCAACGATCACATTATAATTTATATCCTGTTACTTATAAAACTCCAACATGTTCCTCAGCTCTGTAAACAATCATTTAAATCCTTAATCAGTCCTTTTCCCTAATAGAATCACAAGACAAATTTCCTAGAAATGATTTTCAATTCTGATCTGTAATTAAAGGGATACTCTCAAGCAGCACACAACTCTGCAGTTCTCTTACAGCTTCTTCCTGCTTTCTGGCAGGGTGGGTACTCTCCTTAAGTGACAGTTCAGGTGGACAGCAAAGCTGTAGTATCAGAACTATGAAGCGTAGCACACGGTCTGCTATAAAACATCAGTGATTTGTTTTTGAGTCTACACAGTTATCACTATGGTTTTTTGATAGCTATAACAGGGCTTTTGAACAAGCACCCAGCTCAGGACAGTGAGAGTCATGATGCTGGTTGTTAGGGGATTGTAATTACACAGGAATGATTAGAGCTTTGCTAGGGGCAAAGAGGAAGGGAGAATGAGGAGAGCAGCTAACTGCTGAATAAAAATCAATAAACTGGACAGATGTGGCTGGTATGTTAGGAGACAACTCGTCTCCTGGAATAGCTACTGCGCACTCACAGCCACGGTCTGGGCAGACACTAGTGGCTGAGCTGCATGACAAGAAGCTATACACTCTGAAAGATAAATGCTAACACAGCAGGAGAATAAACTCATAGAAAAAGAAAGCAAATTGCAAACTTGCTTATTTTCATGCTAACTAATAAAGCAATTTAATTACTGAAAATACAGCTAGGATCACATTTGCGGTAGAAAATGCAGATCCTGATCCAGTTTTGAGCATGCAAAATGCTCAAAACCGAATCAGGATCTGCAGCCTATAGGCACCCATTATAAATCTGGGTTGCCTAAATGTCAATGCGGTTACTGCATCTGGATTTGCAGCCTGCGGGAATATCCTGCATGCTGCATTTTTCGGAGCAGTTTCCTAACCGCAGCAGGAGACCTATAATGGGCTGCTGCAGGGATGAACAAAGGGTTACTGTTAATAATAGATGTGGGCAACATGTCGGTAGGGAGTGCCCACCCTCCCTACAGACATGTTCTCCACATAGATCGGCATGTTAAGGGTTAATTTCTAAGATTACAGTATTGCCGGCTTTTACTATTTGTAATGACAGGCGGCGGCTCCTGGCTGTACAGGAGTTTACAGTACACAAAGTGCGTAAGCATATTACAGGGCAGCATCCTCAATGAGGAGTTGTCTGTGGTGCTTACGCAAATCGCGTACTGTAAATGCTGCTATCCATGGTGCTGAAAGTTTTAACATTACTTCTATGGCCAGCGTACTGCTAGATTTCCCACAGAACCAGCAGACATGATTTCTTAGGATGTCTACCTTCTCAATCGCTATATACATAGTGCTGAGGCTTTGCTTTGTATGCAAATTAGGAAGCACTGACAGTGCTTCATCCTCCTGACCCAGGGATCATGTGCTCTCTGGGTACAGGAAGAGAAGAGGAGCTGCTGGGTCCAAGGAAGCCCAGTCCATTCTGCTATGTGTTAATGTTTTTAAATGCTTTTCAAAGGAATTATATGATCTTGATATAGCAACATAAATGACAAAAAATATGTTTTATAGGTTTTCCAAATTAATATTTAAATAGGCATTATTGAATCCAGATAAAACTAGAACTGGACTCATAAAATGTTCATTTTAATCTGAAGCAGGACAATTTTTTAGAAAGGATTATATAGCTTTTCCGAGATGAACTTTGAAGGAAACTTTAAAAGCCTCATCAGATATTTTTAAATATGTTAATGCACCATCATTGTTAAATGGGTTGTCCAACAAACAAGGTGGTTTTATTTATGAAGTATGAAGATCTGAAACTTTTTTAAAAATAAAGAAATGGTGTACTACCAAGTTAGAAATTACATTAATGTTTATACTAGTGGCATTAAAGGCAATTTTCAGCAAGTCTTTTCTGTGCAACCTGAGAGTAGCATGATGTAGATGCAGAGAGATGGATTACAGCTATGTGTCACTTGTTAGACTGTGTTTTGTAGTTGATTTTACGGCCAGAGTACCACAACTATGCAATGTTCAATTACAGTACACAAGGCAAGGTTGCAGAAATAAGGGAAAAGGTTTATTTACAGGCGGGAAAATATAAAAATATAAGGATAAAGCAGACTCAATGGTGGGGGGGACTGTGGCAGAAACACAATTAACAATTACTGCAGTTCCTAGCTGGGACAGTCAGACACACAACGCCCCAACTATTACAAACGGATATTCAAGCGTAGATTTGCAAAGCAAGAAAAAAGTGAAAATACACTATACCTACAACTTTACTGGCCTCTGCTACTAGGGCCGCATGGATTCCATGATATGGCTATGGAAGCTTATACCATGCCCTATTATGGGGGCAGGGCCGCACCGTCCATTGGATAACCTGAGCCTTCTGGCTCAGGCGTCAAGGAGGCAGGAGGAGCGGCAGTGCTGGAGGGGGCGGTGCCAACACTACACAGCGGCTTCCAGAGTCATGGCAGCCAGCTGCAGCACAGTAAGGTATCACCCACCCATCCGCGGCCGCCGGTGATAGCACCTGCGGTCGCCAGTGACCGCCAGTGATGGCACCTTTCCCCCGCTCCTCACCCGCGGCCACCAGTTAAAGCACCCCAACCCCCACCCCCTCGCTCTTCACCTGGCTCAGGCGGCAGGGAGTCTTGATTGGGGTTAATGCTAGCTTTTTCTCGCCAACTGGCATTAAGACCAAAATTTTTAATGTCAGGCCAATGTTACACCCAGCCATTAAGGATTTCAAGTACAGTAAATCCAGTTACGGAGCCTGATGCTTGTCAGTGCGCACTTCTTTCCTTGCAGAGCAGGGGAAAAACTCCTCTTTTTTCTTCAAAGTCCCTGAATCACTGGGCTCCTCTGGAACATATTTGTGGTGGGTTCTGCGGTAGCTGTCCCTGGGATCCTCTGTTACAAGTCTCTGCGTTCTCTGGTGCAAGTCTCTGTGTGCTCTAGTACACGTCCCTTAAACAGCATCGCTTCATCTTCAGCTCAGCTCATTCTACTTTTACTTTCAGATACCCCTGCTTCCCGGGCTTTTAAACCCTTTTCAATCCAACAGCATGCTTCAGGCTGGAATCACACTGTGTGATATACAACTAACTCGGACATGTCAATGATGGCAAGAAAAGTCTCTGCACAGTGTACCAGAATGCAACACATAGAGAAGGTTGACACAATGGTGACGTCACACAATCTTTAATACTACACCAAAAGGGATAGAAATGGTGATACAGAAATAGCGGTGAAGCTTATAACAAGTTAATACACTTCAGGCTGTTGATACAGAGATAACAGAGTAGGGCTTATAACAGGCTATATCAACTTATGTAATTGTCATTTGGTTTCCGCTTCCATCCAGATGTCTACCTACCCCACAATGCACCACGCTGTCCGCCTGCTATATTAGCTCACCAAAGTGATGGGATGGTAATATGGCGCCTGTTGGCGGTGACACAGACACCTGACACCTGACAGAGGGCGGCATGGTGGCTCAGTAGTTAACACTGTGGCCTTGCAGCGCTGAGGTCCTGGGTTCAAATTCCACCAAGAATGTTATCTGCAAGGAGTCTGTATCTTCTCCCCGTGTTTGCGTGGGTTTCCTCCGGGCACTCTGGTTTCCTCCCACATTGTAAACAATACTCATGGGATGTTTAGATTGTGAGCCTCAATGGTGACAGCATTACTGTTGTATGTTAAATGCTATGGAATTAATAGCACTATATTAATGAATAAATATATATATGCTCCACACAGCAACCCGCCATCACCCGCTGCTCCACTGATAACCTGTAACTCAGTCACCACAGTCTACAGGACCTGCAATGATGCCACAGTCATGTGATCAGTCACATGACCACCACAGCTCTGAGACTACTAAGGAATTCACTGCAGTGACACAGACTGCAGTTAGAGGAAGTGCAGGGGGGGCAGAAAATGAGAGCAGAGGGGGAAGAAAGAGAGCACTGGGGGCCAGAAAAGAGAGCAAGGGGGGCAGAAAGAATGCACTGGGGGCCAGAGAAAAGAGCATAGGGGGAAGAGAAAGAGGGCAGAAATAGAGCAATGGGAGGCAGAAAGCACACTGTGGGGAAATTAAAAAGTGGGACAGAAAGAGAGAGTACAGAGAGGGAAGCAGAAAGAGAGCACAGGGGGCAGCAGAGAGCACACAGTGGGGTAAATAGAAAACACAGAAAGGGGCAGAAAGAGAGCACAGGGGGCAAGAGAGTGCACAGTGGGGTAAAAAGGACGGATGAGAGCACATGATGGGGCAAAAAGAAGGCAGAGAGAGTGCAGGGGGATTAGAGAGAAGGGTGGGGCAGAGAGTGCTTGGATGGAGAAAGTGCACAGTGGGATAGAGAATGCAAAGGGGGACCAGAGAGAGTGCACACAGGAGGAGAGAGCACAATGGCAAAAGAAGACAGCACATGGGGAGAGAGACAGCACATGAGGGGGAAAAAAGATGGCACAGGGAGGAGAGGGAGAGCACAGGGGGAAGAGACTGCCCCTGCTCCCAGCACCACAAAGCTTGCCTCCATCGTAACATCACCGCCTCCCTGATGCAATAGCATCAGGCCCACATCTAGCACAGAACAAAATATGAGCAAGGTTACACCTAACAGTATCAAGTTCTAAACACTGTAGATCACTGTTTTACAAATCGTAGATCCTGTCTGTCCAATGACCCTGCAATCACCTATGGGTCGGGAATATTAACTTAAATATTTTTCCATCTTTAACTTAGCTATTTCATTTTAAACCAGTCTCTTTAACTTATGAACAGAGCCCACAGATTGGTCTAGGGGGAGGAAGGGATTGGTGCCTACTAATTTATCTGCATCCCCTCAGGTACCACAAAGACCAGAAGGAGGAAAAGGCCCAGGCCACCACAGAACTACGATCTTGACCAGCGACATCTGCAGGTTAACCATGTAGCTCTGCTGCTGCGTATTACAGGTGGAGTCTGTGGCTTAACCATGTAGCTCTGCTGCAGTGTCTTGACCAGCGGAGTCTGCAGCTTGACCGTGTAGCCCTGCTACAGGGTCTCTGGAGGAGGAAACACCAGGATTGGGCACTCATTCCTTGCAGGCAGTACTTACAAAGCGGTCACAGGGATCAGGCTCTCTCTCTACGGAGAGTTGCTGGAGTAGTAATACTACAGCTTGCTCTTTTCTTATTTCTTGAAGCCAATCTGCTGCTTCTGTTGACACTTCCCTTTTTATAGTTTCATGCTGTGCAACAGCTTGCCCTTGACCTGGTTCTCTTTTTAAAGAAAGTTGTCCACAACTGGGACAACACTGTATGTATCAACTTGTTTTGCCCTCTTAAAATAATAAGCCCTGTAATACCTCAGTGCTGCCACCATTTTAGTGCTGTTGGTAAAAGCAGCTCGGGGCTTGCATGACATTGTGACATCCCGTGAGCCGTGGTTCCACTCGCCGCCAGCTTCCTTTCCCACCTTTCAACAATGTTTCTATCAACAGGAAGCACAACATTCACATCCTGTTAATAGCTCCCATGTCCAAAGAGAGAGAAGCCAGTGGTGATTGATGCAGGGCTTGCATGATGTCACAAATGCATGTGATCCCTGAGCCACAGTTACAGACAGAGCTGGAATGGCATCAGCACGCGTGGAGGGTGCAGGGTTTATTATTTTAACAGGAGGAAGCAGGTTGATTCAGACGAGGTAGTCCTAGTGATGGACTATACTTTTAAATTCTTGCTCTGTGGAAACTGCTGGTTTCTCCTCTAGTTCTACGTGACATCTTCTGCCTGCAGGGGGCTATGCCCCCCTTCTCCTCCTCTGGGCCCCGTCAGGAGATATCGGTTGCCTCTCTACACTGCCACCACCATGTTTGACCATGGGGATGATGTTTTCAGGGTGATGTTCAGTGTTAGTTTTCCGCAACACATAGTGTTTTGCATTTAGCCCAGAAAATTCTACTTTGGTCTCATCTGACCAAAATATCTTCTTCCACTTGCTAGCTGTGTCCCTTACATGGCTTTTTGCAGTTATACTGAGAATACATTTCAAACAGGTGGACACAATTTACTAATTACATGACTTTTAAAGGCAATTGGTCACTCAGGATTTTATTTAGGGGTATCAGACTACAGGGGGCTGAATACAAATTCATGTAAAAATTTACATTTTTAAAAGATTAAGGACACCATGTATAATTTCCTTTACACTTATGTATTACCTCCTTCAGTGTTGCAGTCACCTATATGCAAGATGGCCTCTGCAGAGAAATACAGACCACTAATAAGTCCCTATGATTTCTCCACATGACAGGACAAGAAAGGGAGGCAAAAATATACTACTGCTCCCCATGCCACTGCAGCAGCCCTCTTGGATGCAGGAGGATCTGAGCACTGATTTCAGAACAGGAGGCAGCAGGAGACAAACGGAGGGCACCACGGAGGGTGATTATACATGTTATATTTAGAGCCACTCTTCAGTGCAGGGCTGAAGGGTGACTTTAAAGAGGACCTGTAAATATAGCCCCGGCACTCAAAAAAGATGAGGAGATTTTTGGTATCTTTGTGTTCTTTATTATAAAGGTTGACAAGAACAAGTTGTATCACACAACGTTTCGGCTCAAGGCGAGCCTTTCTCGAGTGAATCTTGTGGATGTGGTTAGAGTATGTGGGTAGGTTCCCACATGAGCATCCGCTCAGGCCAGTACCCTCAGGGGATACTCAGCAGAAGTTCCTGTCCCTCCATACAGACCAGCCACTATGCTGCTGTTACACTTGCACTAAGAATTTAGGACGGAGTCACCTGCTGAGTATCCCCTGAGGGTACTGGCCTGAGCGTATGCTCATGTGGGAACCTACCCACGTACTCTAACCACATCCACAAGATTCACTTGAGAAAGGCTCGCCTTGAGCCGAAACGTTGTGTGATACAACTTGTTCTTGTCAACCTTTATAATAAAGAACACAAAGATACCAAAAATCTCCTCATCTTTTTTGTGTGCCGGGGCTATATTTACAGACTCTGCAGCCTTTTTCCCCCAGAGCACCCAAACGGTGGTTGAGCTGTACTATATGCTCTCTAAATTTAAAGAGGACCTGTCACCCCCTGGTGCTATGCTAACTGAATGCAGTACTGAATGCAGTGTGAAAGCTGCATTAAGGGAAGGTGTCCCCCATGTCTCTAGCCCCCCTGTAAGTTGTAAAAAAGATTTTATAAAGTTTATGGATAAGGAGTCCAGAGGGACTTACTAATTAATGAGTCATCGCTGTTGTATGGTGTCCTCCCCGCCTCCAGCCCTCTCTTGTTCAGCCTCCTATATGTGTCATCCCTGTTGCTGGCGTTCCTCCTGCCTCCAGCCCTCTCTGATCCACCTCCAGCCCACTTCTTTATGTGTCTCCCCTCCACAGAGTGAGCAATGAGTGGGAGTGGTCTCAGCAGCTGAAACGCCTCCTGTGCCGGAGGTCGCCCTGCTCAAGATTATGTATGTACAACAGGGCGGGCTCCGGCTCTGATGTCACTGGCAGGAGGCGTTTCAGCTGCTGGGACTGCTCCCGCCCATTGCTTGCTCTGTGGAGAGGAGGCACATAAAGGAGGCTGAACAAGAGAAGGCTGGAGGTGGACCAGAGAGGGCTGGAGATGGGGAGGACACCATATAACAACGATGATTTATTACTGAGGGACTCCTTATCCATAAACTTTATAAAGCCTTTTTTACAACATACAGGGCAACTAGAGACATGGGGGACCCCTTCCCTGAATGCAGCAGACACGCTTCATTCAATACTGCATTCAGTTAGCATAGCACCGGGGTGGTGACAGGTCCTCTTTAATTCACTTTAACAACTGTTAACAAGCTTGCAATACTTTACTATATCCCTTATTATTTTGGGACTTTACAGGTACAAAAATGAATGTGAATATCAGCTGCTCCTTAAAGATAATCTAGAGCGTCTTAATAAGGTAAGTCCTGATCACACGTACGGTTGCTAATACAATAAGTGTACTGTATGTATCATCCAACCTTTATTATCATGGTCTATAAGATGTATGACAGCTACAAGACATGTAGACATCTCTGAACAAACCTGTTTTATAAGTTGTCACCCCTTATCTTACACATGGTAATGTATATTTATGCTGACAGACGGTTTTACTATGTTCAGAATTCATTCTTATTGATCTTTACATTACATTCTTTATAAAAGCTGATATTTTATGGATCGGACATAAGGTCTAATGGACAAACTCAGTCACTATCGTGTCCCCTCTATCAATTATAGTCACCAGGGTCACACTTTGCTGCCAGATAGAAATTTTACAGCTTGCAGTTTTGTTTGTGTATTAGACATTACTTCTACAGGCATTTGGTCCTTGACATCCAATCACTGTAAAACATGGTTATTTTTGTAGATCCTCTTCTATATTTATGGTTCGGCTGCACAGTTATAAAATACAATATGTACAGGGGAGAAAAGTGCCTCCATCCAGATTAATCTATTGGTCTAATTTATCCAAAACTGTCACCTACACACACTCTCTCTTTGCTTAATATGTGGTTCATTTGAATGTTTTCTCAAGCTGATTTTAATTTAAGTAATTTAATAAATCAATATTATATTTACCCTTTGATGTTTCGTGGAATATGGCAGCGTGGTTTTTAAGGCTGGTTTCAGAGAGCAGTTTTTTCCCTAATCAGGTTCGATCAGGTTTGTGTGCCAAAACCCGGAGAGGAACATGCAGAGAAAAACATTATCATAATCATTGAAAGATTGACACCTGTTCTGAATTTTGGAGACACTTCTGGTTTTAACACACAAACCTGATCGAACCTGATCAGGGAAAAAACTGCTGTGTGAAACCTGCCTTACCCTGCACCCTCCCTACTTTAATTTTCTGAGATAATGACCTTTGGCTTCTCATTGGCGGTAAGCCATAATCATCAACATTAACATAAATAAACACTTGAAATAGATCCCTCTGTGTGTAATGACTCCATATAATTTATGTGTTTCAGTTTATGTATTGAATTACTGAAATAAATTAACTTTTTGATGATATTCTAATGCACCTGTATGTGGTCAGGAGTGTGACCAGCCTCTTCTTACCCCAGCACCCCTAGTATATACATCATTAGATCAGGAAGGCTGGAGGACATCACTATTAGCAACATCTTATCACAGCATCCCTGGTATATGCAGTATTAGATCAAATAGGCATTGTTTACAGTAGTGTGAGCAGCCTCTACTTACCTCAACACCCCTGGTATCATCAGTACTACACCAGATAGATAGGGTGGACAACAGTGTGAGCAGCATCCTATTACATCAGTGCCCCAGTGTCAAATATCCCACTTCTCAGCACGTGACTTAGGGTTTGCCTGCAATGGTTTATTTATTTCCTCTCTCTCAATCCAGCACTCAACCTCTACTATATGCTATAAACTGAGCATAGATCACACCCCAACACCATCTGCAAACCCCAGTTACAGAACATGCTGCCACCATTCATCAATCACGCGAAGTGATGAGTCCTGAAATATGCTACTGTCTAACAATCAACAGTATCACACACTCTGTGTAAGGCTGTGGATTTTTTAGTGCATGCAAGGATTAAGTTTATTAAAATTTTAAGCTTTAATATAAAAATTACAGTGCATATGACTCACCGTAAGCCGGGTTCTCTGGTCTCAGGCGCTGGCTGTGGTCACGGTTCGGTGCCTGAGGCGGAGGAGGACCGGTGGTCAATGAAAGGCTAAAATAAGACGTTAGAATATGAATAAAGTTACTCTTTCGTGACGCCACCTGTAGGGGTCCGGTGATGGCACCGGCGCTGCTTGGACCTCCGGGGGATGGGCGGCAGCTAGATGGATCCGCTCCCTACAGGACGAGCAGGAGTCCCCGGGGTCAGGTGCTGCAGTTGAGGAATACGGCAGCTCGGTTGGTTCTGATGATAAAATGGTTAGCAATAGTCCTGAAATAATGCTCGGACACGGTGCTTCTCAGAACGGGTCTTTACTCAGTTCTTGCACAGTTCACAGGTATAATGGTTTCACTTCTAGGTAACGGACCGGGTGGTCCCTGTAATGAACAGTGTCCCTCCAAGGCTCCACAATGTCCTTTCTTAAACTGACTGTCCCTTGTTGTCTTCGCTGCTTTTAACGTACCAGGTCAGGATACAGAGGAACTTCTGTTGGGCACCCGAACCGTTGGCCTAGCGACTCCCGATAGGTCCCTGAACCTCAATGGTGAGTACCCCTCCTGATACAGCTGCGGTGATGGTAAGCTGTGTATTGCGCCCCTGTGAAGCTCTCAATCACTCCGGTTCTGTGGCACAGCGATAAAGCATCTGCACCACCTCAGAGCCGGTACTCCGGGTTTGGACTGGGCTCGGGTTGTCTAATTCCCGTTTCTGCTTCTCTTGGCACCTTTCACTTCTGGGTCACCACTTCTCGGTGCCTTCCTGTTAGCTGTTCTGTCATGACTTGGTTCTTGTTCCTGTCTCTCCCACTTTCTAACTCTGCTCTACTCTTTCCCCACTGCTATGCATCTAACTCTACTTCCACCAGGACCGGTTGCCCAGGAAACGAGCCTCTAATTGGTCCTCTGCCTCTAGATGTTGCATGTGGTACATGGAGCCTTGGGATTAACCTGTTCATCACTGAGACGGAGAATACTGCACCTTCAGTCAGGGGTGCAGTACCCTCCTGTGACGCACTCGTTGCGGGGCGCCACACTCCCCCTTGGGGAATTACACTTGTCCCCATGTGTCACACTACCCAACCCAGTACAGAGAAAACATTTTATACATGTAACACGAATAGGAAACACTTTTAGTAACAGCATTTAAGTTTTACTTCTTCCCGTCCGAGAGGCACATTATCTTTAAACGTTACGGGTAACTGTACTACGGATCCTTTTTAACTTGTGCGGATCCAGCAGTTAGTCTCACTGTCCTTTGGCAATGTCCAGGTTACCGCCGGGCCGCGTTACTCATTATTCCGCATACCAAGAAACTCAAATGTCCTCACGAAAGTCTTATGAGTATTTTCACAAACAGACTGGATTATGCATAAAATCAACTTTTATAATTAGGGCTCACATTTGCGGACCCGGAGGGCGTACCACCTTCGGGGCCCGGCGTGTCGCTCGTACGACACGGTTTCATCCCGGTACAGGTCTCGGTCAGGATGTCCTTTGGGCAGGTGGGACTCAAAGTCCCGGCGGGAGATGAACACCTCCTCGTACAACCCCTCCTCCCGGGCAAAACCCCACCTGCTCTCCAAGTTAAAGGTGGTGACAGTACCTTTCCTCCTGTGTTCGGTAGCCATAGGTGGTTGGTGGCGGGCCTCCGCTCTCACTTGCAGGTTTTCCTGCTCCCGGGCCCACCACTCGGCTCTGCGTCGCTGTTGCTCGGCGTCGTCAACCCGGTGGACGGTCTGAACATAGTCCCTCCAATTTGCGGCGCTGTTCAGGGTCTGTGTCTGCCGGTAACTTTGTACCTGGGTACGGTTTTTACTGTTGCTGGCGGACGCTGCCATGGCACTCCACCATTCCACCTGAGCTGCTGCTGACGGTTGCTCGGCGGGGATCTCCAACTCGCCCTCCTCCTCGGAGCTGGTCTCCTCCGGTTCCTCCTCTTCACCTGGAATCCGGTCATCCTCTTCCTCTATAGTCTCGACCACTATATCTGGCTCCTCGGCGGGCTGTTGCTCCCCTTCCTGGTTAGGGTCATCTGGCTGGCTAGGCATCGCGGCCGCATGGCCTTCCTCTGCTGTAGCTGAACTCTCCTGGTCACTCTCCTCGTCGGTCACATCCTGCGGGGCTTCAAGGCTGCCCGCTTCTTCCTCCTCTGTTTCTACCACACCCGTACACTGTGGCAGGTCTTCTCCGGTAACCGGGTGGGCCTCAACTTGTTCTGGCCTTATCTCCGGTTCTGGAGCGGGGTGGGTTACTGGTCTCTCTTGCACCGCATGGTGCAGCTGGTTTGCTAGGCTCGCGCTCCAGCACCTTATTGTCCATTCGGTACTTTCAATTAGCTATACCCGCAAGTTTCGCAGCACAGTCTCCTAGAACATGGGGTCCCCGTCGATGGTGAGGACGGGACCCAGTTCAGGACTGCTGAGGGCAGCTCGGGCCTCTTCTTCTACCTCTTGCATTAGCTCCCTCAGCCTCATAGCCTCCATGCTTCTGCTTCCAGGAACCACACCCGTCGTAGTTGGTACAGGTTCCCGTGGCAAAGCTTGCTGCAAAGACCCAGCCACACCCTGTTCTTTTAGCTTTCTAGTCCATGGGCGGGCTAAGGTCTCTGGCCCGCCCTCTTGGTTGTTTCCTAGCAATCGGGGCAGGCAAGTGTTTTGGCACCTCTGCCATGGCCCTCCCACAACGAGGGTTCGAGGCACTCCCCTTGGCCAGCACATCGCCTTTCACATGGCGGGACCCGCCATCTTAGTCCAGTAAAAATGGCGCAAACAGTTTTTTAATATGGCCGACAAAGTTCTGTAAAGCACACGGTACCCGTTGGATACAGGTCAGTTCGAATCCTGTTCGTAGACGCCAAGTTGACTCACCGTAAGCCGGGTTCTCTGGTCTCAGGTGCTGGCTGTGGTCACGGTTCAATGCCTGAGGCGGAGGAGGACCGGTGGTCAATGAAAGGTTAAAATAAGACGTTAGAATATGAATAAAGTTACTCTTTCGTGACGCCACCTGTAGGGGTCCGGTGATGGCACCGGCGCTGCTTGGACCTCCGGGGGATGGGCGGCAGCTAGATGGATCCGCTCCCTACTGGACGAGCGGGAGTCCCCGGGGTCAGGAGCTGCAGTTGAGGAATACGGCAGCTCGGTTGGTTCTGATGATAAAATGGTTAGCAATAGTCCTGAAATAATGCTCGGACACGGTGCTTCTCAGAACGGGTCTTTACTCAGTTCTTGCACAGTTCACAGGAATAATGGTTTCACTTCTAGGTAACTGACCGGGTGGTCCCTGTAATGAACAGTGTCCCTCCAAGGCTCCACAATGTCCTTTCTTAAACTGACTGTCTCTTGTTGTCTTCGCTGCTTCTAACGTACCAGGTCAGGATACAGAGGAACTTCTGTTGGGCACCCGAGCCGTTGGCCTAGCGACTCCCGATAGGTCCCTGAACCTCAATGGTGAGTACCCCTCCTGATACAGCTGCGGTGATGGTAAGCTGTGTATAGCGCTCCTGTGAAGCTATCAATCACTCCGGTTCTGTGGCACAGCGATAAAGCATCTGCACCACCTCAGAGCCGGTACTCCGGGTTTTGACTGGGCTCGGGTTGTCTAATTCCCGTTTCTGCTTCTCTTGGCCCTTTTCACTTCTTGGTCACCACTTCTCGGTGCCCTCCCTGTTAGCTGTTCTGTCATGACTTGGTTCTTGTTCCTGTCTCTCCCACTTTCTAACTCTGCTCTACTCTTTCCCCACTGCTATGCATATAACTCTCCTCCCACCAGGACCGGTTGCTCAGGAAACGGGCCTCTAATTGGTCCTCTGCCTCTAGATGTTGCATGTGGTACATGGAGCCTCGGGATTAACCTGTTCATCACTGAGACGGAGAATACTGCACCTTCAGTCAGGGGTGCTGTACCCTCCTGTGATGCACTCGTTGCGGGGCGCCACACATACAATAAAAAGATCAAATGCCAAAAATAAAAAAGATACAGATATGCTAAACAGTCATGACATAAAATGGGAGAAATACCTTACTTCCAGTCTTAAATTATTCTTCTGTTACCTTGGTGGAAGGAAAAATTAAATATGGATCACATCAGCATTGGCTGACTCCAACATGCTTCATATGTATGACCTTGGGCTAAGGTTTGCAGGACAGCCTCCAATTTTAATATTCTAATCTCAGATCTGTGGCTGGACCATGGCTAATTTAGTTTTGAATATATTGCATGTTATATAACCTGTTTTATCCAAGCACCTCCCCTTCCTATAGTAAATAGAGGATGCCTTGACACTAATAAACATAAGTTCATTTCCTTTGAGACTCGGAGAAATGTCACAAATAGCACCCTATGTCTTCTCATGGAAACTCCTCTTGGTTCTCAGATCCTGTAATGAAAATACCTAAGGGTACACCTTTTGTGTAGATGTGGCAGACTTGAATAAATGTTACATTACTACTGACTGCTGCTATTATACAATTATCTCTACAAATGCATACTTCTTTCACACCCAGTCTCTCCAGTTTAGATCAGAAACACATGGCAGACAGCAGTGTGAGCTAACATCCTTTACTTACCCCAACACTGTATCTTCAGTATTAGATTAGACAGAAAGGGTGGACAACAGTATGATCAACTTATTCTTAACTCAATCTCCTGTGATATCCATTATTACATCAAGCCATCCACTGAGAGAACAACATCTTACACAAGAAGAGAAGTTGAAGAATTTCCTACTGCCCATTGTCCCATGCACCTGTCCTAGGACAAGTTTAAGTCAGGAAGATGGACATTTTGTGAGACAACCCAGTCTGGACTGTATATTACATTGAAATATTTTATATTCAGGATTATATGTATAGAAAACTATAACTTAAAGCTCCAAGGCCACAATGCAATATATGTAATAGGATTCCCATTAAACATATGTAATTTATAATTCCAGTCTACGTGCCATCAGAGTGTGGTCCTAATGTCAGCAGTTTTTCTCATAGGTGGAAAGAAACAAATATATTTATCCACCTTCTCATTTCCAACAGTCTATGAAAATTGGACTGTACTTAGATATCATCCAATTGCAATCCAACTTTTCCAATGACCCATAGTTTTGCATTGTCAATCTTTACCCGACACTCAAATCAGAATTGGACATGGGTTTGTGATCATTTAGTCTGCAAAAAAATGCAGACATGTGAATGGCAGATTAAGGGTATCCAGGGCTCGGAGCAGCTTTCCCCAGCCCATAAAGTATACATGTCACATGATTTCCTTGATAGATCATGTGAATACCACACAGGTGCTCTGATGCACAAATATTGATGCAAAATAGAGAGTAATAGACAAATATTTTTCCCTTATGTACAGTGCTATGCAGAACATAGTATAATACATAATAAAGCAGAGGTAGGAAATTAATTTAATAAATACCATTGGGAGCCTATACATTCTATGCAGACTGACAGACAAATACAAATATTAGGACACGTACCACCATTTCATTACCTTTTCAGACCTTCTGAAGATATCATCACATAATCTGTAATGACCAAAGGTCCTAAGGTCCCACAGAGTACCAGACCTGTGGTGGCATCACAGACACATGTCAGGTCCTCCATGTCCACAGAACCACCAGCAATTGTGAGCACATATCTATAACACCTGCCTAACAGTCCCTTCATGTCTTTGAAAGAAACAGATCCTTAGAAAAAGTATTTCTAAAGACCATTTATGAAATGCAAATTAGGCCTTTCACTAGTTGAGGGGACATTGGTTCTCCAACTAGTAGGCCCATTTAGCATGTTATCATGGCAGGGAGACGCCACAGGGACCTGCATGTCCGACTAGTCTCACCACAGCATTTCAGACTTAAACATATACAGTCTATGGCTGAAATCATGCAACCAGTCACTGATACATGGAGCCAGTAGATCAGGCCACACGTAGCAGCTGTCAGGGTTCCTTTTAGACATGCAGGTGGGGATGAGCGAGTATACTCATAACTATTCGGTACACACCGAATAGTACAATATTCGGGCTACTTGCTATTCGGTGAGTTTCTTTGTGATTACATGTTAGGAGTAGTGAGTAGTATCTATATACACTGCGAAAATAAAATAAAAGTCTGATGGCCAATCAGATGGCCTGTAGCGATCAGGTGATGTGTGATGTCACACACCACCTGTTCGCTACCGCCCATCTGATTGGCCTTCAGACTTAAGGTCCTGGCAGCCCATCGGATGTGTTCTTTTCGGGTCCCGGGACAGCCATCAGATAGGTAAGTATGTTATTTTTTTATTTTTGATACCTTTTATTAACTTTCATTTCACTTTCGCAGTGTATATAGATACACTGCGAAATTACTCGCATTTTCCATTGACTTACATTGGACTCGCCACTCGTAACGAGTACCTGAGTATTAGGACCTACTCATTACGAGTATATCGAAACCGAATATTTCACTACTCGCTCATCCCCTACATGCAGGATATTTCTCCTTTTTTTTTACTATGATAATTTACATAATTGGCATTAATAGATCGAATGAAAAACATGTACATAAACAGAGAACAATGCAGAAGTAGAATAAGGACAATTCACAGCCATTCTATAAAACATAACAGCTGGATATAAACTACTTATTTATAAAATTGTTTATCCATGCTTCTGTGCCATATTTCTTTTGACTCCTATCTGTGCTATCCTGTGCCGGATTTCATTACGGATGGTAACTATGATAGCCAAGAATTGTATCAATTTACTTAAGCTTCACAGCTGTACAACTGGTTTGAGGCTCTGTGCACCAAATAAAACAATAAAATAAAAAGTAAAAGTGGAAAGTCAAAGAAAATCACTCACTTTCCTTATCCCAATTTATAAGATGACAGTGCTGTCTTGCACCCTACACAGGACGTGATCCTAAAACTTCTCACTTATCTAGACGTTGGCTAGACTTTAAATCATAGAAATGAGAAAAGACTTACAAATAGAAAGAAAAAGATGATCTGTGAAACCTGTAAGACAATAGAAGAAATTGGATTGACTCTAGCTTATAACAAAAAACAACCCTAGTAATTGGAAATCCCTTGTTCTTTGTTAGTGAGAGGGCCAGATAATAACAAATGCCATTAAGGGCCGCTTTACACACACCAACTTCTGTGACCAACTTCTGAACAGATCTCTGGTTGCAGTGAAATCATGGACACATTGTTACATTTTGTGGCTGTGTACAATGGAGCAATGTGTCCATGATTTCACTGCAACCAGAGATCCGTTCAGAAGTTGGACACAGATATCTGTGTGTGTAAAGTGGACTTTAGACGTATTGGAAGATGAAATTGGTGAAGTTCTGTGAGACGATCAGTCATCAATCACCACTGCTAATGTGCAATAAATAATCCCTCCTCTTTCTTCTTTACTAGCTGTAAAGCCCGGCATTGCCCGAGCATAGTAACTAACTGTACTTTGTTATAACATTATAGAATGACTAGCTGTGAGCCCGATGCAAATGCATCGGGATTCTAGAACGTGGCAATATTATTTGCATTAATAGCATTATTATTACCATTAATAGCATAATTATTAGCATTAACAGCATTATTATTAGCATTAATAGCATTATTAATAGCAATAATAGTACTAATAATAGTATTGTTATTAGTATTAATAGCATTATTACCTTAAATAGCATTAATAATAGTGTTAATAGCATTATTATGAGGAGTAATACCATTATTAGCATTAATAAAATTATTAATAGCATTAATAGAATTAAAAATAGCATTATTAATAGGATTAATAGCATGATTATTAGCCTTAATAGCATTAATAGCATTAATATTAGCATGAATAGCATTATTAATAACATTAATAGCATTATTAATAGCATTAATAGCCTAAATAATAGAATTAATAGCATAAATAATCGCATTAATAGCATGAGTATTAGAATAAAGAGCATTAATAGCAATATTATTAGCATTATTAGAATTTTGAATAACATAAATAGCATGATTATTAGCCTTAATAGCATTATTAAAAGCGTTAATATGATTATTATTAGCATTATTAGCATTAATATTAGCATTAATAGCATAATTATTAGCATTAATAGCATTATTATTAGCAGTAATAGCATTATTATTAGCAGTAATAGCATTATTAATAGCATTAATAGCATTAATAATACAATTAATAGCATTAATATTATCATTAATAGCATTAATAGTATTATTAATAGCATGAATAGCATTATTAATAGCATTAATACCATTATTAATAGCATTAATAGCATAAATAATAGAATTAATAGCATAAATAATGGCATTAATAGCATCACTATGAGCATAAAGAGCATTAATAGCAATATTATTAGCATTAATAGCATTTTAATATCATAAATATCATGATTATTAGCCTTAATAGCATTATTAATAGCGTTAATATGATTATTATTAGCATTATTAGCATTAATATTAGCATTAATAGCATAATTATTAGCATAAATAGCATTATTATTAGCAGTAATAGCATTATTATTAGCATTAATAGCATTATTAATAGCATTAATAGCATTAATAATACAATTAATAGCATTAATATTAGCATTAATAGCATTAATAGTATTATTAATAGCATGAATAGCATTATTAATAGCATTAATAGCATTAATAGCATTAATAGCATTATTAATAGCATTAATAGCATAAATCATAGAATTAATAGCATAAATAATCATATTAATAGCAATTACTATGAGCATAAAGAGCATTAATAGCAATATTATTAGCATTAATAGCATTTTGAATATCATAAATAGCATGATTATTAGCCTTAATAGCATTATTAATAGCGTTAATAGATTATTATTAGCATTATTAGCATTAATATATTAGCATTAATAGCATAATTATTAGCATTAATAGCATTATTTATTAGCAGTTAATTAGCATAATTATTAGCATTAATAGCAATATTATTTGCATTAATAACATTATTTATTACCATTAATAGCATAATTATTAGCATTAATAGCATAATTATTAAACATTAATAGCAGTAATAATAGCATTAATAGCAATATTATTTGCATTAATAGCATTATTATTACCATTAATAGCATAATTATTAGCATTAATAGCATAATTATTAACATTAATAGCATAATTATTAGCATTAATAGCATTAATAGCAATATTATTTGCATTAATACCATTATGATTACCATTAATAGCATAATTATTAGCATTAATAGCATAAATATTAGCATTAATAGCATAATTATTAGCATTAATAGTATACATATTAGCATTAATAGCATAATTAATAGAATTAATAGCATAAATATTAGCATTAATAGCATAATTATTAACATTAATAGCATTAATAGCAATATTATTTGCATTAATAGCATTATTATTACCATTAATAGCATAATTATTAGCATTAATAGCATAATTATTAACATTAATAGCATAATTATTAGCATTAATAGCATTAATAGCAATATTATTTGCATTAATACCATTATGATTACCATTAATAGCATAATTATTAGCATTAATAGCATAAATATTAGCATTAATAGCATAATTATTACCATTAATAGTATAAATATTAGCATTAATAGCATAATTATTAGCATTAATAGCATAAATATTAGCATTAATAGCAATATTATTTGCATTAATAGCATTATTATTACCATTAATAGCATAATTATTAGCATGAATAGCATAATTATATAATATTAATAGCATTAATAATAGCATTAATAGCAATATTATTTGCATTAATAGCATTCTTTTTACCATTAATAGCCTAATTATTAGCATTAATAGCATAATAATTACCATTAATAGCATTAATAATAGAATTAATAGCAATATTATTTGCATTAATAGCATTATTATTACCATTAATACCATAATTATTAGCATTAATAGCATAATTATTAGCATTAATAACATAAATATTAGCATTAATAGCATAATTATTAGCATTAATAGCATTATTATTAGCAGTAATAGCATTATTAATAGCATTAATAAAATTAATAATACAATTAATAGCATTTATTTATTTATTTTATTATTTTTTATTTAATTATTAATTATTTTTTAATTATTTTTTTATTATTTTTTTATTATTTTTAATTATTTTTTTTTATTAAATTTATTATTTATTTAAAGTGAGCCTGAGGCAGAGACCTAGTTCTCTTTCAGGTCCGCTGAAAGGGCTGATATTATTAGCATATATTTATTTATTTTATTATTATTTTTATTTAATTATTAATTATTTATTATTTATTTTTTTATTATTTTTTTATTATTTTTTAATTATTTTTTTTATTATTAAATTTATTATTTATTTAAAGTGAGCCTGAGGCAGAGACCCAGTTCTCTTTCAGGTCCGCTGAAAGGGCTGATATTATTAGCATATATTTATTTTTTTTTTTATTATTTTTTTTTAATTATTTATTATTTTTTATTTATTTATTTTTATTTTTTTATTATTTTTTAATTATTTTTTTTATTATTAAATGTATTATTTATTTAAAGTGAGCCTGAGGCAGAGACCCAGTTCTCTTTCAGGTCCGCTGAAAGGGCTGATATTATTAGCATATATTTATTTTTTTTATTATTATTTTTATTTAATTATTAATTATTTTTTATTTATTTTTTTATTATTTTTTTATTATTTTTTAATTATTTTTTTTATTATTAAATTTATTATTTATTTAAAGTGAGCCTGAGGCAGAGACCCAGTTCTCTTTCAGGTCCGCTGAAAGGGCTGATATTATTAGCATATATTTATTTATTTTATTATTATTTTTTTAATTATTTATTATTTTTTATTTATTTTTTTATTATTTTTTAATTATTTTTTAATTATTTTTTTTATTATTAAATTTATTATTTATTTAAAGTGAGCGTGAAGCAGAGACCCAGTTCTCTTTCAGGTCCGCTGAAAGGGCTGATATTATTAGCATATATTTATTTTTTTTTTATTATTATTTTATTTAATTATTTATTATTTTTTATTTATTTTTTTATTATTTTTTAATTATTTTTTTATTATTTTTTTTATTATTAAATTTATTATTTATTTTAAGTGAGCCTGAGGCTGAGACACAGTTCTCCTTCAGGTCCGCTAAAAGGCTCATATTATTAACATTAGCGGTGTGTCGGCGAATTAACGGCCGGGCCCCTGGTTCTATTTGTCGGCCCCAAAATCGCGGACACACCGCTAATGTATGTGTATGGGCAGTGAGGTCGAATTCTGATTGGTCGGCGTCAGCAGAGAGCGACCAATCAGAAATCGAGCTGACTGCCCATAGACATGCATTAGTGGTGTGTCCGCGATTTTAGGGCCGACAAATAGAACCAGGTGGGCGGCAATAAAATCGGCGACACACCGCTAATGTATTTCAATGGGATATGAGGTGCTCTTCTGATTGGCTGAGGGCATTAGACAGCGACCAATCAGAAGAGCAGCTCACATCTCATACAGATAGAATGGCGGATTTTTCGTCCATTCTATCTTAATGAGAAGTGAAGAGGACGTCGGAGATGGAAGTTGGCGGAAAGAAGACAGAAGACCCCGGGGGCCGGACGAAGAGCCGGAGATGGCGGAAAGAAGAGAGAAGAGCGGCGGGGCCGGAGGAAGAGGACGGCTGGCCGGACGAAGGACTTGTGGATCGGACGGACGATCAGATGACTAAGAAGGCATGTAAGTGATCGACGGGGGCGTTAGGTTAGGGGACGGCGGGGGCTTCGGGTGTAGGGCGTTAGGTGTTAGCGGTGTGAGCTTAGGAGGCGGCGGGGCTTAGGGGATAGGGGCTTAGGTGCGGCGGGGCTTAGGGGGTAGGGGGGGGTAGGGGTTTAGGTGCGGCTTCGGGGGTAGGGGGTTAGGTGCGGCTTAGGGGGTAGGGGCTTGCGGCAGAGGGTAGTGGCTGCGGCGGGGTAGTGGCTTAGGGCGGCAGGGGGTAGGGGCTTCGGCGGCGGGGTAGTGGCTTAGGGGTTAGGTGCGGCAGAGGGTAGTGGCTGCGGCGGGGTAGTGGCTTAGGGCGGCAGGGGGTAGGGGCTTGCGGCAGAGGGTAGTGGCTGCGGCAGGGTAGTGGCTTAGGGCGGCAGGGGGTAGGGGCTTCGGCGGCGGGGTAGTGGCTTAGGGGTTAGGTGCGGCAGAGGGTAGTGGCTGCTGCGGGGTAGTGGCTTAGGGCGGCAGGGGGTAGGGGCTTGCGGCAGAGGGTAGTGGCTGCGGCGGGGTAGTGGCTTAGGGGCGGCAGGGGGTAGGGGCTTCGGCGGCGGGGTAGTGGCTTAGGGGTTAGGTGCGGCAGATGGTAGTGGCTGCGGCGGGGTAGTGGCTTAGGGCGGCAGGGGGTAGGGGCTTGCGGCAGAGGGTAGTGGCTGCGGCGGGGTAGTGGCTTAGGGCGGCAGGGGGTAGGGGCTTCGGCGGCGGGGTAGTGGCTTAGGGGTTAGGTGCGGCAGAGGGTAGTGGCTGCGGCGGGGTAGTGGCTTAGGGCGGCAGGGGGTAGGGGCTTGCGGCAGAGGGTAGTGGCTGCGGCGGGGTAGTGGCTTAGGGCGGCAGGGGGTAGGGGCTTCGGCGGCGGGGTAGTGGCTTAGGGGTTAGGTGCGGCAGAGGGTAGTGGCTGCGGCGGGGTAGTGGCTTAGGGCGGCAGGGGGTAGGGGCTTGCGGCAGAGGGTAGTGGCTGCGGCGGGGTAGTGGCTTAGGGCGGCAGGGGGTAGGGGCTTCGGCGGCGGGGTAGTGGCTTAGGGGTTAGGTGCGGCAGAGGGTAGTGGCTGCGGCAGGGTAGTGGGTTAGGGCGGCAGGGGGTAGGGGCTTGCGGCAGAGGGTAGTGGCTGCGGCAGGGTAGTGGCTTAGGGCGGCAGGGGGTAGGGGCTTTGGCGGCGGGGTAGTGGCTTAGGGGTTAGGTGCGGCAGAGGGTAGTGGCTGCGGCGGGGTAGTGGCTTAGGGCAGCAGGGGGTAGGGGCTTGCGGCAGAGGGTAGTGGCTGCGGCGGGGTAGTGGCTTAGGGCGGCAGGGAGTAGGGGCTTCGGCGGCGGGGGGTAGTGGCTTAGGGGTTATGTGCGGCAGAGGGTAGTGGCTGCGGCGGGGTAGTGGGTTAGGGCGGCAGGGGGTAGGGGCTTGCGGCAGAGGGTAGTGGCTGCAGCGGGGTAGTGGCTTAGGGCGGCAGGGGGTAGGGGCTTCGGCGGCGGGTTAGGGGGCTTCGGCGGCGGGGTAGTGGCTTAGGGCGGCAGGGGGTAGGGGCTTCGGCGGCGGGGTAGTGGCTAGTGGCTTAGGGCGGCAGGGGGTAGGGGCTTCGGCGGGACTTAGGGGGTAGTGGCTTAGGGCGGCAGGGGGTAGGGGTGTTTTAGAGCATGGCGCTGTAGTGTACAGCGCGATGGTATACTACAGTCCCATGGGCATGGGCATGGGACTGTAGTATACTATAGCGGTGTACACTACAGTCGTATGCGCTTCTGTGGCTTGGTTAGCGGTGGGTGGCAGTGACTCGCAATGCCCGCTCTGCGGGCATTGCTTCGCGAGGCTGCAACGACTCGCAATGCCCGCTTTGCGGGCATTGCTTCGGGAGTCGCCGTGGCCGCGTAGCGGCCACGGACAGAGTCCAGGAGAAAGGAGAAGCAGCTCGCTAACCAAGCCACCGGAAGTTGCGCCGCTCCGACGGAAGTCAGTTACGGCAATTATATAATAGATTATTTTGCATGTAAAAACATTTCACATCATATATTCAACACTACAGAGTTGCAACACAAATAAACTAAATGATTACCCAAGTAATGTATAGTATTTTATTTACAACTCATTCAAGAATATTTTGATAAATGACATTGTTGGTTTTTCCTTCCGGTGCAAAGATGAACAGATTTTTTGCACTTTCAACTCTTAAATAGGCTATGTGTAGGGGGCAGAGCTATACATACATACGCACATACATCCAGTGCTTTTTTTGTGGGGGTGCATACCGGTACGCTGTACCGGAAAATCTGAAGATCGGCAGTACATACTGGTACGGAAAATCTAAAGCACAGGCAGCACTGACCTGCTGTGTCACTCACAGGCTGTGTGTAGTACAGTTTCCCTCAGCGCCGGAGGACCTGCGATGATGTCACATACATGTGACTCGGGTGGGCACAGTTTTGCCCACAGGGAAAGAAGATGGAGGAGGACGACTAATGCAGGCTGCAGTGCAGGGTATGTGACAACAGCACTGACAGACTGTCAGTGTCAGTGACAGTGACTGTGATGAGTGCAGAGGGCGGCAGGCTGTGCAGGGGGAGAGGATGCAGGGGGGATAGAGATCAGGACAGGCAGGGTATGGAGAAATTGAGACAAGAGGGATGGAGGATGGAGATACCAGGGGGATGGAGAATGGAGGGAGCATGGGGATGGAGGATGGAAGGAGCAGGGGGATGGAGGATGGAGGGAACAGGGGGATAAAGGATGAAAGGAGCAGGGGAATGGTGAATGGAAGAAGCAGTGGGATGGAGGATGAAAGGAGCAGGGGGATGGAGGATGGAGAGATCAGGGGGATGGAGAATGGAGGGTGCAGGAGGATGGAGGGAACATGGGGATGGAGAGATCAGAGGGATTGAGGATGGAGGGTGCAGAGGGATGAAAATCTGAATTACATAGCTTTGAATTGATATTGGCATATAGGCCACAGAAGTGAATGACGAGACGCAGGGCTGCACCCCTCCCCCACTTCCCAAGCTCGGCCGGCGCCTGACATCAACCCCACCCCCCCGCTCTCGCCTCGGGTATACGTACTAGGAAATATTTTTTTACAAAAAAAGCACTGCATACATCCATGAATGGTGCTATGAAGAGAGTGAGGCTATGTAGAGGGGATGGGGCTATAAAGGAGGCAGAGCTGTGAAGGGGCAGGGCTATGTGGAGAGGGAGGTGATATAAAGGAGATCACACTATGATGGAGGGATGGAACTATAGAGGGGTGGGGATACCTGGGGTGACAGAGTTATGATACATACTGTACATACACTCAGCTTTATATATTAGATTTCCTATAAATGAGGATGTTGGTATCGTAACTTTTTTACTTCAAAGGTAACTTACTCATGTTGCCATAAGGTACCGTCACACGCGGCAATATTGCTAGGCAATTTCACTGGCAATTTGCTGGTTGCAGTGAAATCATGGACACAATGTTCTATTTTGTTGCTGTGTACAAATAGGACAATGTGTCCATGATTTTACTGCAGCCAGCAAATTGCCAGTGAAATTGCCTAGCAATATTGCCGCGTGTGACAGTACCTTTAGAGATACCTGATTGAAACCTTAGAAATTCATGAAATTGTATATTTGTTGCAAATATGTGGTCTGCATTCTGTATAAAAATATCTGCAAAAAATTATAATTAAATGCACATATACAGGGCAGCATGGTGGCTCAATGGGTAGCACAGATATGTTTTATGCACTGGGGTTCTGGGTTCCAGGACAACATATGTACAGTAAGAAATTTCTTCCCATCTTTTTGTGGGTTTCTCTCAACACTCCAAAAACATATTGATTTAGACTGTAAGCCACAATGAGGACCATGATGATAATGTCAGTAAATTATTGAAATGATAAAATCAAGTACTGTAAAGTAATGTTTTAAAACCTTTGCCGAAAACATTCACTGAAAATCTCCAGGATTAGATTACAGATTTGCAAATTATTTATTTGTAATAAAATTTCACCCTTTACCCATACCCTTCAAGTACAAATGAAGTTTCTTTAGAAGAACAGATCACAGTCCCTTTAGGAGCAACCTTTTCCATGTGGGTTCCTATTCTAATAACACCCCACTAAATTATTATGCTAATTGTAATTAAGTGGCATACAGACATTCTTCTTTGTTTTTCAAATAATCCCATGGATGGTCTTGTCTCAGGGCTCTTGGGATCACTGAAATCAACCTCAAGCACCTGTGATAATAAGTTTGTCAAGTGAGCCTGATTAAAGGGTAATAACTTAAGAAATACATTCCACATTATTACGTGGTTCACATGTTTCAAGCAATATGGGAAATAAAAAGGATCTCTCTGCTGAAGAAAAGCATCAACTAGGGCAATGCCTTGGACAGGGTATGAAAATATTAGGCATTTCATGAAAACTTGTACTGTAAAGACATTTGTGGCTAACACAGAATACAAATGGAATTGTGCAGTTAAAAGCAACATGAGGAAGGTTTATGCCAAACAAACTCATTGGATTTAGAGAGCAGCTGCTAAAATACTATTACAAAGCAGCAAACAAATATTTGAAGCTGCTGGTGTCTTTGGAGTCCTGTGAACCTCAAGCTGTAGAATCTTCCATAGGCTTGCAGTTGTGCCTAAACCTTCTGGTTGCAATGGGCCCAGACATATATGATTGTTTCCGTTCAACTCTAGATAGTCCAGATGATGGAGTAATGGATGGTTGGTGGATGGCTACCATGTTTCCAATAAGGCTGATGTGGCGCCCCACCGGGTGAGCCGCCACCAGAGGTGCTGCATTCCCACAGTTAGGGAGTGTAGTGCCACTGTTCTCCAGGTGCTGGGATGGTGCAGTTGAGCCCAACACAAAAACACACACACACTGTAGCGACAGGTCCTGGGACAATGGGAGGACCCAGAGGGAGGGCCTAGTCACAAGAAGGGGAAATAGGAAGTGTTAGAGGTCAGTGAAGGAGACTGGAGGAGTAACACAAGGTCTGGACGAGAAGTGGTAGTTTGGAGCATCAAGGCAGTGTGGTGCCGCTCTCACTTGCAGCATGACGGGAGGGAGAGAACTATCCAGAAGAGTAAGAGAAGGACTCTTGGGGTGCGGAAGAGACCCAATTCCCCCGTATGCCCGAATTTGATGAGGCAAAAGGGTTGGTGGATGACACAGGGACCGCCCTGAACACGGTGCGAATACATCATGCCCGAGCTGTAAACCTGGAGGTTCCTGACTTCTAACGGAAGCTGTGGCTTAAACCTGACACGTCTTGGGAAAAGTGCTGAACTAGGAGCAGTGCCCTGGAGAAGAACCTAATAGCGCCGGGACACAACAGCACCTTGGCCACCGGTACTGAGCTCTGTGCTGCAGGAGTGCATTGAGGTCTGGGAGATCAGAGCAACGACCGCTCGCCTCAGAGGAGAACTACCCTTATAGCGCTGAGTGAATGTAGACCCACCAGAGATTGAGGAAAAAGAGGAAAAGGGCACCAACCTATGGCTTGACTCTGGAGAAAGAGCTGTACCAGAGAGTGGCAAGGAACGTACCTGGAGGCCATGTTTAAACACCTGAGTAAAAGGAACTGCAGCTGTGGGTGTGAAGACTTTTATTGCGGCGCCATCGATCCAAGAGGCCACCCGGAACACCGAGGGTACTGTTGACTGGAGTAAACATCTGCTAAGGTACGAGGCCGAGGAACCATTCCACTCCTTGGGGACTACACTCCACCTGTGGGGAGCACACCATCCAAGCTGCCGGTCATCTCCCCAGGTTCTGCAGCAGCTGCAACCACCCTGGCCGCATACCACAGGTGGTGTCACAAATACCCTTTCCACTCAGACTTTCCCTATCATCAATCCCCTTTTAATTTTTAAATGACACCTCCAGGGTCATAGGACTGGGTCTCGGCCCCCACCCGTCCCCGTTAAAAGAACCGAAGAGAGGTGAAGTAGAACAATGAGTAACCACCCAGTTTCTGAGTCTTCCCCAGCCTGTAGTGGGCGTGTCACTGATACGCTAGCAAAGGAGCTTTGGCCGGAATTATGGGGAGAGAGTTGGTAGGCCACTTTGGGGTCCCTGAATGTGAAAAATTACCTTCGTAAAGTAGACAGAGATTCTGACTGACCCCTTTCTTGCATGGTATAAAAAGAAGAACCATGTCATACTAACAAAATTATCCTTAATGCACGACAATGCACCATCTCATGCTGCAAAGAATACCTCTGCATCATTGGGTGCTATGGTCATAAAAGGAGATAAAATTATGGTGTGGCCACCCCTTTCAGACCTCAACTCTATAAAAACCTTTGGAGCATCCTCAAGAAAAAGATTTTTGAGGTTTACATCAAAGCGGCAGCTCTGGGAGTCTATTCTGACATCCTGCAAAGAAATAAGTGCAAACTCCAAAAATTGCAATTGAGTGAATGCAAGAATTGAAAGGTGACATCTGAGAAAGGGATTCTATCTTAACAATGAACTTGGTGCATTCAGATGTTTTTGATTGGAAAAATTTTTATTTCAGTAATTGTGAATCGTAATGCTACAAATTGCAACACATAACTTTTTTCCCGTTCTTTACTACCTATAAATTGTTTTGAAACTCTGATCTGCATAATACTTAGGAGCAGCATATGTTGAGTTTTTTTGGTTTTGGAAAAAATACTGTAATCACTGGGAGATTTATCCAATAAAATGTGTTTTATATTCTAAAGGTTAATGATTTGAATAGTAAACTGACTTATTTGCATCAACCATTTTGGAAAATAAAAGAAAAATAGCATTTGAATAATAATTTGAGACTTGGTATAGATGATGTTAGATGAAGTAGAGAAATATCTATTGTAAATAAATCAAGCATTGGTCACATTTGTAATTGGAGACTAATACATTTCTCTATATT
Source organism: Allobates femoralis (assembly GCA_033576535.1). Lineage (NCBI taxonomy): Eukaryota > Metazoa > Chordata > Amphibia > Anura > Aromobatidae > Allobates > Allobates femoralis. The sequence continues at coordinate 554,445,041 of JARQOC010000001.1, read as the reverse complement.
TTAGGAGGCTGATGAAGCTTTGTTGAGTAATCTTGAACTTCAGATTGAATCTCAGTTTCTACAAGATGACATCAATGCTGCAAAGGACCGCTATAAAAAGGTCATTTTTCAATTCTAATATTACGAGTTGGAGATTTTTCACATCTATAATATAATTGTCTTGCGGCCACTTCCGTCTGAGGCCGAAATCGCGCACCAGCGCTCACTGGTCGCTGCCAGCCACGGCAACCAATGAGTGCAGCGTATGCAAAACAGCCGCACGCCGCCATCCAATCAGCATGCCGATTTCGGCCTCACAGACACCGCGCTGTCAGCCTCCTCCTGGCCACACCTGCCCGCCGGTGCGCCCACCTCCGGCCCCCTCTTGCACGCGCCAGCCACCCGCCACTCCACCCCCCCAGCTCCATTCCCCCTTGCTCCATTTCCACCCCCTTGCTCCATTCCCACCCCTCGCTCAATTCCCCCCCTCACTCCATTCCCCCCTTGCTCCATTTTCCCCCCTCTCCGGTCTCAACTGCACCCGGTGTTTACATCGCTGACGGAAGCTACAGCAGGTAATGAGCGGTCATTTGACAGGCTCTGTGCATGTCATTTCAGAAGAGAGAAACTTACTAAGTGATTCTGGAGATGAAGGATGACTGCTGTACAAACTGTGCACCACTAGGAACCTTTGATTTGTGTTGTACCACTGTACAAGGTGTGACAATCTGCTGGATCTCATAGCTGCAGGATATTATGGGGAAACCAAGTGTCTATGCAAAATGATGATAGCCCATCTCTGATGCTTCAGCAGTGTGTGGGAAATGGGGACTGGCAAGAGGTTTTTTTTTTCGCAAAGTATGAATTGAATCTCAAAATTCACACGAAACTGCGGATTTCAGGAAATTTGCCTCAAACTTGATCCTCTGGTGGCTGATCTTCTCATCTCTACTATGGACCATGCCCATTTTGTTAGTACATGATTTAAATATGTGGAAAAAGGGGAACATATGTCAGAATTGTAGAGGTGCCGGAACAAAAGATAAACTATGCCAAATTCAAGAGAACAACAGCATTTACACCAGCTAAAAAAATACATATTTGTGGCAAATGAAAGACCTAGTTTCATCCCTCAACTATAGATACAGGACATTATCCACCAAAATAATTTCAAATCATTAGGAATATTACAAGAATTATTTACCTAGAACCACCCTATATGTAAAAAGCACCAAAACAAGGATAACGTTAGTACGATTCAAGCACATTTTATAATCTGTGGGGCTGAACTGCTTGGAAACCTCCTGCTCCGTAAAACAGCATCACACTTGTCAATAAGGCAATTTGGCTTTGCTACACCGTAGTGAACAGGACGATACAGCAAAACACCTACACCTGTGATTGTAGAAGACAAAAGCAGTCATGTGTCTCTAATCATGGATGACATCTTTAAAAATGAGAAACACTTAACTTTTTATGTAGAGGACAGTTTATTGATAGCTAATAATTGTTTCTTCGCTAAGTTGAAAAATATATACAGTATGACTATATACTGTATATCTATTATATAATCGCGAATCGGAAAAGCGCCCCTCTTGGCGCTACTTCCGTTGTCGTCATGTGGATACGCGCGAAGCATTGGCCGCGAAGCGGCCATTTCGAGCAGTTTTAAGCCAACTCGCAATGGCCGCCAATGCCGCCTCTGCTCCCCGCTATCCACAGCCCACCTCCGACTATGCAGCTGCCCCCTGTGCCTCCCCCCCAGCCCCGATCCACAGCCGAGCTACGCTCCCACACACCCGCACCGACCTCCAGCACCGCACAGCCCCCCCTCACTGCCCGCACACCTCCGCCGCCAGCCCCCATCCACAGTCTAGCACAGCCCCCCCCGCAATGTCCGCACAGCACCCCCCCCGCCAATGTCCGCACAGCCCCCCCCCGCCAATGTCCTCACAGCCCCCCCCCAATGTCCGCACAGCCCCCCCCGCCAATGTCCGCACAGCCCCTCCCCCCAATGTCCGCACAGCGCCTATCCTCTAAGCCCCGCCGCACCTAAGCCCCTACCCCCCCTACCCCCTAAGCACCGACGCACCTAAGCCCCGACCCGCCGCACCTAAGCCCCTACCCCCTAAAACCCGCCGCACCTAAGCCCCTACCCCCTAAGCCCCGCCGCACCTAAGCCCCTACCCTCTAAGCCCCGCCGCACCTAAGCCCCTACCCCCTAAGACCCGCCGCACCTAAGCCCCTACCCCCTAAGCCTCGCCGCACCTAAGCCCCTACCCTCTAAGCCCCGCCGCACCTAAGCCCCTACCCCCTAAGCCCCGCCGCACCTAAGCCCCTACCCCCTAAGCCCCGCCGCACCTAAGCCCCTACCCTCTAAGCCCCGCCGCACCTAAGCCCCTACCCCCTAAGACCCGCCGCACCTAAGCCCCTACCCTCTAAGCCCGCCGCACCTAAGCCCCTACCCCCTAAACCCCGCCGCACCTAAGCCCTACCCTATAAGCCCCGCCGCATCTAAGCTCCTACCCTATAAGCCCCGCCGCATCTCAGCCCCTAACCCCGAAGTCTAACTCCGCCGCACCTAAGCCCCTACCCCCTAAGTCCGTCCCACCTAAGCCCCTACCCCTAAGCCCCGCCGCACCTAAGCCCCTACCCCCTAAGCCCCGCCGCACCTAAGCCTCTACCCCCTAAGCCCCGCCGCACCTAAGCCCGACCCGCCGCACCTAAGCCCCTACCCCCTAAGCCCCGCCGCACCTAAGTCCCGACCCGCCGCACCTAAGCCCCTACCCCTAAGCCCCACCGCACCTAAGCCCCTACCGTCCGCCGCCGCCCCGCCGCACCTAAGCCCCTACCCCTAAGCCCCGCTGCACCTAACCCACTACCCTCTAAGCCCCGCCGCACCTAAGCCCCTACCCTCTAAGCCCCACCGCATCTAAGCCCATACCCCCTAAGTCTAAGTCCGCCGCACCTAAGCCCCGCCGCACCTAAGCCCCTATCCCCTAAGCCCCGCCGCCTCCTAAGCTCCCGCCGCTTTCCCCCGCCGCTGTCGCTAACACCTAAGGCCCTACACCCCAAGCCCCCGCCGTCCCCTAACCTAACGCCCCCGTCGATCACTTACATGCCTTCTTAGTCATCTGATCGTCCGTCCGATCCACAAGTCCTCCGTCCGGCCAGGCGTCCTCTTCCTCCGGCCCCGCCGCTCTTCTCTCTTCTTTCCGCCATCTCCGGCTCTTCGTCCGGCCCCGGGGGTCTTCTGTCTTCTTTCCGCCAACTTCCAGCTCCGACGTCCTCTTCACTTCTCATTGACATAGAATGGACGAAAAATCCGCCATTCTATGTCTATGAGATGTGAGCCGCTCTTCTGATTGGTCGCTGTCTACTGCCCTCAGCCAATCAGAAGAGCGACTCATTTCCCATTCACATACATTACCGGTGTGTCGGCGATTTTATGGCCGCCCTCCTGGTTCTATTTGTCGGCCCTAAAATCGCGGACACACCACTAATGCATGTCTATGGGCAGTCAAGCCGATTTCTGATTGGTCGCTCTCTGCTGACGCCGACCAATCAGAATTCGACCTCACTGCCCATAGACATACATTAGCGGTGTGTTCGCGATTTTGGGGCCGACAAATAGAACCAGGGGCCCGGCCGTTAATTCGCCGACACACCGCTAATGTATGTCAACCAATAAATTTAATAATAAAAAAAATAATTAAAAAATAATTAAAAAATAATAAAAAAATAAATAAAAAATAATAAATAATTAAATAAAAAATAATAATAAAAAAAAAAAAAAAAAACTAATAATATGAGCCCTTTCAGCGGACCTGAAGGTGAACTGTGTCTCAGCCTCAGGCTCACTTAAAATAACTAATAAATTTAATAATAAAAAAAATAATTAAATAATAAAAAAATAAATTAAAAAATAATAAAAAAATAAATAAAAAATAATAATAAAAAAAAAAAAAAAATGCTAATAATATGAGCCCTTTCAGCGGACCTGAAGGAGAACTGTGTCTCAGCCTCAGGCTCACTTAAAATAACTAATAAAATTAATAATAAAAAAAATAATTAAATAATATTTAAAAAATAATAAAAAAAATAATTAAAAAATAATAAAAAAATAAATAAAAAATAATAATAATAAAAAAAAAAAAAAAGGTAAGAATATGAGCCCTTTCAGCGGACCTGAAGGAGAACTGTGTCTCAGCCTCAGGCTCACTTAAAATAACTAATAAATTTAATAATAAAAAAAATAATTAAATAATATTTAAAAAATAATAAAAAAATAATGAAAAAATAATAAAAAAATAAATAAAAAATAATAATAAAAAAAAATATAATATGCTAATAATATGAGTCCTTTGAGCGGACCTGAAGGAGAACTGTGTCTCAGGCTCAGGCTCACTTAAAATAACAAATAATAAATTAATTTAATAATAAAAAAATAATTAAAAAATAATAATAAAAAAAAAAAATTATACATAAAAAATAAGAATAAAAAAAAAATGCTAATAATAATGATATTACTGCTAATAATAATGCTATTAATGCTAATAATTATGGTATTAATGCTATAATAATGCTATTAATGCTAATATTTATGTTATTAATGCTAATAATTATGCTATTAATGCTAATAATTATTGTATTAATGGTAATAATAATGCTATTAATGCAAATAATATTGCTATTAATTCTATTATTAATGCTATTAATGCTAATAATTATGCTATTAATGCTAATAATTATGCTATTAATGGTAATAATAATGCTAATAATGCAAATAATATTGCTATTAATTCTATTATTAATGCTATTAATGCTAATAATAATGCTATTAATGCTAATAATTATCCTATTAATGGTAATATTAATGCTATTAATGCAAATTATATTGCTATTAATGCTATTATTAATGCTATTAATGCTAATAATTATGCTATTAATGCTAATAATTATGCTATTAATGGTAATAATAATGCTATTAATGCAAATAATATTGCTATTAATGCTATTATTAATGCTATTAATGCTAATAATTATGCTATTAATGCTAATATTTATGCTACTAATGCTAATAATTATGGTATTAATGGTAATAATAATGCTATTAATGCAAATAATATTGCTATTAATTCTATTATTAATGCTATTAATGCTAATAATTATGCTATTAATGCTAATAATTATGCTATTAATGGTAAAAATAATGCTATTAATGCAAATAATATTGCTATTAATTCTATTATTAATGCTATTAATGCTAATAATAATGCTATTAATGCTAATAATTATGCTATTAATGGTAATATTAATGCTATTAATGCAAATAATATTGCTATTAATGCTATTATTAATGCTATTAATGCTAATAATTATGCTATTAATGCTAATAATTATGCTATTAATGGTAATAATAATGCTATTAATGCAAATAATATTGCAATTAATGCTAATATTTATGCTTATTAATGCTAATAATTATGCTATTAATGCTAATATTTATGCTATTAATGCTAATATAATTATGCTATTTAATGGTAATAATAAATGCTATTAATGCAAATAATATTGCTATTAATGCTATTTATTAATGCTATTAATGCTAATAATTATGCTATTAATGCTAATAATTATGCTATTAATGGTAATAATAATGCTATTAATGCAAATAATGTTGCTATTAATGCTATTATTAATGCTATTAATGCTAATAATTATGCTATTAATGCTAATAATTATGCTCTTAATGGTAATAATAATGCTATTAATGCAAATAATATTGCTATTAATGCTATTATTAATGCTAATAATGCTAATAATTATGCTATTAATGCTAATAATTATGCTATTAATGGTAATAATAATGCAATTAATGCAAATAATATTGCTATTAATGCTATTATTAATGCTATTAATGCTAATAATTATGCTATTAATGCTAATATTAATGCTAATAATGCTAATAATAATCATATTAACGCTATTAATAATGCTATTAAGGCTAATAATCATGCTATTTATGCTATTCAAAATGCTAGTAATGCTAATAATATTGCTATAAATGCTCTTTATGCTAATAGTAATGCTATTAATGCAATTATTTATGCTATTAATTCTATTTTTTATGCTATTAATGCTATTAATAATACTATTAATGCTATTAATGCTAATATTAATGCTATTAATTGTATTATTAATGCTATTAATGCTATTAATAATGCTATTAATGCTAATAATAATGCTATTACTGCTAATAATAATGCTATTAATGCTAATAATTATTCTATTAATGCTACTATTAATGCTAATAATGCTAATAATAATCATATTAACGCTATTAATAATGCTATTAAGGCTAATAATCATGCTATTTATGCTATTCAAAATGCTATTAATGCTAATAATATTGCTATTAATGCTCTTTATGCTAATAGTAATGCTATTAATGTGATTAGTTATGCTATTAATTCTATTGTTTATGCTATTAATGCTATTAATAATGCTATTAATGCTATTAATGCTATTAATAATGTTATTCATGCTATTAATAATACTATTAATGCTATTAATGCTAAAATTAATGCTATTAATTGTATTATTAATGCTATTAATGCTAATAATAATGCTATTAATGCTAATAATTATGCTATTAATGCTAATATTAATGCTAATAATGCTAATAATAATCATATTAACGCTATTAATAATGCTATTAAGGCTAATAATCATGCTATTTATGCTATTCAAAATTCTATTAATGCTAATAATATTGCTATTAATGCTCTTTATGCTAATACTCATGCTATTAATGCGATTATTTATGCTATTAATTCTATTATTTAGGCTATTAATGCTATTAATAATGGTATTAATGTTATTAATAATGCTATTAATGCTATTCATGCTAATATTAATGCTATTAATCCTATTAATAATGCTATTAATGCTATTTTTAATTTTTTTAAATGCTATTAATAATTTTATTAATGCTAATAATGATATTACTCCTCATAATAATGCTATTAACGCTATTATTAATGCTATTTATGGTAATAATGCTATTAATACTAATAACAATACTATTAATAGTACTATTATTGCTGTTAATAATGCTATTAATGCTAATAATAATGCTGTTAATGCTAATAATTATGCTATTAATGGTAATAATAATGCTATTAATGCAAATAATATTGCCATGTTCTAGAATCCCGATGCATTTGCATCGGGCTCACAGCTAGTATATATATATTAATTAACAAGTGTAATAGACCCAGATCTAAGTAGAAACTCACTATATATGTAGACCCAGCTAAGGGGTGCAATCATGCGGGGTCTTGCAATCATGCCAACTGCATAAGTGCCAACTGTAGAAGTGCAGTTACACCGGCAGTTAAACGGGCAGGAAACGGGTAAGTCATGCAAGACAAACAAACAAATATGCAATTTGTTCACTTGTACTGCAATTATGTATTCACTATGTAAACCCCAGACTACTCATCACTACTGACCTCTCACCCACCACTACAGCTCTCATTCCCCCTGCATCTGACTCACACTACTCCCATCCCCTGCTCACCATCGACAATGTATCCCCTCCTTTGCACTCTCACTCCCATCCTTCTCCACTTCCTACTACCCCCGCTCATCCCTCCACCCAGCAACAAAGTACTTCTCTCACCCTTCATCCTATCTAACCACCTTACCCACTCCTCTGAACTATTCATGCACTTTCAATGCTCCATCTCCAATCAGGCACGGCCACCACGTAAACTTTCATGCTCCCACCTGCTAACCCTCTCCATGCTCCTCCTACTCGCTGGCGACATTTTCCCTAATCCCAGCCCCCCCGCCACATCCCCACAGTCACATACACCCCACCCCCACGTCACATCACCAACTCTCATAACCCCACCATCACCCACCCTCGCAACCTGACCAACCTTAGACCCATCCCCCCAGCCCCTGCACCTCTAATCCCCCTGCCAGGCGCACTCTGGAACGCCTGCTCAGTCTGTAATAAGCTCACAGACATCCATGAACTCTTTATTTCTAATAAACTCTCATTCCTTGGTATCACAGAGACTTGGCTCACCCCCTCCGACACGGCCTCCCATGCTGTACTATCCTACGGCGGATTCAATCTTTCACACACACCTCGCCCCTCTGACAAACATGGCGGAGGTGTCGGCATACTCCTATCCGACATCTGCTCCTTCGCCCCTATTCTATTACCCCCCTCTGTTACTCTCCCATCTTTCGAAGCCCACTCTGTCCGCATCTTCTCCCCTGTAACCTCCAGCTAGCCGTCATCTACCGCCCCCCTGGATCCATCCCCACCTTCCTCGACCACTTTACCACCTGGCTACTTCACTTCCTCTCTACTGACATCCCCACCATCATTATGGGCGATTTCAATATTCCCATTGACACTGCCCACCAAACCGCCTCTCAACTTCTTTCCCTGACCTCCTCCTTCGGGCTCTCCCAATGGTCCTCCTCTGCCACCCACAAAGATGGCCACACGCTGGATCTCATCTTTACCCGTCTTTGCTCCCTTACTAATCTCACAAACTCAACCCTCACCCTGTCTGACCACAATCTGTGGACCTTTTCCTCCCTCACCTCCCCTACTGCATCACCTCCTCTCCGTAAACTTGATCATCCCCGCAAAAACCTAAAACACATTGATCTACACTCACTCTCAGAATCCCTTCTCCCTCTCGCCAACATAACATCAATACGTGACACAGACACTGCCACCACCCTCTACAACACCACATTAACCAAGGCGCTCGACTTAGCCGCCCCCCTCACACACCACGCTCCACGCACTAATAGGCAACCCAGGCACACCACCCTCACTAAAGACCTGAGACGGGCATCCAGGGTCGCCAATAGGCGATGGAAAAAATCAGGTTCCACTGAGCATTTACGCGCTGTTCAAACAGTCCCTTATCGCCTTCAAGACTGCACTTACCACCGCCAAACAAACCTTCTTCTTATCCCTAATAACCTCCCTGTCCCACAATCCCAAGCAACTTTTCAAAACCTTCAATTCCTTACTCCGCCCGCCTGCTCCCCCTCCCTCTCCCCTTATCTCTGCAGAAGACTTTGCCTCCTTCTTCAAAGAAAAGATTGACAGAATCAGAGACAGCTTTGATCCACTGTCCCCACAGCCTCCCCTTTCACCTATACTGCCCTCTACTTCCATCAATTGCTTCCCCCCTATAACTGAAGACCAGCTCTCCTCCCTCCTGTCAAAATCACACCTCACCACCAGCGCTACGACCTGCTCCCATCCCACCTCATTCCCAACCTCACCTCCGTTATCATCCCAGCCCTAACTCATCTTTTCAACCTATCACTCACCACCGGCACCTTCCCCTCAGCCTTCAAACACGCCTTGATCACACCCATCCTCAAAAAACCCTCCCTCGATCCCACAACTGTCTCCAACTACCGCCCTATATCTCTCATCCCTTTCGCCTCTAAACTACTTGAACAGCATGTCCACTCTGAGCTGTCCTCTCACCTCTCCTCCTGCTCCCTCTTTGACCGCCTGCAATCTGGCTTCCGACCCCTCCACTCACTGAAACAGCCCTGACCAAAGTCACAAATGACCTACTGACTGCCAAAAGCAAGCGCCACTACTCTGTTCTCCTCCTCCTCGACCTGTCAGCCGCCTTTGACACTGTTGACCACTCCCTTCTACTACAGATCCTGGAATCTCTTGGCATCACGGACCTTGCCCTCTCTTGGATCTCCTCATAATTAACAGACTGCACCTTCAGCGTCACCCACTCCCACACATCCTCCTCGCCCTACCCCCTATCTGTCGGGGTCCCCCAGGTCTCCCATTACTGTTCTCAATCTACACTCTCGACCTAGGGCAACTCATTGAGTCCCATGGCCTCCAATATCACCTCTACGCCGACGACACCCAAATCTACCTGTCTGGTCCTGACATCGCCTCCCTTCTATCCAAAATTCCACACTGCCTGTCCGCCATCTCATCCTTCTTCTCTGCTCGCTTCCTTAAGCTGAACATGGACAAAGCCGAGTTCATAGTCTTCCCCCCAAGACGCTCCCCCTCACTACCTGACCTATCCATCATCGTCAATGACTGCTCTCTCTCTCCAGTCCCCCATGCCAAGTGCCTCGGGGTTATCCTTGACTCTTCCCTCTCCTTCAAGCCCCACATCCAGGCCCTCGCCACCTCCTGCCCACTCCAGCTCAAAAACATCTATAGGATTCGCACTTTCCTTGACCACGACACTGCTAAAACCCTTATTCACGCTCTCATCATCTCCCGCCTCGATTACTGCAACCTCCTGCTCACCGGCCTCCCCAATACCTCCCTTGCACCTCTCCAATCTATCTTGAACTCCGCTGCCCGCCTAATCTATCTGTCTCCCCGCTACTCCCCTGTCTCCCCCCTTTGCCAAGCCCTTCACTGGCTCCCTACTTCCCAGAAATCCCGGTTTAAAACATTAACCATGACATACAAAGCCATTCACAACCTGTCCCCTTCATACATCTCTGACATGGTCTCCCGATACCTACCCTCACGCAACCTGCGATCCTCCCAAGAGCTTCTCCTCTACTCCCCCCTCATCTCCTCTTCGCACAACCGCATACAGGATTTCTCCCGTGCTTCACCCAGACTCTGGAACTCACTGCCCCAACACATCAGACATTCTCCTACCCTGGGAACCTTCAAAAGAAGCCTGAAGACCCACCTGTTCCACCAAGCCTACCACCTGCAATAAGACACGGTCCACCACACCGCCTCATGACTGGAATTTTCTCCTCCCACTGTATCCCCACCCGCCCCTCGTAGACTGTGAGCCTTTGTGGACAGGATTTCTCCCCTCTTGTTTCTGTACAACCGAACTGTCAACATTTATTGTTACTTGTATTGTTACTATGTTACTTGTCCTAGTCTGCCCTTTTTAGCATGTAAAGCGCCATGGAATATAATGGCGCTATATAAATAAATAATAATAATAATAAATATATATAAGGTGTCCCATTTATATGGATACACCTACATAAGGTGGGAATGATTGGTGATATCAACTTCCAGTTTGTGGCACAATAGTATATGGGTGGGGGAAATCTTTTCCAAATGGGTGGTGACCATGGCGGCCATTTTGAAGTCAGCCGTTTTGGATCAAACTTTATTTTTTCAATGGGAAGAGGGTCATGTGACACATCAACCTTATTGAGAATTTCATAAGAAAAACAATGGTGTGCTTGGTTTTAATGTAACTTTATTCTTTCATGAGTTATTTACAATTTTATGACCACTTATAAAAGGTGTTCAAAGTGCTGTCCATTGTGTTGGATTGTCAATGCAACCCTCTTCTCCCACTCTTGCACACTGATAGCAACACCGCAGAAGAAATGCTTGCACAGGCTTCCAGTATCCGTTGTTTCAGATGCTGCCCCATCTCGCATCTTCACAGCATAGACAATGGCCTTCAGAAGACCCCAAAGGTAAAAGTCTAAGGGTACCGTCACACCTGGACACTTCGCTGGCGATTTCATAGGCAACGCAGGGGCGTGGCCTATCGCCGGCGAAAGCGCAGGTCCATCACCTAGTGTAAAGGGGCGATAATGAGATGAAAAATCGCTTTAGAGTGGTCGCCTGGTTTCGCAGCACTGCTCTGAAACCAGGCGAGCACTCTGGGGCGATGTGTACACATCGCCCCTGTAACATGGCGATCGCCACCGATGTTACAGGCGATGGGAGCCATAGGCTCCCATGTTACAGGATCGCCACTGAGGTTTCTGGACACCCCAGTGGCAATGGCGCCTGTAACATCGCCGGTTCGTCGCCGGAGGTATCGCCGCTGTAAAGACGCGACGGCGACGCTGGCGGGGTGCCAAAAATGTGCGCACTGCTGTGCGTCGCCGGTGATATCTCCGGCGATGTGGATAGGTGTGACAGTACCTAAGGGGGTCAGATTGAGAGACCTTCGTGGCCATTCAACTGGCCCATGACGACCAATCCCACTTTCCTGGAAACTGTTCATGTAGGAATGCTCGGACCTGACACCAATAATGTGGTGGTGCACCATTGTGTTGGAACAACTCAGGGAATGTGCTATCTTCAGTGCATAAAAAGGGCAACACATCATCATGTAGCAATTTCAGATATCCAGTGGCATTGAGCTTTCCATTGATGAAGAATGGCCCCACTATCTTTGTACCCCATATACCACACCATGTCATCATTTTTTGTGTTCCAGCAGTCTTGGAGGGATCTATCCACTGCAGGTTAGTGTCAGACCAGTAGCGCTGGTTTTATTTGTTAATTTCACCATTCGAAAACAATTTCTGTGTAAACTGAGGGTCCTGTTCCAATTTTTGTTTTGCCCATTCTGCAAATTCAGTGTGCCGATCTGGGTCATCCTCGTTGAGAGCTGCAGTAGCTGGATTTTGTAAGGTGCCATTTGTGAGTAGCTAATATCCGCCGAAGGGATGTTCGACTGTTGCCACTCTCCAGTGACATGCAGCGAGTGCTACGCTGTGGGCTCTTCCTGAATGAAGCTAGGACAGCCACTCATGTTTCTTCATTAGTGACAGTTTTCTTGTATTCACATTTTGGCAAATCTAACACTGAACCTGTTTCACAAAATTTGGCAAGCAGTTTGCTAACTGCAGCATGGGAGATGGGTGGTCTCATAGGGTATCTAGCATTGAAATCTGCTGCAATGACCCGGGTACTGCGTTCAGCAGACGTCAACACAATTTCTATCTGCTTCTCATGTGTTAACCTCTGCAACATGTCAATGGCTGTAAACAAAGAGAAACTTGAAAATAACTCAAGAAAGAATAAAGCTATGTTACAACCAAGCACACCATTGTGTTTCTTTGAAATTTTCAATAAGTTTGATGGTCACATGACCCTCTTCCCATTGAAAAAATAAAGTTGGATCCAAAATGGCCGCCATGGTCCTCACCCATCTGGAAAAGCTTTCACCCTCCATATACTAATGTGCCACAAACAGGAAGTTGATATCACCAACCATTACCATTTTATTTAGGTGTATCCATATAAATAGCCCACCTGTATATATATATATTTAATGTCTTTTATCTATTCTTTTTTTCTTGACCAATTCCATTTTCTTAGGCTGCATACTCACGGTACGTAGACACAGCGTTTTGGAGCCAGCGTCTTGCCGCTATATCCAAAACGCTGTGTCGTACAGTATCAGCATATTGGATGGGATTTTAAGAAATGCCATGCCCACTATGCTTAACCCGACGCAGCGTTTTGACAGCTGCGGTGCATATTGCCGGCATTCCGCTCCTCTGCAGCATGTTCATTTCATGCTGCGGAGTCGGCTCCTATTGGGTGACTGCAGGGGGAAGCCGCCCTGCAACTGTCGCACATGGTGAGTACAGGGAGGCTGCGGTCTCCCTGCAGCCACCCCCGTGGTTATACTCAGGTCCGAGGAGCTGCATCCAACACGCATTTCCCGGACCATGGTAACATACCTTATATATACTTGGGTCTGATCAAAGTTCCAGCTTACCATAGCTGCCAAATGCGATGCCTGTATGGGGCCATACACTTCTCTAATGATTCCTCTCTATGATTTTCCATAAAGGTATATTAAAACTGCTGCTAGTGTGAACTTGTCAAATCCAGCTGCTTCATCTCCATCCTACATTTCTGAACAATCAGGTTCTTTGATTTAGATAGGCATACTGATTGCTAAACTATGCATAACAACTCCTTTTATAACAACAGTGAAACTCATGGAAATCAGACTTATGTGACATATTGCAACACAATTATCCAAAACCCCTCCTGGTCTGCTATGTCGGCATGATGATGAGGGTAAGATGTTTTGCTTGTGGAACAATAAAATCACTTTGGTGTCCTCACTGTACGGTAATACAATGATATAAGGCTAGTTTGTTCATAATCAGGCTTACAGAAATCTTGTCCAGATGTAAAGTGATCATCTTTTGCTTAAATTACGCACAGGGCTTCCTGGGGTATCCAATATTTATTTGTTTGCTTTTTTAATAACAGTCTTAACTAATTTAGGACAGGCCGGCACACTAATACATGGAAATAAGTCTTTGCAATGGACTATCTTTTTGGTGTATTTATTTTGTGAAAGGTGGTTACAATCCAATCACGTTTCGAGCTTCTATGAGCTCTCATCAGGGATATGACTCTCCTGGTTTCGGGCTGATATGTGATAGTAATGGTTGCTTTTGTGGTCCAGGTAGGGTGAGGTACATCCCTACAAGGGTAGTCCTGCTGGTCGAGTCATTGAAGTCACAGACGACACAGGATGAGAATGAGGGATTTATGTATTAGCACAGTGGAGTCCTTAGGCTAAGGGATAAATGAGAGGAGACCTCACGGCTAAAAGTGATGGCATCCTTGGAGATTGTTCCAGAAAATGAAAGTAGTTCTCACAGAACTTTGGCATATACACAAGTTTCATGATACCGATTCATGTCCTTGTTTGTATTGGAAAATACCATCCACAACAAAATACAATCCAAATAAGGATGCAGCAGCAATACCCTGGTGCGGAGTATAAAATCTGCATGTTTATATCCATTAAAAGACAAGGTATGTGAGACAGGGCGCAGGAATGAGGTCAGGCAAGGACAACGGCTACTCACACTCAATCACGGTGCTTCTACCAGTCATAGTCCATGAGTGCACTGTATGCTTCTTTGTGAATTATAATCCCCATTATAAAACATAGCTCTGTCAAATATTCCAAACTCCAAACTGGTTGGGCCCTGAACTTAACCCTTCACCCCCGAGCCCATTTTTGCTTATTTTAGCCTTAATGCCCGAGCCATTTTTTGCAATTCTGACCAGTGTCCCTTTATGAGGTTATAACTCTGGAACGCTTCAACCGATCCTAGCGATTCTGAGATTGTTTTTTCGTGACATATTGGGCTTCATGTTAGTATTAAATTTAGGTCAATAATTTTTGCGTTTATTTGTGAAAAAATCAAAAATATGGCAAAAATTTTGAAAATTTCGAAATTTTCAAATTTTGAATTTTTTTTCTGCTAAACCAGAGAGTTATGTGACACAAAATTGTTGATAAATAATATTTCCCACATGTCTACTTTATATCAGCACAATTTTGGAAAAAAAATTTTTTTGGGGTAGGAAGTTATAAGGGTTCAAAGTTCATCAGCAATTTTTCATTTTTCCACCAAAATTTACAAAACCATTTTTTTTAGTGACCACATCACATTTGAAGTCCGTTTGAGGGGTGTACATGACAGAAAACACCCACAAGTTATACCATTCTAAAAACTGCACCCCTCAAGCTACTCAAAACTACATTCAAGAAGATTATTAACCCTTCAGGTGCTTCACAGGAACTAAAGCAAAGTGGAAACAAAAAATGGATATTTAAATTTTTCCAACAAAAATGTTCTTTTAGCCTCAAATCTTTCATTTTCACATGGGCAACAGCATAAAATGGATCCTAAAGTTTGTTGGGCAATTTCTCCTGAGTATATCGATACCTCATATGTGGTCATAAACAACTGTTTGGGCGCACGGCAGGGCTCAGAAGGGAAGGAGCGCAATTTGACTTTTGGAGCTAATTTTCCATTCAAAAAGTGAAATTGCGCTCCTTCCCTTCTGAGCCCTGCCGTGCGCCCAAAGAGTGGTTTATGACCACATATGAGGTATCGATGTACTCAGGAGAAATTGCCCAACAAATTTTAGGATGAACTTTATGCTGTTGGCCATTTGAAAATTTAAAAAATTAGGCTAAAACAAAATTTTTGTGAAAAAAAAAAGTACTTTTTAATTTTTACAGATCAATTTGTGAAGCACCTGGGGGTTCAATATGCCCACTACCCATCTAGATAAGTTCCCTGGGGTGTCTAGTTTCCAAAATGGGGTCACTTGTGGGGGAACTCCAATGTGTAGGCACACAGGGGCTCTCCAAACGCAACATGGTGTCCGCTAACAATTTGAATGGAAAATCAGGTCAACTTGTTAGCGGACACATGTCACGTTTGGAGAGCCCCTGTGTGCCTACACATTGGAGCTCCCCCACAAGTGACCCCATTTTGGAAACTAGACACCCCAGGGAACTTATCCTGATGGGTTGTGAGCATATTGAACCCCCAGGTGCTTCACAAATTAATCCGTAAAAACGAAAAAGTACTTTTTTTCCACTTTTTTTTTTTTTTTTCCATTTATTTGTGAAGCACCTGGGGGTTCAATATGCCCACTACCCATCTAGATAAGTTCCCTGGGGTGTCTAGTTTCCAAAATGGGGTCACTTGTGGGGGAACTCCAATGTGTAGGCACACAGGGGCTCTCCAAACGCAACATGGTGTCCGCTAACAATTTGAATGGAAAATCAGGTCAACTTGTTAGCGGACACATGTCACGTTTGGAGAGCCCTGTGTGCCTACACATTGGAGCTCCCCCACAAGTGACCCCATTTTGGAAACTAGACACCCCAGGGAACTTATCCTGATGGGTTGTGAGCATATTGAACCCCCAGGTGCTTCACAAATTAATCCGTAAAAACGAAAAAGTACTTTTTTTCCACTTTTTTTTTTTTTTTCCATTTATTTGTGAAGCACCTGGGGGTTCAATATGCCCACTACCCATCTAGATAAGTTCCCTGGGGTGTCTAGTTTCCAAAATGGGGTCACTTGTGGGGGAACTCCAATGTGTAGGCACACAGGGGCTCTCCAAACGCAACATGGTGTCCGCTAACAATTTGAATGGAAAATCAGGTCAACTTGTTAGCGGACACATGTCACGTTTGGAGAGCCCCTGTGTGCCTACACATTGGAGTTCCCCCACAAGTGACCCCATTTTGGAAACTAGACACCCCAGGGAACTTATCCTGATGGGTTGTGAGCATATTGAACCCCCAGGTGCTTCACAAATTAATCCGTAAAAACGAAAAAGTACTTTTTTTCCACTTTTTTTTTTTTTTCCCATTTATTTGTGAAGCACCTGGGGGTTCAATATGCCCACTACCCATCTAGATAAGTTCCCTGGGGTGTCTAGTTTCCAAAATGGGGTCACTTGTGGGGGAACTCCAATGTGTAGGCACACAGGGGCTCTCCAAACGCAACATGGTATCCGCTAACAATTTGAATGGAAAATCAGGTCAACTTGTTAGCGGACACATGTCACGTTTGGAGAGCCCCTGTGTGCCTACACATTGGAGCTCCCCACAAGTGACCCCATTTTGGAAACTAGACACCCCAGGGAACTTATCCTGATGGGTTGTGAGCATATTGAACCCCCAGGTGCTTCACAAATTAATCCGTAAAAACGAAAAAGTACTTTTTTTCCACTTTTTTTTTTTTTCCCATTTATTTGTGAAGCACCTGGGGGTTCAATATGCCCACTACCCATCTAGATAAGTTCCCTGGGGTGTCTAGTTTCCAAAATGGGGTCACTTGTGGGGGAACTCCAATGTGTAGGCACACAGGGGCTCTCCAAACGCAACATGGTATCCGCTAACAATTTGAATGGAAAATCAGGTCAACTTGTTAGCGGACACATGTCACGTTTGGAGAGCCCCTGTGTGCCTACACATTGGAGCTCCCCCACAAGTGACCCCATTTTGGAAACTAGACACCCCAGGGAACTTATCCTGATGGGTTTGTGAGCATATTGAACCCCCAGGTGCTTCACAAATTAATCCGTAAAAACGAAAAAGTACTTTTTTTCCACTTTTTTTTTTTTTTCCCATTTATTCGTGAAGCACCTGGGGTTCAATATGCCCACTACCCATCTAGATAAGTTCCCTGGGGTGTCTAGTTTCCAAAATGGGGTCACTTGTGGGGAACTCCAATGTGTAGGCACACAGGGGCTCTCCAAACGCAACATGGTGTCCGCTAACAATTTGAATGGAAAATCAGGTCAACTTGTTAGCGGACACATGTCACGTTTGGAGAGCCCCTGTGTGCCTACACATTGGAGCTCCCCCACAAGTGACCCCATTTTGGAAACTAGACACCCCAGGGAACTTATCCTGATGGGTTGTGAGCATATTGAACCCCCAGGTGCTTCACAAATTAATCCGTAAAAACGAAAAAGTACTTTTTTTCCACTTTTTTTTTTTTTTCCCATTTATTTGTGAAGCACCTGGGGGTTCAATATGCCCACTACCCCTCTAGATAAGTTCCCTGGGGTGTCTAGTTTCCAAAATGGAGTCACTTGTGGGGGAGCTCCAATGTTAAGGCACACAGGGGCTCTCCAAACGCGACATGGTGTCCGCTAACAATTCCAATTGTTAGCAAACACCAGGTTGCGTATGGAGAGCCCCTGTTTGCCTACACATTGGAGTTCCCCCACAAGTGACCCCATACACATATAATCATATATAATCACACATATAATATAATTACACATATAATTACACAACTGTACCCAGCCTTTCAGAAGGACAGGTCACCGTGAGGCGAGGCCTGGGCTTTCTGCAGGAAGGGATTTGTTCTAGCACCGGAATAAGACCCCCAAAGCCATGGTAAAGACTAAGGGGGCACTTATCGTAGTGCATGTCAGGTTGGTGTGTTGTAGTGTACATCAGGGTGTGTGTCAGGTTGGTGTGTTGTAGTGTACATCAGGGTGTGTATGTCAGGTTGGTGTGTTGTAGTGTACATCAGGGTGTGTGTGTGTTTGTGTATGATGTTGTGGGTGCATGTCAGTCTGGGGTCGTGTGATAGATTTCGAAACATCCAAAGATACACAAACCTGGTTTGTCAGGGCACGTTTTACATTGGGTTTGGACGGTCGTTCTGTTCCCCCTTTGATGGCAGACCCGGCACCTTTTTCTTGGCCCCTTCTCTGCAAAATGTTGCCCTGGTACCACGCGGGAATATCGAGTTCCAGGAGTGCTGGGGCCCCCTTCATCTTCTACTCTTCGTCTTCCTCTTTCTTCTCTTGGTCTTCGTTCTCGTCCTCCTTCTTCTCTTGGTCTTCGTTCTCCTCCATTCAACAGGGCCTTGATCACCTTCACCTGGAACTCAAGAAAGGTGTTAGTGGTGTGACCTGCACATCGTGACAGCAAGTATGCATTATACATTGCCATTTGGACAATGTACACGGCCAGTTTTTTGTACCACTTCCTCGTTTTCCGCGTGGCCCTGTAGGGCTTGAGGACTTGATCAGAACGATCAACTCCTCCCATGTTCTTATTGTACCCCAGGACACATTCCGGTTTGTGGACCTGTCCTGGGGTACCTCTGGTGGTGGTGGCCCTGGTGCCGGGACCATGGATCGTGGTCAAGATAAAGACATCCCTTCGGTCTTTGAACTTGACCAGTACCATGTTGCCGCTACATTGAGCTCGGCTCTCACCTCTTGGGAGAGGCTGCTCAATTAGCGGCATAGGGAGATCCCTCTTGTTTCTGCGCACAGTACCGCAAGCGGCGGTAGTTCTGGCAGAGAGGGATCTGAAGAGCGGGACACTTGTATAAAAGTTATCAACGTATAGATGATAACCTTTATCAAGTAGTGGGTGGATCAAATCCCACACTATTTTCCCGCATACCCCCAGAGCAGGGGGACACTCTGGGGGCTCGATCCTCGAATCCTTCCCCTCATACACTCTAAAGTTGTGAGTGTACCCTGAGGTACTCTCACAAAGCTTGTAGAGCTTTATCCCATACCTGGCCCTCTTGCTGGGAATGTATTGGCGGAAACTAAGCCTACCTTTGTAAAGGACGAGGGATTCGTCCACACAAATTTCCCGTTTGGGAACGTACACTTCAGCAAACTTGCTGCTGAAGTGGTCGATGACCGGTCGAATTTTGAACAATCTGTCAAAATTCGGGTCATTACGGGGAAGGCTGTCAGTGTTGTCCCTAAAGTGGAGAAATTTATGGATGGCGTCGAATCTGTTTCGGGCCATCACTTCGCCGTACACTGGAGTTAGAAAAAACTTATCTGTACTCCAGCATTGGCGCATTTCTGGTCTGTTCACAATCCCCATATGAAGTATCAAACCCCAGTATTTCATAATTTCTCCAGAGTCCACAGGAGTCCAAGAAGAAAAGATGGAATCTGGGTTTTGGACCAGAAACTGTTGGGCGTACAGGTTCGTCTGCTCCACCATGAGCCTCACAAAGTCCTCAGAGAAAAAGACTTTGAAAAAGTCAATTTCCCTGAAGTTTGTGGCCTCAAACAGGATTCCTGATTGGGGAATAAAATCAGGAATCTGTGGAGTGTACCGATCAGGGACGGGGATCCACACAGGGGCCCTGGTGCTAGGTTGGGCATGCCTAGCACCAGGTGGAGGGTTACTCACTGACGGCTGTGGGTCTTCCTCCGACTCCTCTTCTCCAGGCTCAGACTCCTCTTCCTCGGACTCCTCTTCCTCTTCCTCTGGCTCCGGACGATCTCTTGTCCTCCGCCGTCTTCGTGGTGGTGGCGAGTCGGTGTCACTGCTGCAGATTTCACTGTCGGAGGAAGAATGTGAGGAATAGTGGAACGTGGGGTCCACTTCCTCACTGTCAGCATCGGAGGCAAGTATAGCATATGCCTCCTCAGCCGAGTACACCCTTTGTGACGTTGATGAGCGGGACGGGCGGGACGGGCGTGACATGTTGTATGTGCTGTGTGCGTGTGTAAAAAAAAAAAAAAAGTAAACTTTTTATTAGTGTGCGTGTATGTGAACGTTAACTGGTGTAACTTTCGGGACGACGGTCAGTCAGGGGCGGCGGACGACGACAGTCAGTCAGGGGCGGCGGACGACGACGGTCTGTCAGGGGCAGCGGACGACGACAGTCAGGGGCGGCGGACGACGACGGTCAGTCAGGGGCGGCGGACGACGACGACAGTCAGGGGCGGCGGACGACGGTCAGTCAGGGGCGGCGGACGACGACGGTCAGTCAGGGGCGGCGGACGACGACGGTCAGTCAGGGGCGGCGGACGACGACGGTCAGTCAGGGGCGGCGGATGACGACGGTCAGTCAGGGGCGGCGGACGACGACAGTCAGTCAGGGGCGGCGGACGACGACAGTCAGTCAGGGGCGGCGGACGACGACAGTCAGTCAGGGGCGGCGGACGACGACAGTCAGTCAGGGGCGGCGGACGACGACAGTCAGTCAGGGGCGGCGGACGACGACGGTCTGTCAGGGGCGGCGGACGACGACAGTCAGGGGCGGCGGACGACGACGGTCAGTCAGGGGCGGCGGACGACGACGACAGTCAGGGGCGGCGGACGACGGTCAGTCAGGGGCGGCGGACGACGACGGTCAGTCAGGGGCGGCGGACGACGACGGTCAGTCAGGGGCGGCGGACGACGACGGTCAGTCAGGGGCGGCGGACGACGACGGTCAGGGGGTCACTCGGGCCAGGCAGCGGTCGGTCAGGGGGTCACTCGGGCCAGGCAGCGGTCGGTCAGGGGGTCACTCGGGCCAGGCAGCGGTCGGTCAGGGGGTCACTCGGGCCAGGCAGCGGTCGGTCAGGGGGTCACTCGGGCCAGGCAGCGGTCGGTCAGGGGGTCACTCGGGCCAGGCAGCGGTCGGTCAGGGGGTCACTCGGGCCAGGCAGCGGTCGGTCAGGGGGTCACTCGGGCCAGGCAGCGGTCGGTCAGGGGGTCACTCGGGCCAGGCAGCGGTCGGTCAGGGGGTCACTCGGGCCAGGCAGCGGTCGGTCAGGGGGTCACTCGGGCCAGGCAGCGGTCGGTCAGGGGGTCACTCGGCAGGCAGCGGTCGGTCAGGGGTCACTCGGCAGGCAGCGGTCGGTCAGGGGGTCACTCGGGCCAGGCAGCGGTCGGTCAGGGGGTCACTCGGGCCAGGCAGCGGTCGGTCAGGGGGTCACTCGGGCCAGGCAGCGGTCGGTCAGGGGGTCACTCGGGCCAGGCAGCGGTCGGTCAGGGGGTCACTCGGGCAGCAGGCAGGGATCGGCAGGGGGGTCAACACCGAGCAGACCGGACCGGTGAGAACGAGCTCTGGGGAGGGGGGAGAGAGCAAACTCAGGGGAGGGGGGGAGAGAGCAAACTCAGGGGAGGGGGGGGAGAGCAAACTCAGGGAAGGGGGGGGGGGAGAGAAGACAAAAGGGGAGGGGGGGGGGAGAGAGGACAATGGGGAAGGGGGAGGGGGAGAGGACACCAGGGGAGGAGGAGAGGGGTACTTACAATCAACAGCAGCAGCGGCGGCGGCGATCGGCGGTGGCAGCAGCGGCGGCGGCGGCGGCGATCGGCGGCGATCGGCGGCGGGGGGCTCACACCACGTGGGCACGGTCGGTGGCAGCGGAGGGCTGCAGGGGTGCACGCTCATCAGCGTCCACCGACAGAGTGGAGCTGATGAGCTCGGTGGCCATATTGTGAACATCCCCCTGCACATCTGATTGGAGGGCTTGCATCACATGGATGCTAGCCCCCAATCAGATCGGGGGGGGGGGCACACACACCTCACAGTGCCCCAGCCAATGCCTGATGCTTTCAGCATCAGGCTATGGCCATAATGAAAACATTACACCAATTTCTATTGGTGTAATGTTTCAATCATCACTATTGACTAGTTGTCACTTAACTAGCCAATCGGAGGGCTCCTAGCCACGGGGGGGGGGAAATCCCCTCCCGTGGGGTCATCTAGAGGTTGTCCCCTATCTGCGGCTCTATTAACCCTTTCGTGAACCCGGTTAATAGAGCCGCAGCAAGGGGGAAACCGCGATGACGCAGCGTATGCGCCATCGGGCGGGAACGGTGATGTTTCCATGGCGCATACGCTGCGCGCCCGGGCGGGAAGGGGTTAACAACGTACATCTACAACCACACTAATGCTTTAGAGTAAGGATGGCTTCATACCATAGTTTTGTGGTTTCAGGTTCTGTCCGGTTTGAACTGGACAGAACCTGGTCCGGTTTTGGCCCTATGTGTCACTATGATGCTGGATTGGTCTTATTTGGGCTCCGGTTTTGTACTTTTTTGGCTGGAGCTGCTCGTGTTCGTTTGCCCCAGACACAAAATTGGAGTCTGCATCATTTTTTGTGTCTGGTGCAAAAAATTAACAAAACCGGATCCTCCTGGATCTGGGGCGATCCCACATCCATAGCATAGGAGTCTATGGGTGCCGGATCGCTCCGGATCTTGCAAAAATCGGATCGGTTCCCATAAGCCTTGCAGAGAACAGCGCCGGCTCTGAAATGCTGCCGCGTTCATTCAGCACCAATTTACAGCAGCAGCATTTCAGAGCCACCGCTGAACATTCAGCACCATGGAGAGCTCAATTGCTCACACGGACTGAACGTTCAGCACCGTGGACAGCTGCACAGCACACAATGCTGAAATTTCAGCACCGCGGGCAGCTCCCCTGCACACGCAGGCTTAAATTACAGCACCACGGACAGCAGCAGCAACGAGCAGAAACGAAGGGGGAGGGCATATTAGCTCTCAGTTTCCGCTTGTCCGGTGCTGTCAGGTTCTGTCTGGTGCATCCTGCAAAACACCGGACAGAACCTGACAGCACAAAGCCATGGTGTGAACACGGAAGTGCGGTTTTTAACCCTTCATCCTCCCTACTTTAATTTTCTGAGATAATGACCTTTGGGTTTTCATTGGCTGTAAGTCATAATCATCAACATTAACATAAATAAACCCTTGAAATAGATCACTCTGTACTGACTCTATATAATATATGTGTTTCACTTTTTGTATTGAATTACTGATATAAATTAATTTTTGATGATATTCTAATTCATTGAGATGTACTAGTAAATAAGCCTTTTACTCCAATTCTCAAAATGTCAAGTTGCAAGAACAGCTTTGTATAATACTATCTCATGTAGATTATTCCACAATACTTTCTGCTTTGTGATTTTAGGAAAAATTGATTTCTGAAAGAAGAATTCCTATACTGCAGAGCCAACTGGAAGAATATAAGAGCATCTTGTGTCAGCTCCAGGCCCAGAAGGTGAAGCTGCAGTCAGAGGTACCATAATCCATATAATCTTATCACTCACTATGAATGAAATCTATTGAGTAAATCACTTAAGTGTCAAAAAACCGACATAATTTAGAAGTATGGTCGATATATCGCAATGTGGGTTTGGTTGGATTATGTTATTCAGTTTTTTATTATGGCAGTTCCCCCTTCCTGATCAGCAATATTTTGGGTTTTATTATAACATATCTTAGGGTGCTTTCACACTGCGTTTTTGTGCAATCCGTAGCTGTCTGTTGTAAAACGGACAGCTACGGATCCGATTTGGCCCCCATGCATCCCTATGGGCTACGGATCTGATCAGATTTGCCCTTAATGGCATCCGATTTCTGTCAGATCCGATTTTGTCAGATTTTTACCTGCACCCAAAATCGCAGACTGCTGCGATTTTGGGAGCATCAGACAGAATCTGTCAGGATCGGATCCAACATGATCCGAGACCCCTAACATGGGGGCCTATGGTGATGGTTTCTCTGACCCAATTCTAGTGTACTGAGCGTGCTCAGTACACTAAAACTGCTCCTAATCGTCTAATTTCACTTCCGCAATGTATATACATACATTGCAGAAGTTAAATTAAGTAAATGCAGGGGTTAAAAATAAAAAATCTTTATTCTCACCTTCCAGCGATCCCCCAGAATCTCCAGCTATCTTCTGATCCTTACAGGACCCGGTATGATTTCACAATAAGGTCACATGACCGGTTACCGCGGTAACCGGTCATGTGAATGTGACGCAACCACAGGTCCTAAGGATCAGAAGATAGCTGGAGATTGCTGGAAGGTGAGCATAAAGATTTTTTATTTTGTAGTTCCGGAGGAGAGGGGAGAAAGAGGGAGAGACTGAGGGAGTAGGGAGAGGAGGGGGGAAAGAGGGAGACACTGAGGGAGCAGGGAGAGGAGGGGGGGAAAGAGGGAGAGACTGAGGGAGCAGGGAGAGGAGGGGGGAAAGAGGGAGAGACTGAGGGAGTGGGGAGAGAAGGGGGAAAGAGGGAGAGACTGAGGGAGCAGGGATAGGAGGGGGGAAAGAAGTGACAGGAGGCAGCGAGGAGAGAGGAGGGGGACGAGGTGACAGGAGGGGGAGCTAGGTGACAGGAGAAGCGGGGAGATGAGGAGAGAAAGAGGATCCAAACTGATCCTGCAAAATATCAGAATCGGATGCCTATTTGGCATCCGATTGCAGGCATCAGTTTGAATCCGCTGCTATCAGAGGGGTCCTACAAAAAAAAAGGATCCCCTCGGACAGCAAAAAAACGCTGTGTGAAAGCAGCCTTAACTCTATAAAAATGTCTTGCTTCGTTATTCATATAATTTTAGCCCTTTTAGTTTCAGGGAATTGAGGGCAAATCTTGACTTGGGAATGTATCTATGGGGACTTTGGACAGATATAGATGTATGTCAGAAATAACCAAGAACATAAGGCCAAGAAACGGCACCTCCAGCACAAAACCAAAAGGCAGGAGAATCACATACCATGAGATGTTTCTTGTGGATAGACGCAGTCCAACAGAAACCGAAGGAGGTGCATACTTGCATTCTCAGATAGAAGTGACAGTCCATGCAAGCGTTCAATGAAGATAGTAGCACTCGTCCGGGTTAAAGTAAAAAAAAAATTTATTGTAGCTCTTGTTAAGAGCAAATACAGGGTAGCAAGGTATCCAAAGGAGAGGGTGTGCCCGGCAGGGGCGGGTCTGCAGCTGTTTCCCACTGATGTGCATCTACAGATCCACTGTTATCTACGTGGTGAAGAAAAATTAAGATTTTAAAGAAAAAGAATTGCGCTTTTGCTCCATTTTCCGTGACCCGTAGTGTTCTCATTTTGCGGGATCTGGGGCTGTGTGACAGCTTATTTTTTGCGTCTTTAGCTGACGTTTCTATTAATACCATTTTTGGTTAGATATGCTGTTTTGATCACCCGTTATTGCATTTTATTGCAATGTTGCAGTGACCAAATAAAAAGTAAGTTTAGAGTTTGGATTTTTTTCTGTTCTGTAGTTTACAGATCTGATTAATTGATATTATATTGTGATAGATCAAGCATTTTGGCCCGGCAATACCAATAATGCGTATTTTTTTTACTTATTTTATAGTTTTATTTTCAATGAGGCAAAAAGAGATTGATTTGAACTTTTCTGTTTTTTTTCCATATTTTTAAAAACTTTTATTTTCAATTTTTCTTTATTTTACTTGACCCCCTACGGGCCCTCAGTGATGCACAGACCAATCGCTTCTCCTGTGTACGAGATGAGCTGCTGCACATCTGAACACAGGAGAAATCGTTACTTTCTGCCGGTGACGGAACTCAGGATTCTCAGGAAGTGATTGCATACAGCTTTCGGGGTTATCACAGGACCCTGGGTTGTCAAAGTAACAGCGGAGTTCCTATGATTGCATCACAGGACCTCTGATACTTGCCGAGAATGACGCAATCCCTGCTGCGGTGCTTTGGTTCAGGCTGTCAGTGATTGACAGTGCGATCGAAAGGGTTAACAGCACCAATCAGATCGGATCGGTGCTGTTAGCTACACATCTCAGCTGATCAGATCAGCTGAGTTGTGTAGGAAGATGCAAGTTCATTATGTGAGCTCATACCAGGGGTAGGGCCACAGCCAAGTTCATGAAGGGGTTGAAGAGGTATTCACCTCTTTGAGTGACATTTCCCATTAGTAGCAGAGCTGTACCCTTAACAGAGATTGTGCTGCACTTAAAAGTTCTACTGTAACCCATTTAGCTATCATTGGATTGGACAGCTCTTACAGCTCTTACATAATGATCACATATTTACATACAGGTATGGGTCATTCCATGTCAAGTGATCCAAAAATGAATATTTTTTTTCCCTGACGTCCTCAGATTTTTTTAATTTTTTTTCTATATGAAGAACAACTTTAGTTAATTACAAAAAACAAGTTTTGAATTTTTTTCTTTATCAGTTAATTTTTTACAGATTTTTAAAGTTTTAAAAATGTGCGAATTTTGGCCTGGTATGGCTTTACATTTTCTATCATATCTCGGGCTAGAAATAAGATAGAGAAACAAAATAAACACCAATCTACTCAGAACTGTGCAGGCTTTCACCAGATATGTCACAAGAGGATCTTTGTTAATATTTTACCCATGTGATCGCAAGCGCAAAACTTTAAAACGCATTTCCGAAAAATCGGCGCGCTTTAAATATTTCAAAAACTGCTCATGTGTCTGCTTTGCTCTTAGCCACATCTGTACCAAATTTCAAGTTGGGATCGCGATGGGATCATATTTTAAAATATTTTAATATTAATAGCGTCAATGGGTCATTCTATATCAAGTGATCTAAATATGAATATTTTTTTTTACCTGACATCTTTAGATTTTTTTAATTCTTTTTCTTTATGAAGTACAACTTTAGTTAATTACAAATTAAAAGTTTAGAATTTTTTTCTTCATCAGTTAATTTTTTACAGATTTTTAAAGTTTAAAAAAGGGTGAATTTTGGCCTGGTATGACTTTACATTTTTTTATCTCGGGCTAGAAATAAGATAATGAAGTGGGAGATTCATCATTTTACTCAGAACGGTAACAGCTTTCATTTGAGATGTTACAAGACTATGTTTCTTTATATAAAATTCAAACTATTGACGGGCAATTGTGAAAAAATAACTGATTGTGTTCTTGGTTATATTTGTGCAGAGATTCAACTTGGGACCTGTCAAATTTATATATTTTTTATTTTATGGTTGTATGAGTTATCACAACTTATTGAATAAAACATTTATATGCAACAAAAAAGAAACACAAAAACAAATCCCATAAGTGCCAGGATAAATACATCTTAATCACCAGAACACAACGCTCAGCATTTTCAACTTGAATGTATTGAACAAACCAAAAGAAGAAAGGTGATCATATCCTCAAGTTTGATTAAACAAGATTAAAAGAACCAAAAATGTTAACCCCTATTTATACATATAAATTTGTTTTCTATTCTATCACTAAACATGTGATTTATGAAGTGTTTAATAAGAATAGTACAGTAGTTAAATCATCGTTCTATAAATTATGAACTAATCAAACAATTAATAGTATGTTTTTAAAGTGGCATTTTATCAATTTGTCCCTTCTAGTGGGTGAAATGTAATCTTGTCCATAAACGCTTACTAGCAGTCGCCATTTCTTTGTGTGTCAAAGAGTATGTCCGGTCTGTCACGGTGTTAGGCTCCGCCTGAGTTAATATCTGATTTTTGTGCACTTTTAAAATGTCTGGCTTTCTTGGATACACAAAGGATGGCGCTGGACCAGAAGGATGCAATAAAGTCAATTCTACTTCTTCATTTTCACAATCTTTGGAGAGTACAGTAGCCAGCCACCAGCGCCAATCATATTCATATTTTTTCAAAAGGATTGCAACAGTGTCTATGATAAAATGCTGTTTCTTGAGAAGTAGCAGCCATTGCTGTGTGGGAAAAATACAGGTAATATTAAGTAAGGAAGATAGGTAATAAAAATAAAGATTTACAGTACACTTGAGATAGAACTGTATTACTATAAAGTGAGTTTTAGGGCTAGCGCGCACAGTTTTTTCTGTCTGCAGATACACGCTGCAGTTTTGGCAGCTTGTTTTTCTACCAAGTTTTTACCACATATGCGTTAGTTTTTTTAATCGCTAGTGAAAAAATGGCAGCTTTTTTTATATAAATGATAAATGCTGCGTTTATTGCAGCGATTAAAAAGTAGTTCAAGCAGTGATTTACTCACTCTTGAGTGTTTCCAAAAACACTGCATGTGGTGAACCCCATAGAAATCAATGGGGCTGTTTTTCTGAATGATGATCCCTAAGAATAGCACTGTGTGTATTGTCCCTTAATAATAAAAGCATTAAACTATTAATATATTTACTCACCCATATTTTAGTACACAGCCTTGATGGCTTTGTACAGACTATTGTTTGTTTAGGAGTGAAGATGTCCAGACATGTCAGGACATGAAAGGTCTGAACGAGCTGTCTTACTTCCTGAATGCAGTGGGTAGACACTTAACATGATTGACAAAGCTGCTGGCCTATCATCTGCTCTGCATTCACTGTCTATCCCTGTGCTTTCTCAGGTTGAGCCCTAGCAAAGCTTTTTCCTATATGTCCTCTCCTGCTTCTAAGCTGTAATATATCAAAATAATACAGTAATGTCTAAAAATAATGGATTTGATAAATATAGACCCCACGCTTTTAGACCACAGGTTGAACAGATCTGAATTCAAGATTTTTGAATTGACACTATAATAGTTAAATATTTTAAAATATAATCCCATCACGATCCCAACTTGAAATTTGGTACAGATGTGGCTAAGAGCATAAAAGACACATGGGCAGTTTTGGAAAATTTTTATTAAAACGTTTTTTTTCGGAAATGCGTTTCAAAATGTTGCGTTTGCGTTCGCATGGGTAAAAAATTAAAATTAACAAATATACTCTTGTGACATATCTGGTGAAAGCCTGGTCAGTTCTGAGTAGAATGGTGTTTATTTTGTTTCTCTATCTTATTTCTAGCCCAAGATAAAAAAATGTAAAGTCATACCAGGCCAAAATTCACACTTTTTTTAAACTTTAAAAATCTGTAAAAAATTAACTGATGAAGAAAAAAATTCTAAACTTTTAATTTGTAATTAACTAAAGTAGTACTTCATAAAGGAAAAAAAATAAAAAAAATCTAAAGACGTCAGGTAAAAAAAAATATTCATATTTAGATCACTTGATATGGAATGACCTATTGACGCTATTAATAGTAAAATATTTTAAAATATGATCCCATCGCGATCCCAACTTGAAATTTGGTAAAGATGTGGCTAAGAGCAAAGCAGACACATGGGCAGTTTTTGAAATATTTAAAGCGCGCCGATTTTTCGGAAATGCGTTTTAAAGTTTTGCGCTTGCGATCACATGGGTAAAATATTAACAAAGATCCTCTTATGACATATCTGGTGAAAGCCTGTATAGTTCTGAGTAGAATGGTGATTATTTTGTCTCTCTATCTTATTCCTAGCCTTAGTTATGAGGAGAAACGTAAAGGCAGGCAACAGCGAAATTCGCACTTTTTCCGAACTTAGAAAATCATTTTAAAAAAAAATAAATTTTTTAAAAAAATTTTCTCTTCACATTTTGCATTGTCTGACATGCTATTATCAAATAACAAAATCTCAAAAGAATTAAAAATATAGAGGTAATAATCATTGGTTCACTTGACATGGAATGACCCGTATACAGGTATAACTGGGTATATGAACAATGAACAAGTACATGGCACAGGACAGTGAGAGCTGGGATTAGCAGAATTTCTTTGGAGGAGAGGCCAATGCTGCTGGACTAGTGACTTTGTAAGATTTGTATCAGGAGCTTGTCAGAAGCTGTGAGGGAGATGAACAGATAACTGCTTCATAGAATCAATGGACTGGAAAGAGGTAGCTAAGATCACAGAATTTAACTTCTTTTCTAAAAACCTTCATATCACATCCAGCTATCATTCCATTTTGCTAATTCCGTTCACCTCCAAACTCCTCAAATAGCACTTTGAAGTTTACTTCCACCTCTCATCCAACTCACTCTTTGGCAATGTTTAGTCCAACTTCTATCCCCACCACTTTACTGAAACTGCCCTAATCAATATTAATAAAAATTACTATTGACTTACCCCCAAAGCTAACATACAATTCTCTGTATTTCTTTTTCTAGACCTGTCCTCTGCCTTTGTCACAGTTGATCACTCCTTTAAGATCCTGTCTTTTCTTGATATCAAAGTCCTAGCCATCTCCTGGATCATCTTGTACCTCACTAACCACAAATTTTGTGAATCCAATTCCCATACTCTCTCCTCATCACGTTATCTCTGCAAGTTTCCCTTAAAACTCTATCTAGGGACCCCGTCTCTTCTCCATCTATACCTTTAGCCTGGAACAACTTATTAAGTGCCATGGCTTCCATTTACTTCTGTATATTGAAGACAGTAAAAATGTACCTCTCTGGCCCAGACGTCACCTCTCTATTGTCCAGAATTCCAGAGTGTCTATCAGCCATATCCTCCTATTTCTCATCATGCTTTCTAAAACTTAATGTAGGCAAAACTGAACTCATGAGGTTTTCTTAATTTCACATAACTCTCCCACCCGATCTATCGATCACTATAAATGACATCACACTTTCACTTGTACCAGAAGTGTCCTTATTTGAATTAACTCTTGACTTTGCCTTGTCCTTCCAATCATATATCTAAGCCTTCACCACCTCCTGTCACCTCCAACTCAAAAATATTTCCAGATTTCATACCTTTCTCAACTATCAAATTTACTAAAATATTAGTGCATTTCCTCATCATCTCCAACCCCACCCCCTGTAATACCCCCCTCCCAACTAGGACTCACACCTCTTCAGTCGATCCTTAAATCTGCTGCCCAATTAATCCACATCTTCCATTGTTACTCTTCCACTTTTCTACTCTGCACATCACTTTGATTGGTGCCAAATTACCCAACGGATTCAATTTAATATTGACCTAGAAAGCCATCCATAATCTGCCTCCTCCATATATCCCCAAACTAATCTCCAGGTATCTTCACACACATATTCTCCATTCTCCTTTTCTTCTCCACTCTCGTACATTCCTCACTCATTCATCATCAAGATTTCTCTTGAGCATGCCCCATCCTTTCAACATGTCTAATTATCCACCAAATTCAGAATTCTCAGGTGGAATTTGAAAACCCATCTCCTCAAGAAAGCTGCAGCTTGCAATGACTCCGCTACCACCTCATTACCACTGGAGCTGCTGCCACACCTCAACCTACTGTCTCCTTCCCCTTTACCTTGCAGACCATAAGTCCGCAAGGGCAGCATCCCCTCCCCTCTGTACCAGTCTGTCATTGTTATTTTATTCATTGTAATTTGTATTTATATTTTCTATGTAAACCTCTTTCACATGTATGGTACCATGGAATCAACTGGGATTTTAAAATAAAAATAATAATAAAATAATAATAATAATGAAGAAAAAGAAGAAAAAGAAGAAGAATAAGAAGAAGTATATTAGGAAAAACCCAGCAGATATAAAAGAAAGTCAATTGCAAACTTGCTTATTTTTTGCTTAACCATGGAGATATGAACAGTGACTATTTGCTAAAGGCTAGGAGCTGTAAAACTGAATGTATTCTAAAGATGTCTTTAAACTTTTATAGGGGCTAGGGATTGTTCATCATGAAGACAACCCTTATTGGGATAGACGAACATTAAAAACCCATTTCTATGAGAGCAGGTGGAAAACCACTGCAGTCAAATTCTAGTGGCCAGGATGGGACCAATGAATTTGAAGGCTGCCTTTTTTTAATGAGCAGTGAGAAAAAGCCGAGATCCTGAAAATGGCAAGAAATTTTAAAAAATGTACATAATAAATATTTGATATAACTAGAACATTTTATACACATTGGTATAGTAAGGTTAGGTTCACATAGCGTTTTCGCTGTCTGTTACAACTGATCCATTGTAAAGCAGCACAAACGTAATGTAACGGATGTGTTAACGCATCCATAGACTTGCATTGACCAAACGCATACTAATGCATGACAAAATAGGCATGTGTTTGCAAGTATGCGTTTTTTTTCAATGCACATGAAAACGAGGACTGCAGCATTTTCATGTGCATTGAAAAAATACATACTTGCAAACATATGCCTATTTTGTCATGCATTAGTATGCACTTGGTCAATGCAAGTCTATGGATGCATTAACGCATCCATTACATTGCGCTTGTGCTGCTTTACAACGGATCAGTTGTAACGGACAGCGTAAATGCAATGTGAACCTAGCCTAAGAGATATGTCAATTAAACCAGTATGTACTCATCATGGAATGATTTTCTTAATAATATTATTCTCTCAGGAGTGAATTATTTTGCCAAACTTCATAGATTTAAGAATATGATTGTTATTACTAGCAAATACCAAGAGAGGTTAAAGCATTGGCATTGAAAGCTATTAGGGATCTGGAAGCACAAAGTCTATGCTTTGCTGCCATCTCGTGTTACTTCTACAGTAGTACAACCTGATCAGGATCCATGTGTAAAACTGCCATTTACTGTAATGGTCCATTTACACGCAGCCACAGGAAGGTAGACACAGGCAGGCATCGGACACAATTGTGCCTGTTGCCTTGAAAAGACCACAATGTGGCGGCGTGTAAATCAGGACTTTCCTTCCTGTGTCTTCCCTGAAGGAAGGAAAGTCCTGAATTACACGCCGCCACATCGTGGTCTTTTCAAGGCAACAGGCACAATTGTGTCCGATGCCTGCCGGTTTCTACCTTAATGTGGCCACGTGTAAAGGGACCATAAGAGACTAAAAATACAAAGATTAGACTGAAAACAGTAAGGAACATTATTAAAAGGTCAGAATGGGGACCATCATTACAGGATGGGGGATATAACTACAGGATGGAGAACGTTACTAAAGGGGCCCAGAGATCTAACCAACATGCATGCTGGTGGGGGCCCCTTTCTAAATTTTGCATCGGGGCCATGGCACTCTAGTTACACCACTGACTGCTGGAATGTAGAGGTGTCTGGTCTCCTTGAAAATAACCAATAAAGCAAAAACAGAAAAGCAGGGGCAGGAGGAGAATGAGGGAAGTCGGAAACAGAGAAAACATTGCAATTGAGTATTTTCTAACCATTTCAGTTTGCCGTCTTAGTGAAATGTTCTGGCACTCAGCACCGTTGCCCCTCTGTTTTTGAGCAGTGGCACAACATAGAAAACTTAGAAAAGCATGAAAGGGTCCAATCATATCATATCCATAGTGCAACTGCAGTGTGCACCCATTAGAAGGGAACCTATCAACTGATGCATACTGCCAAACCATGGGCAGCATGTATCAGCCAGTTGCATTATAATCACTGCCAGGCATGTTTCCCTCTAAAACTTTGCAGCATATTATAGAAAAGCATATTTTTAATAGCCGCCGGGGATCGAGCCAAGTTGGTGACTAGTCAAAAAAGACGGGACCCCAGAGGTCTCTTCCTGCCTGCTGATAGTGAGGGTTCTGGCTTTACACATATGCAGGTAAAGACCTGTCAGTAGCAGTCAGGGGCAGGGAGAAGCCGCCGGGGACTGACCCGCACTGTGCACTAGTCGTACAGGGTCCCTTAGTTTTTCTCTGAAATGCCACAGCATTTTAAAGTGAAACATACCTGGCTGTGATCATATGGCCAGTGGCTAGTACATGCTGCCCGCGAATTGGGCAGCATGTAACAGCTGGAAGATTTCTTTTAATGCATGAGCAAGATGAATAATTGTTTCCTTTTCTTCCATAGACTTCCATGCTAGAACAAGCCATTAAAAATACCCAGGAAAGCTATGATGATGAGATACAGCTGTACAATGAGCAGATAGAAGTGCTGAGGAAGGGAATGGAAGAAGCCGAAAGGAATTTAGAGAAGTACACAAATGATTGCCGTCAGCTGGTGATATACCAGCAATCCTTGGAAAATGAATTGGAGAGATATAAACGTATTATTGAGAATGAAGACAACAGGTAAATCTACATATCGGTTTTATAAAACATACTGGTTTTATTATTTTTTTAATAACATATAATGACAAAGTAGGCTGCACTGCTGACTGACAGGACGAGTCTACTGCCTGACCAAGATAAGAAGTAATCAGTGTACAGATTACAAAGCAAAATACATTCATGTAGGTAACTTAAAGGGGTTTTCCGCTACTAGGACAACCCTTCCCATTCCAAATGTTTCCCACAATTAAAATAAAAAAGCCTATACCCACCTCCGATGGTAGTGGTGCTCCAGTGGTGTCTGGGCTTGCCTTCCTGGGGCTAACGTGATGTTGGGACAGCATGTGGACCCAGTCACTGACATCTTCTTGCCTTCAAACAAATGAGTTAATCAACAGGAAGTAAGCGCTGTGGCTGCTGCTCACTTCCTGTTAATTGCTACTGTGTCTAAGGGCCCTTTCACATCAGCGTTTTTTTAAATTTGCGGCAGATGCGGTGAAAAAAACCGCATCTGCCGCAACTGCCGCATAACGGTTCCACTTGCGGCACGGTTGCGGTTTTTTCCATAGGAAGTATAGGGGGACTTGCGGCAGATGCGGCAAGTGCGGTATTGCACTTGCGGCAGGTGCGGCAGAGAAAAAAACCGCGGCTTACTGCGGTTTTTTTCTCTGCCGCACCTGCCGCAAGTGCAATACCGCACTTGCCGCATCTGCCGCAAGTCCCCCTATACTTCCTATGGAAAAAACCGCAACCGTGCCGCAAGTGGAACCGTTATGCGGCAGTTGCGGCAGATGCGGTTTTTTCACCGCATCTGCCGCAAATTTAAAAAAACGCTGATGTGAAAGGGCCCTAAAGGTGGGGAGAGAGCAGCCAGTGGTGTTTGGGCAATATACAAATGTTTGGGCACCTTTAGTCAAAATTACTGTTATTGTGAACAGTTAAGCAAGTTAAAGATGAAATGATTTCTAGAAGGCATAAGCAACATAAGCAAAGGCCATGCCTCTTTGTGTAAATGTGCAGAGGAATCAATGTCACCTAAATAATGCTATTATACCATTATCCCTACAAATACATATCTCCTTT
This sequence comes from Allobates femoralis, assembly GCA_033576535.1. Classification (NCBI taxonomy): domain Eukaryota; kingdom Metazoa; phylum Chordata; class Amphibia; order Anura; family Aromobatidae; genus Allobates; species Allobates femoralis. The sequence continues at coordinate 554,409,509 of JARQOC010000001.1, read as the reverse complement.
ACAGACCTGATTTTCTAAAGACGGTCATGACTTGGGTCATTGGGAGGGGGCATTTTGGGTATTCTGTGAAGTCTACGAATTGCAGAATGCTCTCAAATCATTGCCAGGTTATTATTTCTCTGTTCAAAGGAGTGTCGTACAGTGCATTAGATGACAAATAAAATCTGATAGATCAACATATTAGGCTATGGGTTGAACTAGATGGACTTAAAGTCAACCCTCAACCGTAAAAACTATCTATAATATAAAACCCGAAGGCCACTTCCGGAAAACCCGAAGGGTACTTCCGTGATGGCCTCCGGACCCATGCTGGTGACGTCACCAGTCCTCTGTAGCTGGGCGGCGCCCGGCTACAGGGACCGGTGCAGGAACGTTCCGCCCTGGAACGTTCCCGTCTGTCCTCCCCTGTCCTCTGCCCTCCAGCCTCCGCTCTGCCCCCAGCGTCCGCTCTGCCCTCCAGCCTCCCCTGTCCTCTGCCCTCCAGCCTCCCCTGTCCTCTGCCCTCCAGCCTCCCCTCTCCTCTGCCCTCCAGCCTCCCCTCTCCTCTGCCCTCCTCACCCCTCCAGCCTCCGCTCTCCTCACCCTCCTCACCCCTCCAGCCTCCGCTCTCCTCACCCCTCCATATGCAATGTACAGTATGTGTATATATCTGTGTATGTAGTCACTTCCGTCACTTTGTCCGCACTTCCCTCACTTTGTCCGCACTTCCCTCACTTTGTCCGCACACATACACACACACATACACACACACTCCGCTATAGTTAGCACCGGCCCTGCATCAGCCGCCTGGATCCTCAGTCGACATGTCGCCACCCCCCAACTACTGGATCCAATATAGCATCCAAGAAGTGTCGCCAAACTTCCCGGACGCCATATTGGATCCAGTCGTCCGCCGGTGGCGACATGTCGACTCAGGATCCAAGCGACGAGGAAGACGCAGGGTCGGTGCTAACTATAGCGGAGTGTGTGTGTTGTATGTATGTGTGTGCTGACCACTCTGCCCACGGCGCTGCGCTGACCACTCTGCCCACGCCACTGTGCTGAGCAATCTCACCGCACTCACTGCTAACCTGAGCTACCGCACTCACTGCTAACCACTGAGCCACCGCACTCACTGCTAACCACTGAGCCACCGCACTCACTGCTAACCACTGAGCCACCGCACTCACTGCTAACCACTGAGCCACCGCACTCACTGCTAACCACTGAGCCACCGCACTCACTGCTAACCACTGAGCCACCGCACTCACTGCTAACCACTGAGCCACCGCACTCACTGCTAACCACTGAGCCACCGCACTCACTGCTAACCACTGAGCCACCGCACTCACTGCTAACCACTGAGCCACCGCACTCACTGCTAACCACGCACCGCACTCACTGCTAACCACTGAGCCACCGCACTCACTGCTAACCACTGAGCCACCGCACTCACTGCTAACCACTGAGCCACCGCACTCACTGCTAACCACTGAGCCACCGCACTCACTGCTAACCACTGAGCCACCGCACTCACTGCTAACCACTGAGCCACCGCACTCACTGCTAACCACTGAGCCACCGCACTCACTGCTAACCACTGAGCCACCGCACTCACTGCTAACCACTGAGCCACCGCACTCACTGCTAACCACTGAGCCACCGCACTCACTGCTAACCACTCAGCCACCGCACTCACTGCAAACCACTGAGCCACCGCACTCACTGCTAACCACTGAGCCACCGCACTCATGCTACCACTAGGCACGCACTCACTGCAAACCACTGAGCCACCGCACTCACTGCTAACCACTGAGCCACCGCACTCACTGCTAACCACTGAGCCACGCACTCACTGCTAACCACTGAGCCACCGCACTCACTGCTAACCACTGAGCCACCGCACTCACTGCTAACCACTGAGCCACCGCACTCACTGCTAACCACTCAGCACCGCACTCACTGCTAACCACTGAGGCCACCGCACTCACTGCTAACCACTGAGCCACGCACCACTGCTAACCACTGAGCCACCGCACTCACTGCTAACCACTGAGCCAGCACTCACTGCTAACCACTAGCCACCGCATCACTGCTAACCACTGAGCCACCGCACTCACTGCTAACCACTGAGCCACCGCACTCACTGCTAACCACTGAGCACCGCACTCACTGCTAACCACTGAGCCACCACACTCACTGCTAACCACTGAGCCACGCACTCACTGCAAACCACTGAGCCACGCACTCACTGCTAACCACTGAGCCACCGCACTCACTGCTAACCACTCAGCCACCGCACTCACTGCTAACCACTGAGCCACCACACTCACTGCTAACCACTGAGCCACCGCACTCACTGCTAACCACTGAGCCACCGCACTCACTGCTAACCACTGAGCCACGCACTCACTGCTAACCACTGAGCCACCGCACTCACTGCTAACCACTGAGCCACCGCACTCACTGCTAACACTGGCCACCGCACTCACTGCTAACCACTGAGGCACCGCACTCACTGCTAACCACTGAGCCACCGCACTCACTGCTAACCACTGAGCCACCGCACTCACTGCTAACCACTGAGCCACGCAAATCACTGCTAACCACTGAGCCACCGCACTCACTGCTAACCACTGAGCCACCGCACTCACTGCTAACCACTGAGCCACCGCACTCACTGCTAACCACTGAGGCCACCGCACTCACTGCTAACCACTGAGCCACCGCACTCACTGCTAACCACTGAGCCACCGCACTCACTGCTAACCACTGAGCCACCGCACTCACTGCTAACCACTGAGCCACGCACTCACTGCTAACCACTGAGCCACGCACTCACTGCTAACCACTGAGCCACCACATCACTGCTAACCACTGAGCCACCACACTCACTGCTAACCACTGAGCCACGCACTCACTGCTAACCACTGAGCCACCGCACTCACTGCTAACCACTGAGCCACCGCACTCATTGCTAACCACTGAGCCACCGCACTCACTGCTAACCACTGAGCCACCGCACTCACTGCTAACCACTGAGCCACCGCACTCACTGCTAACCACTGAGCCGCCCGCACTCACTGCTAACCACTGAGCCACCGCACTCACTGCTAACCACTGAGCCACCGCACTCACTGCTAACCACTGAGCCACCGCACTCACTGCTAACCACTGAGCCACCGCACTCACTGCTAACCACTGAGCCACTGCACTCACTGCTAACCACTGAGCCACCGCACTCACTGCTAACCACTGAGCCACCGCACTCACTGAGCCACCTGTATACACACAATTCATTTCACCGCAATCCCCTAACTATTAGTAATTAGGCTATATATGGATTCTATGTGAAGAAGCTGGTGCGAAACGCGTCAGGGGGCGGTCGCAGTAAGGTAACATGGACCCATGACTGTAACCTATATTGATTCTTTACTTTTGGCATACCGGTGCACCCAGTTTTGGGGCACTCATTACTTGTAATGTTACTTGTTGTTTGGTATACCTGATGATTAAGCTGGATCATGGTTTTATTGTCTCATGTGGTCTTCCTTCTGCGTACCATTTGACATTATCATTTTTACACAGTGTTTTGTTGTCTTTTAATAAATTGATATTGCAATTGATTTGGCCTTACTCCTATTGAATCTTTGCTCTGAAGTAATCTATAGTTTTGGAGGGCCTTTTACCCCTTTGGGTGGTTTGAATAAAAAATATATATGGATTCTAGACTACCCGATTCTTTAGAAGTGAAACTATAAAATTATATACAGTATATAGACATATATACTTTTTTTTTACTTTTTAAATATTTTTTTATCTAACACAAAATTCCTAAACCTGCATCTAATGCTAATACCTGTACCCTAATGCTATCCCTAGCTATCTATTTCTTAATAAATTGCCTCCTAATTAATGGCCTACACCTAACTAAAGCTACCTAATGATGGATCGAAGGACAGAAGGACAACATACATTGAAAAAAAATAGTGAATATATATATATATGGTATATATAAAGAAAAAATGTTGTTTCGGCACTTTCTGCGTTGGATACATGCTGTGATAGGATAGTTACATTCACTAACCAATCACAGCGATTGGAGATTGGCAACAACTGTAATCGGTCACTCCATCTCTTCCCATGCTTGTCAGTTGTCAGAGATTGCTGTCGGCTCAAAGCTATCACAGTGCGTTTTCAGACAGACAGTTTAAGTCCATGACAGACAGCACGTTATGGTGCAGAAACTGAGACCTGCTCATGGCGTGCTATGTCCGTCATGCTGTGTTAAGGGATTAATCAGCATTCTATAAACTTTTTTCTTTGATAGGATATTTCTCCCAAAAACTTTTATGTGCAATTTCCACTGTATACATAGATAAAAAATGTATTGACTGTCTTTTGTGATTATTATTATCCCAGAGGGCACAGGGCATTCATATAAAACAAATAATTATGTGATAGGTTTACCCTTGCCAACTGACCCAAGAAAAGAGGAGACTTTTTAGAAGATTAGTCTAAAAAGCGGGAAATCTCCAGGTCTCTGCTGAAGTCAGTATTTTAAAAGATTTTTGTGTCCTGGCATATCTTGGAGAGGCAGGGAATGAGGCAAAGAAGGGGTAAAATGGGATTGGTGGGGTGTGACTATGGTGCCAAATAAGCAACAGAGCACTTTACATGCTCTAAAGCAGACAATCTTCAGTATGCCAACGGGCAAGTTGGTACATATAAGGAAGCTCCTCCAGTAGCCTTCACCATGGATGGTGATACTATTTATCACACATTACTTATTGTCAAAGACAATGTGATCAGCTTATGCCTGGAAGAGAAGTTTCTTTGTGGTTTGCTAATCATTCTTTCTAAAGTTGTATTTACCAGTTTTTTGTCTTCTCCTATAGACTCAACTCTGCAATAGTTGGAACTCCAATCACACTTTTTATGCAAAGTTACAAAACCTCTCAGATGTCACCCACAAGAGGCAAAGGTAATACTGTTTAACAAAACACATTTGCCTACTCCTTTGCACGGGTCTTTAGGGAGTGCTGTGGTGTCTAATCACATGTCTATGTATTTGGCTGTTTGCTGTGGAGTTTCTGCTGTTACAGGTTAATACATTAAGATGCATCAGACCCACTAAACATGTATAATTTTAGTGAAATATGGTCAAATAAAATTATTTATTGAAAATAAGGATTATTTTCCATTTTTTGAGGGGTGCAGACTTTTTTTTATGAAACGTTTAAAGGGATTTTCAGGTCTATAATGATAATTTTGAAATCACTCCATGTGACTTATCTATGCTCCTAGCATCCGCACTATGCGCTGCAAGGATTCACAGTTTTGTAAACCGTGAATGAACCGCAATTATGTGGTATGCATGTTCCAGGCAAAACAAGACTAGTGGGCACAGCCTAACTCAAAACAAGTGTATGGAAAGGGTGTGTCTGACTAGTGGGTGTGTCCATCTAATGGGCACAGCCATGCTCAATACAAGTGTATGGAGTGGGCATGTCTGACTAGTGGGTGTGTCCATCTAATCGGCACAACCATGCTCAATACAAGTGTATGGAGTGGGCATGTCTGACTAGTGGGTGTGTCCATCTAATGGGCACAGCCATGCTCAATACAAGTGTATGGAGTGGGTATGTCTGACTAGTGGGTGTGTCCATCTAATGGGCACAGCCATGCTCAATACAAGTGTATGGAGTGGGCATGTCTGACTAGTGGGTGTGTCCATCTAATGGGCACAGCCATGCTCAATACAAGTGTATGGAGTGGGCATGTCTGACTAGTGGGTGTGTCCATCTAATGGGCACAACCATGCTCAATACAAGTGTATGGAGTGGGTGTGTCTGACTAGTGGGTGTGTCCATCTAGTGGGCACAACCTTGCTCAATACAATTGTATTGACAGAGGCTACGTCCACTAGTTGAGGGCTCCGGCCAGGAACATGTATCCTGCATAACTGTGGTCCATTCCTGGTTTAGAAACAGCGAATCCTTGCAGCGCTCTGCGCGGATGCTGGGAGATTTGATAAGTCTGCAGTCACACAGAGTGACTACGGAGTTATCATTTTGGACCGGACAACCCCTTTAATCACTTACATTAAAACATTTTTCCTGTTCAACAGCCTATAGCATGGCCTACAAATCAACATGGCTTAGGTACCATGGTACCTTGGTGCTCAGTCAATGTGTCATGGTGGTGCAGAAGGGGTGACAGAGGGAGCACTCTGTTAACAATCCTAGATAGTATGGATGTCAGTGCCTGTGGAATGTGAGGGTCTAAACAACCAAGACCAGAGCAATCTCTCATCTTGGCACTTGGTGGAGAATTTGTGATGTATCCGCTCTTCTAATAGAATCTGCAAGATCATCATTAAAAAAATATACACCATGGTGTCGAAACAGAAAGTGGCCACCATGCCATGCATTTTCTTCATAGGTTGTTAAGAGGTTCATGGAGTTTTTCAGGCTACTTATGTCAGCTTAGTAATTAGTTTTTTCATATCTCTAAGTGGCTCAAAAGCTACAAAATATTGAGAAGCTGCTAAATCTTGTATTGTAACAGGGATGGTATTTCTCCTGACTATTCACATGCAGCTGTTTTTACTTTAAATCAAAGGTACAATGCATAGGGACCACCACAGTAATCATACATACATAAATAAATAACAGTGCAGTGTCCTTAAAATGTCCATAAAATGTCCATGAAATGATTGATCTGAGTACACAAAAAAACAACATTTTGGTAATCTGCTGTATGCATGTTCTTGCGGAGATCAGACTATGGACTTCAATAAGGCAAGATATAACGTAGAACATTCTGTGTACTTCTGTTACATATAATTCTAAGTAATAGTAAGATATAATGTAACATTCAATAACACGTGAGTATTATACACATTGCTTATTTCAGATATTACTTTAGCTATACAAGATATTGCTACTGCAAAACCAAGACAGAAGGGTGTGCCAAGGAGGACCTCAAGGAGAAAAGAACTACCATCGGATAGAAGCGATGTTAGTAATGATGATAAAGTTGTGGAGAGAAAACAGGAGAGCCAAGAAAAAAGACAGACAGACCCGAAGTATAGTAGCTCCGGGTACGGTTTACCTGACAAAGAGTTTGAAATGTTAGAACAGGACTTTTCTCCAGAGGATGTACCTGATGGAGCACAGATAAGTAAAGCTTTCGATAAATTATGTAATATAGTACGAGATAGAATAAGAGGGTACAAGAAACCGGAACCTGCTGCAGATTTCTTCACCAAGGGCCGTTATGTTCTCGTAACTGGTGACTCCAGTTATGCTGACCCATTCTTCTGTTCAGCCACTCCTCAAGCTGGAGGTAGGATAACTGTTAGTATAATCCCGGAGATACTACCGGGTGATGATATCGTACTGCCAATTCCTGAATTGCCCGAGCCTTCCGAGCCATCAGATAGTGAAGATGATGATGCTTGTTCTGAAGGGGACAAAGAAGATGAACCAGAAATTGAAGATTCTCCTAAAGACAAAGATGAGAAGGGGCAGAAGGAGGATGGTAAAGAACCTGAGGGTAAAGAGGAGGTCAAAAAGCCATCAGATGTAACTAGACCAGATGATTCCCCCATGGGTCTAGACATTCCGGAAGTTCTGTTAGTTCTGGAAATTCAAGTTCAGACACAAGTAGATCAAGTAGATCAAGTAGAAGTGATGAAAAAAGGGACAAGCCTCTAACACCCTTCGGAGGAAAAGACTTCCCAAGCTCTATGAGTTATGAAAAGGTTGAAGTAGTGGAATCCATTGAGAAGATCACTGATGATAAAACAAAGAGTTATGAAGAAACAGCAATGATTGTCGAAACCGTGATTGAAAAGACAAGAAAGAAATGATATAGAACAGAATTGTTCATTACACTAAATCCATATAGCGCCTCTGAACATATATGATTGCATTTTAGCTGTAGGTGATATTTATGGATGAGGGAGATATGATTTTGACATATGTTTTCTTTAGGTTCTTTAGAATTTATATCATTTACGGACTGTTGGTGACAAGGCCAATCTCTCTACATAAATATTACTTGATATTTCATTGCTATGTGATGCTAGTGTGCTACTTCAGACTTCAAAATAAAGACTTGGCTTCTGAAGCATCATTTACAATGTGTGGATATAGTTACTGCTTTTTGTATGTATGATTTCTTATCTTAATACATAACTACATTTTCTCACATAAAGGGAATATGTCATCAGTTTTTTCCAACTAATCTGAAAGCAGCATGATTTAGGGGCAGAGACCCTGATTCCAGTGATGTGTCACTTACTGTGCTGCTAACTTTGGTTTCCTGTAGATTGTTTCCTGCTGATTAAATAGTTATTTTATCACTAAAATACTATTAAACCTGCTGTCATGTAGGCCTTTGTGAGCTCCCTATAATCCCACCCCTTGATCTGCCTATACACAGTGTACTTAAAAAGCTGTCAATCAGTGGTGTGGTCGGGGCTATATAGAGTTCAGCAATCAGAAAAATTGCAGCAGCAGCCCAATAAGTGACATATAGCTGGAATCAGTGTCTCTACTTCTCTCAGATGGGGTAGCAAAAACTAATTACAGATTTCAATTACAGAAGATTCTTTCAAACCAAGAGGGGTGCCTTACTGATGAGAGTGCCAGAATGTGTTGATTATTATTTATTATTATAGCGCCATTTATTCCATAGGACTTTACATGGGAAAAGGGGCATACATTAAAAAGACAAGTGTAATAATCATGAACAATACTAGGCAAACACAGGCACATGAGGGGAGAGGACCTTGCCCGCAAGATCTCAGTCTACAAGGAATAGGTGAAGATACAGTGGGTGAAGAGTGAGGACCCTGCCCATGAGGGCTCATAGTCTACAAGGGATGGGTGAGGATACAGTAGGTGAAGAGAGAGGACTTTGCCCGTGAAGCTCACAGTCTACAAGGGATTGGTGATGATACAGTAGGTGAGGAGAGAAGAGCCTGCCCATGAGGGCTCACAGTCTACAAGGGATTGGTGCTGATACAGTAGGTGAGGGGAGTGGACCCTGCTCGCGAGGGCTCATTGTCTACAAGGGATGGGTGATGATACAGTAGGTGAAGAGAGAGGACTTTGCCCGTGAAGCTCACAGTCTGCAAGGATTGGTGATGATACAGTAGGTGAGGAGAGAAGAGTCTGCCCATGAGGGCTCACAGTCTAGAAGGGATTGGTGCTGATACAGTGGTTAGGGGAGTGGACCCTGCTCGCGAGGGCTCATTGTCTACAAGGGATGGGTGAGGATTCAGTAGGTGAAGAGAGAGGACCTTGCCTGTGAAGCTCACAGTCTACAAGGGATGGGTAAATGATACAGTAGGTGAGGAGAGAAGAGCCTGCCCATGAGGGCTCATTATCTACAAAGGATGGGTGAGGATACAGTAGGTGAGGGTAGATCTGGTGTGGCGTTATAGTGGACTGAGGGTCACTGCAGGTAGTTGGCTTGTCGGAAGAGGTGGGTTTTCAAGTTCCTTGATGGTACCTTTACACGCCGCAACAGGATGATGGCAACAACCGGGTGCTTTACGTGCACAAGCACGCACAAACGGTTGCAAACAGTAATCGCACCACCTTTACACGCCGCAACAAGGTGCGCTACGGTAGGTTACATCTATCTTTGGGTGCCACAAGTTACCCTCTGTAGCTTACCTTACCTCATTTACACGCCGCTATAACAAGGTAATATGGGCGGAACAAAGGCAGCAGGGACAACACATAGGCGTGCTACAATTGTGGATTACGAGACGTTCGTACGCTGATAGGACAAAGCAATAACATCATGATTGGGCAGCCAGCGCAGCAGCCTGACTAATACATGACGCTCGAGCAATTGTGTAGTGTGACTGGTCAGCTCATTAAATATGCCGCCCTATGCAGCATCTACCAATCGTAACGCAGGAGCTTCCACCAATGATCGCTGATGGGGCGCGGTAACCCGTAGCCTGTGTCACGCCCCAGGTACATAGCATGGTGTCGAAACAACCCTTCTGTTCCTTATTTACACTGCCAATACAGGCCGCAACCATCGCCTTGAAATCAACCTGTTTTAGGGCACTGCTCTGAAACAGGTGCCTCAAGTGGCGGGTGGCAACAACCGTCTTCACACGCCGCTACCTCGGGTTGATTTGGCGGTGCAAGATACATTTCTCTCATGTACCTGGTTGTTGCCACCATCCTGTTGCGGCGTGTAAAGGTACCATAAGAGTTGACTGCTCTGCAGTCTATATTCTAAACGGGTTATTGTCATTTCATTTTATTGTCCTTTGTTACTGCATGTTTTTCTTCATTGTTTATTATCCTTCTTCATTTAAATGTATTACCTCTCACCTTTATGTCATTGACTATGAGTTTCAGGTTCTTGTGCTGTTACCATTGTGCTGTTTGGTTGTAGTGCTCTGCTGCTGATGCTATTACAGAGACCCCTTTGCTCTACTTTGGAGGGCTGCAGCTGGTACAAGTATCCTTATTGTCATTTCCCCTGTCTGTCTTTACCTATCCCTGTGTTTTATTATCTGCAGTGGGGAGGCTAGTGCCCTGTGCACAAGTCAGGGTTTGCCTTAGGTGACAGACAGGGACTAGGAAAGTGATGGCGGCAGGAGGAAGGACCTGCTCAGGGTCAGGGACAGAAAGGTCAGGGTAGTGAGGGGCAGACACAGGCCAGTGTCAAGAGGTGTCTCCATCCCCTGCTCCCTACTGCTAAGGCCTCCCTTCCACTCTTTAACATCCCACTGTCCTTTTGTGTCGCGTACTGCTACACCTGTCTGTATGTGACACACAGTTGATGAGGTGTGATTTAGGAAGAGGACATATGCTGCCCACATCTTCCTCTGGCGACAGCAAAATCTGCATGACTTTACAGAATTGACTCACTTTGTACTCATTGTAGACTGGGTTTTTATGTGTCATTTATGGTTTTTGTGTTTTTCACTTGGACTTGCAGTGAAGTGGTGTAAATTGAAGGCATTTTTTCCAAATGACTCACTGCTTCAAACACTTTACCACAATGCAAAAACCTGGTGAAAATCTGAATGTAATTCTGAGAAAAATCATTTTATTTTGTAATCTGGCAAGTGAAGGCCCAATTAGTCCCAAAATGTTTGAGAAGACTTAACTGGCCATCCTTTCCTGAAAATCTGTTCAAATGTAATATTTTATGATTTTACCCATTGCCTTTCATGAGGCAATAAAGCCCAAAACTTATCATTTAAATCCTTATCTAAAAATAAAGAGACTACAAACCAAAGCTGTGGGGTAAAATAAATTAATTTATTCATTGGTCGGTTAGCTCTATTAAGTTTATTAAAATATCCAAATATAATAAATAATTTTAAAAACACCATAAAATAATCCACTGAAATATTCAATTCCATAAATAATTTAATAAATACTCATGTGAATAAATCCATACGGATCCACTCATTCCAGAGTGACCCAATAGGACTCTGCTTAACAAGCAGAGGCCCCCCCACACAGCCAACCGACCAATGCTCTATCATCGTCTGAAAATCTAAATTCAAGACGTCATACCCTATAGCAGGCAAATGAACCTCATCCCTACCATACATACCTGGCTCAAAACCTACCAACTCGTGATGCCGATAACAAAAACCATTGATAATCGGCATGAATTTGGCTAAAGCCCTATTTAATTTACGTTTGATTTTTTCCAAGAATAACACCCCGTCAGATTGCCAAGACAGACGAGATATTACTTCAGAAAAAATAACTTTCGCTGAAGGAAATAAATTTGAAATCCACATAAAATCTTGCTTAACCTGCCATAACAGGTCAGCCCGAACGAAGTTTTCTGATATCATTACCTAAAAGATGTATAATTAAACAATCAGGCTCAGGAAACCGAAGTGACAAATCTAAAAGTACTTGTTTCAATTGTGCCCATCTCAAGCCCGTTGGCCATGCAAATAAATTTGAATCTTGGATGGGTGAAACGATAAATTCTCCGTATACTGTCTCATACTTGCCCTCCTCTGCGCCCAATACACGTAAGAGTGCCCAATAATCCACACGTACTTGGGCCCTATGAAAATAAAAAGAATGTTAACATTCAAACAATAACTCTGGGCGTACATATAATTGATAACATTTAGACTTCCATCGTCCTAGGTGCTTTATCACTGATCCGTCCATCCCAGCTTGCGCAGCCGCAGTGGCAGCTCCAATCCTAAAGGAATGAGCTGTAATACGTAAATGACCCAGCTGTAAATGACCCAAGCATTTCTTCAATACAAAAGAAAACTGGAACTTGGTCACTGGCTGCAGATCCTTATGAATAAAAAGAAAGTTAGAACTCACTGGATGAATCGCCATCCAGCGAGTCATATTTTAACTGGGCTTATAAAAGACTCTTCAATCGCTTGACTACAATCTCTGAGCCCTTACCAAATTGATCCGTTTTGGAACGTCTCAATCGCAATACCATGCATGACAGGGATAAAGAGACATCCGAAAACAAAAAACCAGTAGACGAAGATTTATTTGCTGACACTAATTCCCCAACTCGCATAGCTGAAAAAAATAAGGTCGTAAAAATAGCACAAAAAAGATTCGCTTCAAACGAATCGGAACAAACACGACCTACAACCGAACATAATTTCACTAAAAGCTCGATTGTCATGGCCTCCTATTATCCGGGCAAAAAGACTGCCGTTTAAAACCCTTTAAAAACTGTTTTACCGTAAAGAGTGAAGATAAAGGAGAAATTCCTTTCAACTTCAAAAAAGAACGAAATACCCGCTACTATCTTTGACACTGCGGAATGTGATAACCCTGTTTGTACAAGACTCTCTAAAAAAGGTAGCAGAGATAATGACGAGCATACGTAACAATTAATACCCTCAGTTTGACAAAACACTACCCATCTCTCCCACGCTGATGAGTAGTCAACCCGGTGCGTGGAGCTAAGGACTGCACAATAAAAGCTGGAATAAGAGTCAATTTAGGGACCCAGCCGATCGGGAAACAGAATTCTGCCTTCCGCTGCATCCGGAAATCGAGCAAGGAAATCCTCCATTCGCTGCTGAGACAGAAGATCAGCCATTAAATTATCCGTACTATCAGAAAAACTAGCCTTAAGCCATATATTATACCGAAGTAAAATAAGCATCAATTTCCTCAGAATACCAGCAAGCAACTTATTCTTAAATGACATTGTATTTAAAGAAAAAACAAGCCCTTGGGAAGGAGACCGCCATAAAATCCTACGATTAGCTAACTTGTGACCCCACAGGGAAAAAAACACAAAAACAGCAAAAACATCACGCAGGGACACCGAAAAATCTTTGCCAAGGAACCCAGGCAGCCATTGCTCTGATACCCAAACATCACCGAAAATACATCCAAAACCTGACCCAGATGCTGAAGAAAACAAAAAAAGCGAATCTGCAGAGCAAAAACAAGACTGCCAACACGACACACCATTATAATCTTTTAAAAAAACAGACCATATCCAGCAAATCTTCTTTAAGATCGGATGAAATCAAGATTCTCGTTGAAGGACAAGTGTGGCCCGAAATTGCATCATAAAAACGTCGAAGAAAAATCCTACCAACAGGTATAATCCGAAGAGCAAAATTAAAAGCACCAAGTAAAGATTGGGACTCCCGCAAAGAAGCAGAATCCCTACTCAAAAAAGAAAAAAACAAACTTTTTAATTTCACTATTTTATCCCGAGGCAAACGACAGACCATTTGAACTGAATCCAACTCTATGCCTAAATATTCCAGCCGAGTACAAGGAAAAACCGTTTTTTCCCCAGCAATGGGAACTCCAAAACTGTCCATAAGAGATAAAAAACAAGTCAGCAATTGAAAACAAGTATCTGATTCAGAAGGACCTAAAAACAAAAAATCGTCCAGATAATGCAAAATATGACCTTCAGGAAAAGAAATTTGGAGACACCAGTGCAAAAAAGAAGAAAAAAGTTCAAAATAAAAACAGGACAACGAAAAAACCCATTGGAAGACATCTATCAAAAAAATAAACATTTTCAAAAACAAAACCCAATGAACAAAAACCCAATGGATGAACCGGTAACAACCTAAACGCCGCCTGAATATCAGTTTTCGCAATGAAGGCGCGTTCACCAACATCCCTCAAAAAATCGACGGCCATGTCAAATGAAGCGTAGTGAACAGAAGCTGCTGTTTTATCAACTTGGTCGTTCAAAGACCCCCCAGGAGGGAAAGATAAATGGTGAATCAAGCGATAAGAACCAGGTTCTTTCTTCGGAACTACCCCAAGTGGGGAGATCCGAAAATTATCAAATGGGGGGTCATTGAACGGACCAGAGCACCTACCCAGCTGCAACTCCTTAAAAAATTTTTCCTTCGCGATGTCAGGGAAACGCTTCAGTGAAGGCAAATTCGGAACCACCTTACAACCAAAGCCGTCAAAAGGCGGAACAAAAAATCCATCATTAAAATCTTCAAACAGGAGCCGAGCTTTCTCCCTGTCGGGATAATGTGTTTCAAAAAGAGTAATAGGTACCGTATATACTCGTGTATAAGCCGAGTTTTTCAGCCCAAAATTTGGGCTGAAAAGTCCCCCCCTCGGCTTATACACGAGTCATATACGGGGGGGCTGTGTCCCGGGGGCTGTGGAGGCTGGAGGAGGCGGGGGGGGGCTGCTGTATGAGCGGCCCCGTCATGTGGGGCCGCTCATTATATATGCACTGCTTCCCCCTGTCAATCAGCGGGGGAAGCAGTGCATATGGCCCCCCCAAAAGCTGGCACTGTCCCCCCTTGTAAGGGCCCCCCCGCTGCTTATACATTACCATCCCGGTGTTCTGATCGGCGCCGCTCCTCGGTGCTGCGTCTTCATCCTCCCATCCGCGCTCGCTGCATCCATCCGGGTTCTCCGGCTGTCGCAGCGATATGACGTCATCGCGCGACCGCCGGAGATCCTGGATGCAGCGAGCGAGGACGGGAGGATGAAGACGCAGCACAGAGGAGCGGCGCCGATCAGAACACCGGGTTGGTAATGTATAAGCAGCGGGGGGGAGGCCTTACAAGGGGGGACAGTGCCAGCTTTTGGGGGCTGTTGGTACCCCCAGGGGGCTGTTGGGTACCCCCTGGGGGCTGTTGGTACCCCCAGGGGGCTGCTGGGTACCCCCTGGGGGCTGTTGGTACCCCCTGGGGGCTGTTGGTACCCCCAGGGGGCTGCTGGGTACCCCCAGGGGGCTGCTGGGTACCCCCTGGGGGCTGCTATATGTACCCCTGGGGGCCTGCTGTATACCACTGGGGCTGCTGTATACTACCACTGGGGCTGCTGGGGCTCCTGTATACTACCACTGGGGCTGCTGTATACTACTGCTGGGGCTCCTGTATACTACCACTGGGGCTGCTGGGGCTGCTGTATACTACTGCTGGGGCTCCTGTATACTACCACTGGGGCTGCTGGGGCTGCTGTATACTACTGCTGGGGCTCCTGTATACTACCACTGGGGCTGCTGGGGCTCCTGTATACTACCACTGGGGCTGCTGGGGCTCCTGTATACTACCACTGGGGCTGCTGGGGCTCCTGTATACACGGGTCGGCTTATACACGAGTATATACGGTATTTGTGTGAGCGCTGGGGAATCAACCGGCACCAAGGCTATTATGAATAGTTACCTCTCGGCTTTATTTGTACAATAAAAAGGCAGGGTCCTTTAGGCCACAACGCGTTTCTACACTCTCCAAGCGTCTTCCTCAAGTGGAATTACTTGATATCATATGTCATATGGGTCCTTAATTCCACTTGAGGAAGACGCTTGGAGAGTGTAGAAACGCGTTGTGGCCTAAAGGACCCTGCCTTTTTATTGTACAAATAAAGCCGAGAGGTAACTATTCATAATAGCCTTGGTGCCGGTTGATTCGCCAGCGCTCACACAAATACCTATTACTCTTTTTGAAACACATTCGTTCCTCCGCTATGCGGAGTGAGGTATGGAGCAGCTCAAGGCAATAGGACCTTGGGTGACGTCCTGAACACGCCCACGGACCCACCACGTGACGACTCACATGTGAGGTGCTGGGATTAAGGACTCAGTAAAATCTTCATCATCCACAGCCGCTCATTAGCCGAGGACACAGGGAGATAAACATCAATGCACTAATTCTTGTTGTGCAGACAGCACAACAAGCACAGGTGAGGTTCCCATTCAAATAACCTGCCCCCGATGACAATTACAGAGTGGCGCAACAATATTACCTTCTTTGTCCTGTCGGGATAATGGTTTAGATAAGGAACCATTCTTTCCACTCTCACTGGACTCTTTGCCCGCAAGAAATGGCTCCTTCGGATTAGCTCCCTGAGGCCCCTGATTAAACCTCCGGAAACATTTGCTCATAGAATGAGCCCCCCCCGCAAATGGCACATTCATGTTTATAGCGACAGTTATGTAGCCACTTGCAGGAAGACTCATTAAAGGCAAAACAGAGTCCTTTCTTTATCTGCTGATTTACTGGATTCTTAATTAACGGAACATGCCGCTGCGGGACCATAACCTGCAGCCACAATCCGACATCTTTCACTCCCCACCTCAATGAGGGGTGAACAGATAATTTTTGTCTGAAAGCTTCGTCATATAGCAACCAAGCGTTGCCACCAAAATGACGGTGAGCCTCCAAAACAATGTCGATATGTTGAAGAAGCCCACAGCAAAGATCTGAGGACTTCTCCCCTAACACCGCAGCAAATATTAAAAATGCTTGTAACCAGGAATTAAATGAGCGAAAAGATTTTCTATTATCTTCTTCCACCTTATCTGCATGTAGAAAACCCTTACTAGGAAGTAATGAAAACAATTCTACATACTCCCCAGACCAAATCTGCTCCTTCACTGATGCTGAAAGGTGGAAACCCAAAGGTGACACTTCGCACGGCAATGCTTCCTTAACGCCTGCCGACGGAACCTGTGACCTATGGGAAGCCCTAATGGCCGACCCATGATCCAAGCCTTTAATAGCATCACGCACTGCAGCTTGCACCATCTCTTGAAGAGAGGTAGAAACGCTATTAACATTGTCATTATCACAATAAAGCATCTCACCCTCCGTTGCTTCAGATATCGATGCTCTCCTCTGTATATGCGGTCCAGCTGTTGCTGAGTCTCTTCCTCTAGCTCCTGTAGAAGTCAGGGCAGAAGGCATCTGATCCGCACCCACAGCTGCTGTAGTGCTCCATGCTTGAGATACAGCCGCAGCTGCTGAAGAACTGTCCTGTATAGCTCTGACACCAGAACCCGGATTGCTGGAAGCTGCCCTGACAGCAGCCATATCCTCTTCATCCTGTACTGCCCCTAAAACATGCGTTCTGAGGGGAAGTCCTGTCACGAGACCAAACCCTCCCCAGGGCTCCTTGAGCTTCTGGGGGCTGCTCCTTGCCTGGATACCGGGACCGGTCTCTTCCTCGCCTGGGACTGCCGTCTGTTAGATCGGGACGGAGATGGTGACCGGCATCGTACCTTCCTAGGCCTCGCACCACGGCGAAGCACCGGTGTAGAGTCAGCAATTTCGCCTTCCTCCCGGTCTTCCGTTCCTGCTTCTTCTGGGTTGTCAGCTCTAATGCCATCTTCATTCAGACACCGGAGAAGCCACTCACGGCCTCCTCCAGCGCTCGCCTTCTCAAGGAGCCGTGACAAGAGATCCTCCATGACTCCCTGGCTTCTTCAACTCCTGAGGTAAAAGTGACTGCTCTGACAGGAGCAATCTATTTATAAACACCTTTGCCCCCCTTCTCTCCCCCCTCTTAAACCAATCAAAACTCCTCAAAAAGAGCGCCAAAAAAACAGATTAGCCTGGTTCCATCTCCTGATGATAAATTAACCCTTAAACCTTCTTTTACCTCACAACACAATCTCAATTCATATAAGGGCTCATTGCCTCATGCTGGCCCCATTGTTATTCAATGCTGCCATTACAATATGTAACAATCACATTGCAATACTCCTAAGTTTTTCTATTTTTCACATACTGAATCTTTGGATCAGAGGTATCTCATATAATTAATAAATAATGCAGTTTGCTAGCATATATTTGACAGCCACTCTTCTACTACTCTATGCTGTTTAAATACTCAGTTACTTCATCTACCTTTTATGTGGAACTAATAGCACAGTTGCTGGTTGGCAGAGATGGTATTAAGGAGAACTAGGAAGCTATTCTGACCCTGTAATCTGGGGTTCCCTATCTGACCCTGTTCCCAGAATTATCTCTAAATGTGCGGATATCCAGGCGGCCACTCTTGCCCTTCTCCAGGCCAGCCCTAGCTATACCCCCTCACTCCACGCAGGTAAGAAACAGCAACTCTCACAAGATGAAGCCCAAAAGAAGTAGCCACAGGAAAGATTCTTTACAGTCTTTACAGCACACGGTTAGAGTAGAGACTGAACTCTATTAGTGACATCTACTGGTGGAAGAGCAAACTATTTAGAGGCAAAGGCCCTGTTACACGGCTCAACATCGTTCTCAACATCGTTCAAAAGTGACGTGTTGACGATGTTGAAACGACATTGTTAGTGCGTCGTCGCGTGTAACCGAACGATTCAACTACGATAATTAGTCAAGTTGAAGTTGTCAGGTTTATGAATATGTTTGAAAACCTGACAACTTCAACTCAACCAACCTGCTGCATCGTACTGTGTGACACCGCGATAACGACGTCACAGACGACTTCGCTCATTCACAGCAATGAGCAGGGATCGTTCGCGGGGTTTGCAAACGATCCCTGCTGACATCATCGTTGGTGAGTTGTCCACGATATCTAGACATGTGACATCTCACCATCGATGTTGAATGGATCTCAAAAATGACCGCGCGTCCACAAGATTGCAGCCAACATTGTTACAACGTCGGCCTGTGTAACGGGGCCTTAAAAAGCATGGATAACTGTATAACCTGAAGATCTGCAATAGACCATAGACAGCAGCAGCTTCTGACACTAACACAAGTTACCAACAGGAATTTAAACATATTTAATCACTGCAGAGTGGTTTAAGAAGACTGCAGCGCACGTGACACTACCTCATTGTGCCAGCCTTACTTCTAAAATATGCTTGCTAGGATTTTTTTTAATTACATTCTTTTTTCAACTACAATAGCACATTTCTGATCAAAAGATGATTAAATACATCAAATAATCACTTAATTTTTTTAACACCGAAAATACAGTTCAACCAAAAGCATCTCTAATATAAATTGTCTTAGGGCCCTTTCACATCAGCGTTTTTGAATCGCGCAGATGCGGTGACAAAACCGCATCTGCGCGATTACCGCATACCGCTGCACTGCGGCATGGTTGCGGCGCGGTTGCGGTAAACGCCATACAAGGTATAGGCGGACTTGCGGCAGGTGCGGCAAGTGCGGTTTGGCACTTGCGCCGCGAAAAACGTGCCGCAAGTGCACCGGTATGCGGTAATCGCGGCAGATGCGTTTTTTTCACCGCATCTGCCGCGAATTCAAAAAACGTGATGTGAAAGGGCCCTTACAAATACAACAACCCATTAAGACTAAAAATGCAAACTAATCTATTAGTGAATCAGAATCTGCCTGCACAGTGTTTCCTTGATTTGCTGTTAAAATTTCACTAAAGAATCACAAAAAAGGGAGTATGGCTGGGGTCACATTGGGCCAGCCAATTGCGTTCACCGCATCCAGATCCGGATGAGGTGAACGCTATTGGCTTCACACACATTTTTAACAAAAATGTTTGCAGAAAACCACACTGCAGTAACCGGATTGCTCCGGATGTGTAATCCTGAGCAATGCGGTTACCATCTACTTTGTTCATCCCTGCTGCCGCAGGGATAAGCAAAGTGTTAACTGTTTAATAAAACATTAAATATTAATATTAGTTGTGGGCAACATGTCTCTAGGGGTGCCCACCCCCCACCCCCCTCTAGAGACATGCTGCCCACTCCTGTGGGCATGTCAGTGGTTAATAACCCATTTACAGTAAGCCGGCTATTGTCGGCTTTGTACTAATTTATGAATGAAGCCGCGGCTCCCCTGACAGTAGAGCAGATACTGTACGTAATGTACGTATAGTATCTGCCGCTGTCCGAGGTCATGTAGGCATTTATATTAGGTCTATGGCGGTCGCTTGCCATAGACCTAATGTTAATGCTTACAGGACCAAGGATAGCGGCTGATACTATACATACATTACGCACAGTATCTGCTCTACTGTTAGGGGAGTGCCGGCTTCATTCATAAATTAGTACAAAGCCGACAATAGCCGGCTTACTGTAAATGGGTTATTAACCCCTGATATGCCCACAGGAGTGTACATGTCTCTAGGGGGTGTCCAGCCCCCCTAGAGACATGCTGTCCACTCAGGACAGCATGTCAGGGGTTTAGTTAGCTGTTAACCCCATCACCGCTATTCTCAGCTTTCATTATATTACAAGCCGCCACCTCCCAGCATCAGGACCACTTTGCTACGCACTTTCGTTAGCATTTCACAGTACAAGCATCTTCATTGAGGATGCTGTACTGTCAAATGCTAACACAAAGTGCGTAGCATAATGGTCCTGATGCTGGGAGGCGGTGGCTTGTAATATAATGAAAGAATGAAAGCCTACAATAGAGGTGATGGGGTTAACAGCAAACTTAACCCCTGACATGGCGTCCTGAGTGGACAGCATGTCTCTAGGGGGGGTGGACACCCCTAGAGACATGTTGCCCACATGCATTCTTATTATTTAACCCTTTGTTCATCTCTGCAGCAGCAGGGATGAACAAAGGCACCGGCTGCTGCAGGCATTCACCTATGCCTTGCCGCATGGGCTCTTGTAGGAGCCCATTATAACAAAGCTGCTGCGGCAGGGATACTGCTCCGAAAACTGCAGCCTGCATGATTTATCACACAGGCTGCAAATCCAGATGCGGTAACCAGATTGCATGTAATGCAATCCGGTTGTTATAATGGGCTCCTATGTGCTGCGGTTTCTGATCCGGTTTTGAGCATTGTTAATGCTCAAATCCGGATCAGGATTTGCATAGCCCTGCCGCAAATGTGACCCTAACCTATGCGGTAATGCTTCAGGCAGGGGTATAATAATCGTGGTTGCAGTAGGTGCAGTCGCTACCGCGCCACTGCCTATTTCAGTTGGAAGTGCATCTGAGAAAACGTATTCAGCAAAATACTCATCATGGAGCAAAGAAAGGTAAGAAGAAGAATTGTTCTAATGTGCTAGAGAACAGTGGCAGAATGGGTAACATTATTACAGGATAGGTCAAGGCGGTGGGACATTATACCAAGAAAGGGTCCCATATGGTGGACATATGTTGCTAGAAGGGACCTGGATAGGGAATATATATTTTAATGGAAGGGCCAAAATAAGGACATTACATTTTTACTGGAATGGGCTCAGAATGAGTGACATTATACCAGAAATGACTTTAGGATGGAAATGTTATAACAGGATGGGACCCAGATGGAGGACATTATGCCAGGAAGGGGCTCAAGATGTTGGATAGTATTACTGGAAAGGGACAAGATGGTTAACATTCTCACTGGAAGGGGCATAGAATCTTGGACATTACTAGTGGAAAGGGCACAGGATGGGGGGCATTATTACCAAAAGGAGCCCAGCATGGAGGATATTATATCAAGATGAGTAACATTATTACATTATGTTGGGAAGGGAAACAAAGATTTAGAACACTAAAGGCCCCTTACACCTGATAAACATGAAAGTGGACCAGGTCCCAATTTCCACCAGGTCCCATCAAACTTTAGTTACGCCACTGGCTTCATCATTCAATGTTAGTTTTAAAGGGAACATGTTAGGTCCCTTAAACCTCAGAAACTTCCCCAAATACAGTTTACAACATGAATCCAGCTTCCTAATAATTTATATAGTACCTAGGGCAATATTTTTTGCTTTCAGAAAAATAAACTTTTAATGCTGTCATCAGTAATGTAAATGAATGCGACTTGTCCAAGGAGGTGTTCTTCACTTAGATCAGTGTGGTTATACATGCTGTGATCTTGTCCACCTAGACGTGAGTCGGTGTGTCTTCACTTCTGGGCTTGAATCCATATACATTTGCACATTTTCTTTGTTTCCTATGCACAGAAGAGAAGATGCAGCAATCCAGAAGGATGTCAATCATACCTAACTATATTTTGGCTGAGGATTTAAAGGGAAACTGTTATCTACTTTATGCCCCTACAGCTGTCACTGTCTGTACCTGCAGCTTCATAGTATTATTCTATGCATCCCTGTCTGAGCTCAGAGTGTAATGTGAAAGGTGGAAAAAAATAATTTATACACTTACATTTTCTTAGGCGGTGACTACACCTTGGAAGACATAGTCACTCTGGAGGGTTCACAGTTAACTCACTGATAAAGTCTCTGTATAAAGGACCTGTGTGATGTACCGATCTGTGATCATAGTGGGCTGAGCTAAAGAAGCCAAATAATTATGGCCTATGGACACTTTGCTCCACCTATTATAGGAGGTACCTATTTTCAAAATGAATATAAGGAAATGTGAAATATTTTGTTACAATAAGTAGAACTGAGCAAACATTTTTCCAGGACCCCAGTCATGGTTGGTAGTTCATGACTGCCAGACTAGAGCTCTGTGAACCTCGTACTACCTGCAAAACTGTCATCGCTTCTGATTAATAGACCGCCTGAACATGATACATGTTTCATATTGTAACTTACGTTATGTAGCATGTTAATCATAATAGGCTCCTGGGAAGTAAGAGGTAGTATGAAGTTCACAGTGTTTGATCAAACAGCCATTGACTATGGACGAGACCACTCAACTACTGCACTGGGAATCTTTTAGCTCAAATCTAGTATTAAAGGGATCCTGTCACCTCCAAAACACCACCTAAGCTACAAAAACACGTCCCTGCAGCATCCTATCACCATTCTCACACTCCTTTTGTGTCTAAAAGCATCCTGTCAAAGTAGATAAAAATGTTTTATTACTCCCTCATTGGGGAATATAATTAGCAGGAGCTATATTCTTTAGCCCTTAGGGCGTGTTTGCTTTTTGCCTGGGTCCACCCAGACTAGGTGCTGGCGTTTGTTTTAGTGTGCTGCATTAATCTCGCCATTATTCAATTTTTATTCTGGGTTAATTGATGCCACTTTGGTGTTGTCTGGCCCTAAGGCCCCTGTTACACGGGGCGATATCGCCGCCCATTCATGAGGCGACGTGGGGGCGTGGCCTATTGCTGGCGTCATCACCACTACGTTGCCACATTTAAAGGGGCGATGTCGCCAGTCCCGGCCGGTCGCCTGGTTTCACAGCAGCGCTGTGAAACCAGCCGACCATCATGGGGCGATGTGCAAACATCGCCCCATGTAACCGGGCGCCGGTGACCTGTCAGGTGATGGGAGCCATAGGCTCCCATTGTCCTGCATCGCCTCCGGGGTTGTCAGACACCCAGGCGGCGATGCCGCCCGACAGGTCGCCGGAGCGGGGCTGGAGTAGTCGCCTCATCTAAACGGGGGACGGCGACGCTGGCTGGGGCGGCAAGAGCGTGCGCGCCCCCGCCATTCGCCGCCGACATCTCCAACCCTGTCACCCCGTGTGACGGGGCCCTAATAGTTTTAAATGTGGAGATTCTTCTTGGAGTCTCTTTGTTGTGTGTATCCTGAATTTAACAGGGCTCTCTGAGCTCGATACCTACTCCTGTCCCTCATCCCTGTTCCAGACCCAGTGCCGTGCATGCAGGCTGCTCCATTACACAATTTTTATTCTAGGTGAATTGATTCAACTTTTGTGGTGTCTGGCCCTATTTTTTTTTAAATGTGAAGACTCTTCTTCAGCTTGGCATGCTGGACCAGGTCTTGTCTCAGGTATTTATAGTGTACCATGATAAAAAAAAATTAACACTACGGAATAGTTGCCACTTTTCCTGGTGTGTGCCCCTAATTTGACCTGAAGAGGTTTTCTATAATTTTGGTTTTGCCTCCCATTGAATCCAATGGGGATTGGAGGTTTGGCGAACTGTTCACCAAATATATTGAGATTTGGTGAACCGAACTACACCCGAACTTCGAATGATTTGCAGATCTCTATTTGTCATTCTGTGAAACGTGGCTGGTAAACAAGCGCTGAACCACTTCAGTATTGTCGATCGCATTCATTTAGCGGTCTGGAATGTTTCTATGTTATGATGCAACATGTTAGCATTTAGTGCCCCACTTTAAATTTTTACCCAGGGCCCCACATTGTATAACACTGGCCCTGGGAGTTAGGCGGACCTTTCAAATTTGACAGCTTTGGCGGATTTTCTAAAACAATTATGGCGGGTTTACACGTTGCGATATCGTAGTACAATTTCAATGAAAAGTCATGTGGTTCGATCGTTGGACCCGAGATCGTTCCTGCGTTGTATGGTGTGAACGTCCAATACGATGCAGGAACGATGTCAATGCGATATCGGGGATTGAATGAGCGTGCTATTCAATGCCCCGATATTGAAGGGAGATTGGAGTCGGATCGTGCTGTGTAAACGCATAACTACGATGCGATTTGAAACGTCACCCATTCACTCCCATGTTAAAGGATCGTTCCTGGGTTGGGGGGCGTAGACATCGCACGGACGTTGTATTCCGATATCGCAGCGTGTAAACATCCAATGCGATGCGGGAGAAACGTGCACTAATTGCGTGCTCCCGCGCCATTGAGTTGCGATATCGGAACGATATTGAAGCGTGTAAACCCACCATTACATTTGCAGTGAATAAATATGACATAAGTTGCAATACTACAAAGTCTCTAATTGCAAGAAGGATTCAGTAATTCAGAACACTACTCACAAGACGTTCCGCTATCTTATCTTACCACATTGTGTGTGTCTATTTCTTCAAAATTGATCTGTTTGTATCTGAATATAAACTGAATATTTGACGCGGTGACATGGAATAAACACAGACAAGAATCAATTCAATTAAAATGTAATTTGGGGTAGTAGAGTAAAACATGAAAAAGAAGAATACATAAGTTTTCAATACACAAATAACATCATACAATATATGGGAAACATAGTTCTTTCTTGTCTAAATTCACTTATATGCAAGTTTATTATAGTTTATTCTATTGTAGGCGATATATACCCACAAGAAATAGAGTTAGAATTTTGACCAAATGTTTGCTTGTTATTTGGTATTTTCAGACATGTCTAGGAGCTGATGTGCAATGTGACATGTTGTGATTTATAATACTGGCAATCATACAAAAAATGTAATTAAAAAAATCATATGCTGTATCTCTATAATGATTTTACATGTATTAGTACTCATTATAATATGGAAGCAAAATCTTTATCACACTTATTGCAAAGTCCTACACTTTAGAAGAGAACCTGTTAGGACATGTTTACTACTGGACCTAATAGTATGGCTGTATAGGTCCTAGTTCAACATAAAGAATAATTCCTGATTCATAGTAATCCAATTTGCCAGATCTGACAATTAAAGTTTTGATGCCTCATATAAATGAGCCTGGAAGTGCACTAGAGAATTTCCAATGCAAGGGAATCAGCAGTTTTTTGCTACCACATCTGACAGCAACATACTGTAGCCAAAGAAACCCTGATTCCAATGATGTATCACACGACTACTGGCTGCAACCATTCTAAGGCTGGGGTTCCACATAAGCCCTCAGTCCGTTTTTGGCTTCAGTTTTCTCATTTTTTTTTCTAAGTCCAAAACTGACAGAAAAACGGATTGGATGTAATAAACACCCTGTCCGTTTTTCTCTGGAGCTCAAAACATTGCCCTGTCCGTTTTAGAGTCAAAAACGTTGCATGCAATGTTTTTGGCATCAGTTAAAAAACGCATGCGTTTTCATGCGTTTTTTTTAACATGGGGCCCTATGGGAAACGCATGCGCGAACGCATGGCATATGCGCACTTGCATTTGCGCATGCGTTTTTTTAATGAAAAGTCCAAAACGTTCAGGAGTGCAGGAGGCTCAAAAAGCACCCAGAAAAAACGGATTGGTGATGAAAATCACTTCCAAAAACGGATTTCTATGTGGAACCCCAGCCTCAGGCTGGGGTCACACATAGAAATCCGTTTTGGAAGTGATTTTCATCACCAATGCATTTTTTATAGGGTGCTTTTTGAGCCTCCTGCACCCCTGAACGTTTTTGGACTTAGTCATTTTTTCATCAAAATGCATATGCGTTAACGCAGGTGCCTATATGTGCCATGCGTTAACGCATGCGTTTCCCATAGGGCCCCATGTTAAAAAAACGCATGCGTTTTTTAACTGATGCCAAAAACGTTGCTAGCAACGTTTTTGGCTCAAAAACGGACAGAGCAATGGTTTTAGGTCCAGAAAAAAACGGACAGGGTGTTTATTACATCCAATCCGTTTTTCTGTCAGTTTTTGCACTTAGAAAAAAAAAATGACAAAAATGATGCCAAAAACGGACCAAGGGCTTATGTGTGACCCTAGCCTAACACAATCAAAGAATTCAGTTTTAACAACAGAGCAGAGCCCACACCAGGCTCTCAACAGAGCTTGTCCATTGACTGTGAGGTGTCAATCACAGCAGGTGCGTATCGGACTGCCATGCACATGACAAAGTAGTCCAGCAATGGTAATCACCAGGTGATAAAACCTTTAGTTTAAGTAAACAACAGCTCTGAGCCTGATAGAATGTACAGTTTATTTTTTCAACCGTTACAGCATGCTGTTCTGAGCTTAAATAGCAAAAACCTGCTAACAGATTCCTTTGAATACTCGCCCAATGCACCTTCAGGCTAATTTGCATGTTTAATGTACTATAGATTGAATTTCCAGCTCTGGCAAATCAGATTACAATAACACAGGTATACTGTATTTTGATATTGCTCTATCATGAATTATACAGCTATACCAATAGTATAATCTTCTCTTTAACAATATCTATCCCTACCCCAATGCCTTATGATTTACCCTAAGTTCTCATGGTTTTTTGTTTCCATAGAATTTATTTTTATTAAGTGTCTCCATTCCTCGGTTAGGGCCCAGTTAAGTATATGTGTATGCTAATAGGCAGTGCTGTGTGCTAATTAATGAATGGACACCTAGACGGTCCTAGTCACATAGGATCAACAGTGATATAAATATTCTGTGCTATGGCTCTATGCAATCAGAAGACATTGACAGAGCTTCTCTTGATGAGAAATCCTCTAATATCCGAGAACAGACATACAGCTCATTGCTTGTCGGATGAATGCAGTATCGGCAGTGTCCACGGATGAGCTCTACGACTGCCGATAATGCTCCATCCCCCTCTGACCAGCAATTAACTATAGGCTGAATATAAGAAGGACATCTATAAATTAAACCAGGCATTTTAAAAGAACACCAGTCATGTGACCCGACACTGAGTCCAATAATTGCCTTAAAACATTAGATAGAAATAGGTTGATGGTTAAATGAGCAACTAACATACTGCACTGCCAATTAGCATTTAGGGTGCTAAAATGATCAGGGCCCCGCCAGAGAAACAGAAAAACCAAGGTAACAGAAGGCAATGAGGGTTAAAGATAATTCTTTACACTTTTTTTACCTAAATGCATGTATTTTGGGCCAAAAATGTAACTTTGCAGTTGGGTTTCTTTAAATACGTTGCAGTTACCATTTCCAGACTTTTTGTTTCCCTGCATATTGCTGGCCGCAGAATGAGTTAACTAAGAATCTGTCAGGGAAATAATTTCTAACAGACTTTGTATCCCTTTCATCTGTTTTTTTTTCTCCCTGAAAGGGCAAATTGATGATTTATTGGCAATGAGGCATTCCAGAGGCCACCATCATCAGCTGGAACTCTTCAGTTGTGCAGATGCACAGTTCTGTCAGCAGAATAGTGGCTGTGGGCGGGTATTGCACATCCATCTGTCCCCTACTGATTTGAATAGGGGGGCAGATGTGCTGTAATAGGCTATTGTCACTATATAGTTGATGGAGCTGTTCAGCTCAGCAACTGATTAGTTCTGGCCAGCAGTCGTGGCCCTGGGAACAGCTGATATGCAGGGATACGGGGTGTCACACCCCCACCGATCAGGTGTTCCCAGGGCCACCCCTGCTGGCTGGAACTATGCAGTTGAGTAGCTGAACAGCTCCATCAGCGGAATATTAGCTGTGGCGGCTATTGTACATCCACCCACATTCTACTGATTTGACATTAAGTACTGGGCTGCGGCCACTATACAGTTGATGGAGCTGTGCAGTTCTGCAACTCAGTAGTTCCAGCTAGTGTTCATGGCCCTGGGAACAGCTGATATCCAGGGATGCTGGGTGTTACACCTCCACCGATAAGACATTGATGACCTCTAGGATAAAGTCCGGGACAACCTCTTATACTCCTCTGTGCTTGTTTATGACCACTTCACCTTCAACTCTACTTTTGGTCATGATTCAGCACATTTGAATTCAGAAACAGATTAAAAAAAAAGTCCCAAGAAATCGCTCAGAATGCTTTCACATTGGATCGGCATGGATCCACCACAAACAGGATGCCAACGGATCAGTTTTTTTTTTCAATGAGGACATAAAACACTTCCGTGGCCATCCTGGTGTCACTGTTTTGCCCCGGATTCATGTGGATCTGTGGCATTACGTTTCTTTTCGCGGAGACCTAAAACGTATCATGATACATTTTTGGTCTCTGTGACAGGTAATGTGATGCTGCAGGTCCACATGGATCCATGGCACCACATGAAAAATCAGAACAGGTGCCTACGGGCATGGAAGTCACGGACAGTATGGATCCTGGTGGATCCGTACTTCCAGCTGTAAAGTATGAACTGCGCATGTGCAGGACATGCGTATAAAGCAGTTGTTGATGACATGCCTTTTAAGGGGCGTGTCCTAATGGGTCCTACGGATCCATGAAAGCTATGCAAATGGATACTGCTTGCAGCGTCCAGTTTGCCTTTTGCGTGGGAATCCGTGGCCGTACAAGGTTTTCCTGTATGCCACAGATTCCAAAATTACCAATGTGAAAGCAGCCTTACTGATGAATTCTGTTATCTTATTCTGTTTCTAACAATATATGGGCAGGCAAAAGAAAATAAATTCCCCTGTAGGCATTGGTGCAACATGAAGCTCATGGGCCCCGGTGCAAAAGCTGTAGCGGGACCCCCAATTACTGCATGTCTTTAATAGCATTGGACTTTTCATACAAGTCAAAGGGACTTCTTGGAGGCCATTTCTTCTCCACTTTTGGGGGAAAAGAAACCTGCAGTAATAAGACCCTAAAGTGCAATAAAAATAACTATTAACCACTAAATCTTATTTGAATGGCTGCATCTTAAGAAAAAAATGATAATAATTTTTTATAATTAAAATATTTTCTTTTAATTGTATCTTTTTTCCATAAATACGTGCATCACAAATGACTTATGTTGTGATTCAAACGGACATTTTATTTTTCAAAAAAGTTTTAGCTAAGAAATATGAACAAACATATTTAAAAATTGCTGCTATATATAATTTAATGATATTTTTTTTTCCAACATAGAACTGCATGATTACAAGAATGCAAATTAATGTACATGATAATTAAAAGTTTCACAAAGGATGGAATGAAGGCCAAATATTTTCTTATACAGTGTGATGACAAATCATTGTCTATCCGGTACATATACATGCACACGTACTGCAGATTATGGGAGTTTCCGTGTCACCTTCATATACAAACACTCATATACATATTTGACTTTGGTTTATTCACTCCAAGTTTTAATACATTATTATTTCTTTTCAAAACTGGACCTTGAATATGGCATAATATATAGTGTTTTACATTAAATATATAATATATTCTTGTAGAAAATAGTACAATAGCCTGCATTAAAGGAGCACTCCGGGAAAAAACGGATCCATTGTGTTACCCTAGTGCAGGTCCTGAGGAGGCGAAGCATCACGCAAAGAACACAAATGTGATATATCCCTTTAGGTGAAGCACAAAACATCCATCAAACCCGGAGTATTCTTTTAATATGCTCACATAATAGTCAATGTTATGTTAATATTATTAAAACGGAAAATGCTAACAATAATTTAATAATAAATCAATATAAAAATGGAAAAAAATATATATTGTGCTTTAAAATCTCAATTTTGTCTCGCCGCACTCTTATAAAACCAATGTCACTTACATTATCTGATATTTTATTGCACATTTGGCAGTTTCTGTGGACAATAAAGTGAAATGAAATACTCTTTAAGAGCCTTAATATATTGAAGAATTCATTTAAATTACTACATATTTCTAGTAGAGCATGTTTTAAAGGGAATCCGTCATCAGGTTTTTGCTACCTCATGTGAGAGCAGCATGATGTACACAAAGAGGCCCTGAATCCAATGGTGTATCACTTAGATCACTGGGTGCAGCCCAGTGGCATTCCTTGAAGCTCATGGGCCCTGATGCAAAAGCTCCAACGGGGCCCCCAATTGTTGCAAATCTTTAATAGAAAGAGTCTTTTTCTATAGGACAAAGGGACTTTTGGGGACCCCTAAGCTTCAGGGCCCGGGTGCGATTGCAACCCCTGCACCTGTTGTAGTTACGCCCCTGGGGCAGCTGTTCTGACACAATCAAAGCATTTAGTTTTAACAATGCAGCAGAGCTGGGAAAGCTCTCAATAGAGATTGTACATTGACTGTGAGGTGTCGGACTGCCGTGCGTTTGACAAGGTAGTCCAGTATTGGTAATCACCAGGTGATAAAGCCTTTTTGTTACATAAACAATAGCACACATACTGAAAAGAGAAGCACAGTTGCTTTTTGTTTATTATCCCCTGCAGCATGCTGTCTTCAGCTTATATAGTAAAAACCTGCTGATAGATTCCCTTTAAGTTGCTCTGAAATGTATATCGCACATATTGTACAAACTGCTACAATGGCCATATTTATACACTGAGAGTGATAGAGAAACAGATAAAAAGGACAGTCTAGTGTGCAACTGATCAAGGTTCTTAGGGTAATGCAACGTATCCCAAAAAATTAGATGTCATGCTGTAGCATCCGATTTTTTCTCTTGCACCCGTAGACTTAAATGGGTGAGTCTCATCCGATTTCACAGTCAAATCGCTACATGTCACAGTCATGTGCACTGCCTCATTGAATAACATGAGTCAGCGTGCAATATGACAAAAAAATCAGAGGGCACACGTCCAATTTATACGCTATTGTGCACAATCCTCAAAACAAATAAATGGCAAGTGATATAACTGATTACTTGGGTTATCAAGAGCCATGTCTGCATTCACTAGAGCAGGGGTCCCCAATCTGTGGTTGGGAAGCCTCATGTAGCTCGTGGGCCTGTGATGTGTGGTTCGCTGCTGTATTCCAGCTTGGTACATTAGCACAAGGTCTAGCAAACAGCTGTGAAGAGCAGGTGTCATAATGGTGACTTTTGTGACTAGCCTCACACAGAAAAGCAGATCTGAATGAGGTAAGGTAGGAATCCCTGGATCTTGGTATACTGCCTCAGTATGACTTCTGTGGAAAAGTTGTGGCTGTCATTAT
Source organism: Allobates femoralis (assembly GCA_033576535.1). Lineage (NCBI taxonomy): Eukaryota > Metazoa > Chordata > Amphibia > Anura > Aromobatidae > Allobates > Allobates femoralis. The sequence continues at coordinate 554,377,987 of JARQOC010000001.1, read as the reverse complement.
ACCGGTAATGGGGATCTGGGTGACACTACTGTGAGAGGGGTGGGAGTTGGATGCGGCTTGTGACTTTCTTTAATAGATGAATGTGACTTTCAAGGTCAGGAAGGTTGGGGACAAGCATTAGAGGATCATTACATCTTTATTATCCAAGTCTACCACCAGAAATTCTGAAGCTCATCATGAATTTCCCTGAAGCAGCTAGTAAACAGGGATGTCTGACTCTCTGAGAATGGGTCATTGATATGCCAAGGCTCTGGTAAACTTTCCTGATTGCTAAACCAGAGAGGGAGAACTTACTAGGAGTTTTATCTCTTTGCTGGTTGAGAACCTGGCCTCTATGTCAGGCACACTCCCAGAGAAGTCCTGACCTGTATGTCAGGTACACTCCCAGAGAAGTCCTGACCTGTATGTCAGGTACACTCCCAGAGAAGTCCTGACCTGTATGTCAGGCACACTCCCAGTGAAGTCCTGGCCTCTATGTCAGGTACACTCCCAGTGAAGTCCTGGCCTCTATGTCAGGTACACTCCCAGAGAAGTCCTGACCTGTATGTCAGGCACACTACCAGAGAAGTCCTGACCTGTATGTCAGGTACACTCCCAGAGAAGTCCTGACCTGTATGTCAGGTACACTCCCAGAGAAGTCCTGACCTGTATGTCAGGTACACTCCCAGAGAAGTCCTGACCTTTATGCCAGGCACACTCTCAGTGAAGTCCTGGCCTCTATGTCAGGTACACTCCCAGAGAAGTCCTGACCTGTATGTCAGGTACACTCCCAGAGAAGTCCTGACCTGTATGTCAGGTACACTCCCAGAGAAGTCCTGACCTGTATGTCAGGCACACTCCCAGTGAAGTCCTGGCCTCTATGTCAGGTACACTCCCAGTGAAGTCCTGGCCTCGTATGTCAGGTACACTCCCAAAGTCCTGACCTTTATGCCAGGCACACTCTCAGTGAAGTCCTGGCCTCTATGTCAGGTACACTCCCGGTGAAGTCCTGGCCTCTATGTCAGGTACACTCCCAGTGAAGTCCTGGCCTCTATGTCAGGTACACTCCCAGTGAAGTCCTGGCCTCTATGTCAGGTACACTCCCAGAGAAGTCCTGACCTTTATGCCAGGCACACTCTCAGTGAAGTCCTGGCCTCTATGTCAGGTACACTCCCGGTGAATTCCTGGCCTCTATGTCAGGTACACTCCCGGTGAAGTCCTGACCTTTACGCCAGGTACACTTCCAGAGAAGTCCTGACTTTTATGCCACGTACACTTCCAGAGAAGTCCTGACCTTTATGCCAGGCACACTCTCAGTGAAGTCCTGGCCTCTATGTCAGGTACACTCTCAGTGAAGTCCTGGCCTCTATGTCTGGTACACTTCCAGAGAAGTCCTGACCTTTATGCCACGTACACTTCCAGAGAAGTCCTGACCTCTATGTCAGGTACACTCCCAGAGAAGGGCTGACCTCTATTCCAGCTACACTTCCAGTGAAGCCCTAACCTCTATGTCAGGTACACTCCCAGAGAAGTCATGACCTCTATGCCAGGTACACTCCCAGAGAAGTCATGACCTCTATGCCACGTACACTCCCAGAGAAGTCATGACCTCTATGCCAGGTACACTCCCAGAGAAGGGCTGACCTCTATGCCAGCTACACTTCCAGTGAAGCCCTAACCTCTATGCCAGGTAAACGCCCAGAGAAGTCATGACCTCTATGCCAGGTACACTCCCAGAGAAGTCATGACCTCTATGCCAGGTACACTCCCACAGAAGTCATGACCTCTATGTCAGGTACACTCCTAGAATAGTCCTGACTTCTATACCAGGTACACTCCCGGAGAAGTCCTGACTTCTATGCAAGGTACACTCCCAGTGAAGTCCTGACCTCTATGTCAGAGTATGAACCCAAAAGACTAAGAGGGAGTCTGGCAAGGAGATGAGATGGCAGTCATATTGGCAGTGGTGCAGTAGAGCCTGCATGAAGAAATGAATTTAACAATGGTGCCTGGTAATAGAAAAGTACCATTAATCTTTAAGGAAAAAAACCTTTAACAAATAACCTAATATCTCTCAAACCCCACCAATATGATTTTCTGACAATGTCTAAATGACATATCAAAGGAAAATACAACTGGAGAACTACATTAAACCACTAAATATGTTCGATTTGTTGAGAAAATATTGAAGGAAATCTGTCAGAGGGTTTTTGCTGCCCCATTTGCTGGCTGGGTCACTTACAGAGCTTCTTGGTTTAGTTTTGATAAGGCTGGAATCACACTGTCGTGTGATATACGACTAAGTTGGACATGTCACGGATAAGTAAGTTGGAATGGCTCTCCCCTCTCTGGACAGGAGCATCAGCTGCTTGTTTTCCTAAGCAGGTCCACACTCCCATCTTGACAGGGGAGAGCTATTCCAAGTTACTCATCTGTGACACGTCCGACTCAGTCGTATATCACACGGAAAGTGTGATTCCAGCCTAAAACATTTTATTTAATGCGTCTCTGTTGGTCCTCTTAGTGCTAGACTTTCACTATGTAGCGATGCCCACCCCTACTACAGATAGTTTTGTTTTCTACGCTGTGCATAGGCAGAAAGCTAACAATCAGTAAGTTATGATAAAGGTTTAGAAAGTTCTCATCATTAAAATGACTAATTTTGCTTTTGTTCAGCAGACAATGATACACAAAACGTCTTCAGATTGTGCGTGTATTTTTTACTTTACAATATTCGGGGTAACACTGTAAAAATATATATTTATATATTTATTTGATTCCAAATAAAGAAATAGATGGCTATAAATATTTAAAACATATGATACTTAGAAGCCAGTGTATCCTATACAGAGATTAAAGTGTCAGTAAGAGAAAAATCAGGAAAGGAAAATATAACACAGACATGCAGGACAGCCTTAGTTTTTACTCTTGTTTAATAGACTTTTCAGGCTTCTCTCTACGGCCTCGTCCAGTTCCTCTTCCAGCTCTTCCTTCTTTGACATAGCTAATTTTGACTGATAATCTCTAACTATTTGGTCTATGTAGGGGGCACTTTGAGTTCCATGCAGCATCAGGGTCCATTCTTTTAGCACACCTTTCTGTGGCATGCTCCCAACAAACCCAATCTCAGAACCCAAGTACCTCTTGGGTCCTCTCCCCATGTGTGGGTGGTCATGAAGGGCCATTTATCAAACCCTACTTTAGAATCATCATCCCGAGGACGACGACTCAGTAAGATGGACTTGGTTCCCATTGGTGATGTCATGTTGATGTTTAGGTCACCGCGCCTTGTAGAGTTCACCGTTATTACAGCTTGGACATGTTCTAGGTATCGTACAAAGTTTTCCTTCCCTTCACATGCATCGGTTGTGAGTGTGAGAACCAATTTTCCTTCTGGAGGTATTTTCCTGTTCACAAAACATAATAAAAAACTTATTACTATTTACATCCTATAAATAATTTTTTTATAGAATAACTGAAAGCCAACCTTGAGTTACACTGTATATACAGTACAAATATAATGTCATTTGGATGAATATTCATGGAATTCTGAGAACCTCTCTCTACTGTCCAGTTGTGCCATGTCCTTGAAAATATTTTTTCTTTTATACTAAAATGTTTAACATTCTGCTAGAATTTTCCCATTTCCCTATAGTTTAAACAGAGCTTCAAATACTAAGGATAGACATTGATAAAATTACACTTGTCTATAGCCGTCACTCTATAGAACTTACATACAGACAGAATTGCAACGGGAAGCTGTCACAATGATTTAACCCCCGAAATGTGTTATCAGGATCATAATAGGTTAAAGGAGTTGTACAATTTTCAAGCAGAGTGTTTGCCTCAGTTAAAATAAAACACTTATACTCACCTCCAGAGCCAGCACGGTTCCAGAGTGTCGGCACGGTCTCTCCCAGGGCTCACGTGATGTTGTTACATCATGTGATCTCTGCACCAAATTAAGGCTGACTTTACTCTCCCTATGTTCGGATATATAAAGCAAGCTGCGCAAAACTCTACAGTGGGTACGGAAAGTATTCAGACCCCTTTAAATTTTTCACTCTTTGTTTCATTACAGTCATTTGGTAAATTCAAAAAGTTCATTTTTTTCTCAGTTTTTCTTTTTTAATAAATTTGCAACAATTTCTACATTTGTTTTTTTTCAGTCAGGATGGGTGCAGAGTGTACATTAATGAGAAAAAAATAAACTTTTTTGAATTTACCAGGTGGCTGCAATGAAACAAAGAGTGAAAAATGTAAAGGGTCTGAATACTTTCCATACCCACTGTAAATTCCTCTTGATCTTTGGCAGGGAGGTGAAGCCAGTGCTGACTGGGCACAGAGACCATTTGATGTAGCAACGTGTAAGGATTCTGTTGACTTTCTCTGAATTGACCACTAGTTGCTGCTATTATTCACTTTGTTGTGCTACATTCCACTCCTTACCACTGGAGGTTGTTATTGTGTCTGGCAAATTGCCCTTTTGTAAGATGGCTGCTGCTGAACCTGTGAAAACCAATTTGTTTCCTGTTTGGACCTACTTAAACCACATGAAACAGTCACTCATTTCTTGAGTACTGTGTCTAACTGTTTGTCTAGTTTCAAGTCTCCAGCTCCAGAACGATCTTGCCCAGATGTTCCCAACCATGTCTGGATTGTTTCTACTTCCATTCCTGCATCCAAAGACTTTACCACTGCCTGCTGCTCCCTGCTTGTGTTCATCCAGCTATTGGATTACAGCTGCATTACACCAGTATTGTAACACAACATCACGTGAGTCAAGGGAGAGTCAGTGTTCAACACTGCTGGAATGGCACTGGCACCACAGTTATGTGTTTTTTTTAATGGGGCAAACCCTCTGATTTTGTTATGTAGCATCGATTAGAATATTGAAGGCCATCATTGTCTATTTGTTGCCGTCATAGATAGCTACAAGTTACTATTGGTTTTCCTATTACTTTTTACATGTTACGCTGCATGGGCAAAATATAGATGGACATCATTGTCAGCCATTGACAACATTATCCTTGAAACTGTTTATTTAGGTCACTGGAAAATTCACATCGTCTTGATCCATGGCTGTTAGGTATTTTGAGTGCATATCTGTCAAAAGGATACAGGCTGCTACTTATGTTATTTCACTGATAGATTCTCACTGTAACACCAAGGAAAGTAAATTCCCATCTATTAGCTAAGTGATCATACACTTTAAGGTAAGGTCATCAGCTGCATGCTGAGGTTACTATCCACAAAGAAAAGTGCACTTGAATGGTTTCCAGGACTAAGAATATATAAAAATATATGGAAGAAGAAACAGGAAATGAATCAGAATATATAGCTGAACGCCTAATGTACAGCCATACACTTAACAGGAAAGTCAACCAGACCCACTGATTTGAATGGAATCAGCCAACTATCTTATGTCTAATAAATTCCCCTGACAGGTGAGGCTCAGGAATGAAGGATTGACTATGCGGAATATCAATGCACAATCCAATTCTTATAAAGGGACATAAGCCGCCACCAGAAGTTTCTGGAAGATGCTTGCTCCTCTCTCCAGATTGAATACACAGCCTCTTGACACATGCAGATATCTAGACGGAGGGTCAAGAGGAATAGCTCACTACTGTAGATATACAGCTGTTGAAGTAGTATGGACAACTTCTTACCGTATATACTCGTGTATAAGCCGACCCGTGTATAAGCCGACCCCCCTACTTTTGCCCCCAAAACCTGGGAAAACCTATTGACTCGTGTATAAGCCGAGGGTGGACCCCAGCACAGGTGTACAGCCCCCAGCAGTGTGGTATACAGGCCCCCCAATGGTAGTATACAGCAGCCTCCCCAGTGGCATATACAGGCCCCAGTAGTATATACAGCAACCCCAGTGGTATATACAGCAGCCCCAGTGGTATATACAGCAGCCCCAGTGGTATATACAGCAGCCCCAGTGGTATACATACAGGCCTCAGCAGTATATACAGCACCCCCCAGGGGTTATACAGCACCCCCCAGGGGTTATAGAGCGGCCCCCTGGGGGTACCCAGCAGCCGCCAGGGGGTACCCAGCAGCCCCCTGGGGGTACCAACAGACCCCTGGGGGTACCAACAGCCCCCTGGGCTGAAGAAGGAGCACCGAGGAGCGGCGCCGATCAGAACACCGGGATGGTAATGTATAAGCAGCGGGGGGGGGCCCTTACAGGGGGGACAGTGCCAGCTTTTGGGGGGGCATATATGAACTGCTTCCCCCTGCCGCTGATTGACAGGGGGAAGCAGTGCATATATAATGAGCGGCCCCACTTGACGGGGCCGCTCATACAGCAGCCTCCCCCCACCTCCTCCAGCCTCCACAGCCCCCACCATTGCATTTACCGTATTGACCCGTGTATAAGCCGAGGGGGAGACTTTTCAGCCCAAATTTTGGGCTGAAAAACTCGGCTTATACACGAGTATATACAGTAATTAAAAAAAATAAAAAAACAAATAATTACAATCACATTTGGTCAGTTTAAACATGTACATGCTTATTTAGTATTTTCTTCCCTATCTAATTGTGTAGTATGTAGAGAGGGTACAGTGTATTGGGGCACAGAATTTTAACCACACTCTGAAATGAGCAGCTCCGACACGCATCAAAGAGAATGCCTATGCAGAGTTGACTTTGTTGGCTGCTGTGCTCTGTGTAGGCGGTGACCAAGATGCCAGAACCAAGTGTAATGAAGCTTTCTCTATGCAGAGTTCAGCAGGCAATGACAGTTATCTTGACCGCTGGGCATGAGCAGTAACTGAGATGATTGAAGCTGCACACAACTCAAGACTTTCTTCATTCAACACTTTTTACATCTTTACACTATTTCTAACTTCAGAGTTAGCCCAAAAGTCAAAGTTAGCCTTTTAAACACAGCAATGTCACATCACGTAGGATAAAAAGCTTAGCACTGTTAAGGGACAAACACCCTGAAATACATGCAAGCAAATGCATTTTCTGATTTGGGTTCTTATCCTAGGACACTTGGCAAGGCCCTGTGAACAGACTTTTAGGATTGCCATTTCCAGTAGATGACACTACAGTTCCTGCCCTAATTCTCTCTGAAGAAGCTATTTGAATAATTACATTTCCAGGGGAGCAATCTCTAATTGCTGACTTCCAAAAGGAGAAACTTTACACCTTAACCACAAAAATATAGCAATGTATAACTTTTTTTTTTTATTTAGTTGGGATTTAAGCAAACAACACACAAAAAACTGTCTACGAAGTTACCTAACTAGAGTTTTTTCTGATTTTGCTCAAAACACAATATATGTGCTTTATGTACATGCTGAATTAAGTAACGCTTCATGAGTTAGGGAGCACAAAATATTTGCCTTGCCTGAGGCACTGCTAATCCATGCTACGCCATTGCCCTGCCACCGCAGCATGTTTATATCCTGCTGAAACTATATTTCCTAAAGTTGTTTTGCACTATGCAGTGTTACTGCTCTCTAAATAGTCTATGTGATCCTGAGGGTATCATTTCACTCACCTCCATTGCCAGCACTTTTCCACTGACATCAGTGCCAAGGCTCGCATGACCTTGCTATGTCAAATGAGCCCTGCTGTAAATCAGTGGAAGTATGAGCCACTTCACTTCCATGTCCTTTGAATGTAACTGACAATCAGAGAAAGTCAGAGAGCAGCCATAGTCCTCATTTCTTCCAGATGGCACTTTCGTACTAAGGACCTCAATGTAAAGTGTCCCATTAGCGGCCACTGGTTGGCTACAGGGCTCACGTTACATAAGAATGTAGACAGCACTGGTAACAGAGTTGAGTATAAGGCATACTTATTCTTTTTGGGGTAATATTGTAATTGAGAAGGGATTATCCAAGTTGTGGAGAGCCCCTTTAACATGTCATTGTTTGTGTCCTGTCAACAGGGCCATTCTTTGGAGGTGGTCTGCAACAAGAGAGGCGTCGATGTGATGTCAATTGAGCAATTTCACAATATTGCAATGTTGACACATGACCACTGCTATAAAGGAGTTTTTTTAGAATGTGAGTACCCTCCAGTTTTGTTAGTTTTAGGATGGTAGGTAGCTTGGCAAATAAAAATATGACTTGCAACATCCCTTTATAATGAACCTGTCACCATTTTCCTTATATAAAGTATGGCTAGCACCTGTAAGACCTTTGTTACAGCATTGTAGAATGCTGTAAATAAGTCCCTATCCAATCTGCAAGGCACAAAAAATAACTTTTATTATACTTGCAGACAGGGCGATCTGGTCCAATGGGCGTCTGTGGTCTTGATCCGGTGCCTACTCTATTCTTGAGATCAATCGTCCTTCTTCCTTGTTTTGTGTTGATGATAAATGCTACGTCATCCACACAGTGTCCTCCATTGTACTCCGGCACAGGCACACTTCTCTCTGCGCTGCCAAGGGAAGACCACAATATCGTAGTGAGCACACACTGGCTCTTTTTGGCATTTCCCCACGTATGCGCGCTACAATTCTTTGGTCTTCCCTGGGAAGGGCAGAGAGAAGTGCTCCTGCGCAAGAGCACAATGGAGGACACTAAGTGGATGCTGCAGGACATGTCATCCACATGAAGTAGGGATGGAGGATGGCAATCGCAAGAAGACAGGAGGTGCCGGATCGCCCCATTGATGAGTATAATAAAAGCTATGTATTATGTTATACAGATTGGTTTTGGAATTTATATACAGTATTCTAGAATGCTGTACATAAGGTCTTACTGGTGGTGTCCACAGTTTTATAGGGGAAAAACTGGTGATGGCTTCCCTTTAAACACCTTAAGGTACCGTCACACGTGGCAATATTGGTAGGCAATTTCACTGGCAATCTGCTGGTTGCAGTGAAATCATGGAGACATTGTTCCATTTGTACACAGCAACAAAATAGCACAATGCGTCCATGATTTCACTGCAACCAGCAAATTGCCAGTGAAATTGCCTAGCAATATTGCCGCGTGTGACGGTACCCTTACACAATTAGTTATTTTTCTCTATTTCTTAAAATCTTTCATATCCTCATCTTCCACTTATCCTCTCATTTATGCCGCACATCACTTTATAATGCAGCTCCCATGTTGCATTAATAACATTACTCCCTCTTCTTTTTTATTATTTTCCTTGCAGGTTATTACAGAAAAGTAGGCATTTGACACATAATTACATGTTACATATTGTATGAGTCTGAGTATAATCTTCGGCTCCACAATACATTTTCCTGTTTATAATCCTGACAATGACATGATGAAATAAAGCCTTTGAAATATTAATGGAGCCGCTGACAACATTGGTTGCAGACGATGAAGGCTCCCAGCTTCTTTGCACTAATTGACAGGGTTGCCAAGGTGCACGACAGAGGATGTTCAGGAGCCTATATATAGAATCTGTTCTCCAAGTCTATGAGGAGGAGAAAACAATTATCCATAGTATGACTGAATCAAATGTTAATGGAAGCTGCACTGCCATTCCCCGGAGCCAGGATTTTACTTCCTCGGAGTAAATAATAAAGGTTTATAAAATATAATTTGAGTTAAACAATTTCAGTACATTGTTTCGTATTACTGTCTATGGATACACACTGTAGTGAAACTGTGATTATATACAGTAATACCAAATAATTTGGTTTGTGAGCTCTGCAGCCCATTAAGGGTTATTGTAGCAGGTGCTAATATCCATGTATCTGCTGATCTGATGAAATGGAAAACCAGAAGATGCTGAGTAGGGAAATCCCTGATTATAAGAGATTCTTCGCCAATCAACATCACTATGAGAGCGTTGGAGAGGTCCTCAGGGCCCACAGCTATGGAAATTACACTGTCCACCATTGTGGAAGAATGAAAAACGAAAATACAAAGGCAGCTTATCATAGGCCGCAACTAGTGACTACTTTCAAAAGGAAAGTAGGAAAGTGGAATTAGGATTCTTAAAGGGAACCTGACCCCTCCAAATCACCCCCAACCCTATTAATACCTGCGCCTGGACCCTAACATATCAGTATTAGTGCTCCTTTTCTATAAAAAAAAAAAGCGCTCTGTAACATTGGAATAATCAACAATATACACTTACAATTCTGAGACTTCTTGTCCCTGAATAAGTCTCACAGGGCGTCCCCTGTGAGACTCTAAGCCATTCCCTAGGTGCTCATTTTCACACCCCAAATGATCCACCCTCTCTCTGTCTGTGCTGCTGTGATGTGCAGCTGAAGGCAGAACTAATGATTTGCATTCTGTGAGTGACATAGAGGGGTAAGGGTAAAGCCTGCACAAGCAGAGGAACACAGACAGAGAGAGGGTAGATCCTGGAGCCTTCAAAACAACACGCCCTAAGGGCTAAAGAATATAGCCCCTGCTAATTATAATCACTAATGAGTAAGTATTAAATCGTTTATATGCACTTTCACAGGATGCTTTGAGGAGACAAAAGGAGTGTGAGATTAGTGATAGGATGCTGCAGGGTCATGTTTTGGTAGCTTAGGAGGCGTTATGGAGGTGACAGGATCCCTTTAAATTTACACTTTGTAAATGTCAGAATCATCACTCATAGCTCTATTTGCTCTAATGTGAATCAACAGCTAGAGATGATGAAACCTTTTGAAGTTCGGGTTCGGGCGGTGCAGCCAAACTTTTTGGAGCACTGTTCATGACCCCGAACTTGACCCGTACCTCAACGAAAGTCACTGATTGGCAGTACAGCTCTCCGTCCACATACAGCCAACAATAAGCAAAACACTTCCGGGGGTGCATGGCTGTAGAGTCAGAGTCGGTGTCGAGTTTGAGTGAAGTCAGAGTCAGAGTTGAATTCAGGGAAATTGAGGAGTCAAAGTCATGGAGTCAGATTCCGTGTCCATTTTGTTGGAGTCAGATGATTGGCTTACTGACTTCATAGCCCTGTGGGGGTGGGAGGGATGGTTTTCTTGTATTTCAAAATAATTTTGGATACACATTTTCTATAATACAATAGTCACTCAGTACATAAACACTAATTGAAAAAAAATTCTGCAACATCTTACACTTTCTATAGCAGAAAGTGTAAGTGTGTAATCATAAATTAAAGTATATGAATAAGATGCAGTGTCCTGGAAAGTTTGGGGGTTCTGTATAAAACGTCATTGACCTTTAAATGTTTGGTAGTCTCATAAGGTAAAGAAGAGTAACTAGTTAAAAATAGGTCTGGGGAACTAGCTATTCTCCTCATAGAGAGAAATCTGCCTGCCAACATAAGAAGACAGATAAGCTGATAAGGAGACTTAAAGAGGACCTGTCACCAAACCAGGCATGGTGATCTAATTACAGCACTGGACGCAGCATGTTTGCTGCATCTAGGCAAGGGGTCCCCCAGCACTTGAGCAGCCCTGTACCCCGAGTAAATACACTTAGAAAACTTACATCGTGCAGACATAAAGGAGGTGGCTAGAGGCTGCAGCCAAAGGGCAGATTCACACCCCCTGCATGTGTAATCTGCCCACCGCTGCCAATCATTGTCTCCCTCTTCAGCATTATAACACAGAGTTTTGTTTTTTTTTCCCAGAAATGGCCGTTTAGCCCTGCCCCCTGCGGAGACGTCACCGCTTATACCCGGTCTGCTCTATGGTTAACATAGAGCAGGGCGGGTATAAGTGGTGATGTCACTGCAGGAGGCAGGGCGGCCGGCCTCCTGCTCTGACATCACCACCTTTCCCCGCCCTAATCCATGTTAACCATAGAGCAGGGCGGGTATAAGCGGTGATGTCACCGCAGGGGGCGGGGCTAAATGGCCATTTCTGGGGGAGGGGGGGAAACTGTGCTATAATGCTGAAGAGGGAGACAATGATTGGCAGCGGTAGGCAGATTACACATGCAGGGGGTGTGAATCTGCCCTTTGGCTGCAGCCTCTAGCCACCTCCTTTATGGCTGCACGATGTAAGTTTTCTAAGTGTATTTACTCAGGGTACAGGGCTGCTCGAGTGCTGGGGGACCCCTTGCCTGGATGCAGCAGACATGCTGCATCCAGTGCTGTAATTAGAACATCATGCCTGGTTTGGTGACAGGTCCTCTTTAAAGCCGCAATGCTCCTCTGGGAAATTTGCAAATTGTCACTTCAGTGAGGAAGGGAAAAGCTCTAAGGGTACCTTTCCACGCCGCAACTTTTGGCGGCGATCGGAGGCAACCTTACGTGCGCGTGCACATTTTTCATGGTTGCCTCTGAACGCCGAAGGCGCTTTAACACCCCGCAATATCACCCTCAACTTAAGGCGATGTGTCATCCCGGAAGTTCCCACACCAACAGTGGGAAACATCCGGTTGACTCCTGACGCCGCTTCACACGCCGCAATCCCCAAAGGAATGTGGGCGTACATGTTCAGCGCCGCAAGAACATAGGCGTGACAGACTTGTGTATTCCGCGCCCCAAACACGCTGATTACACAACGCAAAAGCATCATGATTGGCCAGCCTGCGCAGGAAGGCTGGCTAATACATGACGCCATTGCAATAGTGTAGTGTGAATGGACAGCTGTTCAAATATGGCGCCCTGTGAAGGGACAGCCAATGGAAACACAGTGGCCACCACCAATCATCGCTGACGGGCACGGTGTCCAGCACGCTGTGGCACGCCTCCGGGAAATCAGTAAGTGACGCTGATTCCATCCCTATCGCCCCTTCACACGCCAAAAGTAGGGAATTTCCCCTTCATGGTTGCCTCTGGTTTTGGAGCAGTGCAGTGAAATCGTAACCAGGCGCAACTTTGAAAATCACCGCCGGGTTCCTAAATTACACAACGCAATTTTGTAGCAATTTCACGGCGACGGTGACGGGGCTCCGGATTGCCTCTCAGTTTTCACACCCCAGTTGCGGCATGTAAAGGTACCATAATGCCACCCAATAAGGATAGCAATCCTTGTAGTCGTAATCAACTCTTTAACAAGCCCTTAAATATGACTAAAGGTACCGTCACATGCGGCAATTTTGCTGGCAATTTGCTGGTTGTAGTGAAATCATGGACACATTGTTCCATTTGTACACAGCAACAAGCAATATTGCCACGTGTGCCAGTACCTTTATGATTTGTGCCAGATCAGAACCCCAATTTGCAGACGCTGCATTTCAGGGTGACTGCCCCTCATCCTCACTGAAGTGACAATTTGCATATTTCCCAGAGGAGCATTGTGGCTATAAGTCTCCTTATCTGCTTACCCGTCTCCTTATATTGGCAGGCAGATTCCTCTCCATGAGGAGAATACTTGTTCCCCCAGATCTCGTCTTAGCCTATTATACACCCATATCAGAATTCCCACACACTGCACTGATGAGGGGCAATCACCCCGAAACACAGCATTTACAGTTTGGGGTTCTGATCTGGCACAAATCCTAAGTCATATTAAAAGGCTTGTTAAAGAGTCAATTGTGACTGCAAGGATTGCTACCCTTATTGGGTGGCACTAGAGTTTTTCACTTCCTCACTGAAGTGACAATTTAGTTAAAAATATGGAACTCAATATATTTTATCACTAAAGTTTGATATATGTTTTTTTAAAGTTTACATTTTCCACTTTATTTTAACTTTGGTTAAATTATTCTCTAAAGATGATTCACTGCAAATCATGCGAACATATTTATTCTCATGCTATGCTATATATACAGAGAATATAAAAACTTTACACTCCCCTATTAAAATTGGCAGCTTTTTGCCATGTAAAAATATCATACCAAGAAGAACCATTCACAAATGTTTACGCATTTAATGTCACCCATATTCTGTACAAATTGATCCAAAATCACACTGAAACCATTTTGAGGGGAAGAATAAAAATAACAAATTAAAATAATGTGGATGTATAAGTGTGAACACTCTTTTATACTTGAGGATGTGGTTGTGTTCAGAATTAGCCAATCACATTTAAAGTCATGTAGTTCATACACATCTGATGTCCTCTGCAGAGATTCTGATTAACCCAATATAAAGTTTCACTGTTCTAGTAGGATTTTCCTGGCATTCTCTTAGTTGAATTTTATAGCAAAATCCATGGCTCGTACACAGCTTACAACACAGCAAAGGGGTCTCATTTTTAAAAGATATCAATCAGGAGAAGGGTAGAACAAAAACAATTACAATACATTAGATATATCTTGGAACACTTTGAAGGTGGCCATCAGGTGGCTTAAATTCAGCACAATAGTGACATTACCTAGAACTGGATGTCCCTCGAAAACTGATAAAAGGACAACAACCCTGGTTCAGTAGGCTTTCAAAAGGCCTATAGCAACATTAAAAGAGCTGCAGGAATTTCTGACAATTATTGGTTGTATACTGTATGTAACAACACTCCTGTGTATTTGTTATATGTCTATATACCATCATATCTATGGGGTTGGAGGCAAGATGAAAGCATTTTGATACCAGGAAAAGCATCTAAGCCTGGATCAAATCTGCCAGAATCATGTGGGAAAATGTGTTATGGTCTGATGAGATCAAGGCTGAACCAGGTTTTTGTCCATAATTCCAAAAGGTTTGTTTGGCACAAAGCCAACATTGTACATCACTAAAAGAACCCCATACCCACAGTGAAGCATGATGGACATATCATTAGGCTTTGTAGCTGTTTTTCGTCTGCTGGAACTAGAGTTTTATTGATGTGCAAGGGAATTATGAACAGTTCCAAATATCAGTCTATTTTGCAAAAACACCTTCAGACCTATGCTAAAAGGTTGAAGATGAGCAGGAATTTTCACTTTTCAGCATGACAACAACTCTAAGGATAGCTCCAAATCAACAGAAGATTGGATTCATGAGAATAAGGTTTTGGAATGGCCTAGTCTGAATCCAATTGAATATATATTAGTACCTTTACACGCCGCTACTGAGATGTAGAAACCGGCAGGTGTCGGAGACAATTGTACCTTTTACCTTAAAAAAACCGCGAAGTGGCAGCGTGTAATTCAGGTTGTACCTTCCTATCTCTTTGGATACCTGTCTTTCAGCCGTGCTGAAAAACAAGCAGGTATAACCCCTATGTTGGCAGCGTGTAATCGGGGCACAGGCATAGTATTTGAGTTACCTGGGGCGTGCCACAACGTCATGTATACCACGCCCCATCAGCTATCATTAGTGGTGGCTACTGTGTACCCATTGGCTGTTCCTACACAGGGCGGCATATTTAACGATCTGACCAGTCACAATACACATTTGCTATAGCGTCATGTATTAGCCTGCCTTCCTGCGCTGGCTGGCCAATCATGATGCTATTGCATTGTCCAATCATCGTACGAGCGTCTCGTAATCCACAACTCTGGCACGCCTATCTGTTGTCCCTGCTGCCCCAGGTCCGCCCATATTCCCTTGTTGTAGCGGCGTGTAAATCAGGGAAGGTGCTCCTCAGAAGGTAACCTGTGGCACCCATCGGCACTTCTGGGGAACGATAACACCTTCTGTGGAGCACCTTGTGGCGGCGTGTATATGCTGCATCAGGTACCGTTAGGAACCGATGAAAACGCACGCATGCACGTGCGGTGCCTACCTGTTGCTACCCTCGGTGGCGGCGTGTAAAGGTACCATTAGGGTTAACTTGATGAGGGTTCAGCACAAGAGATGCCCTTACAATTTGACATATTTGGAGCTACTATAAGGAAGAATGGAATTCTAACTGTGCAATGCTCATAGACTCCTACCCAAAAAGACTGTCTTACATTCAAACAGTACTTCAAGAAAGTATTCGTTTAAGGGTGTTCATATTTATGCAACCACATTATTTTAGTTCCTCATTGTTCGTTTTTTTTTACCCCTCTGAATGTCTCATCAAAAGCAATGTGTACTGGGGGGCGTGTCCTGGAGCGAGCAATGCCGGACGCTTAAACAGGGAGCTCTCCCAGCGGTCTCCATAATCAAGGGACAAAGCGGCACATAACGCGAGTCTTCCTCCCCCTTCTGGAGGCGATTCGGCCCCTTACCAGCCGGTGATGCCGCGGACGGGATCCAGAAGCCGTGGACCGTGTAAAAAGGTATCAGACTTCTTTTCCCCTGAGCGCCCGGGCTCTGCAGAACAAACACCTAAGATGGCGCCGACTAGAGAAGCAGCTTCCCGCTCTCCCTGCTCTCCCCACTCACAAAAATCACACACCGGTTCACAAAAGGACGGAGGTGAGCGCTCTCCCAGAGGGAGACAGGATGACTCCACAATCATTACATACGGAGCCGAGAGGTCTCCTGGGCGATTTACGTTCCTCCATACAATCTGACATTAGAAATATAGTGGGGGAAATAAGAGCAGACATGGCATCCATGAATGAACGAACGGGCCACCTAGAAGATAAGATGGCTGAATTCGCTGGGGCCCATAATGAGCTAGCAGACAGCTACCAAGACCTTTCACAGGACCTCAGAATTATGAGGGCTAAAGTTTGGGATTTAGATGACAAACTAAGAAGGAGCAACATAAAAGTGAGGGGAATAACCGAAGCTGAGGAAGATGAGGACTTAACTGCAACTGTACTACCTTTTCTGAAATCAATTCTCCCCACTGCTCCCTCAGCTGACCTAGACATTGAAAAAGCCTTCAGACTTCCCAAATCACAGAGAGCCCCCCCAAACGTCCCAAGAGACGTCATGGTTCACCTTACTTCACCCAAACTAAGGGACTCTTTAATGCACACGTTACGTAAAAACCCATTCCTGGATGGTCCTTACGCTACATGGACTCTCTTTCCGGATTTATCACAGGGTACCCTTGCTAGACGGAGAGATTTTGCGCCATACTGTGCTATCCTAAGAGACCGTGGAATCAACTATGCGTGGGGCTCCCCTGTCAATGTATCTTTCAGATACAAAGGAAAGCGTCAGCAATTTTCCTCTCCGACTAAAATGAAATCTGCCCTGATAGACTGGAGGCTTATGGTGAAACCTGGCCCTCCGCCAGACAGCCCAGCATCGCACAACAGCAATCGCTCAGCAGCGTCTCCAGGAGGAGGATCAGGACTGAAATGAAGATTAACCCTTGAGGAGTAGATTAAGCCGCTGGTATGACCTAGTCATATATCCCTGTCGGACTCTCAGATCTTCTAATTGTTTTCTAAGATCTGGGTGCTTATTTGGGGCATTTCACCGCCCCTTATTGTTTTCCCCCTTAGGGGCCCATAATTGTCTTTTTTCATAAATTGTCACTGTTTTTCTGGGCCCGACGAGTGCCTTCAAGAAGGCCTCTAAGTTAATTGGATTTTGTATCTTGTTAATCTATCATAACCACTTCTATCTGCTTTACTCTCTTCCTTACTACTATTCTCTCACTGACACCCCCACTCATTTCTTCCTTTTTTCATTTAATCACTTTACTATCTTAGATCTGTACACACACATATACCTTTCCACCTCAACTTCCTATCCTTTTTTTTTTTCTAACTTTCCTATTTACCACTCCTCCACACGTCATATACCTTTCACCTTCAGCTTACCCTTCCCCTCTCTACACTTCGCCCTTATTTCTTATTCTTCCATACCTATACTCACACTCTCTACAAACCCCTAGGCTATTGATAATTGCCTATACTAGGAACATATGCACACAGCTCTAATCTTGTTGTTTATTGGATTTTGATGCATTAGAAGGTAATACATATGATCTTGCTTGTTTTGAAATCTAGAATTACCTTTTTATTACCCTGTTACTGTCTTTTTCCCTTCCACTTCACGGCCCCTCCCTCCCCCTGTGATCATTATCCTTTCCTATTTTAGAGCTCTAACCTAATATAAGTCTCTGACTTTCTTGACAGTTTATATTTTAGTGAGCTTTTAGCTGCTCCCGGTCATCCGCCAAAATGAGTTTCCAATGTGCGTCAATCAATGTAAATGGTCTGAATTCCCCAAAAAAGAGGTCCCTGGTGTGGCAACAACTCACCAAATTGAAATCTGATATTATTTTTATCCAAGAGACTCACCTCCTTGAGGTGGATAATTTCAGAATGGGATTCAACAAATATCCCCTGCAATACTTCGCTAATGCCCCTACTAAAACCTCTGGAGTGGCTGTCTTTATCCATAAAGCATTGGCATTTCAGCTGAATGAGAGCGTGGCAGACCCTATGGGTCGTTATTTGGTGGTCCGGGCCTTAATCAATGGTAAACAGTACACTCTAGTGTCTGTATACGGTCCTAACACAAACCAACTAAAATTTATCCGCTCATTATTCAATAAATTAGACACATTGTCTAAGGGATATCTCCTGCTGGCAGGAGACTTTAATATTCCGGTAAACAAAACCCTTGATTGCTCGGCCCCTTCATCATGCCGGGGTGACTTGGGAGGCCTGCTGTACACCCACCATTTACACGACATCTGGCGATACGCCCATGGTGAAGAGAGAGACTACACTTTCCTTTCTCCTAGATTTCAAACATATAGCCGAATAGATTACTTTTTGGTCGGTGATTCCCTTCTCCCAAGGTGTCAAAAAACATCCATCGGACATATCACTTGGTCCGATCATGCCCCTATTCTACTACACATTACAGATGACCTACAAATTCCTACTTTACCGATGTGGACAATAAATGACCATCTCTTGACGACTCCGAACAACATAACGCACATTGACACCCAACTAGACCAATACTTCTCACTTAATCAGTCTCAGGACACTGACCCTGAAATACTATGGTATGCCCACAAAGCAGTTATGCGAGGCCAATTTATCCAGATGGCAGCTCGTGCAAAACGCAACCGTAACGAACAACTTGAAAGACTTACCAACAAATTATCAACCTTAGAAGCGTTATACAAACAAACTCAAACTCAACAAACACGAACAGATCTAGAAACAACTCGTAGAGACCTTAAAGCCCTCCTTCTTTATAAAGTAGAATTCAACCTCAAAAAACTTAAAGCGCGATACTACGGCATGGGCGATAAAGCAGGTAAACTCCTTGC
Organism: Allobates femoralis; assembly: GCA_033576535.1. Classification (NCBI taxonomy): domain Eukaryota; kingdom Metazoa; phylum Chordata; class Amphibia; order Anura; family Aromobatidae; genus Allobates; species Allobates femoralis. The sequence goes on along the minus strand of JARQOC010000001.1, from coordinate 554,359,104 downwards.
AAATAGAATTAAAAAGAAAAGAGTATCATCCAAAATAGACCACATCCTACATCCTGCAGGTGAAAAGATTAGACACCCTCTGAAAATTGCTGCCCAATTCAAAGACTACTATACTTCTCTGTATAACCTCCGGGACGACCCATTAACCCCACAACCAAATGAAGACACAATTCAATCCTTTTTAGCCCAAGCTAATTTACCTAAGCTGACTGCAGCTCAACTTTCTTTACTAAACGCCCCCTTCTCAACTGAAGAGATCACGTCGATTATCCGCACGACAAAAAAATCATCAGCTCCAGGCCCAGACGGGTTTTCTAACAAATATTACGCGACTTTCCAATCCAAACTGATACCTCACTTGCTCTCTCTTTTTCATATTGGAGAGACAAGGGACATATACGTCCCGAGGGTCTGGAGGCTACAATAGCCACAATTCCAAAACCGGGTAAACCCCCTAACTCCCCACCAAACTTCCGCCCAATTGCCCTCCTTAACGGAGATGTTAAAATATTTGCAAAACTTTTGGCACAACGTTTAGCGACAGTTTTACCTGACTTGATAGGCCCAGAGCAAGTGGGTTTTATCCCAGGGCGACAAGCCTCTGATGGCACTCGTCGTGTGATTGATCTACTGGAGGTCCTGGAGCGTGGGGGGGCCCCCAGTGCACTGCTGTCCTTAGATGCGGAAAAGGCATTTGATAGGGTGCACTGGGGGTACCTAGAAGCGGTTTTGAATAAATTTGGCTTAGTGGGTAACTTTAAGGCAGCGGTCATGGCCCTTTACTCCTCCCCAACGGCCAAGGTTAGAGCGTCAGGTTTTATGTCAGACTCTTTTTCGGTAACTAATGGGACTCGACAGGGGTGCCCACTCTCCCCACTAATTTTTGCCCTAATTATGGAGCCATTGGCTGCTAGAGTGAGACAAGACCCTCTTATCTCTGGCCCATGCTTGGGGGGGGTGGAACATAAAATTGGACTCTATGCAGACGACGTAGTCTTTATCTGCACAAATCTTACGAAGTCCATCCCTAAGATTATGAACCTACTGGAAGATTTTTCAACTGCATCATATTATAAACTAAACGTAACTAAATCAATACTATATCCCATCCAGATTCCTCAGACCCTGACAGAAAAAATCAAAGCACTCTTCCCATTTCAATGGTCCCCAACGGGTATCCCATACCTAGGGATAACGATCTCCCACACTAAAGAAATAATTCGACGTAATTACGAAACACTACTCCGTTCACTGAAAGAGGGCCTTTCAACACATAAACAACTAATTCTTTCTTGGGTCGCTAGAATCAACATCGTTAAGATGATTTACCTCCCAAAAATCCTATACTTTTTTAGATGTCTCCCTCTGCGTTTCCCAAAACGCATGATCACAACTTTACAGTCCACATTAAATAATTTTATTTGGAACTACAAACATCACAGGGTGAGCATGAAAGTTTTAACTCTTCCGGTCCAACTGGGAGGGATGGGAGTCCCAAATCTGACACATTACTATATAGCCTCACACATAACGGTGGCCTGTCAGTGGTGGGCTGACGCTCCCGGTCCATTATGGTTGTCAATTGAAAAACATTTTGCCCCTCAGGGTTCCACCAAATTACTACTGGAAATAAACCTACTGAGGTCTTTTGAAAGCCCTTCCTTGTTGAAATCTATGCGGACTTTGGTTTCAATTTGGCGAAAGAACTCTCACCCACTACTCGCTTTTCTACTAAAGTCAGTGTCTATTCGAGCAGTTGAAACTCTAGTGGGAGCTCTCTCTCTTCATCATTGGCGTTCTAGGGGCATAACCTACATTCATCAAATCTTAGACGATTCCAACATGAAATCCTTTGCTGAATTGAGAGACAGGTACTCCATCCCTAACTTTACATTTTATCAATACCTACAAGTACGCCACCTTCTAGACTCAGTGTCTTGGGTCCCTGTAGACTTATCAATGGTGGATGGCCGGGTACAGAGATTTTTTCGTTCCCAACCGCCGGGCTCACATGGGGTCTCCATTGTGTATGGTGCCCTAGCCCGACTTCATTCCCTAGAGAAAATGCCTTACATGACTAAATGGGAAACAGCTTTAAAAGAAAAATTCACTTTGACTCAATGGCAGGAAGCCTCGGTGCAAAGCTCAAAACACACAAGTTGTGTAAATCACCACGAACAGATTAAAAAAATACATTTTGAGTGGTATGTCACCCCAGAAGCACTGGCAAGATATGGGAAAGATATCCACAATTCGACTCGGACCTGTTGGAGGGGTTGTGATCAGTTGGGGTCTTCCCTCCACATGTGGTGGGACTGCGGGTTTTTACAAAGGTTCTGGCAAGAGGTGTCCATTCTCCTAATCTCCTTGACAGGGATCTCCTTTCAACTTAAGCCCTCACTGGCGATTTTGGGGCTGGGGTTGAAAGAATGGCCAACACCATTAAGACCAATTGTAACTAACACTTTATTGGCAGCGAGATTATGCGTGGCTAGACACTGGAAATCAAAGACATTACCAACCAAATTAGATCTATACGCTGCACTTAACCTTCATCTCCAACATGAGATCATGTTGGCTCATGAGGCCTCCCAACGGAATAAAGTTCTCGCATGGTGGGACTTATGGATAACGTCACCATATAATTCTGTTCAGATTCCCTCTTAAATTCTGGACACCTTCTGATTCGGCGGGTCACATTAGTCGCTAATATTGGCTTAATTATATGAAAACATTTTTAAACAAGAGCTCACTTTCCCCTCCCTTTCCCTCCCCCCCCTCCCCCACCTTCGTGTTATACCCACACTTCGATATGTTCTTATTTTTCTTTATCGTTTCTTTTTCACATTGTTATTTGTTTACTATGACTGTGTACTTATTTGTCAATTCTAACTATCCAGCCAATTTGAAAGACATAAGGAAATTAATAGATGGTTCACTACACATGGTATACATCTAAAATAACGATAAACTGTAATAATTATATATTCTCAACCTTGTCAAATGCTTTATTATGTAAGCTGTTTAAATTTGTCAATAAAAACTTATTGTTTCAAAAAAAAGCAATGTGTACTGTTATGGCAGGGTGTAAAAGCCTTGTTATGTTTTTTTAGATGAGATTTATTTCATGCCCCTACATTCACCAAATGGAATTGATTTATAGTCTAAATGGATGAGAAGGGCAAGTGATGTCATGTCGCTAGATATATGCCAGCTCACATGTTTAAGTGGAAGGTATCACGGAAGAGTGCTATTTATGGGTGTAGTACAGGTGTATGATACTCGACCACGTAAGCCGGCAAATACCTGGAGATGTGATGGCACCTGTTTCGTGAGAGAGCTGAGCCAGATTATCCTTTAAACCAACTAAAATTCACATTTAAAGTGTAACTTGCATGTTCGGTGCAGCAGAATGTCTTTGCCTTACTATTCCTCTATTGAACTTTATGAGCAATAAAGTCAGTTCAAGCCTCAGTGAGCTGATAACGTGTTCACTAATGACCAGTGAATTGGGAGAGCAGGATCACTCCAGGAGATGCACATTTGTCTGATAAAATATCTTATATTCACTTGTACTATTGATTTATGCAAAAAAAAACCTTACTTTGTAAAGTAACCTTTTATAAAAAGATGTACTATGAAATAGTGATGGGCGAATCCTAAATTACTCGGAATCGCTTGACTCTAGCGAGTCCGAGCACAGGACTCGCTACTCGTTGCGAGTCTAGCGAGTCCAATGTTAATGAATGGGGAAGCGAGTAATAGCGAGTAGTGTGAGATTTACAAATCGCAGATGTGTCTCGGAAGCTTCAGCCTGAAGCAATCCTAGTTTTGTCATTTATTTGCATTGGACTCGTTTACTTGTAAGTAATCGCTGACTCGCACAGATAAGATCCTGTCTCCTCTGTACAGGCTGCCAGCTCCAGGGTCCTAGAGCCCGCCTGCTGCCTGATGTAGCAGTGCTGAGATTGTTCTCAGTCTGCTCATTCCCTGTGTACAGACATGAATGTCTGTGCACAGAGATGATGTAGCAGAGCTGAGATTGTTCTCAGTCTGCTCATTCCCTGTGTACAGACATGAATGTCTGTGCACAGAGATGATGTAGCAGAGCTGAGATTGTTCTCAGTCTGCTTATTCCCTGTGCATAGACATCTATATTTATGCACAGGGGATGTAGCAGAGAGGACATCGCGTTTTGGACTGCGTCGGACGGAAGAGGATTTTTTTAATTAAAGATGGAGTCCCTAATGGCTTTTTTTTTATTTCTAATAAAAAATTTTCCTTGTGTTGTGTTTTTTTTTAAAACAATTTAATAGAAATTCATGGCGGTCATGTCTAATATTGGCGTGACCGCCATAAATTTCGGGCTTAGGGTCAGCTGATAATACAAAGCTGGCCCTAACCTCTATTATCCAGCGTGCCACCGCTACCAGGGCCGCTGGAAGAGCGGGGTTCAGCACCAGAGGATGGCGCTTCAATGAACGCGCCATCTTCTGGGGCGGCTGCGGGCTGCAATTTGCAGCGGGGGGTGCCCAGAAAGCTTGGGCATCCCTGCGCTGCGGATTCCAGCCCCCAGCTGCTTAGCTGTACCTGGCTAGACATAGAAATTGCGCGGAGCCCCAAGCATTTTTTTTTTATTATTTCATGAATTTCAGAGTCAGAGTCTCAGAGTCAGAATCTCAGAATTTCATGAAATAATAAAAAAAAAATGCGTGGGGCTCCGCGCAATTTCTATGTCTAGCCAGGTACAGCTAAGCAGCTGGGGGCTGGAATCCGCAGGGCAGGGATGCCCAAGCTTTCTGGGAACCCCCCGCTGCAAATTGCAGCCCGCAGCCGCCCCAGAAGATGGCGCGTTCATTGAAGCGCCATCCTCTGGCGCTGAACCCCGCTCTTCCAGCGGCCCTGGTAGCGGTGGCACGCTGGGTAATAAAGAGGTTAGGGCCAGCTTTGTATTATCAGCTGGCCCAAAGCCCGAAATTTATGGCGGTCACGCCAATATTAGACATGACCGCCATGAATTTCTATTAAATTGTTTTAAAAAAAACACAACACAAGGAAAAATTTTTATTAGAAATAAAAAAAAAAGCCATTAGGGACTCCATCTTTAATTAAAAAAATCCTCTTCCGTCCGACGCAGTCCAAAACGCGATGTCCTCTCTGCTACATCCCCTGTGCATAAATATAGATGTCTATGCACAGGGAATAAGCAGACTGAGAACAATCTCAGCTCTGCTACATCATCTCTGTGCACAGACATTCATGTCTGTACACAGGGAATGAGCAGACTGAGAACAATCTCAGCACTGCTACATCATCTCTGTGCACAGACATTCATGTCTGTACACAGGGAATGAGCAGACTGAGAACAATCTCAGCACTGCTACATAATGTCTGTGAGCAGGCGGGGTCTAGGACCCTGGAGCTGCACAGAGAAGACAGCTGGACTCGGCTCGCAAAGAAACAGCAGTTATCTGCGAGTTTCCCTGCTATCACTGGCACAGTAGCCAGTGATTACTCGCGAGTCTAATGCAAACAATGGCAATCCTAGTTTTGTCAGCGTTTCTGACAAAACTAGGATTGATATTGATTTGCATTGGACTCGGCGAGTAATCACTGGGAAACTCGCAGAGTACCGAGTCCTGCGAGTCCCTTACTACTCGCCGAGTAACGAGTCCTAGCGAGTAGATTCGCCCATCCCTACTATGAAATATATTTTGCAAAAGAACATACATTTGCACACCTACTGACCATCAATGAGTCTCTGTGAATAGGATCTACGGATGGCTTATCGATCTGTGTGCCATTAATGTAATTACTTCACTCTGCAGTTAGGATATATTAATATAATGGTGCTCTCCTCTATGGCTACAAAGGGCATAGAGGAGGATTGTTTCATTAGGCTCTGCAATCTGTATGAGAACACCGCTGAAATAATTGGAAGTTACACGTTCATTGATGTTGGGGAAATGGCGAGTCCCATTTTCTGATAATATTGAAGAAGTGACTGTTCTACTTTGAAAATAAATGTCCACTACCAAAAGTTACAGCGTGAGTGATCGCATTCCTGACCACACCAACCAAACTCAAAATTGTAATTTTCAAGAACCTTGTAAACTCAGTGGGACGGATGTATTCATACTGGGTCTGATTCATCAAAGCTTTTAAACCAGTATTTTCTTAAGTTTGGCACAACCGGAAGATGCACTAAAATGATGTAACTTTTAGCTTTCTTACACCATTTTCTCTTGCTCTGACAAGGTGGCTATAGTGACCGCCACTTGTTAATTTCATTTCACGTGGTGACCACACTATGCCACAAACCTTACTCTAGCTTGGACTGAAGTAGGATATATAGTGAGGTGCATTGAGAGGTACACGCCACAAATCTGGCGCTCCTAATTCATGGAGGGGCATACTGCTGCAGCACATCTCATCAAGATTGACATGATTAAATTATCACCTATGCAATACTCAGGAAATCCCTGAAAACATGAACTGATTGTGGCTCTTGAGGACTGCACTTGGGTAGCACTGCTTTACACCATTTACAGCACAGAATTTTCCTGCAATGTGGCATATTTATACAATGCCATGTTAACTGTTAAGTCACAACATTTTATTTCTGCGCTCCCCGCTGCCTGACAGCAGGATCCTCTGCTTCCCCCGCAGCCTCTCCACTCAAACCTAAGTTAGGATCAGGTGGGGAGTTGGTGGGGGGAGAGGAGGATCCTGCTGTCAGGGGACGGGGAAGCCAGTAGGGGGCTTCAGCATTATTTAAAAGCCAGCGGCTTTTTACCACCAGCTTTTAAACAATCAATTGGGGAATTGCAGGTTTTTCCTCTGCTGCCAAACCTCTTTATAGGGTCCAGCAGCAGAGGAATTGCATTTCCCATTGATTTACATTGGACTCGTTACTCTGCGAGTAACGAGTAGCCCGAGTACTCTACTATTCGACGAGTACCGAATAGTAGCAAGTAGACTCGCTCATCCCTAATGGTCCCTTTACACGCGGCTACATTTCTAGCTTATCCACAGGTAACTTACTGGTTGCAGTGAAATCATGGAGACATGGTTCTATCTTGTTGCTGTATACAAATGGAATAATGTCTCCATGATTTCACTGCAGCCAGTAAGTTACCTGTGGATAAGCTAGAAATGTAGCCGCGTGTAAAGGGACCATAATACAAACCTTTGCTTTTACTTATTCAATAAGAAGATACATCACTCTTTTAAAAAATAAAAAAACAAAACAAATCAAAGACAAATCGTAGGATAGTGGGATATTTAAAATCACTTATGAGTTCCACCTGATGTCAGGAAAAATTTAATATACACCATGTTCCAAATTATTATGCAAATGTTCTTTTTCTCTGATTTTCCTAAATGGTCGGTGCAAATGACAGTCAGTGTAATAAAAGTCATCACCCACTAGAGTATACATCTAATTTTATTGAAGAAATTTCTCAATAATAACACTATAATCTTCAAAATTAAAAAACCTCTAAATGCACTGTTCCAAATTATTAGGCACAGTAGAGTTTCTAAACATTTGAGATGTTTTAAAGAACTGAAAATGCTCATTTGTTGAATTTGCAGCATTAGGAGGTCACATTCACTGAAATAAAAAGCTATTTAACTACAAAACATCCTAAAGGTACCATTACACGCGGCAACTTTTCTAGGAATTTCACTAGCAAGTTACTAGTTGCAGTGAAATCATGGAGACATTGTTCCATTTGTACGCAGCAACAAGATAGAACAATGTGTCCATGATTTCACTGCAACCAGTAAGTTGCCAGTGAAATTCCTAGAAAAGTTGCAGCGTGTAAAGGTAAAGTCGCCGCGTGTAAAGGTAAAGTTGCCGTGTGTAACTGGCCAAGTTACATGTTAATATAGGAACCCTTCTTTGATATCACCTTTACAATTCTTGCATCCATTGAACTTGTGAGTTTCTGGAGAGTTTCTGCTTGTATTTCTTTGCATGATGTCAGACTAGCCTCTTAGAGCTGCTGTTTTGATGTGTACTGCCTCCCACCCTCATAGATCTTTTGCTTGATTATACTCCAAAGGTTCTCTATAGGGTTGAGGTCAGGGGAAGATGGTGGCCACACCATGAGTTTATGTCCTTTTATGCCCATAGCAGCAAATGACACAGAGGTATTCTTTGCAGCATGAGATGGTGCATTGTCATGCATGAAGATGATTTTGCTCCTGAAGGCACGTTTTTGCTTTTTGTACCATGGACGAAAGTTCTCAGTCAGAAACTCTATACTTTGCAGGGGTCATTTTCACACCTTCAGGAACCTTAAAGGGGCCTACCAGCTGTTTCCCAATGATTTTAGATGAGAACATAACTCCCCCACCTCCTTGCCGACGTTGCAGCCTTGTTGGGACATGGTGGCCATCCACCAACCATCCACTACTCCATCCATCTGGACGATCCAGGGTTGCTCGGTACTCATCAGTAAACAAGACTGTTTGAAAATTAGTCTTCATGTATGTCTGGGTCCACTGCAACCGTTTCTGCTTGTGAGCACTGTTAAGGGGTGGCCGAATAGTAGGTTTATGCACCACAGAATGCCTTTGAAGGATCCTACACCTTGAGGTTCGAGGGACTCCAGAGGCACCAGCAGCTTCAAATATCTGTTTGCTGGCTTGTAAGGCCTTTTTTTAGCAGCTGCTCTCTTAATCCGATGTACTTGTCTGGCAGAAACCTTCCTCATTCTGCCTTTATCTGCACAAACACATCTGTGCTCAGAATCAACCACAAATCTCTTCACAGCACAATGATTATGATGAGCCAAGGGCTCGGGGTACTCAGATATCGGGCCTGGGTTTGATGGATTTAACTGGGAAATCATGGGTTGTCGGGTTCCCGGTTCCATGCCCTGGCTGTCATTTGTTAGATGGGGGAATATTTACAATGGTAAAGGATACGTGACGCCACCTGTGGATCCCGGTAATTTGGATACTGGCGCTGCAGGCCAGCCGCTGAGGTGATGATGGGTGCAGCTCAGTGTGGTCCAGCTCCCCACAGGAGGAGCTTTTACCTCAGGGCAGCGGTGATGGATGTTGAGGGGGATGGGGGGAGTAGTTGCTCTTATCCCTCCGGTGAGATGCTGATGATGCTGAAGCCCTCCGAGCACCGGTGGGAAGAAAGACAGAGACCGATTCAACTTCAATGGCACTTTACTGGTACCGGTAAAGGTTATTGAAGACACAGTATATCCTGGTTTAACGGGTGATAGTTGGCGGCTCAGGGTTTCCCTATGGTGTCTCCAGATGTTCCATTCTGATAGTCTCTCGGGGTCTAATTCTGTCCTTCTCTCTGTTTAACCACCCTTGCAGTGTTCTCCCACCAGTCCCCTGGTCTCATACGGTGGAGCACGGGTTTTCCTTTACAGGTACGGATGGTAGCAGCAGGAACGCACTATTTCTCCCGCCACTGGAATCCAGACCATTACTCCTGTAATCTTGGACCAATTTTGGGCCGGAGGGGCGAGGTACCTTCTTGTGGTGCCTACAGCTACCCGGTTTTAGAGGGCCCCGGCTTGTCGGTTTGCGGCCAGAGATGAACCGCTGATGGCCTCGGCTTCTATGTTGCCGGTGTTCCCCAGACGTTACCAGTCAGCTCCAACCGGTGCTGGTCCATGTTCTACTGTCCTGGGACACCCTCCTGGAGATGGGTGGTCCCTCCTGTCACAGAGCTGTCAGGCGCATCCTCACTGACTGCCTTCCTAGCACTAGCTGACTAACTGTCACTCAAGTCTTCCTACACTAACCTAGGCTCCACCCCCTTTTGGACCTACTGACTAATCAGTCCCTTCTTCTAAAGTGGCCTAGTGTTGTGTGTAAATTAAGACTCCATAGTTTAAACCCTAAACCCACAACTACAGAGATGCCACATATGTTTTCAAAGTGTAATACCTTCCTGTGGCGCCTAGCCATAGGGGCGCTACAATTACGCTCAAGTTTTCGTGCAATATCTAATGTTTTCATCCCTTGTCCAAGGCATTGCACTATTTGTTGCTTTTTGGCAGCAGATACATCCTTTTTATTTCCCAAATTACTTGAAAACTGTAGCCTGCTTAATATTGTGGAACACACGGTTTTCCTTTTATTGGGCTCACCTGCCAAACCTAATTATCACAGATATCTGAGATTGATTTCAGTGATCCAAAGAACTCTGATGGTGGGGTTACACGTAGCGATATCGTCCCGATATCGCATACAACGCCGCGGGAGCGCGCATTTTGGGAGCACTTTTCCCGATATTGCATCGCCGGTTTACACGCTGCGATATCGGGAAACAACGTCCCTCCGATGTGTACGCCCACCAACCCAGTAACGACCATTTAACATGGGAGTTAATGGGTGAGGTGCGAGTACGCATCGGAGTTGGGCTGTCACACGCAGCGATGCTGGTACAACGGCCATGCGATATTGGGGAGTTGAATAGCTCTGCTATTCAACTCCGATATCGTTTTGGCATCGTTCCAGCATCGCGTTGTATGCTAAAACAGTACAACGCGCACACGATATCGGGTCCAACTCGCGACCCACGTGACTTTTTGTCGGAGTTGGGTCGGAGTTGGACGCCGACATCGCGGCGTGTAAACCCACCATGAGACACAATACCATCAATGAGTTTCATTGAAATAAAAAATCCCTACGGCACTTAAAACCAATTTACATAATAATTTGGAACATGGTTTATAATCCGTTAGAATTGGTACAGAAATATCAGAATTATCAGAAATAGCGGAATGTAGAGCCAATATGTTTTTTAGAGGAGCAAACAATAGAAGAGGTAAATAGAAAGATTGAATAGAGGACAAAAATACTATTTGGTGGAAGGATGTTGTTGCCACAGGGAACCATACATGTGGTAATTGTCCCTGTTTTTCATACATGGGAACAGATAAAATAAAAAAAGTGCAGAAAAGCCATGTTGTGCTCAATTTTATTACAATGATGTAATTTTGTGGTTTATGCGATATTTTGCCTACGTTTATCTTTTATGTGTGACAAATTATCTGCTCCCTCAATAAAAGGATTATAGAACCTATAAATTCAATAAACACAGGACTTGACAGTCTTAAATTAATTTAACATCCTCTGAAAAATCATGATGTTGACCTAAATATGATTACATATTATGAAGGGATCGAGGGTGTGATCAGAGGAAACCTAAAGTGGATAGGGATACATTCCTATTATGAAGAATATTGCATTTATTGACACTGACGCACTAGTGTTAATCATTACTGGAATAACCTTAGTGCTTATTTATGTATGGACTCTCCTAAGTGATATGATGTGTTAGGCTGCTTTCACACAGCGATTTTCTGTGATCCGTGGCTGTCCGTTGTAAAACTGACAGCCACGGATCAGATTTTGGCCCCATGTTATCCTATGGGCACGGATCACATCGGATTTGGCCTTATTGGCATCCGATTTTTGTCGGATCCGATCCTGGCCGATTTTTTGCTGTGCCCAAAATCGCAGCATGCTGCGATTTTTGGCACAGCGGGTCAGATCGGACCGAATTGGATCCGACCTGATCCACGCCAAATAACATGGGGCCTATGGAGCGCGGGTCCGAGAAAACAGCTGATGTCTCCTCGGACCCGATGTTAGTGCACTGAGCATGCTCAGTACACTAACACCGCTCTGTGCCATCTAATATCACTTCTGCAATGTATATTCATACATTGCAGAAGTGATATCCAGTTAAATGAAAGGGTTAAAAATAAAAAAATCATTATCCTCACCTCTCCACGATCCAGCGATGCCTCCTGCGCTCTGTGCGTCTAGGACCTGGCCTGACGTCACAGTTGAGTCACATGACCGGTTACCGCGGTAACCGGTCATGTGACTGTGACATCACGCCAGGTCCTGTTGATCAGAAGAAGAAGCTGGAAGCACCGCGGGTGTCGTGGAGAGGTGAGAATAATGATTTTTTTTATTTTTAAAGGCCTGGAAAGAGGGGAACAAAGGGGGCAAAAGAGGGGGCAAAATAGGGGGCAAAGAGGGGTCCGAAAGAGGGGGCAAAGAGGGGAGACAGAGGGGGCAAAGAGGGGGAGACAGAGGGGACAAAGAGCTGTTGAAAGAGGGGAGACAGAGGGGAGACAGAGGGGGCAAAGAGGGGGAGACAGAGGGGACAAAGAGCGGTCGAAAGAGGGGAGACAGAGGGGGCAAAGAGGGGAGACAGAGGGGGCAAAGAGGGAGCAGAGAGAGGAGGATAGAAAGGTGACAGGAGGAGCAGGGATAGGATCCAGACTGATGCTGCAAAATATCAGGATCGGATGCCTATTTGGCATCCGATTGCAGTCATCAGTTTGGATCCGATGCTGTCCGAGGGGAGCAGCAAAAAGTCTGATCCCCTCGGACAGCACAAAAACGCTGTGTGAAAGCAGCCTTATATGATAAAAACATACACTGATATACTGTGTTATACTAATTATTATAACCTATATTTCTCTTGCTGTCATTTTTTCTTTGTACATTCATGTTTTTAATGGTAGCAGTGTTCTAGCACTTGGATCAAATAAACAGATGTCCTGGAGGAGCAGTATTCAGGACTAGGAAGAAGTGAGTGTTAAGACTTAAAGGGATATCTGGGATTTAGAAAAAAAATATGTCCAAGCACTAACTACGTTACTGCTATGCTTGACATTGCTCACCGCTGGCACAGAACAGTCACAGCCCGCTCCTGCCAGAGATACAATGACTTCATCAAGAGAGCGGAGGTTTCTTTTTGACTCTGCTCCATGGAAGGGGTGGGACAGCTGACGTTGTGCTGATTGACAACCGCCTCTCTGCAATGTAACTGTAGGTGCCAGCTGTCAATAACCATGACTTTGACTGTGACGCCCATTAACAGAGCAGAGAAGCCCCTGCTCTGTGGATGCAACGTCAGTGGAAGCAGCAGAATCGCTGGCAGGAGCAGTCTTAAACCGCACTGTGTCAGCAAATAACGCCACCAGGGACAATAGGCACTAGGGACGGTAGGTAGCAACTCTCTGCCTGTTAGTGCTTAGGCACTGTTTTAAAAAAAAAATAATCCCTAATATAACCTTTGAGCAGCTCTTGTCCTCCTCACTGTGATGCTTTAGGAATAAGTAAAAGTTTTTTTAAGTTTTGGTGAAGGCCACAATTTATTTCTCTACTTTGGAAACTATTTATTCTCTGGACTTTTTGCTTTATTATTAATGAGCACCACTGAAGTATACGTAAGTGATTATGCTGAGAGCGCCAGTACTATTTTTTATGGAATTACTGCTATATCAACAATTTATAAAAGTCCAAAAATGTCTTTAAAACATTCCACTGTCTTTTAATCATTTACGCTAGAGGGAATATCTGTCAGACTGTGATGTGGGTTTCCAACAACTTGTGCAAGTGGTTAAATAACTTACCTTGGCTCTTGTACTGATCCTCCAATACAGTGAAACCTCTCAGGCACAGTTTTCCATTCCCGTGCCATTTTAACCATAGAACCAGCATCAAGGACGCCATAGCCGAATAAGTGGTTAAACTCCAAGCCAACTCCATTCCTTCTCCACTTATGAACCTCATCGTGAAGTTGGTTTCTTTTAGATGTCAGTACTGTTAGGTGTTGTAAATCTCTCCAGGTGAGACCTGGGCTATAATAACACAAAGTAGATTACAATATAGAAATAAAAAGATCGGAATATCTCAGAATACGTTCAAGAATGCATGACATATTGGGTTTGCATAGACTTCGACCTATAGAAAGCAAAGAACTCAGGTGTCAACCTCTATTTCTCTTTAAGATGAGGTGGAGAAAGTTTAGATATTCCATCTAAAGAACTCTTAAATATCTATTTATTTAGCCTATTGATCACCATGTACTAAAATTGAAAACTGAGACCCTTGGTAGATCATGGCCACCAACAGTTAACACTTTAGTCTATTGGCTGAATGACATGTAGAGTGGTTCCTTATATTGCAACATTTGTTTGAGGTCACAGCACAGTCATCTCATCAGTTTAATACTGTAGGTTGATAGCGTTTAGGGACATGACGACATGACAGGCTCCCTGTTATCTTCAGTGTTGCCTCGCAGTGCCTGAATTGGTATTTACAAAATCATAAACTAATATTGTTTAAAAAAAAATTAGGAGGAGTAAAAAAAAAACAAAGCATTCATTTACCAGCCATCCCAAGGGAAGGTGCATCTGGCCGTTTTCTCTATATCCGAGAACAATGATCTGATTATGGTGATCAGAGTACGATCAGAATTTGATCAGACTCTGATGAGAGTGAAATCTGTTTTTCTCAGAGGTGAAGAATGAAAAAAAATGTTTCTCTACCTATTCCATTCAGTCAGTTTGTCAAAATCAGTGTGTACATATATGACATCAGAGTGTGGTCCGATGTCTTTCACAGACCCATAGACCTGCATTGCCAATTTTGATCTGACACTCAGATCAATATCGGACATGTCACCTATTTTTTATCAGATGACTAAATCCAATTAAATAGTGGACATGTGCACAACCCCACTAAGGGCGGCTTCACACTGCGGTGTGATCCGGTCTGGGGCTGTCAGGGATGAACCTGACAGCCCTGGACTGGATCAGCACACAGAACTGGAAGCCTAATTTGCTCTCCGGTCCGGTGTGCAGCCACACACAGCTGCAGCCGCTGATAGGTCAGGACCACGGCTGCAGCTGCGTGTGGTCTATCACCTGGGAGAGGTAGGTGAATGTGATCAATGAATTAATAAGTGTGTATAAAGGATTTCAGGGTGGTAATATGGTCATTCCCCTGATGAAGCTGCCATAGGAAGGGGCAGCGATACGCATGGGGTCCTCTTTTTCCCACACTCATAAATCCAGCGACTGCTGGTACTAACGTATGGTAATATCAATTATATGACCGTTAAGTCCTATGTATTTATGTCACCCTAACCTCTCAGGTGATAGGGGCGCCTCAATTGAACTTGATTAACATGTAATGTCAACCCTGCAAGCATTCCACTTTGAATACTTTCCTCCCATATACCAGGGGGGGGAGGGGGGTGTTTTATGATACTCTGACTTAGAGTTGCACCACCTTAACCAATACTAAACTTGTTAAAATTGATGGTTATAGTCACTGAGGGGTGGTATTGAAATTGGAGAACTATCTGAGTGGCATATCAACCTAGGTTGTTCCTAAACCTGTAATAATATCTTAGCTTACAGGTACTATTTAAGGGTAATACATCTGTTGAACTTTATGTTATAGAGGTATAATTTGTATAGCTTCCCCTATACCTTGCGTAGTTTCCTCTTGCCATTTCTCACTTAGTTCTTAATATAACCCGTATTTAATTGAATTATATCAGGAGACCATAGCTACCCAGTGTCAATGTATATAATGAAATACTATTAAAATGTCTCGCTCAAATTGATATTCAAGTGTATCTATTTAAGACATTCATATTGATAATAAGGAGTTTCTTTTATACTAGGGGATTCTACTTAATGTGTACGTGTAAGGTACTTTATATATATTTTTTACCTGTCATCTTATATTGTGGGTGCCTTTAATACTGTGTCAACTCAGGGGGATTTGTATTGGTCCAGAATTGACTTACATACTAATCTTTGTATAATAGGGTTCCCTACTGGGACTCGGAAGTGTAGGTTGCTCAGAGGCTTACCTCCCGCCTCTGATCAGTTTACGAGTACGGCTATGTGCCATTTTAAATGTTTTTAAACTGTGTGACATGTTTTCCCTGGTAATCCTTGCACCTTAATAAAGATTTATTTATTTATTTAAATGTTTTTAAACTGTGATCCTTGCACCTTAATAAAGATCTATTCCAAGCGCAAGATTTCAAACTCCGACACTTAGATGCCGGCGTTTGCAATGCACACTGCTTCCGTCTGCCGTAGGGATGAAGTGACAGCGTTAACGCAGTGTTACCTTTCCATTAACACTGCGCTAATGCTGCCAAATTCTAAGTTTTAGACGGAATCCCCCTGAACACTAGGGTAAACGCTAGTTCGACTCTAGCCAAAGGCTGATCATTACAACATGTTTCTGGTAGTGTATCATACACAAACAAAGGAGATTCTTAAAGACCTCAGAAAAAGAGATGTTGATTTTTATGAGGACGCAAAAAGGTTACAAAACCATCTCTAAAGAGTTTGGACTCCACCAATACCTGGTCAGACAGTGTTAGCAAATGGAAGAAATTGCAGGCCATTTTTACTCACCCCAGGAGTGGTCAATCAACAAAGATCACTAATAGAACAATGAGCATAATAGTCTGCAAGGTTACAAAGGAACCCAAGGTAGCATCTCGGAAAACCAAAGGTCACTCTCACAGTAGCTAGTGTTAATATTCATAAGTCCACCATCATGAGAACATAAAGCAACAATGATGGCATGGCAATAATGCAAAAGAAACATACTGCTCTCCAAAAATAGCATTGTTACCTGTCTACATTCTTCAATCACCTGGACAAGCCAGAAGCTATAGCAACAATATTTTATGAATGATTAAAACTAAAATAGAACTTTTTGATTTGAAGGACAAGCGTTATGTTTGAAGAACGCAATATATCATAAAACTCTCAAACCATCTGTGAAATAAAGTGGTGGTAGCTTCATGGTATGAGCTTGTTTTGCTGCATCTGGGCCTGGATGACTTGCTATATAAGGTAGTTGGTCACAGCACATGGGATTGCTTGCTAGGCCAAACACTCCTCCAGCCAGCACCAGGACGCACGTCCACTCCGGAGAGTCCAATCCGGAACAAAACCAGACATTAAAACAAAAACGGACAGCGTCACAGACCTTTAGATGGTGCAAATTATCTTCATATTCTTTATTCCATGGTCAATTACAAGCGACGTTTCGACCACTCCTGTGGTCTTTATCAAGCTTTGTAAAAGCTTGCTAAAGACCACAGGAGTGGTCGAAACGTCGCTTGTAATTGACCATGGAATAAAGAATATGAAGATAATTTGCACCATCTGAAGGTCTGTGACGCTGTCCGTTTTTGTTTTAATGTCTGGATGACTTGCTAGTTCCCACTATTGAATTATCAAATATAGCGGGAAATTACTGGAAAAGATGACATCTGTTAGGGTACCTTTACACACGGCTACATTTGTAGCTTGTCACCAGGTAACTTACTGGTTGCAGTGAAATCATGGATACATGGTTCTATCTTGTTGCTGTGTACAAATGGAATCATGTATCCATGATTTCACTGCAACCAGTAAGTTACCTGGTGACAAGCTACAAATGTAGCCGTGTGTAAAGGTACCCTTAATGTGCGCAAAAGAATGTGGGTCATGTAGCAAATAAAAGATCCAAAGCACGCAAGTTGTCCTATAAAGGAATGGTTAAAGAAGAAAAAAATGAAAGTGTTGGAATGGCCAAGTCAAAGTCCTGACCTTAGAAATGCCGTAGGAGGGCCTGAGGCAAAATCTTCATAGGACAATCCCCCCCACACCCAACATTACAGAGCTGAAGGAGTTTTGTGCTGATGTACAGATCTAATCAAAGTTTACATGAAACATTTAGATGAAATATTAGCTGCATAAAGAAGTAATGTCAAATACTTAAAGCAAAGGTTCACATACTTTTGCCGCTCACAGACATGTGAAATCGATTCATTTTCTAGTCTAACATTTTTTACTTGTTTGTTTGATTTGATTCTCCTTATTGAAAATCTGATGTAATTTTAGGTCAAATTTAGGTAAAATTTTGAAAATATTCTAAAGGGTTCACAAACTTTAACGCTCTTCTGTTCTGTAGACTTGACAGATCCTCTTTAAGGTTTGCCTGTATCACATGCATGCATTTCAGCCTATTTACTGTCATATTTCCATAAGTCAGAATAACATACTTTGCCTCTAGGGCTAAGGCAAACACCCCAGCTGCTTCTGGTGCTGCTGCAGATGTTCCGGAATGACGTAACGTGCAGTTGCCATATAAATCCGTTGTCGCCTGAAAACACAAATTAAAAATTTATAGGTCACAAATATAATGAAAGTCATATGACGCATAACTCATTGGGATGCAATGAAATATTTATCAAGTAAAGTCCTTTGTAAGACTGATTTAATCAGAAAATTCCTTATCCCAAAGAAGGTCTGAATTTAATCTATCCACAGACCTGTGTCACTGAGCAAGATTTATTATCATCTTTGTTTATAGAATCTAATTACAAAAAATCTCCAAGGTAAAGCCATCATCCATATGTTATGCTGATTATAAAAGCATTCATAATAAAGTCCGCCATGCAAAAATGAAATGATCTCTACCGGTAAGAAATTATTGTAGATTGATTTCCATAGAGTCTTGCTTCATATTGATCATCATGCTATGTACAAGATTTGGAGTGTGACTCCTGCCTCGGTCATTACATCTTTTAAGGCCTCATTCAGACAGAGCGTTTGTGCTCTGTTTTTGTTGATTAATTTTGCTGCACTATTGGTTTGTGTTGCTTTTTTGCTCCGTTTTTGGGGGACACAGACAGACAGACACACTCACCTTCTTACCCTCCCTGGCGATCGTATGGCTAGTCCCAGCAAAGTCTTCCTTCCGGGCACTTGCAGGACCTGCGAGTAGTACGAGTACTTACAGGACCTGGCACCATGTGACTCTCAGATTCTGTAATTTGGTGCCAGGTCCTGTCAGTACTGCACCCACAGGTCCTGCTGATGCAGCGTCTGAAAATGCAGCGTCTGCACAGCAAATAGAAAATGACATTCACTTTTCTGGCAAATGCAGTGACTGATCATTTTTGGTGCAGTTTTAAAGAAAAATGCAGCACCAAAAATGGATCAGAAATGTCCAATGTGAACACAGCCCAAAGCTATAATCACACATTAGTTTGACACATCCTTAGTGCTGCCCATTTTTTTTCACAGACAGAAAATTAACCCATAAAGCTTCATTGATCCATACACACTTCAGTTTTAAATATGTATCTGTATGTCCAATACACGAGACTGAGAAGATGTTCTATTCTCGTTCGTTTAGTAAATCAGAATCATTCATTGAAGTCTTTGAGGATTTATGTAAAACATATTCTGTACCACCATGTTCCATGCATTTGTCGTCTGTAATTCACTGATCCTCCATAAAGAGTCAATGGATATTTGAAAGTTCAGCCACTTAATTTCCTTCAGTTTTATTGTTAGATATTAGATGTGAAAAAATGGAAGCAGAATTACCGAACTTCAGTGAGGAAGTAGACAAACTGACTTAGGATTTGTGCCAAATCAGAGCCCCAAACTGCAGATGCTGTGTTTCGGGGTGATTGTCCCTCATCAGTGCAGTGTGTGGGAATTCTGATCTGGCTGTATGAGAGGCTAAGATGATATCTGGGGGAATAGCTATTCTCTTTATAGAGAGCAACGAGGACACATATAGCCTCCTCTATAAATTGTCACTTCAAATCCTAAATCATAGGCCTGTTTCACAAATCCGTGCCTCTGGCATGTATGCAGTCCGTGCCGATATATGCCGGATACACGGACGTTCGGACAGCAATGTTATTCTATGGCCCCCCTTCACATGTCTGTGATACCTCACGGACCATGTCTCAATTTGCAGCAGATGAGTGTCCGTTTGCTCCACACGGCAACATGTCCATTTTTTACCGGCATTACGGCCCAAAATGTCCTGCACACGGATGTTCAATATGTGACGTCTGTGTGCACAGACCTAGAGCCTGGAATTGGGGCTTAAAAACAAGAATTTCATACTCACCTCTCTACAGCATTGCCTGCTCCTCTCACTTCCGGAGCCACTCATTAGACTCATCTAATATTCACTTCACTGAGCCCATCAGCGGACCCAGAAGAGAGAGGACTGGCAGCGCTGGAGGCAGGTGAGTATACAATGACAGGCTGTCACCCTTAAAAATGGCCTGTCTCACACGTTCATGTGTTGCACGGATGTGTGACACAGGCCATATTGAAAGACTTGTTAAAGAGTCAATTATGACTTTAAGGATTGCTACCTTTATTAGGTGGCACTAGAGTTTGTCCACTTCCTCACTGAAGTTACAATTTGCATATTTACCAGAGGAGCATTGCGGCTATAAGTATAAGTCTCCTCATTGCTCAAGGTACTTGAAGCTGCAACTGTCTCATTGCTTGTGCTGTAAAGAGCTATGCTGAAGCACTGCTCTGTACAACGTAAATGATCATCTCCTGTGAACGCCGGCGCTCAGCTAGCATTCCCAGAAAGTGAGTCATGACAATGACAGGGGTCATCCTCTGATTCCTTACTGTCATGACAACCCATTACACCCCATAATTACGTCATAGAGCCGGCAATGGGAATGGTGCAATTTCAGCTGGCTCATGCTAGATTCTACTGTCAGAGTTTTGACAGCGCTATCTGATGAGTTAACCAATTCCTATATAAACAACCCTGGAGTCAGGCCAGAATCATAATCAAAAGTGCTCTTTATTAAAAGTTAATACAATAAATGCAGCAATTAAAAGTAATGCCTCAGGCAGCACACATGACAGGAGACCACATGAAAACCAGGATGCAAGTATGGTAGTAAACAAAGAAATCCTATGTCTGGCACCACAAATTAGTGCTCAGTTTCCATATACACACCATACAACCAAGTAGTAACTGCAAATTGCAGCCCGCAGCCGCCCCAGAAGATGGCGCGTTCATTGAAGCGCCATCCTCTGGCGCTGAACCCCACTCTTCCAGCGGCCCTGGTGGCGGTGGCACGCTGGGTAATAGAGGTTAGGGCCAGCTTTGTATTATCAGCTGGCCCTAAGCCCGAAATTTATGGCGGTCACGCCAATATTAGACATGACCGCCATGAATTTCTATTAAATTATTTTAAAAAAAACACAACACAGAGAAATTTTTTTATTTGAAATAAAAAAAAAAGCCATTAGGGACTCAATCTTTAATTAAAAAAATCCTCTTCCGTCCGACGCAGTCCAAAACGCGATGTCCTCTCTGCTGCATCCCCTGTGTATAGATATAGATGTCTATGCACAGGGAATGAGCAGACTGAGAACAATCTCAGCACTGCTACATCAGGGAGCAGGCGGGCTCTAGGACCCTGGAGCTGCACAGAGAAGACAGCTGGACTCGGCTCGCAATGTAACAGCAGTTACTTTGCGAGTTTCCCTGCTATCACTGGCACAGTAGCCGAGTCTAATGCAAACAATGGCAATCCTAGTTTTGTCAGCGTTTCTGACAAAACTAGGATTGATATTGATTTGCATTGGACTCGTGCAAGTAATCACTGGGAAACTCGCAGAGTACCGAGTCCTGCGAGTCCCTTACTACTCGCCGAGTAACGAGTCCTAGCGAGTAGATTCGCCCATCCCTAGCTGCAACTCTTCCCAACTAATTTGCTACATAATAATATAAATGTATAAAATATTGAGTAATACAGTTGTAATTATTGAGGAATCTCCGACATAACAACTGTCTATAGAATGCTAAGACGATGAATACAAGTCACACAATGAGCTGAATGCTTCGTTTCAATGTTAGATCTTGTTTTTCCAAGCTAAGTAACAGCTCCAATGTAAAGCAAACGATATTTGGAGCGTTTAAATATTAATATTTTTCTCATCAGCCGGCAGGGAAAGCATCATTGGGCTTTCTATCATTTCTAATGAGTCCTAACAAAAGAACATCTGCTGTTTCTATTGTGAGCCTGGCGCTGGATGACGCCTCTGGGCACGCTCCAGCATTACAGTATTTGTACTTACCACTCCAGCTTCAGGATTCCTTTTCCTTCCATTACTGAATGTAGAGGCTAATGTTGAAGAGCAGCTTTCATCATAGAGCGCCGTCCGGCCATCATTTATAGCAGAATTGATAGAGATGGTCCACATGCTTGATGCGTAACCATCACAGTTACAGTCATCGTAGCTTCCACCATCCCCAGATGCCCACACGTAAATGCTGCCCTTCGCTCCACGACCCTGAAAAAAAAAAAAATGTTTTTAATAACATTTTAGAACAGTTGATCAAGTTGTTATTGTGGATATATGTGAAAATAATATCAGAATACCAGACCCCGGATAAATAGTATGGGAGTCGAATAATTGACAGATCAAAAGGAGCTCTAGGATGTTGTTCTGCATAATGTGCCCCTATGTTTACTCTAAAGGGGCTGTTCTGCACTGAGTATTATCAATCTACCCATCTCTCATCTTGTAATAGTTGTTTTTGAACAGTTCAATGTTGTCTATTGTATTTTTAATTTATATAAGTATAATATATGGTTTCTTCCTATCTAAATGGCATGATTCCACTTAATATTAAAGTGTACATATAATTATAGCAAAATATTTAAATGGGATGTCCCATAAACAAAGTTAATTTTAAAATTCTTTTCATCAATAGATCTTGAAATAATAATAATTTCCTCAATTGGTTGTGATTTTAAAAAAAATGTTCCTGTGCTGAGATAATCTTATATATGTGCTATGTACTATATAATGGATGTGTCTGACTGTACAGGGACATGGTCTGATCATACTACATCTCCTGTGCTGAGATAATATTATATATGTGTCCCTGCGATGTACTGTGTAACGGATGTGTCTGACTGTACAGGGACATGGTCTGATCATACTACATCTCTTGTGCTGAGATAATATTATATATGTGTCTCTGCTTTGTACTGTGTAATGGATGTGTCTGACTATAAAGAGACATGGTCTGATTATACCACATCTCCTGTGCTGAGATAATCTTATATATGTGTCCCTGCTATGTACTGTGTAATGGATGTGTCTGACTGTACAGGGACATGGTCTGATCATACACATCTCCTGTGCTGAGATAATCTTATATATGTGTCCCTGCTATGTATTGTGTAATAGATGTGTCTGACCGTACAGGGACATGTATGATCATACCACATCTCCTGTGCTGAGATAATCTTATATATGTGTCCCTGCTATGTATTGTGTAATAGATGTGTCTGACCGTACAGGGACATGGTATGATCATACCACATCTCCTGTGCTGAGATCATCTTATATATGTGTCCCTGCTCTGTACTGTGTACTGTGTAATGGATGTGTCTAACTGTACAGGGACTTGGTCTGATCATACCACATCTCCTGTGCTGAGATAATCTTATATACCGTATATACTCAAGTATAAGCCGACCAGAGTATAAGCCGAGGCCGTCAATATTACCCCTAAAACTGGGGAAACCTATTGACTCAAGTATAAGCCTAGGGTGGGAAATGCAGCAGACCCCCATCCTGGTATATTGCTCCTCATCACTGGTATATAACACCCCCATCACTGGTATATAGCAATCATCACTGTATACAGCCCCTCATCACTGGTATATGCACCCCATCATGGTAAATGAATAATAAATCATTCATTCTTACCCTCCGTCTTCAGTGCTGCGTCCTTCGATCTTCCTGCTTCTTCCTGCTTTTGCTGGCATCATGTTACTGGCGCAGCAGCGATGACGTCATCGCTACTGCACCAGTCACATGACGCCGGCAAAAGCAGGAAGAAGCAGAAAGACTGAGGACCAAAGGGCGCAGCTGTGACAGAGTGATGGAAGGTAAATATGAATGATTTTATTTTATGGTGTGCTGCAGCATGGGGGCATATATTGATCATAGGAGGAGGAGCATACATAGTGCAATGGAATATGCACCGCTCCCCCGCCCTGATGGACAGGGGGATGCAGTGCATATTGCATTGCACTAATAAGCGGGTCCACGTGACCGCCCACTCCTATTACAGCCTCTCCCCGCCTCCTCCAGCCCCCGATCACCGCTCCCCCACTCAGTCTGTACACCGTGACTTGAGTATAAGCCGAGGGGGGCACTTTTCAGTGTGGCTCCCCTGCAACCAGAGTGGCCACATGAGGGAACTGCAGCCAGGTAGATAGGAGACGGTTTGTGCAACAAACACCCTCAGCACACACACCCACAGGAGCACAACACCCAACCCGGAGCCTGGCGGGCAAGCGGTGGTATGGTTTAGAGGAAAGTGGGTGGGAAGGTAGGTCAGGTGGTAGACCAGTACAAAAAGAGAAACAGTAGTCGGAGGGAGTTAGTAGGCCAGTGGGTGATGAGAAGCCAAGACCAGGTAGACAGAAAGACACTCCCGGTGGGATAGGGCTCCCTGGAGATGCAGAATCCAAAGAGATGCAGATCCATGGAGAGAAAGCTCGTCCATAGCCTGCAGCCCATGAGAAGTAAGGACAGAGACCAGACCAGGTCCGAGGAGTACGGCAGCATTGACCAACTACAGGCGGGATATGTTTCCCTTGTTGTACCTGGCAGTTTCATGGGTCGGGAAGAGCCGGTGATCCCTTGCAAGACAGGGACACCTAAGCTAGGCTGGGACCAGAGTGTCGTCTCTGAGGGGGACTGCAGCTACACGCCGGCTCCTCAGACAAACCGACGGGGAACACTGATTCCAAGTCAGGGTTTCTACCACACGGGTTGGAGGCTCAGCAACATTATAGGACCCGGCTTGCCGCCCACACACATAGGGGGAAGCCATACTAAGGGACAAAGTTGCCGTCATACAACCCACAGGGAAGAACTGATGAAAGAAAAGAAAGCCGGAAAGGTTGCAGAGAGAGTGAGGGGTTTCAGGAAGCTAACCTGGCTGCAGAGAGTTCAGTGTGTCCGGAGCTACCTGTGTAAAGTGACTGTGTGAACTGTACTGTTTGAATTGAAGAACGTGCCAGTAAAACACGGTGAATCCTGCTTCAGTCTCCCGTGTATGATTCCCGGTATACAGAACTGTATTTTACCTTTTCACCTGTCAGGAGCTGTCCCAACCCGTGGCGGGCTTATCCACCTTGCTGCAGCATCCATCCATCCTCCTGACAGAAGTACACTGCAGCGGTGGTCCCCTTACTGACCACAACCCGTGGGTGGCGTCACGACAAACATCCCCTGTAAATATTCCCATTTATTGCGGAACCCAGGACACGGTCCGGACCAAGACCACCGTGATATCCCCAGCAGTACCCTGGTCCGGCACCGAGTACCCCATCCCAGTGGGCTCCACATCAGCAAAAACAAAAATTGTGCTGAAAAACTCGGCTTGTACTCGAGTATATACGGTATGTGTCCTGCTATGTACTGTGTAATGGATGTGTCTGACCATACAGGGACAGGGAGGACACAAAATAGTATACAGACATTAAAGTACAGTGTCACAAATAATTCTTTCTTTGAGCTAAAACATTTCCCTTCCTGTTTTTAAAAATGTTTTATCACACAAAAAGAATCATCTATGATCCCACTGGGGGATTTACTTGATTTCCCTGCGGTCTTGTCTGAGCCCTGAGAAAGTTGGACTCCCCTGAAAGCTTTTATGAAAAAAGATTGTTCAGTTATAAATTGATGATATATTATCCTAACCTAAACATATAAAACACGATGTCTAAGGTGCCCCAATCATCAACTTTGGTCCTGGATTCGGTTTTGGCTTCACACAGGCTTGTGGCTGGCTGACTGCTATACATTGGATGTTACACAATGCGAGACACAAACTTGAAGTAGAGTTACCAGGACCTGGGCCTGATAGCTTTACGCATCTGCACAGGGTCTTTATCAAGTGAAGGAAGCTTTTGGAAAGTAAACCAATTATATGAGTTCTTATAGAATGTCTTTTCAATTAGAATTATTTTTATTCCTTTTTACTACATTTCTTGTTCAAAGAATTTTATTGGAATTTTCAATCAAATTTAACAATATGACAAACAATTATCGAGTGTACAGAAAAAAAAAAGAAAGTATTCAAAGTATTAAGAAGAGAGTCTATTAATATATAAGTAATTAGTAAAAATAAACAATACCTTAATATAAACATAAGGTCTAGGACTAAATTGTCTATTGTCAACTTAGGCATAAGGGGAGAAACAATGGGAAGGGAATAAGTATAGGTATTTAGCAGAGTCCAATTAAACCAAGAGTCTGGAATAGTTTTGAATTAACTAATAAACAGTTGGGGTTGGAAAGGTAGAGAGTTCCTAGAGGAAAAACATAGATTCCAAAACATCCATTTCTTATTATATTTTTCATAAGATTATTCCTCATCGAAAACGTAAATTTGTGTGAATTGTGAGTGGCAATAGTTTCAATTAAGATGCCAAACAGAGGGGGGTCTGGATTCATCCACTTAGCTGCTATACATAATTTAGCTGTCAAAAGTATGTGGACTACAAGAGGTCTAAATTCCCTAGGAAGGGAGTTGATACCAATAAGCAGGAGAGCCAATTCGGGAGATAAATCAATATCTAGGTTGGTAATTTCATTTTAAATAATACGAACTTCTCCCCAAAATGTGCTCAGAGAGCCGCAATCCCAGAATATGTGTAGCATAGTCCCTAGATTGTTGCAGCTCCTCCAACAGAGGGGTGATAGATTATCTGAAAATTGATGAAGTCTAATCGGTGTAAAATACCATCTTGAGAAGGTCTTGTAGTAAGTTTCGATAAGTGAGGAACACATAAGACTTTTATGAACAGTTTTGATCGTGTCTTCTAAAATGTTAATGGAGAACGAGATTTTAAGTTCTTTTTCCCACTTCTCTAAGTTGGAGTTTTTGTCAAAGCTTGAATCTAGGTTGAATTCTTTATAAATGATTTTAGTTGACCAAAAATCTTAGATTGAGGGAATCTGAAGAGTTGGGCAACATTAAGTGGTAGGAAAAAATTTAGTTTGTGTTTGGTATATAAGTGGTTAATTTTTTCCAATGTAAGTGATTCTACATCTTTTAGATTATACATGGATTTGAGTATTTTAAAGAGAATAACTTGTTTTTCCTTGTCAAGTATGTCAGAAATATAATTGATACCAGAATTTTTCCAAGAATGAATTTTGATATCTGGAGAAATTGAAGAAATAATCTCCAAAGGTGTCGAAGTTGGATGAGAAGCCGAAGATTTCGTAGCCAAACATCTCCAAGATTGTATGGTAGATTTGATTGTGGGTTCTTTTGGGAGTCACTTAGACTTATCACATAAAAAAGAGAGAAGATATCATCTGAGATTTCCCTTTGAGTGACTCATCTCTTCAATTTGAATCCGTCTAGGTTTGTCTCCTTCACTACACCACATCTGGCTAAGCTTTGCAATAGTTGCTTGATAGTACGCGGAAATATTGAGCACCGCTAAACCTCCATTTAATCTACTTTTTTCGAGGGTGGACATTGAAACCCTCGGTTTCTTTTTACCCCATATGAAAGTGGATAATTGAGATTGAACTTTATTTAGCCATACTTGTGGAGGGGAATAGACCTGAATATGTATAAGATTTTAGGGAGAATGAATAATTTCTAGGATTCAATTTTGCCCAGCCAAGTCAAATCAGTTTTACATATGCGTTGTAAATTAGATTGTAAGTCTTTATAAAGCATTTTAAGGTTTGTATCAAGTGACTTGGAGACTGTTTTGGTGATTAATATAACAAGATAGCTTAAAGACTCATTTTCCCAGGAAAAGTTATTCTCCGATTTAAGAACTTTTAAAAGATCATTTTCTAAGTTCAGGCCAATGACTTGTGTTTTATTAATGTTCATTTTATAGTGGGAAATACTTGAGAACTCAGTAAATGTAGAGAGGAGATTTCGAGTAGAAATTATTGGATCAGTTAATGTTAAAATAATATCGTCCGCAAATAAGCTTATTTTGAATTCTTCGTGGTTTAAGTGTAATCCGCTAATTAGAAGATTTGTGTGGATTTTTTCAGCTAAAGGTTCAATGAACAAATCGAAAAGGGAAGGTGAGAGTGGGCAACCTTGCCTTGTTCCGTTCAAAAGTAGGAACTCGTTAGACAAGTGGTTATTTATGAGTATTTTTGCAGAGGGATCTGTATATAAGGAGAGGATAGAATTGAAGATGTGACCCTGAAAACCAAATTTTTTTAGGACTTCAGATAAGTAACCCCAGTGGACTCTGTCAAACGCTTTCTCTGCGTCGACAGGGACCACCAGGACGGGGGATTTAGTTTGCTCAGCATGTGAAATTAAATTCAGGATTCTCCTTGTGGCGTCTGCAGAATTTCTATTCCGAATAACACCTACCTGGTCATTGTGTATTAATTTGGGGATAATCCTCTGGAGTCTAGAATTGATGGCTTTGGTAATAATTTTTAAATCTGTGTTGAGAAGTGAAATGGGTTTGTACCGTATATACTCGTGTATAAGCCGACCCGTGTATAAGCCGACCCCCCTACTTTTGCCCCCAAAAACTGGGAAAACTTATTGACTCGCGTATAAGCCGAGGGTGGACTCCAGCACAGGTATACAACCCCCAGCAGTGAGGTATACAGCAGCCTCCCCAGTGGTAGTATACAGCAGCAGCCCCAGTGGTATATACAGCCCCAGAGGTATATACAGCCCCAGTGGTAGTATACAGCAGCCCCAGAGGTATATACAGCCCCAGAGGTATATGCAGCCCCAGAGGTATATGCAGCCCCAGAGGTATATGCAGCCCCAGAGGTATATGCAGCCCCAGAGGTATATCAGCCCCAGAGGTATATGCAGCCCCATATGCAGCCCCAGAGGTATATGCAGCCCCATATGCAGCCCCAGAGGTATATGCAGCCCCAGAGGTATATGCAGCCCCATATGCAGCCCCAGAGGTATATGCAGCCCAATATACAGCCCCAGAGGTATATGCAGGCCCAGAGGTATATACAGCCCCAGAGGTATATCAGCCCAGAGGTATATACAGCCCCAGAGGTATATGCAGCCCCAGAGGTATATGCAGCCCCATATAGCAGCCCCAGAGGTATATGCAGCCCCATATGCAGCCCCAGAGGTATATGCAGCCCCATATGCAGCCCCAGAGGTATATGCAGCCCCATATGCAGCCCCAGAGGTATATGCAGCCCCATATATGCAGCCCCAGGTATATGCAGCCCCAGAGGTATATGCAGCCCCATATGCAGCCCCAGAGGTATATGCAGCCCCATATGCAGCCCCAGAGTATATGCAGGCCCAGAGGTATATACAGCCCCAGAGGTATATGCAGCCCCAGAGGTATATCAGCCCAAGTATAAGCCCCAGAGGTATATGCAGCCCCAGAGGTATATGCAGCCCCAGAGGTATATGCACCCAGAGGATATACAGCCTGCAGCCCCAGAGGTATATACAGCAGCTGCAGCCCCAGAGGTATATACAGCAGCCGCAGCCCCAGGGCTGTATACAGCCGCAGCCCCAGGGCTGTATACAGCCGCAGCCCCGGAGGTATACAGGCCCCCCATCAAGTTCCAGGGCCCCACCCCTTGCGCGCCAGCCTGTAAAGGAAAATCATACTTGCCAGTGTCCAGTCGCGCCGTCCGCAGCTGCCGACACGCGATCCCGGGCTCCATTCAGCGTCTTCCGGTTTCCGACTTCCTGTGGTCGCGGGCAATGACGTCATTGCCCGCGACTACAGGAAATGCGTAAGACGCTGAATGGAGCCCGGGATCGCGTGTCGGCAGCTGCGGACGGCGCGACTGGACACTGGCAAGTATGATTTTCCTTTACAGGCTGGCGCGCAAGGGGGGGGGGGCCCTGGAACTTGATGGGGGGCATGTATACCTCCGGGCTGCTGCGGTATTTATTTTATTTTTTTATATACTCGCGTATAAGCCGAGGGGGGACTTTTCAGCCCAAATTTTGGGCTGAAAAACTCGGCTTATACGCGAGTATATACGGTAATTTGAAACAAGGTCTTTGTCACCTTTATTTTTTGGGATTACAGAAATAATTGCTTGAAGCATTTCCATTGGAATAGAATCATTGCCAGTAGCCAAAGAGTTTAAAAGTTTTGTAATATAAGGGTATAGGATATCTCCATTAGTCATATAATATTCGTTTTGGAGACTGTCTGGGCCAGGCGATTTACATTTCTTAAGTGAGTTTATGGTTAGTTGTATTTCTAGTTCTGTAAATGGCTCATTAAGGCTAGAAAGATCTTCTTTGGATAGACATGGGAGTTTGATGTAGTTTAAAAAAGATATGATTTTATCTTGTGAGGGATGAGGCTCAGAGTTATCATCTTTGAGATTGTATAGGTTTTTATAAAATTCTGCAAAAGTATTCGAAATTTCTTGTGAGGTTTTTAAAATAGAGTTGTATTTGCTTTTTATTTGTGTAATGTTCGTTCTAGATCTACAAATCTTTATTAAGTTTGCAAACAGTTTAGAAGGTTTGTTCATGGTGCAGTAAAAATTAGACTTATTAATGCGTGAGACTTTATCAAAATCCGAGGAGAGAAGAGATTTAAGTTCAACTCGCAGTTTAAGTAATTCCTTACTTTTCTCTATTTTGGGATCACGTAGGATATCTGATTCTAGAGTGGAAATTTGTTGAATTAAATTCTTAGTATCTTTTAAGAGAGCTTTTTATGTTGTGAATTCATTTGGATCAAAAGTCCCCTCATTACTGCCTAATGGGCCGCCCAGAGAGTAAATCAAGGCACCTCTCCACTATCATTCTCCTTGAAGTAAAGCTTAAGTGATTTTTGAATTTCAGCTTTAAATTGATGATGGTTAAAAAGAAAGGAGTTGGCTCTCCAAAGAGTTTGGTTGTTGTTGGGGAGACCATCGGCAATTTCAAAGACAACAGGGGAATGGTCTGACCAGGTCCTAGGGAGGATTTTAATAGTTTTAACTTTCTGTGAGGAGTAGATATTGGTGAGAACTAAATCAGTTCGGGCAAAAGACCCATGCACATTGGAAAAATGAGTGAACTCCAGAGAGGAAGTGTAAACACATCTGAAAATGTCGTAGAGTTCTTCTTTTTGAAAAAGAGGATCAAGTTGTGTATTTAAATTTCTGGACTTGTTGAGAGAGTCAAGAAGGGGATTTGGAATGGCGTTGAAATCACTGAAAATAGGAAGTGTACCTTTTTGATAGTTGTTTACAGTTTTGAAAAATCTTTTAAGAAAAGTTATCTGTCCATTGTTAGGAGCATAGATATTGGCGAGTGTATAAATAAAATCATTAATCTTGCAAACAAGGATTATGAATCTCCCTTCATTGTCTTTGATGACCTCAAGTTCCTCGAACTTTAGTGACTTTTTAATTAGAATAGCTACGCCTGATTTTTTTTTCAGTTTGACGATAAGTAAATATGAGGGAATTTTTTATTACTAAATTTTGTTTCCTGCAACCCAGTGACATCGACGTGATTGGTTGCTAATTCTTTCCAGACAAAGAAACGTTTTTTGGGAGAATTAAGACCATTGGTGTTGGTGGACACAAATTTAATTGTCATTTTGTTTAATGTAATGACGTTACTAGAATATGAGTAAGGAGGAGAGAAGGGGAGGTAAAAAAGGGGGGAGCATTGGGTAAATTACACAATAAACTATTAATGAATGTTTTTAGTAACACAGAGTTTAGTTGAACTAAAAATAAATAAATAAATAAAATGTTGATATAAACTACGTTAATCAACAGAATTCTTTCAGGAAGAGTTCAGTGAGAACAGATCTTGTACTTCCTTTTATGGATAAAGTTAAGGCCTTTGGTGCAGATTTATGATCGAAGTAAGCAAAGTGAACTTATTGAGACAAGTCTCATCTCAGCTGTTCAAGTGCAAATCTCTGAGAATCCCCAGGCCCTCGTTTGGATCTTCGATAGTGATTGTTTTCTGTTTATGGGTAAATATGACACTGGAAGTAGGACGACCGCATCTATAGATAATTTTTTTTGCTCTTAAGACCTTCGTAATCGGTCCAAAGGCCTTCCTTCTCAACATAGTGTCTCTTGAGATGTCTGTAAAGACTTTAAGTTTCCCATAAGGTGCAGGAAGAGAATTGTTCTGTCTGATGTAGTAATTGAGTTTATCCCGGGTTTGAAAGAAGGTAAATTTGACAATTACATCCCTGGGAACATCATCTGGTAGGCGCAATGGTTTAGGCAATCTATGAGCTCTTTCTATAGAGTATTCAAAATCTGAAAGAGAAGGGATCGTCTTTTTGATTAGGTTTTTTATAAAGGGAATTAGAACATAATTTTTAACACTCTCTGAAATCCCTCTAAATTTTAGGTTTGATCTCCGATCTCTGTCTTCCCTATCAATAAGCCTATTTCTCAGGATGCTGATCTCTTCTTTCATTTTACGTTATTCTTGTTTAGATTCTTTGAATACAGATTTTAAGTCAGTTATGGCTTGTTCAGATCTATTGACTCACGAGGTAATTGAGGTTATAGAAGTTTTAATTTCATCAAATTGTTCTTTGATATCATCTTTTAATGTAGTAGATTTTTTTGTCTGGCTGTACTTCTGAATTGAAAATCTGCTTCAAGATCATTTCCACTCCGAGAATCTGAATTCAGATTGGCATGTGTAAATGACTCCATTTCTTTTCTTTTAGTACTTGATTGGGAGGATTCAAACATCATATTTTCTTCTGATAGTGAGTTCCAATCATCAGAAGGAAGTTCTTTTGAGTGGCTGTCTTTTTATTATTGATATGATCTGGACTAGTTAAGGGGTTGCAAGTTTACTTTTTGGAATAGATTTTTTATTTTCTACCAAAACGTCAGCATGTTTAAACTAGATTTGATTTTAGGTGGCATCTTTGCTTAGTTGAGAAAGGAAGTGAAATATGCTAATAAGGTTGTAAGCCTAGAATATCCAAATTATAGATAATTAATAAGTAAGATAAAATAGTGACCACAACCTAAACGAATTATAAGGAGTTCAAGAAGAGGAGATTATATGAACCTGTATAATGAATAATTATGTGCAAGAAGTTCTATAGTAAGATGATTACATAAAACTCTGTACAGATCACCAAAAGGTTATGTTTTTGCATAAGTCAAAAATAAACTAGACAGAGAATTGAGATAAAGTCACCACACGTCAGCAAAAATATGTAGTACTACAAACAACCCAACCACTCACATGTAACTGATTGGCACAATTGTGGACTATTCAAGTCAAAATTCTTGACACAATATCTATTGATCTCTTTCAGATTACTATTTTATGCAGATAGGATAAATGAGGGGTCATGTGTTAAAATCAGGTCAGCTGAAGTAGCATCCCATCAATAACCTAACCTGACCTGATCATATCCCACCATCAGGTTCCAGTTGCATCAAATAGACTATAAAGTAATGGATTAAATATGCAGCCTAACAACGTGCCCCAAGGTGACAATAACTACTAATACACTAACAGAGCATTCAAAGCTCCTCTTGATCCTGGTCTGCGAGGCTAGATAGCGGTGGGGGCCTGAGAAACCCACTTGCTAGAAGGGATCTCTTCTCTCCAGCTTGCACCTTCAGTCCAAAATCAAAGATGTGCCTGCCACACTGAGGATCTGCGTTGGCTCTTCTATCAAGCTTTGCTGCCACTGCTGTAGTCTTCAGTAGGGGAGGTCCTCGCGTCACAGGGCGCCGTCATCAAAATCTGGGGACTTAATTCTAAACTAGAGATCCCTCCACCGGCCGTGCAAGTAGTCCCTCGCTTCTTTGCTTTCATAACGGCGACACTGGGGCTCACAGACTCCACTCTGAGTTCCACGCAGATCACCCGCAACTGCTACAGCAATGAAGCACCTCCGGATCAGCGGCACCACTAAGTTGAGTGAGGGGATAAGCAGGGAGGGGGCACTCAATGGAGTTCTGCTTGTCAGAACTTTAAGTCACAAAACATAAGTGCACTAAATGTCCGTAGTAGGTAGGGTTTCAGAGGACCGAGGCTCCGGTCACCAGGAGACTCACAGTCACAGCGGGAGAGATGCTGGGTAACAACCCAAAATGGCGCCAAGTCTCTTACCGCTGAGAAGAATAGAGGGTCCGTCAGGCAAACTGTATATTCCCCTAGCAGATCTAATAAAACTTGCTCATGAGGATCTTTGTTCAATCATCATTCGATCAAGTTGTTAAAGATGGAAATTTTTGTCTTTAAAAAGACATAATTCCATCGCTTATATGAGAAACACCAGAGCTCCTGTAATGTACGTCTACTACATAGGGCTTCAGGCCACACCTCATTTACTACATTTTTTTTGCCTACATAAAATTATGTATCAGTCAGGTCATATGACCCCAGACCCCAGACCCATTGAAGCGTGCCCTTATTTAAATGTTGTGTCTATTTATAACTACATTTGTGAACTGAATGCACGTTTTGTGGTTTGTGATGATGAAGACGATTTTTCTTTAAAATATGTTAACTAATAAAACCCTATTCAATATGCCTTGACTCCGGTTGATCACTGGATCTTCAGCAGCGTAGATTTGTACCAGCGTATCTCCTTTGGTTTACAATAACCTACAGTGATTTTCTGCAGCAGCCTTCCACACATACGTGCCACAAGCGGTTGTGCTTTCACATCTGAATCAGCTGAGCACAATTGCTTATTGTTTATTTGTTTTATTACATAGATAAGACTCTATTTGCGCTCTTGTCTTTTCCAGCCAATTTGACTTAAAATTAGCAAAGTGACTCACACTCCATATATGCTTAAATATACTTTATATATAATATATAAATATACAGTATATATTATTTAGATATTTGTAAATTTGTTTTACAATCAGTTGCAATTACCTTGTTCACCCCATCTGCCATGGCCTGTAAAGTTAGTTCTCTTGGTCCATCCACCGTCTTGCCATCATCGGTTGGCCCCCAGCTGGCGCTGTAAATGTCTATTACCTGCGGCATGTGACTGATAGACGAAGCTTCAATTATGTCAGTCATAAAGGGTTGATCCAACATACGGATTCCTGTTATTAGAAAAGTTAAAGTTTTATCATATCATTCTATATGAGAAATTATTTAACGGGAGCCAACCACCAGGATTTACCCACCTGTAAATTAGTGACTGACGTGTGCAGCATGACATCACTATTTGGGTTTCTTGTTATTCCTCCCCTGTGGACTTCTCTTTCTGCTGTAAGTCAATTCCCCCACCTCCCCAGATGAGTCTGGATGGTACGGCTTACAGCAGAAACACAAGCCCACAGGGCAGAGATAGAGAAAACCCCCGAAAAGTGATGTCATGCTGCTCAAGTCATTCCCCTGCTGCAATGATTTTCAGGTGGGTAAAGTCTGGTGGTTGGTTCCCTTTAAAGGCATTGTTTAAATATAGTAGCTACAGATCGTCATGTGATGCTCTTGTAATTGCTGCAAAGCTCAAAGTATGGAGGGATCCCTGCTTGGTACAGGAAATTTGGAAGGGAGTGGGTAATCAACAAGAATTAAGCTACATGAACCAGAATGGTGGACCGAAGAACTAAATCAAATTCATGGTTGTCAATTTGTACAGGCAACTATTTCTATGCGTATTAAGGTTGTGCCAAAACTCTTTGCACACTTTAAATGTGTAGTTTGAAGTCTGGGATTAAACTAATGATGAAGAATCCCA
The DNA here is from genome assembly GCA_033576535.1 of Allobates femoralis. NCBI lineage: Eukaryota > Metazoa > Chordata > Amphibia > Anura > Aromobatidae > Allobates > Allobates femoralis. Next base: position 554,323,751 of record JARQOC010000001.1, on the reverse strand, counting down.
ACACCAAGCACAAGTGCCCCTCCAAAACCATTCGTCAGAGCTCCAGAGATTTGCCAGCTCTTCTGGCAGACTTCTCTGTATCTGGGAAACGCCTGGAAATCCTGAGAAAATTCTTGAGTGACCAAACTGTATTAATAGGCTATGATGCATGCTTTACTTTATAGAAACGTGTCAAGAAAATATGGCATTAAAATGATATATCGATGACATCTTTTATTGTTTGCATTTACCACCATGATACATGTGTATCTCAATGAATTAGAATATCATAAAAAAATATTTTTTTTCTCCGTAATTCAATGCATAAAGTGAAACACATATATATAGAGTCATTACAAACAGAGTGATCTATTTCAAGTGTTTATTTCTGTTAATGTTGATGATTATGGCTTGCAGCCAATGAAAACCCAAATGTCATTATCTCAGATGAAAGTAGGGAGGATAAAGGGTTAAAAACCGCACTGCCATATTCCAGGAGACATCAAATTATGAATATAATATTGATTTATTAATGAACTTGTTTCAAGGCTCCCAGAAATGCCCTGAATCATGGACATATGATATTGATTTGTCCTGAGGAAGGGACCAGGAAGCCATGAAACATGTTGACTGATAAATCAATATTATATTCACCCTTTAATGCCTTCATCCTCTGTACTCTATACGCACCACGCTGGGGACTGCAGCAGCCGTGATCTACTTCTATAGTGGTTGTGACTCTCACATCCACACAAGGTGAAGCCTCTGATATCTATTTAGGTAATATTTTATCTCTCAGACCCTTCATCTTCCCTACTTTAATTTTCTGAGATAATGACCTTTGGGTTTTCATTGGCTGTAAGCCATAATCATCAACATTAACAAAAATAAACACTTGAAATAGATCACTCTGTTTGTAATGACTCTATATAATATAGGTGTTTCACTTTATGTATTGAATTACTGAAATAAATTAACTTTTTGATGATATTCTAATTTATTGAGATGCCCCTGTACGTATGTTTATATATACATATATGTACACACAAGGTCAAAATTGTTGGTACCCCTCGTTTAATGAAAGAAAACCCCACAATGGTCGCATAAATAACTTCAATCTGACAAAAGTAATAAATAAAAAATCGACAAAAATGAACAAATATAATAATATTTATATAGCACTATTAATTCCATAGCACTTCACATACATTTGCAACACTGTTCCCATTGGGGCTGATAATCTAAACATCCTATCAGTAGGTCTTTCAAATGCAGGAGGAAACCCAGGCAAACATGGGGAGAACATACAAACTCCTTGTCCTTGGTGGGAATTGAGCCCAGAATCTCAGTGCTGCAAGTCTGCAGTGCTAACCACTGAGCCACTGTGCCACCCCAAATGAAAGTCAGACATTGCTTTTCAACCCTGCTTCCATAGAATTTTTTTCCAATGAAGTCCATTTTGGCTTGAGCAACAATGGATGGTGCTATCTGACACTGATGTTCCTTGAGCTTGAAATTCACCTTTAATCTCTTTATAACTTTTTCTGGACCCTTTTGTTACCATTTGTTTTACCCATCTCTTTGATTTGTCATCAATTTTCCTACTGCGGCCACATCCAGGGAGGTTGGCTAAAGTGTCCTGTATCTTAAATTTCTAAATAACAGGTGCAACTGTAGTCACAGGAACATCAATCTGCTTGCAGATGGTCTTATAACATTTACAGTACCTTTAACATGCTTGGCTATCATTTTCTTTCTAATCTACTGAGACAACTCTTTCCTTTACTTCCTCTGGTCCATATTAAGTGTGGTACACACCATGTCACCAAACAGCACAGTGAGTATTTGTATCCCAGGCCCACTGACTGATTACAAGTTCATGCCAATTAGTGGATCACCTTGATTTAACATGTCCCTTTTGTCACATAATTTCTGTCCAGGCCTACTTCATGAGTTAAATTTAATTTTTTTAATTCTGTGGCAGCGGGGTTGAAAAGCAATGGCTGACTTTCATTCATCCATTTTCATAGATTTTTTTATTCATTATTACTTTTGGCAAATTGAAGTCATCTCTGTAACCATTGTGGGTTTTTCTTTCATTACACAAGGGGTACCAACAATTTTGACCATATATATATATATATATATATATATATATATATATAAACCTATATATGAAAAGAGTCTTTCAGCCAATAATTAGAATATAAAATTTTTTACTTTATTGGAATACTCAGATAAAATACATTTTTATACATATAACAAAGTATATTCACAATGATTGTGCTCAATAGTTACAAGAGACCTGTGATCCCACCGTTTATTTACAAGAAAGAGGAATATTATATTTTCATACAACAGTATAATTTTATTTCCATTGTTCATACATTAAATATCATATAGGTGTATTTTAAAACAAGGGGACGGAGGAATATATTCCTGAACTGTACATATTGTTCCCCAGGAGACCATCCAATATTTTGCTTACCGTGACATGTGCACTGTTAGCATCAATTTCAATAAAATTTCTGTATGTGTGTGTGTCTTATTTATAATGTAATCAATATGATCACTATAAAGAGCATAAATATATAAAGTGCCAAGGTGCAAAAATAAAAAAAGTCCTTGTGCTGAAATGTGAAAAAATCGTGGAAAGGTGATGTGTGCGCTGTCACTGAGCTAACACAGCAGAGAAGGTCTAGTGGTAATTCTCTGCAACAAGAGATTACCCACAGGGCTATTAAAGCCACATAAAAAAAACTAAGCATTAATTTCAATAAAATGTGTAAGTGTCTTATTTATAATATAAGCAATATGATCACTATAAAGTGCATAAATATATAAAGTGCCAATGTGCAAAAATAAAATAAAAAATTCTTTGTGCTGAAATGTGAAAAATTAGAAAAAAAACACTAATATTAATGGTCTCCAAGTAGGACAAAACATTTTTTTTCTTCCATTACAATGATATACTCTGGCACATAGATTGATTTCCAATGATCTCCCTCACCTGTAATCAGGTTGTATATAAACTTTCAAGGGAGACACTTTTTGGTTAGAATTGTAGCACTAGGCTACTCCTAGTGTCCAGTGCCAAGGTGCATCTTGCATAGGAAAACACCTATTGAACAAGGCAACACAGTATAATACATAAGAAGATTATTCCAAGCTTCCACACTTACAATACACAAAGGGGATATTCACTTATCGCGGTCCTTATTGTTAGCTCACCCTTAACGCGTTTCGTATCCTTACTTCTTCTTTTTTTTTTTTTTATATATATATATATATATATATATATATATATATATAATGAGAATCTGAGTCATACAATTACTTAATTCAGTATCTATTCCCAATATGTACAGTAGGTGGCAATATAAACTAGAACAAGCCAAAAAAATTCAATTGTGTTTGTATACCGTTAATGTGTTTTTCAGTGTATCCTTTTAAGAGTAGAAATAAATAGTTTACATAAATATAGAATATAAGTATATCATACTATACCAGCAACTTTTGAGCTGTATGCAACTCCCACCCCACAAATGTTGTTGTTTGCGGCAGCAGATACTTCTCCTGCACAGCGAGTCCCATGGCTGTGATAAATGACACAAAAACATAAGAAGTATAGTATAGTTATTTTATGACTATATAGATGACCAGAATGAATTTGCTGGAGGATTATCAGGCTCTTAGCACAACTGCATAAATAAAGATAACACAGAGGTTAAAAATTAAGTTACCGTAAGTCATTTTTTTCTTTTCTTCATTTTATTTCTTATATTTAGGCCTCATTCAGATGGCCGCTCACATATCTGTCCCATTAGTGCGTTTCAAGGTTGGAACATATACTCATATTAGTATACTAGATGGTGGCCCGATTCTAATGCATCAGGTATTCTATGTTTGTAGTTTAATTATAAAGATTTTTAAATAATGCAATGAATACATAGAATTTTCCCCAATCAGCAACGCGGCTTCGTTCAATATATCTGCACGTTTGAAACCCCACCAGCAATCAGTAAGGTACCGTCACACTTGGCGACGCTCCAGCGAGCCCAACAAAGATGCAACCTGGTAGGGATCACTGGATCACTGAAGCGTCAGTACATGGTCACTGCTGCGTATCACACTGAGCGAGATCGCTAGCGCTGGTCGGTGTTCTTCGGCTGCGAGCAGCCGGGCGATGACCGGCTTACGCTGGTCATCTCCCGGCTGCGTTGCCACTAACCTCCGTGACCTCTGCTGACCTCCGTGACTGGATCAGCGATCTCACAGCGGGGGCATGGTCGCTGCTGCGTGTAACACTGAGCGAGATCGCTAGCGCCAGTCAGGGTACTTCCGCTGCGAGCAGCCGGGAGATGACCGGCTAATGCCGGTCATCTCCGGGCTGCGTCGCCGCTGACCTCCTGCTGACCTCCATGCGGCAGGAGATGACCCGCAGCTAGCACCGCTGATCTCCTGACGGTAGCAGTGGCGTGCGTGGTTCAAATTGCGACCAATCAGCGACACAGGATTTCCGTTGCAGACAGACAGAATTAGACGATTATATCGTAGATTGGGTTGATCACATTTCCATGAATTTGCAAACTGGAAGTTCACAAGAAAATGGAGACTTGTCTGTTTTTGATCTGCGTCAAAGGTCAAACTTGTCAATGCAACAAATTGGTTCTGTGAAAAACTCAGACAGCACATTGAAGGATCCTAGTTGTACCATTGTGCTCTTTGTTTTTAATTGACTCGCTTGAGGAATCAAACCTCCATCAGTTTTTTTTTTATTTTGTAAACAAGAAATACTGGTGAAACACTGATGGTAAGAGCAAAGACACACTTATATGAGATGCATGCGAGATACTCGCATGAGTCTCGCATGACTCACCCGGCATGGCCTCCTCCTCTCTGGACAGGAGAAAGTCAGCTACTTGTATTTCTATGGAGCTCCACACTTCCGTCCAAAGAGGCAGGGACTATTCCGGGTGAGTCATGCGAGACTCATATGAGTATCTTGCATGTAGTTTGTATAGTGTGTTTCAGCCCTAAAACTGACACATGGACCAAAAACTAATTAAAATGTGATTCAGTACATGGATTAAAGTTGGTTGTTTCTTTTTTAACATATGAAATGATAGTGGTCCTAATATTGACCATAATTTTCTGACTATCTGAGCCAAACTCAGTAGCTTCACATATGCTTTTAAAGCTGTTGAGTTCAGGTCAGGAGACCGTCCGCCGTTTCTGGAAATTTCAGTCTATAATTGGAACGTGATACCGGGATCTCTAAATTCAGCTTTCAGCTATGTGCAGACAGTGTATTTTTGGTCCCGTTCTTTGGGGACGTTTTTCTCTCTTTTTCAATTGTAAATGTGGATCAGCTTTTCAAAAAAACACATCAGAAATGGATTATCCATTTCTGATCTGTTTTTGCTGCACTTTTTCATATGCGTTTTTAAGCCCATAGAGAATGGTGTCAATGGGAAAAGCGGATCAGAAAAGCGTAGCCAGAATTGACAGCTCATTCTTTAATAGATAATTTTCAAGGGAAAAAACGCACTATATCTTAGGCTGGTTTCACATTGCGATTTAGTAAAATCCGATGCTGTCCGATATAAATCGGACAGCATTGGATCCGATTTAGCCCCCATGTTCTTCAATGGGGATCGGATCAGATGTGCAGTTAATGGCATCCGATTTGCATCCGATCCGATTCTGTCTGATTTTTTTTAGGAGCTAAAATCGTAGACTGCTGCGATTTTGGTATCCGATTAAAAAATCGGATCGCATCGGATCCGATGTGATCTGATGCGATCCGATTAAAATAATATGGGAGTCTATGGGGATCAGATCAGATAGAAAATCGGATCCGATATGGGATCAGATTCTCTGGATTGAGCATACACAATACCCTAGACCACTCCCAAAACCTCCCACAGCCCTCCCCCAGCCATTTAAATCGGATCCAATAAAAAATCGGATCGGATCGCATCCAATGGCATCCAATTTTGAGCTTCCGATGCCTCTCGATTTTTATCGGACAGCATCAGATTTTACTAAATCGCAAAGTGCACAGATAGAACAGCAAAACTTGAAAACCCATTGACATTGCTGGGAGTTAATTTTAGTGATGCATCAACCATTTTAACTGCAAAAATGAATTAAAAAAAAGGAGGAAAAACACACAGTGTGAACATAGCATTAGGTTGGGTGGACACATATAACAATTGTTGTGGATTCCATTCTTAGGCTGGGGTCACATTTGCCAAGGCAATTGCGGTTGCTGCCTCTAGTGTGTAATCCGGAGCAGGGATGAACAAAGTGTTAAATGTGTATTAAAACATTAATTATTAATATTAGCTGTGGGCAACATGTCTCTAGGGGGTGCCCACCCCCCCTAGAGACATACTGTCCACTCCACTCAGCATGTTAGGGGATAATAATGCATTTACAGTAAGCCGGCTATTGTCGGCTTTGTAGAAATGTATGAATGAAGCCGCGGCTCCCCTACAGTAGAGCAGATATTGTACATAATGTACGTATAGTATCTGCTGCCGTCTGAGGTCCTGTAACCATTAACATTAGGTCTATGGGCTGCACACCCCCATACACCAAATGTTAATGGTTACAGGACCTCGGACAGTGGCAGATACCAGAGCAAAGTATACGGTAACAGCATTGCTCCAGATTACACATCCTGAGCAATCCGGTTACTGCATTGCGAATCACAGAACCGCTCCGAAAACTGTAGCCTGCATGATTTTTAGCACAGGCTGCAGATCCGGAGCCGGTAACTGAATTGCATGTAGAGCAATCCGGTTACCATAATGGGCTCCTATGGGGAGCATTTCCTTATCCGGTTTTGAGCTTTTGGAAAGCTCAAAACCGGATCAGGTTTCCATAATAGAACCGCATATGTGACCCTAGCCTTAGATTTTTGAGTTGAAAATTTCGAACATGTTATAAAATTCTCATCCACACATTACAATTTTTTTCCATTCAGAATTTAATGTGATGTGGATTTTGTCATCCACACCATGCTAATTTATGTTGTACATAAACTGCACTTTTAATACGAAACTTCACCATTGAATTTGATGGGGAAAGTCAAAATCAGCAATAAATGGCCATTTTTGTGAATTTTGCTCAAGGTTAGTTCCAGACTTGGAGCAAAATCAGTTCAGAATAAAAAGAATGTGGATAAAAGTGAGTTAAAACAATTACAAAAAAATCATATGTATTGAAAGATCACCATGGGGACTTGCATTCATCAACATGGAAACACTAAGGCCAGTTTCACATTGGCGTTTGGGTGTGCTGCGTCTGGGTAGCAGACGCAAGCGCAGGCCCGAAAACGGCCAACTGCAAGTGAACGCAGCTGATAGAATCCGTATGCGTTCACTGTGAAAAGAGAGAGGAAAGAGGACAGAGAGGAGAGAGAGGAAAAAAAGGACTAGCAGGAGAGAGGGGAAACAGGAGACAGAGGAAAGAGAGGACAGAGAGGAGAGAGAGGAAAGAGAGGTGACAGAGAGGAGACAGAGGACAGAGAGGAGAGAAAGAGACATTGATTTTCTATGGGTTTTCTATGGGTATGCTTTCCCTGCTTTGACCTGCAGATGGCAATGCATTCACATAGGCTTCCATTCATTGTTTCACCGCTACCAGAGGCTTGCGCACAAAATAAGCTCTGTGCAATGCGCAAAAAATGCAACAAGATGCATTTTATGTGTGTCCGCAAAAACTTATTTTGTACGCAAGCGAACGCAAACGCAGCAGAATGCAGACAGAGGCAGGTACACTGCATCCCTATGTTAAACATAGGAATGATGTACACTTGCGTTTGGATGTGTTTGCAGACACTGCATTGCAAACGCTAGTCTGAAACCAGCCTAAGGCCCTGTGCATACATTGAGTATTTGGTGAGTTTTTTACCTCTGTATTTGTAGCCAAAACCAGAAGTGGAAGAGTCAGAGGAGAAGTATAATAGAAACACATCACCACCTCTGTATTTATCACCCACTTCTAATACTGAGGTAAAAAACTCCCCAAACACTCAATGTGTGCACGAGGCTTAAGACATAATTAACCTAAGAGTTAGGCTGGCTTTACACCACGGTGAAATCCGTGGCTGTCAGGGGTGAACCTGGCAGTCCCGGACCGGATTTTGGCCCCACAGTATGCTATGGGGTCGGCTATCTGCCATCCGGCTTCCATCTGTTCGGGAGGACCCGGGAGGATTCAGATTTTTCTCCAGGACACGAAAATGCTGCATGCAGCACTTTTTTGTCCAGGGGAAAAAAGATGATCCTCCCGGATGCTCCCGAATCCTCCCGGTCCGATCTAATCCGGCTCCCCCTAACATGGGGGTCTATGGCGCCAGATTGCACCAGAGCCACACCCGGGAGCCGGAAGCTGGGTGCTGAAGCTCAGCGCCGCTCGGTGCTGAACTTCAGCACCAAGGAGCTGTCCCCTGCTGACAGTTCAGGACCGCAGCTAGCAGGGAGCGATCTTGAATTATCAGCAGCTGCGGCTGCAAATGAGCCATCCGGCTGCAGACCGGACCGGAGGGCATAATTGCTCCTCCGGTTCTGTGTCCAGATCCGGTCCGGGGCTGTCAGGTTCACCCCTGACAACCCCTGATCAGATTTCAGCGAGGTGTGAAGCCGGCCTTAGGCAAGGTGCACATGTTGAGTATTTGGTGAGTTTTTTTACCTCAGTGTTTGTAGCCAAAACCAGGAGTGGAGCAATCAGAAGAAAAGTATAATAGAAACATGTCACTACTTCTGTATTTATCATCCACTCCTGGTTTTGGCTACAAATACTGAGGTAAAGAACTCACCAAATACTGAATATCTGCACATGACCGAAGACATAATTGACCTAAGTGTTAGGCCACGTGCACACTGAGTATTTGGTGAGGTTTTTACCTCAGTGTTTGTAACCAGGAGTGGAACAATCAGAGGAAAAGTCTAATAGAAACACATCACCACTTCTGTATTTATCACCCACTCCTGGTTTTGCCTACAAATACTGAGGTAAAAAACTCACCAAATACTAAACATGTGCCCATGGCCAATAGTTAAAACTATTGCTACAAATTGATAACTAAATTATTTAATTAAAATATTGCCAGGTGTTAATTAACATTTCTGGTTTCTGCCTAATTGCTTAATGTAACTACTGCAATAACCAGGTTAATTTATGACTTGCATTGGAGGATGAGAATTGCAGAAAATATTAACCTTTATTTTATTACCTGTATGGCCATGCAAGTGAAGTAATTAACTAATAAATAAGCCACCTTTACCTAGAAACTGCAACATGACACGCCTCATTGATTTTGGTAGATTATGATAATGAAAATAATCCTTTACATACCCTGCAATAAACAGGCCTTGTAAACAGGACATTTTACACACAATTTAACATCCCAAATCTCAATACCATTGATTCACTGTGCTTGAAAAGTTCAGATCCATTATTTACACGCTCAAGATCTGTCAGGCTGGAAGATAGGATGACTAGCAACCTGACTTGGTGCCTTTCAGGATATCTCAAGTTTTGAAGGATGTAAAAAAGCAGATTTGCCATATTCTGCATTTAGAAGTGATTTAATAAAGTTTTCCAATCTGTAATAGTAATCCCCAACATGCTACTAATGAGTAAAATAGCTCATTTTATCCATTTACTTAGCAAATTCTGCTCTGCATATTGACAGGAGTCATGGTCCCTTGTCCTCCAGAGGATGCGATGTTCTATGAAGCTGCTATCTAAAGAGACACATTTTTTAAATTTTTATCTGCTAAAGCAGAGGTCCCCAACTTTCCTTAGCATTGCACAGGTGTTAATGTGATCAAATGCTCAAGTAATGATTCCAACCCCTGTGCAATACTAAGAGCGGCTTCACACTGCGGTCAGGTCCGGTTCGGGGCTGTGCGGTGAAAACCGGACAGCCCCGGACCGGATTTTGGCCCCATCATATCCTATGGGGCCGGATGGAGCCGGATGGCAGCTATCCGCCATACGGTTTCTATCTTGTATAAAGAGAAGAACAGCGCCTCACAAGCTGGTAGTTCAAATCTTCAAACCTTTATTCCATCCACCACAGCACAACGTTTCGGATGGTGGATGGAATAAAGGTTTGAAGATTTGAACTACCAGCTTGTGAGGCGCTGTTCTTCTCTTTATACAAGTGTTGTTGTTGCTGGGTGGATCTCCCTGGCCTGGACGTGCGCCTAAATGTGTGGAACCTAAAGGATTCCCTTTCCATGAGGTGCTGTGGATAATCCCCTTTGTGTATACGGTTTCTATCTGTCCGGGAGGATCCGGGGCACTCCCTAACATGGGAGTCTATGGGGCCGGATTGCCCTCCGGTTCTGTGTTCAGATCCGGTCCAGGGCTGTCAGGTTCATCCCTGACCGCAGTGTGAAGCCGCCCTAAGGAGATCCTGAAAACATGCACTGTTGGCGGCCCTCGAGGTCTGGAGTTGGGGACCCCTGTACTAAAGGGTATCTGTCAGCAGGTTTTTGCTACTTCATCTGAGAGCAGCATGCTGTAGGCAAAGGCAGGTTTCACACTGCAGGATTTTCCCTGATCAGGTTCCATCCCGTTTCTGTGCCAAAACCAGGAGAGGAACTTGCAGAGAAAAACTATAATTGAAAGATTGACACCTGTTCTGGGTTTTGGAGACACTCCTAGTTTTGGCACACAAAGCGGATGGAACCTGATCAAGGAAAAAACTGCAGTGTGAAACCAGCAAAAGAGATTCTGAATCTAACGAAGTATAATTTAGGTTACTGAGTGCAGCTGTTCTGACACAACCAAAGTATTTAGTTTTGGGAACACAGCAGAGCCCAGAGAGCTGCATCCAGAAACACCAGGCTCTCTATAGAGATTGTATGTTGACAGTAAAGTGTCAATCACATTAGGGGATGTGTGGAACTACCAGACAAGCACATGACAATATAGTCCCGTAATGCTAATCACCAGGTGATAAAGCTATTATTTTATGTGAGCAAAGCACACAGCCTCATAAGAAAGGCACAGTTTACTTTTGTTTTTTAACCCCTGCAGCATGATTTCCTCAGTTTACATATGAAAAACCTGCTGACAGATTCCTTTAAATATGAATACTACATTTAAAATGTTCTTTTCAAACCAAGTAATGTTTGCCAAATTGGTATAGTAAGAGGAAAATAGACAGGAGTTTGCCAAGCCTTAAAGTATAGCATTGGAACTTGTCAACGTAACTAAAAACCCATTGTATTTAAAGCATAGATCCAAAGTTAGCGGTAAAGTCAGAAGGTGGACATAACTTCACCTGGTTATGGACACCTTTTGTGCAGTGCTTTTTCAGAACATCTCTTTTTGGCTCCACTGTGCCTTGTGCTTTGCTAGTTCAATTGAAAACATAGTTGATAAGAGAAATTCTGTTAATTATTTTGCCATGGAAACAGTAATACTAGAACAAAAGATCATGTTCTAAAGTTGTAAGGTAGATATTTGCTGTAATAAAGAGCAGCACTGGTTTTCAAGATACTGCATGAAGACAAAGGGGACCCAAGCCAAGGAGATATTTCTGATACAAAATTCTATGTTGTTTTCCAAGTTAATGATTTATTAGGAAGCTGCATTTTGCAAATGTGAATTTTTTTTATTACCGTAACTCTAAATGGTACCTACACCCACATTAGGGCTGCTACTTGAGATAACTGGGGCCCACATCTATTATCCTCCATCGGGTGACCCATTATATACTTTTTATGAGCAGCTAAGGATGTCTTTCAAGGTGGAAGTGTCACATCTATTATATAATTGCGAATGGGTTTTTTGCCCCTTTTGAGTCCGCTCGCGCTGCGAGTCAGCGTGGTCATGTGGATACGCCCAAAGCATTGGCCGCGCAGCGGCCATTGCAAGCAGTTCTAAGGCGACTCGCTATGCCCGCGCAGCGGGCATGGCGAGTCGCCTTAGCAGCGCGAAGCATTGGCCGCGAAGCGGCCATTGCGAGTCAGAGACTCGCTCTTCTAGAATCCCGATGCATCTGCATCGGGCACCCAGCTAGTTATATATAAAAATGTATTAAGAGATGATTATCTATTATATAATTGCCGTAGCGACTTCCGTCGGAGCGGCGCTGATTCCGGTCGCTTGGTTAGCGAGTCCGAGCTGCTTCTCCTGGACTCTCCCCGTGGCCGCGTAGCGGCCAAGGCGACTCACGAAGCAATGCCCGCAAAGCGGGCATTGCGAGTCGTTGCAGCCTAGCGAAGCAATGCCCGCGAAGCGGGCATTGCGAGTCGCTACACCGCTAACCAAGCCACCGAAGCCCATACTCCTGTAGTGTACACCGCTATACTATACTACAGTCCCATGCCCATAAGCGCCATGGGACTGTAGTATACCATCGCGCTGTACACTACAGACCCCTGCCGCGACTCGCTACACCGCTAACCAAGCCACCGAAGCCCATACTCCTGTAGTGTACACCGCTATAGTATACTACAGTCCCATGCCCATAAGCGCCATGGGACTGTAGTATACCATCGCGCTGTACACTACAGCCCCTGCCGCTCTAAGCCACTACGCGCTGCTGTACTGTACACCGCTATAGTATACTACAGTCCCATGCCCATAAGCGCCATGGGACTGTAGTATACCATCGCGCTGTACACTACAGCCCCCTGCCGCTCTAAGCCTACCCCCTAAGGCACCGCCGCCCCTAACCCCCTACCCCCTAAGCCCCGCAGCAGCCCCGACCACCTAACCCCCGACCCGCACCATCCAAAGCCGCCGCCGATACCCCCTAAGCCCCGCCGTCTACCTCCTAAGCCATCGCCGCCCCTACCTAAGCCCCTACCCCCTAAGCACCCTACCCCCTAAGCCCCGCAGCAGCCCCGACCACCTAACCCCCGACCCGCACCATCCAAAGCCGCCGCCGATACCCCCTAAGCCCCGCCGTCTACCCCCTAAGCCATCGCCGCCCCTACCTAAGCCCCTACCCCCTAAGCACCGCAGCAGCCCCGACCACCTAACCCCCGACCCGCAGCATCCAAAACCGCCCCCGATACCCCCTAAGCCCCGCCGTCTACCCCCTAAGCCATCGCCGCCCCTACCCCCTAGGCCCCCGCCGATACCCCCTAAGCCATGCCGCCTACCCCCTAAGGCACCGCCGCCCCTAACCCCCTACCCCCTAGACCCCCGACGATACCCCCTAAGCCATGCCGCCTACCCCCTAAGGCACCGCCGCCCCTAACCCCCTAAACCCCGCAGCAGCCCCGACCACCTAACCCCTGACTCGCACCATCCAAACCCGCCGCCGATACCCCCTAAGCCCCGACTACCTAACCCCCGACTCGCACCATCCAAAGCCGCCGCCGATACCCCCTAAGCCCCGCCGTCTACCCCCTAAGCCATCGCCGCCCCTACCTAAGCTCCTACCCCCTAGGCCCCGCCGATACCCCCTAAGCTCCCGCCGCTGTCCCCTGCCCCTGTCGCTAAAGCCCTACACCCTAACCCCCCGCCGTCCCCTAACCTAACGCCGCTCTCACCTAAGGCCCTACACCCGAAGCCCCCGTCCATCACTTACATGCCTTCAAGTCATCTGATCGTCCGTCCGATCGTCCGTCCGATCCTCCGTCCGGCCAGGCGTCCTCTTCCTCCGGCCCCGGGGGTCTTCTCTCTTCTTTCCGCCATCTCCGCCTCTTCGTCCGGCCCCGGGGATCTTCTGTCTTCTTTTCCGAAAATTCCACCTCCGACGTCCTCTTCCTTCTCATTAAGATAGAATGGAGGAAAAATCCCCCATTCTACCTCAATGAAATCTCACGCCGTCTTCTGATTGGTCGCTGGATAATGCCCTCAGCCAATCAGAAGAGCTCCTCATTCAGTTTTCATTCAGGTCCGCCTTTTTTCCCCATTGACATACATTACCGGTGTGTCGGCGATTTTATGGCCGCCCCCCTGGTTCTATTTGTCGGCCCTAAAATCGCGGACACACCGCTAATGCATCTCTATGGGCAGTCAGCTCAACTTCTGATTGGTTGCCGTTCAATCCGAAATCGGGCTGACTGCCCATAGAGATGCATTAGCGGTGTGTCCGCGATTTTAGGGCCGACAAATAGAACCAGGTGGGCGGCCATAAAATCGCTGACACACCGGTAATGTATGTCAATGGGCAAAAAAAAGGCGGACCTGAATGAGAACTGCGTCTCAGTCAAACTTAAAAAAATAAATAAATTAAATAATAAAAAAAATAATTAAAAAAGAATTAAAAAATAATAAAAATATTAATTAAAAATAATAAAAAATTCAATAAAAATAATAATAAAAAATAAAATATATGCTAATAAGATCAGCCCTTTGCGAACCTGAATGAGAACTGCCTCTCAGCCTAAATAATAAATTAAATAATAAAAAAAATAATTAAAAAAGAATTAAAAAATATAAAAAAAAATAATTAAAAATAAAAAAATTCAATAAAAATAATAATAAAAAAATAAAATATATGCTAATAAGATCAGCCCTTTGCGGACCTGAATGAGAACTGCCTCTCAGCCTAAATAATAAATTAAATAATAAAAAAAATAATTAAAAAAGAATTAAAAAATAATAAAAAAAAATAATTAAAAATAATAAAAAATTCAATAAAAATAATAATAAAAATAAAATATATGCTAATAAGATCAGCCCTTTGCGGACCTGAATGAGAACTGCGTCTCAGCCTAAATAATAAATTAAATAATAAAAAAAATAATTAAAAAAGAATTAAAAAATAATAAAAAAAAATAATTAAAAATAATAAAAAATTCAATAAAAATAATAATAAAAAAATAAAATATATGCTAATAAGATCAGCCCTTTGCGGACCTGAATGAGAACTGCGTCTCAGCCTAAATAATAAATTAAATAATAAAAAAAAGAATTAAAAAAGAATTAAAAAATAATAAAAAAAAATAATTAAAAATAATAAAAAATTCAATAAAAATAATAATAAAAAAATAAAATATATGCTAATAAGATCAGCCCTTTGCGGACCTGAATGAGAACTGCGTCTCAGCCTAAATAATAAATTAAATAATAAAAAAAATAATTAAAAAAGAATTAAAAAATAATAAAAAAAAATAATTAAAAATAATAAAAAATTCAATAAAAATAATATAAAAAAATAAAATATATGCTAATAAGATCAGCCCTTTGCGGACCTGAATGAGAACTGCCTCTCAGCCTAAATAATAAATTAAATAATAAAAAAAATAATTAAAAAAGAATTAAAAAATAATAAAAAAATTAATTAAAAATAATAAAAAATTCAATAAAAATAATAATAAAAAAATAAAATATATGCTAATAAGATCAGCCCTTTAGCGCACCTGAATGACAACTGCCTCTCAGCCTAAATAATCAATTTAATATAAAAAAATAATTAAAAAATAATTAAAAAATTATAAAAAAATAAATAAAACATAATTAAAAAATAAATAACAAATAATAAATAATAATTTAAAAAAAAATGCTAATAATAATATTACTGCTAATAATAATGCTATTAATGCTAATAATTATGTTATTAATGCTATTATTAATGCTAATAATGCTATTATTAATTCTATTAATGCTAATAATAATGCTATTAATGCTTTAATAATGTTATTAATTAGCTATTATTAATGCTAATAATCCTATTATTAATGCTATTTATGCTAATAATAATGATATTAATGCTATTAATAATGTTATTAATGCTATTAATAATGCTAATAATGCTATTATTAATGCTATTAATGCTCATAATAATGCTATTAATGCTATTAATAATGTTATTAATGCTATTAATAATGCTAATAATGCTATTATTAATGCTATTAATGCTAATAATAATCTATTAATGCTATTAATAATGCTATTCATGCTATTAATAATACTATTTAATGCTATTAATGCTAATAATAATGCTATTAATGCTATTAATAATGTTATTAATGCTATTATTAATGCTAATAATGCTATTATTAATTCTATTAATTTTAATAATAATGCTATTAATGCTATTAATAATGTTATTAATACTATTAATAATGCTAATAATCCTATTATTAATGCTATTTATGCTAATAATAATGCTATTAATGCTATTAATAATGTTATTAATGCTATTAATAATGCTAATAATGCTATTATTAATGCTATTAATGCTAATAATAATGCTATTAATGCTATTAATAATGTTATTAATGCTATTATTAATGCTAATAATGCTATTATTAATTCTATTAATGCTAATAATAATGCTATTAATGCTATTAATAATGTTATTAATGCTATTATTAATGCTAATAATGCTATTATTAATGCTATTAATGTCAATATTTATCCTATTAATGGTATTATTAATGCTATTAATGCTAATAATAATGCTATTAATGCTATTTATGCTAATAATAATGCTATTTATGCTATTAATAATGTTATTAATGCTATTAATAATGCTAATAATGCTATTATTAATGCTATTAATGCTAATAATAATGCTATTAATGCTATTAATAATGTTATTAATGCTATTAATAATGCTAATAATGCTATTATTAATGCTATTAATGCTAATAATAATCCTATTAATGGTATTAATAATGCTATTCATGCTATTAATAATACTATTAATGCTATTAATGCTAATAATAATGCTATTAATGCTATTAATAATGTTATTAATGCTATTATTTATGCTAATAATGCTATTATTAATTCTATTAATTTTAATAATAATGCTATTAATGCTATTAATAATGTTATTAATGCTATTATTAATGCTAATAATGCTATTTATGCTAATAATAATGCTATTAATGCTATTATTAATGCTATTAATGCTCTTATTTATGCTATTAATGCTATTAATGCTAATATTTATCCTATTAATGGTATTATTAATGCTATTAATGCTAATAATAATGCTATTAATGCTATTAATGCTAATAATAATGCTATTAATGCTATTAATAATGTTATTAATGCTATTATTAATGCTAATAATGCTATTATTAATCCTATTAATGCTAATAATAATGCTATTAATGCTATTAATAATGCTATTAATGCTATTAATAATGTTATTAATGCTATTATTAATACTAATAATGCTATTATTAATGCTATTAATGCTAATAATAATGCTATTAATGCTATTAATGATGCTATTAATGCTATTAATTATGCTATTAATGCTATTAATGCTAATATTTATCCTATTAATGCTATTAATGCTAATAATAATTCTATTAATGCTAATAATAATGCTATTAATGCTATTAATTATGCTATTAATGCTATTAATGCTAATAATAATGCTATTAATGCTATTAATAATGTTATTAATGCTATTATTAATGCTAATAATGCCAATAATAATGCTAATAATAATGCTATTAATGCTATTAATGCTAATATTTATCCTATTAATGCTAATAATAATGCTATTAATGCTATTAATAATGCTATTAATGCTATTAATTATGCTATTAATGCTATCAATGCTAATATTTATCCTATTAATGGCATTATTAATGCTATTAATGCTAATAATGCTATTAATAATGCTATTAATGCTAATAATAATGCTATTAATGCTATTAATACTTTTATTAATGCTCATAATACTGCTAATAATGCTATTAATACTGCTATTACTGCTAATAATAATGCTATGGCTTATATTATTGCTATTGATGATGCGATTATTATTTAAAAATCTTTAAAAAAACAATAAACATATTTTAGATACCCGATGCATTTGCATCAGGCTAACAGCTATAACTACTATAATCAAATTAATGCACGTTCTAGAATCCCGATGCATTTGCATCGGGCTCACAGCTAGTGATTTTATAATTTGTGAGTCATGAAATTTCTCTTTAATAAACATTAAGCATTCATACACAAAAATAAAGGTTTTTGCATATATGTTCATTTAGTTATTTATGGTAAACTGTATTTGGATCAAGTTGAGAGCATGAAATTATTGGTGCTGTTTGCCTCTCTTTTTTTTCCAAAATTGTCCCGAAATGCTAAGGCTACATTCACACTGCGCGTTTTTGGTCTGTTTTTTTTTCTCATCAGTTTTTGTAGCCAAAACCAGGAGTGCAACAATCAGTGTAAAAGTACAGGGTGGGCCATCTATATGGATACGCCGAAATAAAATGGGAATGGTTGGTGATATCAACTTTTTGTTTGTGGCACATTAGTATATGGAAGGGGTAAAACTTTTCCAGATGGGTGGTGACCATGGCGGCCATTTTGAAGTTGGCCATTTTGGATCCAACTATATTTTTCTCATTGGGAAGAGGGTCATGTGACACATCAAACTTATTAATAATTTCATAAGAAAAAACAATGGTGTACTTGGTTTCAACATAACTTTATTCATGAGTTATTTACAAGTTGATATCACCAACCATTCCCATTTTATTTAGGTGTATCCATATATATAGCCCACCCTGTATAATAGAAACATGGGCACCACTTCTGTATTATATTTATCACACACTCCTAGCTTTGGCTACAAAACCTGATGAGGAAAAAAACAGACCAAAAACACTCTGTGTGAATGTAGCCTTACAGATAAAATAGCAAAGTATACCCAAATTATTGATACCTCACTGATCCTTTTCAAGTATTGCATTAGTCCCTCAGTGGTCTCTGTTTTCTCTTTCTACCTTTCTGCACATGACAACTTCAGACAATCATTGTCCAACTGGCAGAATAATAAGTACAGAGACTGAGGAGACACTAGAAGAGGAGCAGCAGGGGATTAGTAAGATGAGTAATAAATAGAGATGGGTTGACCAGCGGAAGTTCAGGTTCTGGGGATTCCGTCAAACTTTAGAGTTCTGTTCTGGACCTGAACCTCTGGAAGTCACTGATTTGGCAGCTCAGCTCTCTGCTCACATACAGCCAGCTAGCACTTCAGGGGGAGAGAGGGCATGGTTTGTCTTTTTATTTTGTAAATTAATTACTGTGGGATAGAAAGCACAATAGGGTCTTAACTGATAAAAATGGTGATGGTAGGCTGAAGGGAAACTGACCACCTTAGAGGGTCATGTCACACACATCCAGTATAAAGGCTCCAAACAGCTGCTGCAGTATCCACAGGCCGAAGCAATAGTAGAAAAAATAGTGGAACTATGTGGAATCCAACTGTGCTGCTGTCTAATCGACTATTTATCAAGGAAATCGGTGAATGCAATTGCCTTTATTCAACGTGTTTCAAGGTGTATTCCTCCCCATTTCATCATGATTGGTGGTTGTCCTGATGAAGGGGTGAGGAATACACCTTGAAATGCATTAAATAAAGGCAATTATGTGGAGCCCACTGGGATGGGGTACTCGGTGCCGGATCGGGGTACTGCTGGGGATGTCACGGTGGTCCTGGTCTGGACCATGTCCCGGGCCCGCACAATAAAATGGGGGTTATTTACAGGGGATTTGTCACTTGTGACGCCACCCACTATATGCGGCCAGTGTTGGGGCCGCCGCTGCTGCAGAACCTCCGGGGATGATGGGATAGCAGCTTGGATGGAATAGTTCCAGTGGGTAGAACTGAGTTCCCCGGGGCAGTGATGGTAATTGTAGGCTTTGCAGGAAAAGGGGATGATGTGGAGATGGCTCCTGACAGGGCTAGATGGAGAACTGACAGCTTTTCATACCTGAAATCAGACACAGACAACGTAGTAGGGTTCACCCGGGTTTACTGTTCTTATTCTTCTGTCAAACAGGGTACGGTATAATACAGTTCTTTACAGCTTTGCTATATTGAATCCGGTATACTGAACCCACTGCAGCCAGGTTATCTTCCCTAGACTCCTCGGTCCCTCTACGTGTCCCTTCAGGCTATTTCTCAGTGTACCTCCTTAAAGTGGATTGCGGAGCGGCAGCTCGGTCCCCATTAGCAGCTTCCCCCTAAGTCTCTGGGTGGTAAGCCGGGTCCTCTCTGTTGCTGCTGTGCTCCCAATCCTCTGGTGGGAATATAGATCTGGAGTCTGTATTCCCCGTCAGGTTGTCTGGGGCACCGGGTTAATCTTCAGGCCCCCTCAGAGCTGACACTCTGGTTTAAGCCAAACCACAGGTATCCCTGTCTCTCAAGAGATTACCGGGTCCTTTCCTTCCTGTGTAACTTCTTAGTATATTAAGGGAGGCCTCCTGTCAGTCAGCTGCTAACCCTCCCAACTTCCCTGGACCTGATGGTACTGGTCTTGTCTTTGCTGCTCGGCACCTGCCTACTCCTTCTCCTTCATCTGTTCCTCTCAGCCTACTCCGGCCTACTCTTGGTCTTTTCAGTTCAGCTCACTCTGGCCTACTGGCTAACTGCTTCCTGTTTCTCCCTTATATACTCATCCGTTACCATGACTACGCTCATCCACTCATATCTAGCCCTACTACCCCTTGCCTGCCTAGAGTCCCAGGTTCAGGATTAGGTCCCTATGTCAGTGGATATGTGTGTTGAGGTGTTTGTTAAACAAACTGTCTACGCTCCTGCCTGACTGCAGTTACTACCTGTGGCCACCCTGATCGCAGTGGCGCCACACTTGCATTCACCAATTTAATGCTCAAATGTACAGCTGCACAGTTGAATTCCACATATTTCC
Source organism: Allobates femoralis (assembly GCA_033576535.1). NCBI lineage: Eukaryota > Metazoa > Chordata > Amphibia > Anura > Aromobatidae > Allobates > Allobates femoralis. Next base: position 554,303,148 of record JARQOC010000001.1, on the reverse strand, counting down.
TCTATTTTTTGTACACACTAAATCTGGTATTGCTGATTTTACCCTAGTGCAAGCCAATCAAACACTGCAAACTGCTCGCACTGGGCCGAGCACCGAGCACTTAGCATACAGTAGTTAAGTAATGGTTTGCAGATGTAAATTACTTGAACTCCAAAGTCGAACACTGTAAACTCTGTAAATTCTGTGTTTGGCACAAACAACAAATTTTAAAGTTTGGATTCGCTCATCTCTAGTTATCAATAAAAAAAAATGCAAGGATGAATAACTCATTTGAGGGGCCTTTCACTTCAGCGTTTTTTGCTGATGTGTGGCCTATCCGGCAGGTGGTGCCGCATCTTCGGGATCAGCCGCCAGCAAGCCCCATGCATTGTCTATGCGGCAGATCCGGCACTTGTGGCCATGAAGAAAAAACGCTGCTTGCATCCGGCCAATCTGGCATAACCGCACTTGCCACACTGGACCGCAAGGCCCATAGACAATGCACAGGGCTTGCCAGATCCAGGCCGCATGTGCAACCGTTAGGCGGAAGTTCCAGTAGATGCGGTAAATCTGCCGGATCTGCCGCACATCAGCAAAAAACACTGATGTGAAAGGTGCCTTAGTAGTATTTTTGTAAGTACTGTTCTTGCAGATTACAATTATAGCTATTCTTGCAAAAAAGGTCACTTTACCTGTTAAACCAGTCATCAGTGTATCGCGGATACGGATAAGGATCGTTGCTGCTAAAGTCGTAGCTTGCCTCTGCATTCTAAAAAAGCAAGGGTTAAAAGTCATTGTGGCCACAGATTTGTGATCCTGCTCAATGTTAGTAAAACACTTAATAACATTTAAACTTCCAGGGTTATAAGAAAGGGTGAATCTTTTAAAAAACCTCTTCAAAATATTCTGAAATCCGATGCAATTTTTTCCTCGCTGAGTCAATTCAACCATCTGTAGCTTCTAAAAAGTTTATTTTTCCCTAAGAAAACCAGCTCAAATTTTCTCCTCTAACCTTTAATTTTTCACTATCCCTTGAGCCCATGTATTTTGCCTGAGTACGGTATATTGTATTATCTTAACCCTTTCACCACCCGGCAATTTTTAATTTTTCGTTTTTTGCTCTCCTGCTTCCAAGAGCCATAACTTTTTATTTTTCCATCAATATAGACATATGAGGGCTTGTTTTTTTGTGGGACGAGTTGTACTTTCATATGCAATCATTTATTGGAAAAAAATTCCAAATGCGGTGAAATTGCAAAAGAAGTCCAATTAAACATTTGCTTTTTGTTTTTTTATTCAACATAATCTCTATATAGCAAAACTGACATGACGGTGTGATGCCTCGGGTTGGTGCGAGTTCGTAGATACCAAACATGTATACTTTACCTGTTATCTAAGTGGTGAAAAAAAAATACAGTAGTTTGAAAAAAAAAGAACTGCACTTTTTGCGCAGTGTTCTGCGAACTGTAGCGTCCTCATTTTCGGGATCTGGGGCTGTATGATGGCTTATTTTGTGCGTCTTGAGCTGACGTTTCTAATGATACCATTTTTGGATGGGTGCGCTGCTGTGTACGCCCATTATTGTATGTTATAGCAATGTTGTGGCGACCAAAAAAACGTAATTTTGGCGTTTGGACTTTTTTTTCTGTTACACAGTTTACGGATCTCATTAATTGATTTTATATCTTGATAGATCAGGCATTTCTGAACGCGGCGATAGCAAATATGTGTATTTTTTAATTTTTTAATACTTTTATTTTGAATGGGGAAAAAGGGGGGTGATTTAAAGGGAACCAACCACCCCAAATGACCCCCCCGGACTGTTTATATAGGTCCCTACACCCAGCACACCAATTTGCTGCAAGCGTTTTTGCTAAAAAAACTGTTTTATAGAAGTGAAGATCTACCTTTGTAAAGTTTATAACATTAGGACGAGTGGGCGTTACTTAACTCGTTCTCCAGCCGAGTTTCACCTGCCCGTCATCATCCTCTTCCCCATAGCTGCAGTGAAGCCCAGCCCTTTCTTCCTAGTCGCAGGCTGGTGCACGGGATCTCATGCCCGTGCACACGTCATCAGCTAGAGCCGGGTCGCGAGCACACGCTTTGACTTCCTGCGCTCAGCTGTGGATTACACCAGGAAGTCAGAGCGTGTGCTCGCGACCCGGCTCTAGCTGATGACGTGTGCACGGGCATGAGATCCTGTGCACCAGCCTGCGACTAGGAAGTAAGGGCTGGGCTTCACTGCAGCGATGGGGAAGAGGATGATGACGGGCAGGTGATCTTCACTTCTATAAAACAGTTTTTTTAGCAAAAACGATTGCAGCAAATGGGTGTGCTGGGTGTAGGGACCTATATAAACAGTCCGGGGGGGTCATTTGGGGTGGTTGGTTCCCTTTAAACTTTTGTGTTTTTTCTTCATAATTTTTAAAACTTTACTTTTTAATTAATTCTTGATTTTACACTGCCCCATAGGGCGCCACAGTGCTGCAGCATCTGATCTCTTGTGCCATGTCCCGATGAGCTGCAGCATATCGGGACATGACATTTAGTTTCACTTTCATTGGTTGGCATCGCTTGCCAACCACTGAGAGGAAGCGGTCCCTGATAGCTTCCAGCTTCACACTAGGACCTGGGGCTATCACGTGAGCACCGGAGATCCCGCGATCTTATTGCAGGATCTCCGATACAGGCAGGGAACAGCGCGATCACCTCAGAGGCGGTTTTGGATCAGTTAATGACAGCAGGATTCAAAGGGTTAAAAGCACCAATCAGATCCTGGATCTGATCGGTGCTGGGAGGCCAACATCTCAGCTGATGAGATCAGCTGAGAGATCGGTAGAATGATGTGAGCGCCGCACTGAAGCTCATCTCAAAGTCGGGCTCCCGACCCATGACGTTCCCCAACGTCATAGGTTGGGAAGGGGTTAAATAAATTAGTAATGTGTTTAATACTTATTTTAGTCGCTGTATGTAATACAGTGAACTCACATTTCCATGACCCATTCAGTAACACCATGAACCTCCCGATGCACAGGGAACTTTTATTTTTATTATAGATATCATATATGTAATATAGAAGTGCTCTCCTCTAGAGACATTGCTTCTAATAGAGAAAACAGTTTCTAATATAGGCAACATGTGAAAGTAAACAGAATGTCTACATTTCATTAAACCCGTCTACACGGACTCCTTTTAATGCTGTACAGGATGACAGCACAAAGTATTGTTATCTAATAAGAGCCTTGGTGCTATGGTCCACATGTTTGCCTAAGGTATATTGCCAAGTAAGATATTTACAAGCCTTGTGCTATTTTTTCTTGTTATAGAGAATAAAAAATGCAGACAGTATATGGAAATAAATAAAAAATAAACAAACCTGTGGAATTCTAGTCTACAAGTATGTTAAACATTTCAAGGTAGACAACTGAAAATTGACAATCTTATTTTCTCTGTTATTTCCGATACGTGCATGAGATTTTATGTGAGAAGCCCAACATGTGCATCCACCTCTCAGTGGCAGAAAAGGAGCCCGTTCTTGAGATACTGCAGTCGCGGGGCCCAGAGATGGAATCTGAATCTATCAGCCATTCATGTTGTCAATATTCCAAAAATGTTTGAAATGGAAAAACCTTAAATGGAATCTGTCAACAAGAGTTTATACCCTCAACTAATTATATGTGCACATAGCTATTTTAGCATTATATTTTAGGCCCCGTCCCTCTCTTAATAAGAGATCAAAATTTAATTGATATTCAAATGAGGCTAAAGATCTATTGCAGATCTGAAGCCTCGTCACTCCAGCTCTGTTCTTCCTTCCTTAGTGCCGTATCCTGCTTGACTGATAAGTCCTTTGTCTGAAGTTACAGACAAAGGCCGTCAGTCACAAAAAGAGGAGGTGAAGCAGGTGATAATTAGAGCTAGAGTCTAATAAAGTTATAGAAGCGGTCAAGCGGAAGTGCTAGAGTGATGCAAAGGAGGGAGAAGAATTTATTTGACAGACCTTTATTAATCCTCCATAGGGCCACAATGCTTTCAAAAGAACAAACTGTCTTCATCAGGTGGCTTTATGGAGGATTAATAGAGGTCTGTCAAATTAAATTCTTCTCTCTCCCTTGCATCTCCCTAGTGCTCCGTTTGACCGCTTCTACAACCTTATTATACTGATTTGTTCCTTACTGTGGATCAGTGGCAGGAGCCGCTCTGGGAGACTAAGTAATCAGCAGGACCTGGCATCACCCGGCAACCAAGAAGGCACTTAAGGACCTTTCATGACAACTTCCAGTCCAACCTCGGTCACATGATACACTCCGGAACTTGCGGAGAAGCCGGCAACACAGCAGCAGGAGCTCAGCATTTATCTGGACAGCGGAACTGCTTCCCCCACCAACATTAGGCAGAACTGCTCCCTCTCCAATGTCTACACTGGGGTTGTGCAGAGGTGCATAACCTCAGTAGGTGAGTGAAATTACCTACTTTTAATCATAACCAGCTGGCAACTAAGTTCACACATTGCACTCCTTATATTTTTTTTTCCACAAATTAGAGCTAGAGTGACACAGGTTTCAGACCTACCATTGCTTTTCAACCTCATTTGCATATCAATTCAAACTCTGATTTCTCAGTAATGAAGGAACATACTGGCCATGTAAAGGTATGGTGGTTTTGTCTTTGAAAGAGTTACATGCACATATAAATATCTTTGGGGTGGAATTCCTGTTGACAGGTTACCTTTATGGCTTAATTCACATGGACGTGAAACGTGCCCTGTGCTCTGATCACAATATCTGACCCTGGCAGGCGGTCTCCTGACCTTATCTATGTCTATGATGCAGAAATTTCACGTCGATGACCAGTGCCTTTTGTTTTTCATGTATGCTGAATTTGGCCTAGCTGTGGGGGAATAGCTATTCTCCTTGTGGAAATGAATTTGTGAATTTGCTTGTTGGCAGTGAGGAGACTTTCAGCTGCTCCTCTGGGAAAAATACAAATTGTCTTTTCAGATAGGAAGTAGACAAACTAGTGCCACCTATTGAAGGTGACTCAATTATAGTCAATCATAACTTTTAAGCCCCCGTCACACCTGGCGACGGGGCTGGGGATGTCGGCGGCGACTGGCGGGTGGCGCTGTCCCCCATTACACGGGGTGACACCATCAACCCCGCGCCGGCGAGCTGTCAGGCGGCATCGCCGCCAGGGTGTCTGTAAACCCCAGCGGCGATGCAGGACAATGGGAGCCTATGGCTCCCATCGCCTGACAGGTCGCCGACGCCCCATGATGGTCGCCTGATTTCAGAGCACTGCTATGAAACCAGGCGACCGGCGGCACCGCCAACATCGTCCCTTTACATGAGGCGACGTAGGGGCGATGTCGCCGCCGATAGGCCACGCCCCCACGTCACCTCTGTGACCGGCGGCGATGTGGCCCCGTGTACGGGTTTTTTAGGATTGCTACTTCCAATAGGTGGCACTAGTGTTCCTCTACTTCCTCCCTGAAGAGACAATTTGGCCTAGCTCACACATAAGTAAAGTCTAACCCTAAGTAAATACATGAATCCAAGTATGTATATAAAGACAGCCAAAAAGGACACAATTTCCATTACGTCTTGATAAAGAAATGAAAATGAAGACTACATTTAAAGCTGTAGTGAAATAATGATATATTGCAATTAATTAATTTTAGGATCATTTGTGTCAGTCATTTGCATGCAATCATAAATTACTACCCAGGTGGCGTAAACATGGCAGAAAAACGGCTCAGGATCTTCAGATAAAACCTGCCTTTGCTGGGGTTTTTGTCAAAGACTTTCTAAAGGCTTATTGTATTGTGCATTGTCATTTAGACTATGGATTATTCAGATTTAACAGTCCTCGTTATAAAAAATGAAAGACGGTTTGTATTTGATTCATGATCGTCTTATGAGTTACAATCGCTGTAAATGAATGCATCCCCAAGGATCTCAGTGATGTATCCATGGTTACCCGGCCGGGATATGAATCTGTATAGATAAAGTAATATCAAACATAAATAATTCATGGTATCTCTCTCCAACTATGTGACCCAGATTTTAAATATCATGAGTGAATATTAGTTTGAGGGAAGCATTAATTCAGGGATAGCAGAAGCATCCACATTGCAATGGCTAGGTACAAATGGAAATTATATAAGGCTTTATGTCTCACACAAGAAATTGCAGCATGCACTTACATTTACCATAAGCTTTCTATAATTATTGCTAGCATATAATGATTTTTTGGAAGCCATTTGAAAGAAATGATATGTCAGGTCAATAGGGCTTAAACGTATGGCAATGACCTGCACTGGCATGCAAGCCAGGGGTAGACCAAGAGGGCTCCTAGGCAAAAAACCAAAGTGGGACTCTCAATGCTCACATATTTCACCATCACACGCAAACATTCAGGTGACATTTACATGTGCTGAGCGTTACAGAATGCAATCTGCAATACTGAAGTTTTTCTGCACTTGCTTCCCAGACCCTTTACACAGGTTGACAAAGAATGGTGGGCCCAGACGATCACTAGCAGAGATGAGCAATCCTTTCAAGGTTTGGTTCGGGGCGCCAAACTCCCAGTGTAGGCTTGTAGTCGGGTGCTTTACAGTTTAGGGTCTGGTACAGTTGGTGCTTGGCCCAGTGTGAGCTGTGGAGGGTGTTTAACCGGCTTACACTGGGTTTAAAAGCACACTTTTTGGGTGTGGGGTTTGTCCAAAATTAATTTTAAAAAAACACGCTCCCACCCCTGAAAGTGTTTTATTTATGGCTGGCTGTGGGTGGAGACCTGACTACCAATCAGTGACTTCTATTGAGGTTTGGGTCAAGTTCAAGGTCACGAACAGTGCGCCAAAAATGTTTGTTGTACCACCTGCACAGGACTTGCAAAGGTTCGCTCATCTTTAATCTCAGAGTCTGATCAATCTGTCCCTACAGTATCATGTTATTGACAGCACGTCTGAAGCTTGCACCGGGCGATGTGCTGTTTAAGACAATATTTGTTCCACCATAAACATCCAATCACCACATATATTTACAAGAGACTGGCACAGCAATGGGAAGCAAAATGGCACCACAATATGCAAATCTTTTCATGGCCAAGCTTGAAGGTGACTTTTATCCTCTTGCCTATCAGGCCTCTGGCTTACTACCGTTATACTGATGCCATTTTAATCATCTGGACAGAGCCTGAGCAAAAGCTGAAGACTTTCCATGAACACTTTAATCAATTTCACCCCACCATCAACTTAACACTCAACTACTCCTGCACTGAAATCAGCTTTCTGGACACCATCATTAAGCTACGGAACAATGAAATAGAGGCATCCCTGTATCGGAAACCAATTGACCGACCAACATATCTCCAATGGACAGTTTCCATCCAAAACCACATAAAAAACTCTATTGTGTACAGCCAGGCCATCAGATACAATCGATATGTTCCAACCCTACAGACAGAGACAATCACCTTGAGACCTCAGAAAGACCTTTTGAACCAGGGCTACCATCCAAGAGCAATTGAAAACCAATTACAAGAGCCACCAGAATATCAAGGAATCAGCTCCTACATTACAAAGTAGAGAAGATAACAACACAGTTCCTTTCGTAGTCACCCATACAATCCCAAGTCTGGATGTGCTAAGAGGAGCGCAGGAAACTACAACCACTCCTACAAAAAGATGCCCAATTAAATCAATATTTCCGATCCCCCTCTCCTGTGGTTTAGACAACCTCCAAATCTAAAAAAACATCATTTCAGAAGCTCCCTGTCCTCTCCAGCAGCAACAGGAACCTTTCCCTGCAACCAGAACAGTGCAAAACCTGTCATCTATAATGACAACAGACAAGATAAGATTCCTGGGACAGGTCAGGACTACTAGATACCAGGTAATTCAATTGCATCACAAGCAATGTGGTGTATCTAATCATATGTACCAAATGCCCAACAGGCAGCATGTATGTAGGTGAGACCAGGCAAAAATTCAGGACAAGAATGAATTCTCATCGTCACTCAATAAAAGAAAAGCATATGGATCTACCTGTAGCAAAACATTTTTGCAGCCCTGACACATGAACCATATAGGCTGCTCATCTAAAGAACTTCAATCGAGAGAGAAAATTGGGATACAATTGATACGACCTTGACACATTCAAACAGATTAATTTCACATGGATTCATGGGATTTTATATAAAATGAGTGGGCATTTGGGGACATCACAGATTCATGCATTTTTATATCAATTGAAAGGACACTTGGGGAGATCACATGTCCAACAGACTCCATTTTCAGGACTATGAACTTTTGACTTTTCTTTGTGAACTCTCTCACTTCATTTATTGCTCTCCACAACTCACTTAATATTTTTAGGTTTCCACAGGCCACTAGCCATATAATAATAATAATTTTGTTTTTTCTTTTTCCCAGCTCCTTTATCCCTCCCTAACCTGACTCTGCTTAACGTCACCTGTCGTATTTATCACAGCTTATAACACTTTTTTTTTTGCTTTTTTTTTTTGCTTATGTATATATGTATGTGTCTTCAGAATTTGTGTCATTACCAGACTGACGAAGGGGCCTTAGTGTCCCGAAAGCTTGCTATATTTACCATGTTTTCAGTTAGCCATTAAAAGGTATCAATCACTGAGGACTCACAGATTTTAATATTTCTATCTACTAGGCTAACACAGTACAACAATTTTGTATCTGTCCCCTAAGGGAGTGGTGAGTGCTGAGGAGCAGATAAGATTTTATTGATTTATAAGCAATCTATAAATCCTAGAACTGCAGTGTACAGCTCTGCTTCATCATGTAGGAGGGCAGGGTAGTTACAGGACAAAAAAGTTTTATATCCCTGGAGTTCCCCTTAAGGTCTGTTAAATTCTTGAGCTAAAAATGTAATAAAATGATATGAATGTTTAGAACAATAAACTCTGAATGTAAGTAAATTAATCTGAGAGTTTTGTAGACCTATTCAGACACAATTTATATTTAAAATAAATGGTATTGCTTTACACTATTCTAAAATAATTTTTACTGTGCCAGAAATAAAAAAACAAAAAAAATAATCCTTAAATAGACTAAAAGGCCCTTTACACGCTGCGATGGGGACAGCGATCTGACCAACGATGGGGAATCGCTGCCACATAGTGAACTGATCGCTGGTGAGCTGTCAAACAGGGGCAGACTCACCAGCGACCAGTAGACCAGCTACATCATGGAAAAGAATAAAATATTCTTTCCACGATGTCTAGCTCCCGCTGCCAGGCTGTGGTAACGCGGAGCAGGTGGTAACCATGGTAAACAGTAGATATGTAGGCAGCGCGCAGCACCTAGTTACCCGATGTAATACCGTGGTTACCAGTCTTCTCTGCTTACAGGCTGGTATCCAAGGTACACAGCGGGTAACTAGGGACAGCGCTGTCGCTAGTTCCCGTTGTATATCTTGGATACAGCCTGTAAGCGGAGAAGGCTGGTAACCAGGTATACATCGGGTAACTAGGCACTGCGTGCTGCCTAGATACCTGCTGTTTACCATGGTTACCAGCCTGCTTGCTGTGCAGCGCTGGGAGCTCATTCATCGTTGGTCTCCCGCTGTCACACTCGCCGATGCTGGGCGCCCAACGGGAGACCAACGATAGATTTATGGTCTCTCCATAAATATGCGATCAATGACGTATCGTTGATCGTTAATACGTGTCACACACAACGATGTCGTTTTGACATCGCTGCAACGTCACCAAACGTCGTTCACGATATCGTTGCATGTAACGGGCCCTTAAGTAAAAAAGGAAACAATGTACCTAATCGGGAATGGACTCCTAATCATAACACTCCATTTACAGCAAAAAGAGAATATTTTCTAGACTACATTGTCCGGACTCATTCTCGCGTGTCCACACCGGATGGTAGATGTTGTCTGTATACAGGAGCTACAACAGCTGGGAGTTAATATAGAAATGAGATGAATACCCATGATAGTCTATCTACTGCAAAATTCCATTACTGAGAACATGATAGCTCCATTTCCTTATCACCCTGTAGGTATACACAACCCTTATCTGTCCATGAACCTATAAATGCTTAGTAAAGGGATCATTATGGTTCTTTTTTCCCCCTGAACAATAAATATTTGATTGTAGGTAAAGTATAGGTTATCATGTTGTGCTTTATACTCTATTACACTGGAGAGGATAAATCCATCAGGCCGTGAGAGTGTAGATTAAGATCACATTTTCTTTCTCCAAAATCCAAAATCTACCTATTAACCCTGTTATTTGAAAGAAAGTTTCAAGTTTCATTTATTATACAAAGTATATTAGCTGTAATCAAAATGATTCAAAGTCTATTGCAAATTAGGGTAATTAGAAAAATTTACTTTCAGCTGTTTGCAATAAACTAATGAAACAATTTATATAACTCAACACAACTAATATAAGATGTAGTTTCTCCAAAATTGAACATGAAGTGCCACTTTTAATGATTATTGCTGTCTCTGAATTATTCAGCACCTTGAGGAAAAAGATCTTTAGCACTTATTAGAGCCCCTTTAGCTGTTAATAAGCTGCGGCAAATGTGATATATGGCCAGACACCAACTTCTGTTAGAGTCCGGAGATATCTTAACCCATTCCTCATGACCAGTGGCCTCTAGTTCATTACAATTCTTGGATTGTCAAGAGACCGGTGCAAAATGTTAAGTGGAACGATTGCACAAGCAATGAGAAGTATACAAAAAAATAGCAAAGGCATGTAAAGTTACAAGAGATATAGTGGGAAAAATAGTTTGTACCTTTAAAGATGAAAGAACACTGGCTAAATTACCTGGACATGGAAAAGAGAGGAAGCTGCCACCGGCTGCCACTAGATGCCTGAACGTCAATCACCTTCAAGTGACTGCAAAAGACCTACAGCAAATTTTGGTGGCACCTTGTGCTGCTGAGGTTGGATTTTGCACTGTAAGGCGCATACATAATGCTGATGGTCTCCATGCCCGAACTCTAAGCTGTACACCTCTGCTGACCCAAAACGTACAAGAAAGTTTGGCTGCAATATGCTCATAACAATATCAATAAAAAAAGTTTAAGGATCCTATTCTGTGAAGTAATGAAACAACTATGGATCTTTTTAGGCTTATAGATCAACGATATGTCTGGAACAGGAAAATGAAGCGTAGACTGAAAAGAACACCCTGCATATGTGATGTCTACAGTGAAGCATGGCGGAGGCTTGGTGATACCTTAAAAGGAATTTGTCAGAAGGTTTTTGCTATATAATTTGCTAAAAACATACCATGTGGCACAAAAGCCTGATTCCATGTACGTATCATTTATAACCCCACCCACACCTCTGCCTGGCAGCTTCCTGTGTAAACTGCACCCACACCCCTGCCTAGCAGCTTTCTGTGTATAACCCCACCCACATCCCTGACTGGCATCTTCCTGCATATAACCCTGCCCACACCGCTACCTGGCAACTTCCCGCTTATAACGCAGTCCACGCCCTTGCCCGGCAGCTTCCTGTGTATAACCCCGCCCACACCCCTGCCTGACAGTTGCCTGTGTATAACTCCGCCCATACCACTGCCTGGCAGCTGCCTGCATATAACCCCATGCACACCCCTGCCTCGCAGCTTTCTGTATTAACCCTGCCCAAACCCATGCCTTGGAGCTTGCTGCATATAACCCCACCCACACTCCTGCCTGGTAGCTTCCTGTGTACACTGTACATTGTAGTAACCTATTAATATTTGGTAGGGCCAGGATTACACAGATTAGCCTGACTATCAGGTGAGCTGTAGTCTGGTAGTGTTAATCTCTTGCTAGGGAAGTGCTGATTACGTTAACTCTACAATAAACAACAAAAAAGGGACAAATTCCTGGAAATCAGGGTCTCATGCCCTATATTATGTTACACTCAGTTTAAATAGAAAAATCCTTCTAACAAATTCTCTTTTAGGTTATTTTGTTCATCTGCCACTGGGAACAACCTGGTGCATGTGGACGTTAAAATGGATTCAATAAATTAACAGGAAATCCTAAGAGAAAACATCATGCCTTCTGTAAGGACGTTGAAGCTTAGTCATCTTTGGACCTTCCAACAGAACACATTCCTCATTCCTCATTCCCATGGTTTGATTTCAGAAGACCTGGAAGTTTATGGTCTGGCCACCACAGTGGCCTGACCTAAACACTATAGAAAATCTTTGGTGGAATTTAAAGGAGGCAGTTGCAGTATGCAAACCAAAGAAAACTAGTCAATTTAGACAATTGTCAATAAGACATAGGCTAACATTTTTCAAGAACGCTGCCAGACGTTGGTGACTATCCATAGCCAGCATGTAGGCATCAGGTCATAATAGCTAAAGGGTGGTCTACTAATCATTTTTGGACTGGGTTTTTGTCATAATGTTTTTAATAATTTTTGAGTCAATAAACTTTTGGTTTTACCCATTTCCTGTGGCGATATCTTCTGGGTGCTGGATTTATGTTTGTTTGCTACCAAGTTATATCTTCTTTGAAATTCTATGTCCTGGATGACTCCATGCACCGCTGATGAATCGGTATTTGGCAAGACGCTGAAATCTTTTTTCTTTTTTTATTGAACAAAAGGGTCTACACGTCCTGGCGGTAAAGGAACATTGTCTAATAGGTTACCCTAACAGTTTCTCAGAGTAGATACCTACAGGAAAAGTTGGGCTGGAGTGCTGTACAGACTAAATGAATTTGCAGTGGGACACAGTGGTGTTGAGTAGGGTAGGTAAGAGCCTAGAGGAACCGTAATGGTAGGCGCAAAATCTGATATTGTGAATATCCCTTAAAGGGAACCTGACCCCTGCAAATGACCCCCGACTCTATTAATACCTGTCCCTGCACCCTTAAAGATCATTAGCAGCGGTCCTTTTGTGTAAAAAAAGCGTTCAGTAACATTGTGAAAAGCGCTATTAAACACTTACATGTCAGGGACTTCTTCACATTGAATAAGTCTCACAGGGCTTTCCCTGTGAGACTCTAAGCCCTCCTGACGCGCTCATTATCACGCCCCAATGGGCGTGATAACTAATCCTAATCCTCCTCGCCCTGCAGTAAGGCGACGAGTGTACACCCTTTAGGAGTAAGCCGACCTCACCATGCGCATTGTACATGCGCGGCTTGTCACTTACACCTAAAGGATATACACATATCACCAGGACCGAATGTGACGCAAATAGCGTCACACCGGCTATTACGCCCTTTCTGCAGGGCAAGGAGGATTAGGATTAGTTATCACACCCATCAGGGCGTGATAATGAGCGCGTCAGGAGGGCTTAGAGTCTCACAGAGAACACCCTGTGAGACTTATTCACGGTGAAGAAGTCCCTGACATGTAAGTGTTAAGGGTTTTTCACAATGTTACTGAACGCTTTTTTTACACAAAAGGACCGCTGCTAATGATCATTAAGAGTGCAGGGACTGGTATTAATAGAGTTGGGGGTCATTTGGAGGGGTCAGTTTCCCTTTAACAAGTAATGTTCAAGTTGTTTGCCCGTGTTTCAAAAAACAGCCAGTGATAAAATGCACCTAACTTATTAAGAGGTGTGTGCATCTTAATGAATTAGGTGCATCTTATTCCTTCATGCCCATTGTTTAGACTGAGGTGCAAAACACCAATCTTGATTAGACAAGCACATATTAAAGTAAATGAGAATGTAAACTATGCTGGACTTTCAGGGACCAAACTGCTTCAAGAACGCTAATCCACAAGTATGAACAAAAGCATGAATCATCCATGCACACAAAGGTTATGTAGTGTTATTGCACTATTCTTTGAAGACCATCATTATCACTATTGTATATACACAGGTTACAAAAGTTGTGAACAAGATAAAAGCTATTGCAAAGTATTCTCTCAAGGCACAAAAGAAGAAAATTCCATTTCTACAGTTTATCTTCAATCAGCTACATCCTCCACAATACATTATAGAAAAGGAGTAGACTTTTCCATTAAAGGTTCTTACAAATTATCACCATTTTTAAGATCTCTTCTTGTAGTCATTCAATGGAAACACTTAATGTTAACACTACAGGCGATACTTCACCTGTGTGGCTGCAGCTCCAGGGCGCCTAATATTGTTGTAAGCAGCCTTGGTTACAATTCTAAGTGACGACTTTTACAGTTTAGAGTTTAAAGGGTAACCGTACGTTCAAGTAACTTTTCAGAATTATGTTTACTGGGCATATATAGGTGAGAAATAGCACTATATTTGGCCATTTTATTTCTTGTATTTTGTATTTTTACCAGTTTTCTCTTTTGCATATTCTCTTAATTTGCAATCCACTCTGAGCTGGTGGAAGGAGACTAACTGCATTAATATCTCCCATACACAGCACAGCACACAGAGATAGATTCCTGCTCTTCAATTCTTTTTTAGCCTTGAAAGAAAAGCAGCAGCATACAAAAATTATACAGTAGTACTGAGTAGTGCAGACGGGAAATAAATTCATGAAGATTTTTATGTCTCTCTTTCTCTTTTCCACACCCTGCTCCTCACTCCTCTTCTCCTCTCCTCTTTATATAAAGCATGAAATGCTTTGTAGCATTACCCTCTCTGTGTTGACAGCCATATATTGTATGAGCTGGGGGGGGGGGGAAATCTGAGCAGGTTTTTTTTTGAGTGATTAGTGAGTTTAGGGGCAGGAGGGAGGAGAAGTAATGTCTTATAGGTGGGGAAGGAAGCTGATAAAATACATAGTTTCTTATAATCATCACTACTATTGAGTTATGCGTATTTGTTGAAACTTTAGTGATTATGTAAAATTGCAGGAAACAAGGTCCCATCCTAATGGGCACATGAGTATGATATTGATATTCATTCTAGAGAGGAAACAAACTGAACGTAAGGTGCTGATCGATTTTACCTTATTAAAAGCTGGCCTCCTTAAAGAAAGTCACACCGTACTTCCTATCTCTAAAGTGCAGCAAGGCTATTTAATTTAACCAGTCCCTGCTCTACAATGATGAGGGACAAGTATACCGAAATAGTCTGTATACATACATTGTCATACTGTATACACAGTCATGTTGCACACAGGATAAAGGTATGAACATTAAATTATAGAGTAGATACCTTAAAAAGGTAAAATATAGAAATTGGCCTAGCGCTTAAGGTAAGCTGGCCTGCCCGAAACATGCTATATCTATTTAAAATGGTTTCAGAGGCTAAATATTTAATCATTGGACTGAGATCTCCACTGGTCCGATTGACAATAAACCAATCAAACAAGGATAGTGGGGAATGAAGAGGCCATGGGTATCACAAAAACTTTATTGTGTATGGAAATGTCCAATCAAGTGTTACTGTTTCCCCTAATATAAAGAGAAGCTGTCAATTGAAAATCCAAAATTACCCCTCTATGGAAAAATAAAAACTCAACGTATACAGAGCCCACTTGATCCTAGTGTTGTGTAATCAGTATACATGTAGCAGCTGCGAACAAGGATACCTTAAAAAGAACCTGTCTGAAAGTTTTCAGACCCCAAATTAACATCATCACAGTAAAATTCCTGTAATGATGATTACTTCAATATCTTTATATCATATGTCTATGTCTGTGTCGTTTCGCAATGAATCATCAAATTCTTGCAAATGCGCTCAGAAGGGCAGCATCTTGGCCATTTACAGCTCTCTGGCTCTCTCCCTCTTTTCTCTCCCAGGGTCTTCTATGTGACCTGCTCCCTCAGCTGACATCTCACACAGGCATCATCATTCCTGATGCCTGCACAGATGAATAGTCTGGCTCTTGCAACGTCATCATGACTTATTGAGTAGTCCACGGTAATATCAATGACTGTGTAAGATGTTGGCCAGGGTCACAGAAAAAACTTCTGTCAATCACTGCCAGGAAGCTGGTGCCATAAATTGAAAGAGGGAAAGAGGCCCAGAGAGCTGTACTTGCAGGCAACGCTCCAGCATTTGTGACCTCTATTGTGTAAAAATTCACTGATGGGTCATGAGATGGGATGGATACACAGATGTACTTTACTGTGATGATGTTACTTTGGAGTCTAAAAACCTGCTAACAGGTTCCCTTTAAAGATATTTTCCATCCAGGCCAAGGCTTAGGCAAACAGTGCAGTTTTTGACTAATGCTAACGGTGTGTAATATACACATAGTAAGGATTTTTCCATGCTAGTCAGCTTGAATAGTCATTACATGACTTTTCAGTAAAACATTGAGAAAAACAGATGAAAGCTTACTCGGCATATCACTGCAAGTGCACAAATGGCATACTTGTGGTCATGTGATGTACTGGCTAGGAGAGCTGAATCCAACATTGTGGATCTTACACACCCTTAGTATTTGGCAAACAGTCTTGCTTGCCGAACGTTTGCCCTGAAGTGGAAAACTACTTTCATAGCTTAGCAAACATGATGCTCTTTACAATTTGCATAGGGGAGCAGTTTCCTCCATGTTGAATACGGCTATATTTGTATGTATACAAACGCACAAGCTATTATTGATCGCTATGCTGGCATACATAAGCCTGGATCCTATAGTCCATTTAAAGACACTTTTAATGTTACTGACAAATGACAATCTTTAGGTTCTAAGTGTTTTGCACAGTATAATAGTAAATGTGACACTCCACTTTGTCATTCAGAAGAATCATTGCCTTGAAGCAGATCATACGCATTAAACAAAAAAACCAAGCATTATCATCTCTGGAAAATGTCTTGTATTGAGCAGACGGCAAGGCGAGGACTGTTTTCCCATGAATGCCATTTTCTTGTTAAATTGAAAAACATGAAAAATACACCTCTCAGAATTCACCTTCTGGCTCTCTGTAGATCCTCTCATAAAAGCAATTTACATGTGAGAAGAAAGCAGTGCCAGGAAGGTCTGCTATACTCAACCTTTAATAGAAAAATAACAGTGATATAAATATTAGCTTGCATGTTTGATGTAAGAAACCATTGTGATTTATTTGCCATATACAGGATCACTCAGTTCCGATATGTCAGAATTAAAGGGGTTTTCTGAAATTTTTTAACATTAGGTTAGAATACAAAAGATATGTTAGAATAATAAAACATTAAGCACTCCTATATTTAATCCCCTGAGGCTCCAGTGCAGCCACTCTGGTGGTCCCTCCCGTCCTGCGGTAATATTGTCAAAGCCCTCATACACATGGCCACTGAAGCCAATCACTGGCCTTAGAGCTCACATTGTAGAAGTTTTTCACTACTACCAGGACAATGGTAATCGAGTTACAGTTCATCCCTATTTACATGAGTATAACTGAGTGCAATACGAGACACGATACATAGATGATATCACAGGCTGATAAAAACCAAAAGGACCAGGCCACTTCCCGAAAAAGCTTTGCCACCTTGTACTCCTCATCAAATGGCATAGGCAAGCCATACAAATATGCCATATGCTGTACATATAATATCCTCCTACAACGGCCAGGATTAGAGATAATTCATATCATTTTAACCTTTATATGCCATCACCTCCCCCACTAGCAATCATAGGGTGTCAGAGGATTGCCTAAAGTTTCAAAATCCCACATAATACATGGTTATTTTTAAAAATTCCCTTTATTATTCCCTATTTGTCACATAAAAATATGCACATAAAAATATAAAAATATCTGATTTAACCCCGTTGATAACAGTCTGAACTAATTGAAATACCAGTTTTTTAAAACTCATGCTTATGCTACAAAATATATGTATATATGTATTGAAATATATTGCCGTAAACAAACGCTCAGGAGGTCCAATGATGACAATTTTTTAAAAAGTCAGGAGTATCGTAATATGACAACACAAGCCAAATAGGTTTTTATATTTACCGTCTGTTATTTTTTAACAGTAGTAAAATATAAAAAACATTGTCTGGTATTATCATAGAATCATGTAGCAATTTCAGATATCCAGTGGCATTGAGGTTTCCATTGATGAAGAATGGCCCCACTATCTTTGCACCCCATATTCCACACTATATCATCAATTTTTGTGTTCCAGCAGTCTTGGAGGGATCTATCCATGGTGGGTAAGTGTCAGACCAATAGCGGTGGTTTTGTTTCACTATTCACAAAAAAGTTTGCCTCATCCCTCATCTGAAGGCAATTGTGTATGCTGTGAAGATACAAGATGTGCAGCATCTGAAACAACGGATACTGGAAGCCTGTGCTAGCACTTCTTCTGCGGTGTTGCTATCAGTGTGTCAAGAGTGGGAGAAGAGGGTTGCATTGACAATCCAACACAATGTCAGCACTTTAAACACATTTTATAAGTGGTCATAAACTTGTAAATAACTCATGAAAGAATAAAGTTACATTAAAACAAAGCACACCATTGTTTTTCTTATTAAATTCTCAATATGTTTGATGTGTCACATGAGCCTCTTCCCATTGAAAAAAATAAAGTTTGATCCAAAATGGCCACATTCAAAATGGCCGCCATGATCACCACCCATCTGGGAAAGTTTTCTCCCTCCCATATACTAATGTGCCACAAACAGGAAGTTGATATCACCATCCATTCCCATTTTATTTAGGTGCATCCATAGAAATGGCTCAGCTCATCCTGTATATTGATAGTCATGGTGGATGCAATAAAAATGCTTATGCGTTTTTAATGGAGGATTTTCTGCATTTTATGCAAGTCTATGGAAAAATTTGTACAGAAAACTCAGTGTAACCAAAAGAGACATTGACATGTTGTGGATTTGAAACGCGCACCGCAGGTCAGTTTATAATGAGCAAAAAAAAAATCACAGTGGGACGGAGATTTTTATAAATCCCATCCACTTTGCTGGAACTGTAAGGGTATGTGCTCACCATCTGGATTTGCTGCGTCTTAAACGCAGTGCCTCCGGACCTGTGGAAATGCGGGCGTGCATGCAGAAGGACCGCAGCCGCTCTGTACTCATCATCTGCGGTGGGTGCAGGATGGCTTCTCCCTGCGTGCTCCCAATGGTGTCCACTTACAACTCTGCAGCAATAAATTAACGTGCTCCAGAAACTCACACTGCAGCTGAAATAACGCTGATGGTGGGAGAAACATAGAGGGCATGGGATTTCTTCAAATCCCATCCATTATGATTTTACTGTACCACGCAGCATTTTGGACGCAGCAGAAAGATGCAGCGTCCAAAACGCTGCAATTCGTGATCGTGAGTGTGCACCCCAAAACACTGCGGTTTTTATGTAGAGCAAATACAGAACATCAAAAACTAACTAAAAACTTAGCATGGGCACACAGCCTAAAAGTTGCAAAGATTGAAGCCAAATAATAACGGTGTAAATGTGGATGTTTTTCGCTTCACTCCTCAAAGATTCTTTTTCCATTTTTTAACATTTTTAAAAGACGCAAAAGAAAAAGTGTTTTGACTCAGCCTAATGTGTTGATGCCACCGATATAGTCTATATAGCATATGTGCTTTGGGTCTTTGTCTTGTTGGAAGGTGAACCGTCGGCCAAGTCTGAGGTCCAGAGCACTCTGGAAGAGGTTTTCATCCAGGATATCTCTGTACTTGGCCAAATTCATGTTTCTTTTATTTGCAACCAGTCGTCCTGTCAGTGCAGCTGAAAAATTCCCCCATAGCATGATGCTGCCACCACCATGTTTCATTGTTGGGCTTGTATTGGGCAGGTGATGAGCAATGCTTGGTTTTCTCCACACATACCGCTTAGAATTATCACCAAAATTTCTATCTTCATCTCATCAGACCAGAGAATCTTATTTCTCATAATCTTGGAGTCCTTCATGTGTTTTTTTGCAAACTCTATGCGGGCTTTCATATGTATTGCAATGGGCAGACGCTTCCATCTCGCCACTCTGCCATAAAGGCCTGACTAGTGGAGGGCTGTAATGATAGTTGACTTTGTGGAACTTTCTCCCGTCCCCCTACTGCATCTTTGGAGCTCAACCACAGTGATCTTGGGGTTCTTCTCTACCTCTCTCACCAAAGCTCTTCTCCCATGATTGCTCAATCTGGCTGGATGGCCAGGTCTAGAAAGACTTCTGGTGGACCAAAACTTCTGCCATGTAAAGATTATAGAGGCCACTGTGCTCTTAAGACCCTTGAGTACTGCAGAAACGCTTTTGTAACCATGGCCAGATCTGTGCCTTGCCATAATTCTGTCTCTGAGCTCCTTAGGCAGTTCCTTTGACCTCATGATTCTCATCTGGTCTGACATGCACTGTCAGCTGTGAGGTCTTATATAGACAGGTTTATGCCTTTCCAAATCAAGACCTATCAGTTTAATTAAACACAGCTGGACTCCAATGAAGGAGTAGAACCATCTCAAGGAGGATCACAAGGAAATGGACAGAATGTGACTTAAATATGAGTGTCTGAGCAAAGGGTCTGAATACATATGACCATGTGATATTTCAGTTTTTCTTTTTAATACATTTGCACAAATATCTACATTTCTCTTTTTTTCAGTCAGGATGGGGTGCAGAGTGTACAGTAATGGGAAAATAATGAACTTTTTTGAATTTACCAAATGGCTGCAATGAAACAAAGAGTGAAAATATATAAAGGGGTCTGAATACTTTCCGTACACACTGTATAAAAGTCATGGCTTTTGGGGAAGAAAAACAAAAGTGGCTTTGGCTTCTCTTAAGATTCTGATATTGTATGAAAAATATGCAGGGCCAAAAGTATTTACATTATTTCCTAGCTTTAACATTTCCATTTTTATAGGACTTCATAGCATTATTCAGATCATGAATGCCCATCAAATGATCACCAATAAATGTGAATTAGGAGACAGAAGTTATTTTCAGAAACCATCAATCTACGGAATTTACATAACCTTGACAGTTTGTACGCGAAAGCTATTTACCATGCGAAATGGATGACACAAATACAGAATCTGGGAGAAAACTCGGAAAGGACTCAATGGATCTGCATTTTATTCCTGTGATTATAAGGACAGTGATGGCTCGGCAGCCTCTGAAAATTATGCAGCTTTTCTGTTAAGCATAATAACAGTTTTCTATATAGTAACCGCTTGGTTTTAATAAATAATAGCGGATGAACTCATCAAATCTTCGTACTTCACAGTCCATTTGGCTTAGTTGGGCTTCAGTGAACGATTTCTTGAATAGTTTAATCATAAATGACAATAGTTCAACAATACAATGGCCACATCACATGTGCTATGGAAGTAACCAATGAAAATAATAACTTTTCTAAAATTAGAGCTATTGTCATCTAATTCGCATGTGCTTAGCCGCTATATATAATTATGTACTCAAGGAAGGAATTATAAAATGTTCACAACTCAAAAATATCTACTGCACATTTTCAGTTATGATGTAGTTGAATTTTCTTTGTTAGACAATAGGGACATAGTGTTTAACATTCATATTGGGTGAAATAACATCATGTGTTTACATATTCAGAGGGCTTAGTATATATATGTATATATATCTATTATATAATCATGAATGGGTTTTTTGCCCTTTTGAGTCGCTCACGCTGGAGTCACGTGGTCATGTGGATACGCCGATGATTGGCCGCACGCCATTGCGAGAGATTTTAAGGCGACTCGCTATGCCCGCGCAGCGGGCATGTGCGAGTTCGCCTTAGCAGCGCGAAGCATGGCGCGAAGCGCCATGCGAGTCAGAGATCGCTCTGCTAGAATCCCGATGCATGTGCATCGGCACCAGCTAGTTATATAATATATTATATAAAAATTTTAGTTTTTTGTGAACAACTATTGTAGCGATACCCAAACAAAATTTTTCTACAGAATGCTTTGAGATTGTAAGGTCAGGGATCTTGCTGAATCAGTAAACGTTTATGTTTATGTCTATACAACAAAAAGAACCCAACGATTGTCATGATATGGATCCATGTCCAACTGCATTATGCATGTAGTTTGGGCAGCCCCAAAGTAGTGAATGAGTGGAGGAGGAAGGTGCATGCTCAACCAGTGACCAATTCATAAAGTGCACAGAGGATCCCTACTCTGCGGATCAATTGGGGTCCCAATAGTCAATCTCCATTGATATACCAATTATCCAGTAGAAAAGTGAAATTGATTAATGCTTTTTATAACTGGAATATGCCAAACATTTAAAGACACTGAATAGGAGACCCTAGGAATGTGTTACACCTAAAAGCCTTCACCAATCTTGATTTGGCTCTGTTATTGGTAGGTTGACCGAATTAAGAAATATGACAAATACATCTCTGCCAAAACTGAACAGTGCCATAGCTAAAAACTGTGGGTGTAAAATTGAGTAAATAAATCCTGATTTCATGTATGCAGCTTTTTTATTTATTATTCTGGAGAAAACTTTAAACGCCACTTTAGTCATTGGCGTTTACATTGTTGGCCAGTAGAAAAAAATTGGACCAACCTGCGGTGGACCAAGTTGAGAATAATTTTCTGAATTTTCCAGCTCCACTTGAATTTGCAATTGCAAAAATAAAAACTTTACTGATACCATATCCCACATTGCTGAAGCATCAGTAAGTGGAACAGTCTCATTCTGCATGGTGATATTGCCCCTGTAAGATGGAAATCAATTATATTGTGAATGGCCGATATGTATCACAGAGGTGGTTGTTCTCTGGCATGTAATCCTGGCTTGTCTACCTGGACTTGTAGTTCCATAAATCTTGTTAACGCATTCAGGGCAAGGTTTAGGATGGCTGGGAAGATGGGTGGGTCTGGCTATCCACATACCTCCACCCTTGGGTTTGTCTCTGATATGTTTAGTGGAGTCTGTGTGTTTGGCACATGTTGAGTCAGGCAGTCAGTTTGTGAGAGGAGTCTCTGGGAGAGCTTGTTGCGCACTGATGGGAGTCAGTGTGTGTGGAGGCTGCCATTCTTCCTAAAAGGTAACCTCAGTGAAAGAGTCTGTGTCTACGGGCCAGAGTTAGTATAAATGGAGCCTGAGACACCTCAAGTGGGATACTACTGTGGAGACATGGATCGAAATCTGTGTGGGCATACCCATGAGTTAAACAGACTGTATACCGTACATGTGTAATTATGTTCCTGTAAAGCCAAAGGAAGGCTTCTGTTTGATTTATCCTGTATCGGTTTAGAAGTAGTTAATACATCATCCAGACTAGTAAATTAAATGTATTTCTGTTTGAACCTTGGGGACTAAGCAAAACGAGTAACCACATCACATTTAGTGAGTGAAATTATCACAACCCATAAGGCCCTACAGCTCTGTCATACCTTGTATACTCTAATAACATATCTTGTACATTGGTGATCAGCACCTGGATCATCAGAGATCCACACAAATTTTTTTCTACACTCTATTTGTTCATTGGCTCTTCAGTAAATAATTCAGCTAGTATTATGTAAATGTTCCTTTCTATCTGCAAATTCATGGTATACATCTCTTAAGTCACATGACCTCATAGTGGGCCACTGACAATGACTTGGCTCATTGTTAACTATTTTAGTTGCTTTAACTTTCTGTATGATGAAATTGCATGGAATGTAACACAAACCTTCTGAATACCCTGGTGACCAAAATTCGGAATTTTGACATTCAGGCTCCATATCTCATCATCCACTACAGCTTTGTTCATGAGACTACCTTCATTTTGTAGACAATCATCTTGGTTACCTCATGCATGCTTGTGACTTTTACTATTTAGCATTTGATTAGTTGTACAGATTCTTACTACAAATCACAAACTGTTCTCACATTCCCTAATAGCTCAGAGTTTTATTAGGTTCATTCCCAAGTGAAAGGTTACTGGTTCGAATTGAGGAGCAGCAATGAAAAAGATTTGCCAAGAAAAAAAAAACAGCAACATCCAGTTCATTTTTTAATGCTCTTAAAAAAGTTATCATCAGAAAAATAAGTACAAGAGAAAGAAGAATGAATTTGTTTTAACAATAAGTCATAAATATCTAAAAACCACATTAAAACTGAATGAACAAGAGTTAGGACCCAAGGGATCGTGAAACCCATGTGTATTATGGACCTGAACGCTCTTCACATTGTAAAGAGGTGTAATAAGGCTTCCATCACGTTCTACTGTACCTTTGAAAGAAACAAATCTCAGCATGTTTCAGTAGATGCCGTAATATGTAAGAGCTTTAGAAAATAATGTTGCCATTATAAAGAAACATATGGAGACACATAAGGAATTTGTCATGGTCTTTGAATATAGACTTATCCTTTATTTATGATTACAGCACTTGGAGTGAATTTATTAAAAATGGTACTTGAGATGCTAAGAAAAATAACAAAATCATCTTCGTGCTGTCTGTTGTTTTCACTGACTGATTGCTTTCAGTGAGCAAGTCTGAATTTATTTGGATTAACCCCTTCATGAGCAAGGACGTGTATGTACATCCTTGGCCGGGTCCCTCCCTCTGATGTGAGCTCAGCGTTGAGCTCGCATCATTCCCTGTACATGTCAGCTGATCTGATCTGATCAGCTGATCTGATCAGCTGACATGTTAAGCTAACAGCACAGATCGGATCAGCAATCAGGTAAAATTAATTATGGTAAAATAACTATATTTATTTTACCGTATAAATGTATGGCAAAATAAATTATTTCATTCAAAAGCACAACTCGTCACGCAAAAAATAAGCCCTCATATGTCTATATGGAAAGAAAAATAAATAAAAAGTTATGGCTCTTGGAAGACAGGGAGGGAAGAACAAAAACAAGAAATCAGAAGGGATTAAAATAAACATGTCTAAAATGGTTTTTTTTATTGCAAGCATTAGGTCCACAAAAGAATATTGGCGATTTGGACAAGCCTATACACTATAAAGGGTACGACTTCTATCCATGAACAATTCGGGTAGAACTTGTACTTGAAAAATGGATGTCTGAACAAGACCTTTATCGTATTTTCCAACTCTTCCGGAATGTCCAGGAGACTCCCCGATTCCCTGAGCTGTTGTATATCTGAGGTTCTTTCTTCCCCAACCCTTCCACCTTTTTTGTTGGAAATAGCCCCATCTACCCTACTTTTTGAAACAAAGTTGAGAAGAGAGGTGAAAAATTTGAAAAGATGAAAAAATGTTGCTCAAAGTATTACAAACATATGGACTTTTTCCTAACACAATTTTGGTGCACAGTTCTTTATAAATGACCCCCCTAATTTGTTTATGACTAACGCCTGCCTTTGTTCTACATTGTTCACTGTAACTAGAGCTCGTTGCTAGTTAAATCTCACCCCATCTCATTTTTATGCTACTATCTCTATTAAAATTACAACCATTTCTAAACGCAGTTAACAGAAGATCAGTAGTTCAAGTCTTAACATGACTGCGGTAAAGTCTTTGATAATGAATGAAAGTGTTGTCTACAAAAGCCTTTAAATGTTATAATGAACTATATTATACTCACATAATTCGAAGAAAGATCTGGGTGAAGGTAATCTATTCCTGAAATCAAAAGACATTTATTAAACAAGTCTGAAAAAACACATGCATTCTACAGATAAATGAGGACAAGAGTAAGAGACTTGGGAGGATTAACTTCAATGGTTTCCACCTGACAGCTTATGCGCTCAATTTATGCATAACACAGACATTTATCAGGATGGAAATGACAAGACGATGACATGAGTCGTGCCCTGGAAAGGCAAGAAATTGGATTGTTTTAGTGGAACTTGTAAATGGAAGTTAAATTGATAACTGAGGTAATGTAAAAGCCTCGCGGTTTCTCTCTTGTTTTCGGAATAGATTTAAATGTTAAAAAAAAACATATTATTGATGTTTGCCAAGAAAATACATTAAAGAGGATCTGTCACCCCCCGGGTGCTATGCTAACTGAATGCAGCACTTAATGCAGCGTGTCTGCTGCATTCAGGGAAGGGGTCCCCCATGTCTCTAGCCCTTCTGTAAGTTGTAAAAAAGACTTCATAAAGTTTATGGATAAGAAATCCAGAGGGACTTACTCAGTAATGAGTCATCGCTGTTGTATGTTGTCCTCCCCACCTCCAGCCCTCTCTTGTTCAGCCTCCTTTATGTGTCTCCCCTCCACAGAGCGGGCAATGGGCTGGAGCAGTCCCAGCAGCTGAAAGGCCTCCTGCCAGTGATGTCAGGGCCAGAGCCTGTCCCGCTCTATGAATACAGTATAATCTGGAGCAAAGCGGGCTCCGACGCTGACATCACCGGCAGGAGGTGTTTTAGCTGCTGGGACCGCTACCCGCCGATTGCTCGCTCTGTGGAGTGGAGACACATAAAGGAGGCTGAACAAGCGAGGGCTAGAGGCAGGGAAGACACCAGCAACAATGATGACACATAAAGAAGGCTGAACAAGAGAGGGCTGGAGGTGGGGAGGACACCATACAACAGTGATAACTCATTACTGAGTAAGTCCCTCTGGACTCCTTCTCCATATACTTTTAAAGTCTTTTTTACAACTTACATGGGGACTAGATACATGAGGGACCACTGCCCTGAATGCAGCAGACACGCTGCATTCAGTACTGCATTCAGTTACCATAGCAACAGGGGGGGACAGGTCCTCTTTAATCTGCTCAACCACAATTTACAGTACAAACTCTAGAGTTCTTGAGGTCAGTATACACTTTGTTATATGTTTCACTTTATTTTATTTAGAAACACTGGGTCTAATTTATTAAAGGGTAGTCCACTACTAGGACAATCCCTTCTGATTCCACATGTCTACCCCATGAAAAATAAAAAAGCCTGTACTCACCTCCCATGCTGGCACCATTCAAATGGTATTGGTAATCATGTTCCTGGGGCTCTTACGACGTTGTGATGTCAGGTGTGCCCTGTGCCCAGTCACCACTGGCTTCTGCCACCCCGCCTTTTTAACAGGAAATGCCAACCGTGCGCTCACTTCCTGTCAACTAACTCATTGGTCCAAAGGCGGGAAGACAGAAGACAGTGGTGACTGGACATGAGTTATGCCGATCCATGTAGAATAGGGCTTATGCTAGCTTCATGCACAAGCAGCCAGGACTATACTAGAATGCTGTTCTTCTCCTGATGAGCCCTACGGGCAAAACATTGGAAGACACCTTTATACCATTGAGAGTCAGCGATAGCTAGGGTTAGCTGTTGACTGCCCTTGACAGGGCGGGAGTCTAATAGCTCAAGGGCCAGTGAGTTATTCCCATGTCCCCTATGAAGATTCCATTGCCCAACAGTACCGATCTATTTTCTGTGGATTTGTGGAAGAACATCATTGGTTTGACGACTCTCAAGAGTTGGGTGAGAGCATGTATGTTATACACATATCCACCTATATATTAATTTTCTTATATAGAGAACCATTGTTGACGTATAGCTAGGACTCATTTTATGCTCAGCTAGCAGGTCTTGCTGACACATGTGGGATTGTTTCTCATCATACTAGTTTGCTATATTTGTGGGATTTATTCCTTGAGTAGGCCGTTTGAGGTGGAAAGTTTGATCTTCGTGTCCCCCTCTTAAGTGTAATTATTGCTTTACCTCTGTGCACTAGTATTTTGTGTGTATGTTCACTATGCATTTTTACATTATTTATGTGATGTCTTTCCCTTTTTAAAGCATATTTATTAATGGTTTTGTTTTCATAGTTAATACACAATACGCTGATTCTGTATGTGAGGCTCACGTGACATCACAATGTCATGTGAGCCCCGGGTATGCAATTACTGAAACTTCTGGAACAGCTCCAGCCTGTGAGGTGAGTGTGGGCTTTTTTATTTTACTTGAAGGGTACATGAGGAATTAGAACGGATTAAAGCTGCCTAACATTTAGACACAGTAAAAGTAGAATAGTTTGTCTAAATATGTGGAAGATTTAACAAAATGTATTTTTGCTAGATTTTTGTGCATCTCTAGACTATATGGCCTAAATTCACACCACCAATTAGTTGGCATACTTAGTCCACAAATTATGCCAAATTGTAGCAGAATTTTGGAGCAAAGGACCATGGTTTAGGTCACACTTATTTATTCAACTCAAAAAGCTACATCCCTGGGTCAAACATGTCAAAAGAGTGTCTGCAAATTGTCTCTTCAGGGAAGAAGCGTAGCAATCCTAAAAGTCATAATTTCTCTTTTACAAGCCTTTCAATATGACAGGATTTATGCTAGATCAGAACCCCAATCTACAGACGCTATGTTTCAGGGTGATGACTCCTCTCAGTGCAAAGAATCAGATCTAATATGCCTGTATGAGGGGCTATGACAAAGGTCAAGGGAATAGCTAAATTCCCAGGCATTTCCCAGAGGAGCGTTGCGGGTAAAATTCTCCTCACTGCTAGCATGTAGGATTTATCTCAATAAGGAAAGTAGGTGTTCGAAAAGAGTGTCTAAAAGACATAATAATTGTAGTACAAGGCCCTGTCTTTTAACTATTATAGTAGGGTCCTCAAACACATCTGCCCCGATTCATCAAAATGATTATGACATAAATCCGTTTGAAAAGTCTCAAAATTTGGGGACAATGCAGAGTACAAAATGGCACAGAATGGGGGATAATGCCAAACTTCCTCTTTTCAATTACATGTTCTGGATCTCATGCCAAAAATCTTACTCCACTCCCTCACTCTAATAAGATTTGTGGTGAGGTGCACCGAGGTGTATGACACATCTGAGACATCATTAATGAATCAAACAGCATGTACTCTCATTATGACCAACGTGAACAACATCTTGATGAATCGGGGCTATAGTACTTCTGTGAGCCGATGACTTTTCCACTAGAAATGAGGTTCATATATTAAACCCATTCATGACCGTACAAATTTACATTTTTTGCATTTACGTTTTTTTCCTCCCTTTTTTCCAAGAACCAAAATAATTTAATGTATTTTTTTCGCAGGATGAGTTATGCTTTTGAATGATTTCATTCATTTAATCATGTGATAACTGGATAGTTTTGTTTACCATGTTCACTATATGGTAAACCTGACTGGGCAATATGATTCTCCAGGTCAGTGTGAGTATGCAAATACCAATCATATAGTTTTTTTTCTTATTTAAGTGGTTAATTAAAATTCGGAAATTTGTAAGAAATATTTTTTGCTTTTGTCGCCATATTCCGTTGTCGGTAACATTTTCATTTTTCTGAATGAGGCATTATGAGAGGGATTATATATTGTGCCCTGAGCTGAAATTTTACTGATATTATTTTGGGGTAGATAAAATGTTTTGATCACTTCTTACTGCATTTCATTGCAATGTTGTGGCTGCCAAAAAAACGTAATTCTGGCATTTTGATTTTTTTCTTGCTATGCCGTTTACCGACCAGATTAATATTGTTTTTCTTTTGATAGATTAGACTTTGACTAACGCAGTGATACCAAATATGTGTGTATATTTTTTTTTATTGTTTTATTTTTAATGGGACAAAAGTAGGGTGATTTGAACTTTTGTGCTTTGTTCTCATATCTTTAAAAACATTTTTCCTCACTTTTTCTTGTATTTACTAGTCCCACTAGTAGAGCTGCAATTATCCGATCACGTGTGCTATGCAGAGAAGTTCATCTGCAAATCCCTCGCTCTTTTGACAAACCATCGGTGCCCTGCGATCTCCTCAATGGGAGCAGGGAAACTTGCGCCACCCTGTCAGCGTGTGTTAAGTCCCGCTGTGAGAGATTTAACAGGATTTAACAGGCTGACATGTTAACAGCTGTGGGCGGATTTCCAATCTATCTGCTCCTGTTGAGGCCCTTGATGCCCAGTTAAATCGGCCATCATGTGCAGGGAAAGATGCAGGTTCAGTGTGCGAGCCCACATCAAAGGCAGTGACATGACCTTTGATGTACCATTACGGTAAAGGATGTGAAGGGGTTCAACAGAAATCTCGAAGTGTCTGTGAATAGCTGGAGTTACCAAATGATACAAATGTGATGATTAAGTGCTTATGGGACTCATCATTCTCTTCAAAGTATCCACAACAAAAGCAATACATTGTCACTATAACTCACATGACACTTAATTCTTCAATTCCAGTCTTCTTTTATTTACTAGTAACCATGGCTAAGGAAGCCACAGTTTTGGTGGTGATATACATGGTGTCCTCATTTCCGCAGCTTATTATTGCCTACTTCACAGGTCCTTTAGTCTTTAGACATTTTTATTTTTTAAAAACCCTTAGACTGCATGCACCCGATCAGTGTTAACTGTGTTTTGGAGGCGACCAAAATGCTGCGTTCAAGAATACAAGCACAGTGGATGGGATTTAAGAAATCCCATGCCCACTGTGCTTCTCCATGGTGCAGCGTTCTATCAGCTGTGGTGCGAGTTGCCGCACTTCCCCATCTCTGCAGCATGTTAATTTATTGCCGAGGAGTCGAAGGCGATCTCAGCGGATGAATGCAAGGAGACGTCGCCCTGCACCAAATACAGATCGTGGGCACAGGGCAGCTTTGCTCTCCCCACGTTCACCAGTAACTTCCCTCAGGCCCGGAGATACTGCACCTAGGACGCAGAGTCTCTGGTGGTCAGATTGTGGTGGCATTATTTCATTATCTATCATTCTTTTTTTCTGTAGAACATTCATGCCCCAGGCACGTGCTGCCCGGTTACACACTGCAATGTCCCAGCGATCCCACCATTGATCGGGATTGCTGGGAAATCGCTATCTGATCGCTAGTGAGCTTTCACACAGGCAGACTCACCAGCGATCAGGACCAGCGAGAACGCTGGTAACCAGGGAAAACATCGGGTAACTAAGCATAGCACTGCACTTAGTTACCCGATGTTTACCCTGGTTACCATGTCCCAGCACATACTGTCCGGCACTGGGCATCGGCCGGGAGGTCGTTGATCGTTGGTCTCCCGCTATCACACACACGGATGCTGGCTGCCCAGCGGGAGACCAATGATTGACAAATAGTCCCGGCCATTTACCAACAATCCGAGAGCTGATCGCTGGTCATTGGTACATGTCACACGCAGCGGCATCGCTACAAGGTCACTGCATCGTCACAAAACCGGTGACGTTGCAACAATATCATTAGCAATATCGCTACGTGTAACAGGGCCTTTAAATAGTTTTTATGCTTGTAGTTCTTTTGACTTTTCATACCAATAATAATAGATTAACCATTTATGATCCTTTTTTTGGGTGGGTGCACACTTCTTTTTTCTTGTATTTTTTTCACTTTTTCAATGTGCTGTTTGGAGATCCCAATTTATTGGTGTCCTCATTATTTCTTTCTGTATATATTCTTTTATCCTGGTGGAGTCAAGTTTGATAAATATTAGGTTTACGGTCCCATCAAAGAAACAGATGACTTGCCTTGGCTGGTGGGTTCTCATAAAGTGCCCACTTTTCTTTTTATTATTACATTTGATAAGTATATATTATATAGTAATAATGTATTCTAAATTTCAGATGTTTGTATACATCTTAGCGCTTATAGAGTGCTACCGTATTCTTTTGTTTTATGCTATGCAGTCATAGCAGTTTACACCTGGTCACAATTGCATTATTCTGTTTAGACATCATGGTCAGTTTTTTTTTTCTTTTTGTAGCTAGACAAATACATAGATAAATAAACCGAAATTATAGCATAATGATGAGCGAGTAGGAAGATACTTGGGTTCGGATAGCTCTAAGCAAATAACGAATCCAATGCAAGTTAATGGAGAACTCACTTGGATCCGAATACTGAGACAGTTCAAAGTATTCCATTAGAGCTATCCGAACCCGAATATCTTACTACTCGCTCATCGTGAAATACAATACATTGATTATAATACAAAATATAAAGAGGAAATTGTTAGATATAATACATTTGGTGCTTACCATCATCCATAATTGCTATAGTTACTCCTTTTCCCGTGTATCCCAGCTCCCAAGCTTCTGCTACATTTAAATCAAGACCTGGGGTCCCATCTGCTTGACCTGTGTTGATCTTATAAAAAAAATGACAACATATCACTTGAAAATATTGGTAATTTCCCCCCAAAAAAAAGGTTGGTATAAGGGGGCCCTTCACAACTTTTTGTAATCTAACCAAAGAGAAGTGAGATTGCCATAAAAGACATCACGTATCCCTCCATGTATGTGCTGCTTAAGTTCCTGCCTCTCTGGTGGTCTCCGCCAACAACATCCCATCTATTAAGTCACGTGACGCTATGGCCACTCAGTAGCAGCAGGGTAGGTGACTGAACAGACCGGGCATCATTACTTATGGGCTCAGTAAATACCACCTGTGTGGGGATGCTGGAGAGTGGGAGATTAAAGCATGAATCACACTTAACTTTTTATTTTAAAATAAATCCTACCACTGGAAACTTTTTGAATAATATGATAAAAATACTATTAAGGGAAAATTAATGCAAACCTTATTGCGAGGCATTTTAGGTGTTTTTCAAATAGGAAAAAAAAAAAAAAATAAATAATATAGTAATAATGACAGAAAGGTACAGAAAACTGTGGATACAGTGTTCATGAATTTTCCTCTAAGGCTCCATATGTTTTATATTGACTTTAAAAGGAGTATGTCACCAGGTTTTTGCTACATCATCTGACAGCAGCATAATAAAGAAAAAGAGACCTGGAATCAAACAATGTATCACTTAGTTTACTGGGTGCAGCAATCAGAGTTCGTAAGGCCCCATCAACGACATCGCTGATGCGTCACGGGTTTGGAGGCGTACCAGCAGCGACATTGCGATGACGTTGCGTGTGACACAAGTTGCTACGATAAATGGTTGGATCGGAGTTGATAGGTTTACCAACATGTTGTAAAACCTGATGATCTCAACTCCAGCAACCTGCTGTATCGTCTGTGTGACACCGTGATAACGATGTCGTGGACGACTTGGCCCATTCACAGCAATGATTAGGGATTGTTTGCGGGGTTTGTGAACGATTCCTGCTCACAACATCATTAGTGAGTTGTCCTCGATATCTACACGTGTGACATCTCAACAGCGACGTTGAAATGATGTAAAAAATGATCGCGTGGTGATATGCGCTATAGTCATTATGTCACTACTACAGTCAGTGAGACCAGACCAGAGCAGCGGTAGAGAACTGTACTTGTGGAGGGTGAGGACTATCGGATTTTATTATTTTACCAAATCCTTGGTCAATACAGACTAGAAGTTTATAAATGGAAAACCCTTGAAAGAAAAGGACAAGCTGTGTTCTTTTGTCTTTACTCAAATGTGCAAGATTGAAATGCAAAAAAAAGCAGAAATAAAATAGGACCAATGAGAATGTGGTGTTTTTGGAGCAGAGGGTTGAAAAATTTTCAAAAAATAATATGATCTCCTCATGATGGATTATTAACACACAGGGCGACTATTTAACGCCAAAGGAACAGCAATATTCAAAAACATAAATGTATTCACAATCATTTTCTACTTACAAGATACCACTGTTTTGTAAATAAAGGGTCGTTCATGTTGATATCGATGTCATTTATATCTCTATATCCTCTTTTCTTTCTGTCAAAACCTTCTTGTTGCAGAACTTTTCTTACCTGAAATGTAATAAATGCGTCATTAAGAATTTCTCTTTATTCTTAACATATGTACTATGATACAACCAATTCAGCTTGATAACCCATATAAAGAAAACAATGTGCTTTTAGGATATGACTACTTCACCCCCACTGAGAAGGAGGAGGTTGTAGTTTGTTCGTGAGACAGTAGATTGTGTATTTAATAAGTCTGTTTAAGGCGTTGTCCTAATAATAACTTATCACCAATCCACATAGTAGGTTATACATATCCAGTTGCAGAAAATCCAATTTTCAGGATTTCCACCGATCATGAGAATGGGGGACCCAAAACCTTCCACAATGTGAATAGAACTGTAGTAGGTATGTGACTTTCATCCTATTCATGGATGTGGTGGTCACATGTGTGCAACACCACTCCCATCAGGTTTGACTGATAAAATAAGTTTATTGTTCAAAATGTTGTATAGTTTTCTGTTATGGATTCTTAATACTTGTCAAAATGAAAGGCTGAAGATTGTGTTACTACTTTGTTGCTGCAGGATATTTTTTCTTTGGACATAGCTGTTGTTATATATGTGCTTTACTGCTTATATAGGTGACCTCCTTGGGATCGGTGGGGATTCAAGTGGCTTAACTAAAGGATTATATATTTATCAGCCCAGTACTGATATATTGATGACCTATCTATATAAATCATCAATGTAAGATTGGTGGAGATGCAACACCTAGAACCCCCACAGATCAGCTGAAAATTGTCTCCGCAGAGTCTAGAACTAAGCACAGTATGAGGTGGAACACAGCAGCCCCATACATTGCTCAGTGGGGGCTATCCAGGTCTACTGTTAATCTTTCATTCTGGTGAATGGGAGTTAAAGTGCAACCACTGAGCAATGTATGTATCGCTGCCATATTGAACTGATTGGTGGCGTGCTAGGTGTCGGACACCCTCAATCTCATATTCATCATCTGTTGTATCATGAAATGTAATTCCTAGACAACTAATTTAACTACCCTTTGTTAGGAAAAGCAAGTGATTACATATAGATGGTCCCATGTGTGATGCATCTGTCGGAAGGCATTGTTTAATAAACACATTTCTTAAAACGATCCCTTTAAAAGAGCCACCACATTCTTGCACTGTATGATATCTAGTTTGGGATTGGAGTTTTCTTACCAGGAAAATGCTTTTTTATGTGCATTACTAGCAAATATAGTGTTTATAGAGGTGGTCACTGTCATGCTTGGTCTGCAGCCATACATGATTTACATGTCCATAAACCTCAATGTTTCCCCAGCATAATCTCCAATTTTTCTGTGGTCTCAGGAGCCAGACCCATTATAATCAGCTGAGATTAAAAAGGGTTTACTCTGGAAATACAATATCTTTAAAGGGATTCTTCTAAATCTGAAAGTTGACCTCCTACCCATAGTATAGGGGTTAACGTGCCGATCACCGAGTGTCTGACTACTGGGACCTCCAGAGTATAAGGATCCAGAATCCTAAGAAGGGTTCAACCTGAACAAAGCTGGGATGCATGCAAATAAATTCTGTTCCATTCACTGTTAAAGCTTTTACCAGCAGTTCCATAGACAATGAATGGAGCAAAGTCTGAGCAAGGGTCTATTTATTCAGTACATTTAAGATAGGAATGCAGATCTCTATTCTTCAGGTTCCAGAGAGGAATGATTGGACCTCCAAATAAGCTCCTATCCTATGAATAGGGGATAGCTTACAATTTTGTAAAATTTTGTTAAAGTGACTGTTAGCTTGGAAATGCTGTGCAATCTATAGACAACATTATGTTGACCAAGAGAATATATAGTATTGAACAGATTGATATATTGTACATATTATATTTTATTATATTATAGGAAAAGATTGAGCATAACTTGTATTATATTTATTGAAACCCCTATAGTCAGAATCAGGTACTCATAGTCTTCCCAGTATAAGTATGCACAAGGAGATAGCTGTCAATCACTGATTAGAGCCGTCCTCTTGAATTATAAGTGCAGAATAAGCAGATGTCAATGAGTTATTAGAGTTATACTGAATCTTTTCCTACAAATTCCTACAAATTTATATAAGAAACTTACTCTGGATATAAAATCCTGCTAATAAATTAAACTGCTGGTTCACTGTGAGAGGTTTTTAATATATTTTAACATAAATAGAGGTATTAGTATTCAGCGTAAAGCTCCAGGCCAAGTGGAAAAAATGCAGTATATTTGTAACAAATCCTACTCATATAATGAACAAAAATATAAATGCAACACTTTTGTTTTCGGTTCAAATGTCACACAGTACGATGCCACAGATGTCAAAAGTTTGGAGGGAGCGTACAATTGGCATGCTGACTGACGGAATGTCCACCAAAGCTGTTACCTGTGAATTGAATGTTTATTTCTCTATATAAGCTCCTAAGGTATCTCAGAGAATTTGGCAGTACATCCAAGTGTATTCACAACCGCAGAACACATGTAACCTTACCAGCCCAGGACTTCCCCATCCACCATCTTTATCTCCAAGATTGTCTAAGACCAGCCACCCAGACAGCTGCTGCAACAACTGGTTTGCATAACCAAAGAATTTCTGCACAAACTGCGAGAAACCATCTCAGGGAAGCTCATCTACAGCTCGTCATCCTAATGACTCCAACTGACTGCAGTTCATCGTCGCAACTGACTTGAGCGGGCAAATGCTCATATTTGATGGTACCTGGCACATTAGAGAGGGTTCTCATCTGAGAAACCCAGTTTTCACTGTGCAGGACAGATGTAGACTGCATTTATGGCATATTGTGGGTTGGTGGTGAGGTTATTAGAAGGTAATAAAACTATAAGCGGTCTAATTGGAGGCGCTCAGGCACAAAGGCAGCAGGCACTGGGATGTTTTTTCAACAGACCTTTATTCAGGCTCCCCTCCTACTCCACAACATGTTTCGATAGATTCTCTATCTTCCTCAGGTGGTCACCTTCCTCAGGTGGTCACCTGAGGAAGATAGAGAATCTATCGAAACATGTTGTGGAGTAGGAGGGGAGCCTGAATAAAGGTCTGTTGAAAAAACATCCCAGTGCCTGCTGCCTTTGTGCCTGAGCGCCTCCAATTAGACCTCTTATAGTTTTTTTACCTTCTAATATAAATCCCTCTCTGAGGGTAAAACGGCGGGGAGCAGCTAGGCGCAGAGTGCAGCTTAACATGAGGACCTGGCGTCGCCTGGCAACAGGAGCTTTAACTTAAGGACCTGCGGTGATGTGACCGGATGCTCGGAGCCCCCGGAGCACGCGGTGTGCGGATGAGCTAGAGCCTGTGAAGGGCACCTTATCAAATGTATTACCGGGTTGTGCGGGGACAGCACAACCCGATAAGGTGAGTGGCCACCTATTAGTACACCACGTTAAAAAAAAGCCCCCTGGTAACCGCACTATTGCGCCCCTTTCTCTTTCTTTTCTCTTGGGTGGTGAGGTTATGGCATAGGCAGCTGTATGTGATGGTCAGCAAGTGCATTTTATTGTTGCCATTTTGAATGCAGAGAGATACCGTGATGAGATCCTGAGGCCCAATGCGGTACCATTCATCCACAGCCATCACCTCATGTTGCAGCATGATAATGCACAGCCATGTTTCAGGGATGTGTAAATAATTTTTGGAAGATGAAAACATCCTAGTTCATGCAAGGCCAGCATACTTACCGGACATGTCACCCATTGAACATGCTTGGCATGCTTTGGATTAGTGTATACAACAGCATGTTCCTGTTCCTGCCAATAGCCATTGAAGAAGAGTGCACTAACACTCCACAGGACACAAAGAACAATCTGATCAACTCTATGCGATGGATATGTGTTGCACAGTATGAGGTAAATGATGGTCAGACCAGATACTGACTGGCATTCTCACCCCCCTGGATCCACCTGTAAAACTGCACGTTTTAGAGTGGTCTTTTATTGTGGGCAGCCTAAGGCACAGCTGTGCAATAATCACGCTGTCTCATCACCATATTGAAACATCACACCTGTGAGGTGGATGGATTATCTCAGTAAGGCTGAAGGCACACTGTGTGAGTGACTCACGCGAGTGCAATACGAGGGAAACTCGCATTGCACTCGAACCAGTGTTGCCATATCAAGCAGGGCACACAGGTACATGTCCTCTGCGCTGAACTCGCACTACGAGTCAAATGCGAATTCAGTCATAGCATGCTGCAGCTGAACACGTGTTTGATGTGCGAGGGGCTCATGGATGTCTATGGGTGCGAGGGAACCTCACCTCCAGACAGCACACTGCGAGTCACTCGCTTGTGTGCTATAGTTCCGACACAGGAAAGCCCGATAGCTATATATATCTACAGATAAAGATCTGTAGATATAATAGCTATTTCGGGCTTTCTGCTGCTTTGACAGCAGCATATTTTAAATTTCCCGGGGTTAACCGGCATATTAACTCCATCTGCAGTCTCTGTGCTGCATGTCAGCCAGGAGGCTGCAGATGTGGTTAATGACTCACCCCGGCCAGGGGACTCAGATCTCAGGTGCAGTCTGGAGGTCACGGGTGGCGGTGCCTGAGGCTGTGGCCCTGGTGGTCAATGAAAAAGGTGAAAAATAAAATCGATAAAATAATGTTTTTGTTCGTGACGCCACCTGTAGGTCCCTGTGATGGCACCGGCACTGCTGAAACCTCTGGGATGATGGGCGGCAGCAAGATGGAGTGGCTCCCTACAGGAGGAGCAGGGTCCCCGGGGTGTTGGAAGTAGTAGTGGATGATGGAGTATGACAGCACTGTGGAGCAAGGCAGGCAAATCACAGTTCAAGGAAGAAATCACTGACACGTTGCTCACTCTGAATGGGTATTTTACTCTGGTAATTATGCAGGGTTACAGGGTAATGCAGTTCTCTTTGCAGAGCAATGGACCGGGTGGTTCTGGCAATGAGCAGTGTCCCTCTGAAGCTCCACTGGTGTTCCTTCTCTATCACGCTCACTGTCCCTTGCTCTTCTGCCCTGCACGGATCCTGCTTGTTTGACCAGGCCTGTTGAGATAAATGTGATCCCCTTATCTCTTCAAGGAGACCCCAACTCTGTTTGACGCTTCTGATGAGGACTGTGCTGGTTGTAGGGCGGTTGGGTCGTGCTCCTATAAAGTCATTGACCACTCCGGGTTTGCAGTTCAGGGATGTAGCCGGCTGGACCACTTCGGAGCCGGTACTCTGAGTTTGGACTGAGCTAGGGCATTCGGTTACCCATTCTATTCTTGGCCCCTTTCTCTTCTGGGTCACCAAGTTGAGGTGCCCTCCCCGTTAGCTTCTCTCTACTGTTCTGTAGCTTTTCCAACACTGCTTCATCTGCTGCATTGATCTTTTGCAGCTCTCTTCTGACTGAACTCTTCTGAACTTGAACTCTTCTCCTGATCTGGTCAAACTCCTTGCTGCTTTCCCCACTGCTTTATTACCTAGCCTCTTCTCCCACCAGGAACGGTTACCCTAGTAACGGGTGTCTAATTGGTCCTGTGACACTAGATGTTTGCATGTGGTGCTGGAGCCTCAGGCTTATTCTACCCATTACCAAAACAAAGAATATGTCACCTTCAGTCAGGGGTGCAGTACCCTTTTGTGACGCACTCTTAGTGGGGCGCCACAGTTAACAAGCCGGTTATATAGGTTTAACCCCATGTTTCTGTCATGGCAGTTTGTGTCTAGTTATGTCCACACTCCCTGGACGCAAACTGACATGTCAGACTGTGTGTGTAGGGGTTAATGCACTTTTTAAATAAAAGTCGGCAATTATTCTGTAAATTACTGTATTCTTCTGCGGTGAGCAGGAGTCAGGAGCTGTCCATGGTCCAGATCATTATAGCTGGGTGCTGACCAGCTTCAGCACCACAGACCCTGGACAGCTCCTGTACTGTAAAACCGTGAAATTTCAGGACCAAGGTCAAGATCTATAATTTCATGATCTTACAATGTAGGACCATGGAAAGCTCCTACTGAGTCCTGCAGACCGCCGGATAATTAATACCGGTAACTGATGGCCTTTTTTAAAAAGCTGCATTAACTCCTGCACACACAGTCTGTCATGCCAGATAGTGTCCAGGGAGTATGGCCATAACTGGACACAAACTGCCATGACAACATGGGGTTACACCTAAATAACCGACTTGTAAACCGCATCTGCAGCCTCTCCGCTGACATGCAGCACAGAGGCTGCCGATGGAGTTAATATGCTGGTTTTTGAATGTCTGTGCTATCCATGGTGCTGATGTTAATACATCAGCACCATGGACAGTAATTACCACATCATTTAACCCTTCAGCTGTCACCGCTGCAGTCACAGCGGTGACAGCTAAATGGATACTGTGTCGGCAACTAAGCAAATTCAAACATAGCTGCTTTGACAGAAATGCTGTTTGAATATGCCAGTAAATGCTGTTGGCGGTCCTGAAGTTTGCTTCAGGACCGTGGACAGCATCACACTGACACGAACCACATACTCACTCACGCAGCACACTCACATGCATACAGCCATGCACACACACCCACACGCACTACACTCACAGCACACTCACAGCAAACACGCACAACACTCGCTTCACTGTCATGCATCAAACACGCTCAGTGTTTGATGCCTGACAGTGTGCCTCCAGCCTAAAGAAGATGTTCTCACTAATACAGATTTAGACAAATTTGTTGACAACATTCGAAAGAAAAAGGCCTTTTGTGAACTTAGAAAAGGTCTCAGATTGTTGAGTTCATCTCATGAAAAATGGGAGCAAAAACTAAAGTGTTGCATTTCCTTTTTTTTCAATGTAGTTTCCTGTAAAGGTAGAATGTGTCTTTGATGCAGAAGACTTTAGCAGAAGCAGAT
Source organism: Allobates femoralis (assembly GCA_033576535.1). NCBI lineage: Eukaryota > Metazoa > Chordata > Amphibia > Anura > Aromobatidae > Allobates > Allobates femoralis. The sequence continues at coordinate 554,262,905 of JARQOC010000001.1, read as the reverse complement.
ATTTATTGTGCAGCTATTATTAGACTGTGTTACTAGGTTGTCATTTGATGATGGACATGTATTCTCCGCACAGAAAACAAAACATGAAGTATTATGAACAAATCACTGCTCCGTGTGTGACATCACCTCCTGGGATCACAGCGACTGTGTGACAGGCAATCACTAAAGATACCAATAAAAAGCAATGACATTTCAGCCCCGGCACAGACTCTACTGAGCTCCCAGCTTCTTTTCTGTTACCGTAAGAACGTAGTTATTTATATGTTTTATATAACAATGTTCACTGATTTCTGCAGTGTTTGCATTAGAGAGCTACATATGTCAAATATAGACATAGAAATTGGCAAAAGTTTAACAATGTAGTTTTTTTTATAAAGTTAAAATGGTTTTCTCATCTTGTTACATGAGTAAGGGCCCTTTCACATCAGCATTTTTTGAAATTTGCGGCAGATGCGGTGAAAAAACCGCATCTGCCGCAATTACCGCATACCGGCTGCACTTGCGGCGCGGTTGCGGTAAACGCCATGCAAAGTATAGGCGTACTTGCGGCAGGTGCGGCAAGTGCGGTTTTGCACTTGCGGCAGGTGCGGCCGCGAAAAAAAACGAGGTCAGCAGCGTTTTTTTTTCGCGGCCGCACCTGTGGCAAGTGCAAAACCGCACTTGCCGCACCTGCCGCAAGTACGCCTATACTTTGCATGGCGTTTACCGCAACCGCGCCGCAAGTGCAGCCGGTATGCGGTAATTGCGGCAGATGCGGTTTTTTCACCGCATCTGCCGCAAATTTCAAAAAACTTTACCAAACAATAATGAGCGGTCCAATCACTGATGAATGCGATTGATAACCGCATCCATCCACCACCAGAAAAACTGCAAAAGATCAGTGCAAAAAAACGCACAGGAATCACACATAAAAAGCTCTCTGTTTGTAAAAAATATTTTTCAATTTGTAGCAAGTGCTAACAAAAAAGTATCAAAAAACAGGGCTATTGGTCTGTACGTTTTTTGCAAAAAATATACGTAAGCTGTCTCACCTCGTCACGGTTGCCCTAGCGAGACAGTCCCTAGCTAATGTGTGCATTTAAAAACCTGAGTATGTAAACGTACCTCTATCCAGGCTCCAGCCAGGACTGCACTCTGTGGGCTTATCACCTGTGAGACAGCTTATGTGTGGACTACTCATAGGGGAGGGGTGGGTCACTTCCCCTTCCTGCTAACAGGAGAAACACTTTACCAAACAATAATGAGCGGTCCAATCACTGATGAATGCGATTGATAACCGCATCCATCCACCACCAGAAAAACTGCAAAAGATCAGTGCAAAAAACCGCACAGGAATCACACATAAAAAGCTCTCTGTTTGTAAAAAATATTTTTCAATTTGTAGCAAGTGCTAACAAAAAAGTATCAAAAAACAGGGCTATTGGTCTGTACGTTTTTTGCAAAAAATATACGTAAGCTGTCTCACCTCGTCACGGTTGCCCTAGCGAGACAGTCCCTAGCTAATGTGTGCATTTAAAAACCTGAGTATGTAAACGTACCTCTATCCACCCCTCCCCTATGAGTAGTCCACACATAAGCTGTCTCACAGGTGATAAGCCCACAGAGTGCAGTCCTGGCTGGAGCCTAGATAGAGGTACGTTTACATACTCAGGTTTTTAAATGCACACATTAGCTAGGGACTGTCTCGCTAGGGCAACCGTGACGAGGTGAGACAGCTTACGTATATTTTTTGCAAAAAACGTACAGACCAATAGCCCTGTTTTTTGATACTTTTTTGTTAGCACTTGCTACAAATTGAAAAATATTTTTTACAAACAGAGAGCTTTTTATGTGTGATTCCTGTGCGGTTTTTTGCACTGATCTTTTGCAGTTTTTCTGGTGGTGGATGGATGCGGTTATCAATCGCATTCATCAGTGATTGGACCGCTCATTATTGTTTGGTAAAGTGTTTCTCCTGTTAGCAGGAAGGGGAAGTGACCCACCCTCCCCTATGAGTAGTCCACACATAAGCTGTCTCACAGGTGATAAGCCCACAGAGTGCAGTCCTGGCTGGAGCCTGGATAGAGGTACGTTTACATACTCAGGTTTTTAAATGCACACATTAGCTAGGGACTGTCTCGCTAGGGCAACCGTGACGAGGTGAGACAGCTTACGTATATTTTTTGCAAAAAACGTACAGACCAATAGCCCTGTTTTTTGATACTTTTTTGTTAGCACTTGCTACAAATTGAAAAATATTTTTTACAAACAGAGAGCTTTTTATGTGTGATTCCTGTGCGGTTTTTTGCACTGATCTTTTGCAGTTTTTCTGGTGGTGGATGGATGCGGTTATCAATCGCATTCATCAGTGATTGGACCGCTCATTATTGTTTGGTAAAGTGTTTCTCCTGTTAGCAGGAAGGGGAAGTGACCCACCCCTCCCCTATGAGTAGTCCACACATAAGCTGTCTCACAGGTGATAAGCCCACAGAGTGCAGTCCTGGCTGGAGCCTGGATAGAGGTACGTTTACATACTCAGGTTTTTAAATGCACACATTAGCTAGGGACTGTCTCGCTAGGGCAACCGTGACGAGGTGAGACAGCTTACGTATATTTTTTGCAAAAAACGTACAGACCAATAGCCCTGTTTTTTGATACTTTTTTGTTAGCACTTGCTACAAATTGAAAAATATTTTTTACAAACAGAGAGCTTTTTATGAGTGATTCCTGTGCGGTTTTTTGCACTGATCTTTTGCAGTTTTTCTGGTGGTGGATGGATGCGGTTATCAATCGCATTCATCAGTGATTGGACCGCTCATTATTGTTTGGTAAAGTGTTTCTCCTGTTAGCAGGAAGGGGAAGTGACCCACCCCTCCCTATGAGTAGTCCACACATAAGCTGTCTCACAGGTGATAAGCCCACAGAGTGCAGTCCTGGCTGGAGCCTGGATAGAGGTACGTTTACATACTCAGGTTTTTAAATGCACACATTAGCTAGGGACTGTCTCGCTAGGGCAACCGTGACGAGGTGAGACAGCTTACGTATATTTTTTGCAAAAAACGTACAGACCAATAGCCCTGTTTTTTGATACTTTTTTGTTAGCACTTGCTACAAATTGAAAAATATTTTTTACAAACAGAGAGCTTTTTATGTGTGATTCCTGTGCGGTGTTTTGCACTGATCTTTTGCAGTTTTTCTGGTGGTGGATGGATGCGGTTATCAATCGCATTCATCAGTGATTGGACCGCTCATTATTGTTTGGTAAAGTGTTTCTCCTGTTAGCAGGAAGGGGAAGTGACCCACCCCTCCCTATGAGTAGTCCACACATAAGCTGTCTCACAGGTGATAAGCCCACAGAGTGCAGTCCTGGCTGGAGCCTGGATAGAGGTACGTTTACATACTCAGGTTTTTAAATGCACACATTAGCTAGGGACTGTCTCGCTAGGGCAACCGTGACGAGGTGAGACAGCTTACGTATATTTTTTGCAAAAAACGTACAGACCAATAGCCCTGTTTTTTGATACTTTTTTGTTAGCACTTGCTACAAATTGAAAAATATTTTTTACAAACAGAGAGCTTTTTATGTGTGATTCCTGTGCGGTTTTTTGCACTGATCTTTTGCAAATTTCAAAAAACGCTGATGTGAAAGGGCCCTAAGGCCGCTTTCACATAAGCGTTTTCGGATCCAGCCAATCCGGCCGATTTCCTGCATCTGCCGGGTTGGCCACCTAATGGCCGACATGCGATATAGATGCAGTAAATCTGCTGGATCTGGCTGAAAATGCTGATGTGAAAGGGACCTTAAGTGGTGGTAAAAATATGCAAGTCTGTAATTTACCTCTTATTAAAAACTAGATGGGTGCCTAATACTATCACATTGGAAGGGCGATGATGTGACGATGGGGGCTGGCTCTGAGGTGCTTGGGGCAGGCTCATTGTTCTTTATTTGGAGGGTGAGAATGCGAGGATGGGGGCAGGCTCGTGACTCATGCCAGCCCCATATTTGTTTTCCCTGTCATGTGCAGACGCAGACCGATTGCACAAACAAGTCGGCTGTATGTGCATTACAAAGGCATTGCACTCGTCCGTTTTTCACGCCAGTGTGTCCGTACCCTCAGAGGAAAAGTATAATGGAAACATGTGCTCCACTTCTGTATTTATCACCCACTCCTGGTTTTGGCTACAAAAACTGACAAGCAAAAACAGACCAAAAACGCCCAGTACAAATGGAGCCTTAGTGATTCATCATTGGTTTTAGGGTTTCTATGTCTACATCATGGTGCTCTCAGATGAGGTAGCAAAAACCTGCTAACAAATTCAATTTAATGCAATTTGAAATAGATAAAAACTCCATTCTTATTTATCTCTTATTACAAAAATTACATTGCAGAGAGGCTAGTAGCTAATGATTAGTTTCTTTATCAGTGGTGCAATTTGAAGCTATTGGGATCCAGGGCAAAACTTCCCACAGGCCCCTACTTGTTGTAGATCTTTAATAACATTGGTCTTTTCATATAGGCCAAAGTGTCCATTTAGGTCCTCTAGGTTCCAGGGATCGGGTTCGATTGCAACCACTGCACCCATTATAGTTACGACCCTTGTTGTCATGATGATTATAAAAGGGAATGAAAAAAGACATATTTCCATGTTCTGCTCCTCATACCAAGGACATAACATTTACTTTTCATTTCATATTTGTGGTCTTATATTACAGCTGCACAGTTCATACTGCCTCTACCAGAGAGGAGGTAGGATTAAGAGGATTAGGGATGAGATTATATATAAAAAAGCAGTGGATCCAAATTAGATATATCAAAACAAGCTGACACAAAGCCGTCTGTACTGCACATCAGATGTTTCCCACAAACAGGTTGAGTGCAATGCATTGTATGTAGTGTGACGGGTTAATATTTCCATAATCTGGCAATCACGATTTGGTTTCTCTGGGATTTCTCTTATTATAAAGGGCCCTTGATATCCTTATTCTAAAGATCAGGCACAAAGCTAAGCTGTTTTTAAGTGAACCTGACAGCTGACACCTGATAGCTCATGCACGCTACCCAACTGCTGCGGCGCTTCATATAAAATATACATTTAAGAGCCAGCCGGGCACCATGTAGCTCTGGTGACTAGTCCGAGAGGTTTGTGCCTGGCCCACTCACCTTCAGTGACACAACTCTCTCAATGTGAGTGCATCAAGAAAGAACTGTCACCCAAGAGGATTGGGGCGATATACATTTATAATAAACCAGCATCTCATACACACTGTCCAAGTGCTGCCGCGTTACATATAAATTATACTGTACATTGAAGAGCCAACCGGGGACTATAAGTCTCAGGTGACTAGTCGAAAGAGGCCGCCAGCTTCTCCCTGGCCCACTCACATTGAGTGATATGACTCTCCTAATGTGAGTGCATAGGTAAAGAGCTGTCACCCAACTGAATTAAGGCGAGAAGTTGCTGGCCTCTAGGACTAGTCACCTAAGCCAAATGGTCCGCTGTTGACTTTGAAATGCTAGTTTTCTCTGAAACGCCGCAGCATTTAAGAGTTAGAAATTCGGTATATGGTGGAAATGATGTAGTCAGCCTCTGATATAAGCTGCTCATGGGCAGTATGTATTAGCTGTGAGGTCCCCTTTAAACCATATATGTCTTTTTATTCAAAACTTGAAGAAATGCATTATATTGCTTCTCTTATCTCCATAAGTAAAAGCTGATTTTCAAACACTTATCAGTCAAGGGACTGTCCAGGACTGTCATGTTGTCTAGCTTGCGATCTACTTACTTTTTTATTAGACATTCTGTCAGCATTAAGGTGCTGAGACTCTCATTTCCCAGCAGGCATAGCACATCGTATTGAACCACGTGCAGAGATGTCAGACCTGCACCACAGGTATTGGTTAATGAACTGCAGCTGGGTGTATCAAGAGATCTTACTTTGTAACAGGTTAACAGTCCCAGCAATTTAATGCACTACGAGTGCAATGCTATAAAATCCATCAAATAGCACAAGGAGAATAGAGTAGATGAAAAGGCAGCACTCACTGATGCAAGAATCTACAACCTTTATTAGATATTAAAGGCGGGGGCAAGTCAACAAAATAGTGAAAAAAAAGTGATCTGCAGATTGTATATTAATCATTTTACTTATCAAATTAGATCATATTAATTGAAAGTAACGGAACCATTCATGTATTAGGACCCCAGAATATTCTTATCACCTTCATTCTGCAGTAAAGATGTCTCATTTTTGCCTTGATTGTTATTTTAAGTCACAGTACACAAGTTATTAGGAGGGTTCATTGAGTGAGCAGATTTAGGTTCAGGATTCTCATTGTATTTCATAGGCGGGGAAATAAGCAAATTGGTGAATATGGTAAATGAGAAAGAGCAATTCATCTATCAGTAAAGAGAGTACGGTATGTTATCAAAATGGGAAAGTCATATCTATATTAAAGATGATTCAGATTCTTGGAGTCTCAATAATGGACGTAATAAAGGCTTTCATTACAAGGAGGATGCCTGAAAGGTAGTGATGATCAAAAGATTTCTGGGAAGCAAGAAAATAAAATAAATGGATCCTTAAGCATTATTATTCACTTGATCCCATTGAAGATAGCACAATTCAAATAATGGCATGTCATCCTAATGCTGCAAAGTCCGCACTACTTTCCAAGATTGTGTTATCTGAAAGTGCCAGCAACAATAAGATCCATGAAGATTACCTCTCCTTCCGCACAAAGCCTGAAGGAAAGCATGGTCTTGATATTGTCATCACCTTTCAACACGTTAAAACTGATTTTATTGAACATTCCAGTCTGGTATGTCCAAGAACAGCCCTGAATCTCACACACTATAACTTGTCAACCATTATTTTTCAATGGACATTCCCTTTATCATCAGCATTCCTCTAGCACTGAAGCTGAATGCTGAAACATACTTTACTAGGTTCTGCCATTGTCCAACATCTTCCTGTCTCATCCAACATCTTCCTGTCTCATCCAACATCTTCCTGTCCCATCCAGCATCTTCCTGTCTCATCCAACATCTTCCTGTCTCATCCAACATCTTCCTGTCTCATCCAACATCTTCCTGTCTCATCCAACATCTTCCTGTCTCAAACTGAATGCCTGCCACTCTGTTATGCCTGTATGTAGTTTGAGAAGCAACTAAAATAAGGAAATAAAAGTGCAATGGGGTCTTATCTTTTTAACACTCTAGAAAAGTGAGAGATCTCACTGCTCACCTGAGTTGGTTGTGTGACACATAACCAGTATATGCATTTAACACAGCTACTGCAGGATCCACACTACACATATGCATGGTGGTAGCTAAAAAGAACCCAAAGGGGACAGTATTTATATGATCAGCGCTGCGTATGATGAAAAGACCACAAGGATCTGTCAAGTAATGGTGGCTTTATTCGGCGCGTTTCGGAGCGCTATCCCCACTCCTTCCTCATGAATGAAACTATAATACAAGGTATTACATGAGGTACACATTGTATAGATAATGGTAATAACCGAAATAAACAGAGCACATGACCATGACGTAGGATCGGGAGGTTACACTGACGTCTTATCAGGATCAGGTTACATATGACGTCCGTGTAACCCCCCGATCCTATGTCATGGTCATGTGCTCTGTATATTTTGGTGTTTCCATCATCAATATAATGTCTACCCCATGTAATGCTTTGTATTATGGTTGCATCCTGAGGAAGGATTGGGGATAGCGCTTCGAAGCGCTTCGAATGAAGCCACCATTACTTGACAGATCCTTGTGGTCATTTCATCATACGCAGCACAGATCATATAAACGCTGTCCCCTTTGGGTTCTTATATGTAGTTTGACAGGCAGGAGTGCAGAAGCAGAGAGACAAAGTTCCACCACAACTTTTTGATTCCTCATCATCTCTGCTATTAGAGATGGTTTATCATTAATAACGAGCAGTGGAAAGCTATTAGATTAGAAAGAAGGCAACTAAGGACATTATCTTTATCTCAGCATTTTGCTAGCACTATTGATGCTGGAACTTTTTTCAATACTCCTCAGAATATCCTATCCCTGGCATTCTTCAACAGCTTGCCTGCCTTAAACTGAATGCTGCCACTCTGTTATGCCTGTATGTAGTTTGACAGACAGGAAAGCAAGAGCAAAGAGACAAACTTCCGCCCCAACTTTTTTTGGTCTCATCATTTCTGCTACTAGAAGCGGGAGGGAGTGATGAGTTCGGGCACATAGGACGCCTGACATTGCGCCATGACCATGAGCAATGTCAGACATAATGTTCCTAGTTTATAGTGACATGGAGAGAGGAAGAGAGGGAGGGGGTGGGTTTGGCTTAAAGCCCACAGTGGAGTAATAAAATAAACCCTGTCCCTCAAAGTTACACTGTGCTGCACACTTGGTTCGTCTCCTCCCCTCTTTGCCATAACTTGTATAACACTTTTCTCTGCAATCAAACCTTGAATCATTGATGTAAAAGTCTGATTGCACTCAGTATCCCAGAGCCTGTAAGGCACTGACTTCACTTTATAGCTGTAGTGAAATATGTATCTGAGGGAAATGGACACCAGGCTGCTAAGGGTTTAACTCTACAACACTACACAAAAGACATAACCTATGTTATCCATTTAGCTCTCCTGAATGGAGACTCTAGTCTCACCAGGGGGCATCCTGCCAGCAGGCAATACAACAACAGTTCACACCTCTAGCGAGCTTCAAAGAGACCTAGTACAGCCGGACAGTTGTATTTACTTTTGGGAAAGAGAAAAGATTAAGACGAGAGACAATCTGAAAAAATAATGTATGCATGGCTAAATTAGTGAGAGGGTCCAATCATAGTCCCAAAATAAGAATTTTGAGATCTAGGGTTGTGCTAGAAATCCATCCACTCAAAACACTATAGGAAAAAGGAATAATTGACAAAAATCTAAAAAAATTCCTAATGGCAAATCAACCCACCACACCATTTCTTTATCATCTTCCTAAGGTCCACAAAAGCTTAGTTAATCCCCTGGTAGACCAATAATTTCGGGAATAGGTTCCCTGACAAGCAATCTTGCGATGTTCATTGATAAGTCACTACAGAAATATGTAGTAAAATTGGATAGTTTTATAAAGGATTCGACAGATGTGATAAGATTACTGAGAAGTATAAAATGGAAAAGCTCATACATATTTGCCACTCTTGATGTAGCATCATTGTATACTAACATCAATCACGCCACAGGATTACTTTGTGTTGAATTTTTTCTTAAACAAGATCTTGAGATGAGCAATCCTATGGTGTCATTTATCTTGGAGGGCCTGAAATTCATACTACACAATAGTATCCTTTTTATTTTATAACTGTTTCTTGCATATTTGTATGTCACTTTTTATTTCAACTTTTATATCTTTTTATTGCAAGCACTATATATTTTGTATTAAAGATTAACACTTTAATAAGTTTGAACCTTGTATGCGCTAAAGAACCCATAACCCTAGAGAGGGTGCAATCTTGTTGATTGTGTGATAGTCTTAGTTTAGGGGAGTCATCGCCCCCTTATGTTCAGTGAGTGGTGGCAGCATGTGTGTGAAGCGGGGTGCATAGGACAGAGGTTCGAGTGCAGGATTGAGTGAGAGGAAATAGATTAACCCTTGCAAGCACAACCCCAAGCCACGTGCTGAGAAGTGGGTATGTGACAATAGACCTAAAACCTGCTGGTTGGTTCCCTTTAATAGTCTCTTTACGTTCAGAAAACCTGATCTCATTTGATAAATCTGCAAATAAACTTCACTTTATAGCCTTAAATCTTGCTGGTTGGTTCCCTTTAAGCTTGGGGGACGCTGGGTCTTGCTGAAAGTGCCTGCCTGAAAATTGAAATTAAAATTTGTGTTTTGTTTTTGTGTTTAATTTAAAAAAAGTGTTATGATTAATACATTTAATACATTGTCTTATTTCAGTACATTGAGATAATGGAATTATTCAGTTGTATTAGAATCAGGGGAGGATGTAATTGAATTGTATGGAGTATGATTGTCGTGTTGTTTTTCTTGTACATGACTGCAAGAAATAACCCCAAAGAATTTCTATGTCTAAAAGGAATTAAAAATGATTTTCTTTTTATTTGCTTTCGGTCTGCTTAATACGGTAGGCGCGGGCAACAGCAAAGAGTCCAAATCACAGGAAAAACAACATCTGTTTTGGATCTTTTCCCAGTAGTTATGGGAAAGAGATTTAGACTTTAATACTTGACCAAGCTCCTCGCTACCAATGTAGGAGATAATATATGATTTATGTAGGGTTAATATATCATGGGCACATTCAATATCGGTCTTTACAAATTCCACACATAGGTGATAAATATACAGGTGCATCTCAATGAATTAGAATTTCATCAAAAAGTTAATTTATACAAAAAGTGAAATACACATATTATGTAAAGTCATTACAGAGTGATCTATTTCAAGTGCTTATTTCTGTTAATGTTGATGATTATGGCTTACGGACAATGAAAACCCAAAGGTCATTATCTCAAAAAATTAAAGTAGAGAGGATGAAGAGTCTGACAGATAAAATATTACCTAAATAGAAATCAGATGCTTCACCTTATGTGGTTTTGAGAGTCACAACCACTATAAAAGCATTTTTCTGGGAGACCTGAAATGCATTGACTAATAAATCAATATTATATTCACCCTTTGATCTCTCGTGGAATACGGCAGCTCAGTTTTTAACTCTTCATCCTCCCTACTTTAATTTTCTGAGATAATGACCTTTGGGTTTTCATTGGCTGTAAGCCATAATCATCAACATTAACATAAATTAACACTTGAAATAGATCACTCTGTGCATAATGACTCTATACACTATATGTAAAAAATAATGTAGTGAAAAAATGACAGCACTCACCAGTTTGCTTGCGACTTTGTTTAACAACCTTTGCGGGTTACATCACTAGCGGGGAGGGGGTGGTGGAGGCAGACGACAGCACCATTTTGCAGGGTTTCTGCTTCAATGGGTCTGTACTCCAAGAAGGAAAATAATAATAATTCTAAAACTTGATCTCAAAACCTTTTTGATTGAAAACCCAAAGGTCATTATCTCAAAAAGAAGCAGTGCAGACCTGTGGAAGCAGAATCCCCGGCCGTCGTCTGCCTCCATCACCCCCTCCCCGCTAGTAATGTAACCAGCAAAGGTTATTAAACAGAGTTGCAAGCAAACCGGTGTGTGCCGTCATTTGTTCACTGCATTATTTTTTATAAAACGCTATTGACAAGACCTCTCAATACCAAGTGCTGCTTAAGTGGTCTAATATTACCTGCAGTGACCAGGAGACACCCCCAATGCACATATGTCATTAGCTTTATCAGAGGGGGTGATTATAGGCTGAGGTTTGGGCTTTTTATGTTGATCTGTAATTCCCCTGCGTCTGACATCACGTCCGGTCATGTGACCGGAAGTAGCGCTGTAATGGCCTCACATCTGATGTTTCTGTGCATATTCTTGAATGTTTGCTGAGGATATTAACCCTTTGGGGTGTGAGTATGATTGTGTATCAGATGTGGCCACTCTTGCATTGTATTTTGGTCCTCTCATTTGCTTTGTGGAGTTTACCTGCATGTGTAACAGTTTTATTGACTTCTCCTTTTACCGCTGTGTTTTGATTGATAAAGATGTTGAATTGAAGTGAAGTGGGCTGACTCCTGGGTTGTATTTATGAAGTGTTGTAAATAGGAAGGCCTTACATTAACAAATGGCCTTATAGGAATTGGCAAAGAAGTACAAATAATCGACAATACTGAAAAATAACGTACTATTCTGCAGACTCAAAGATATACATGGTATTCGCAGAGGATCACCGACTGGAGTAATGGTCAGGAATGTCAAGAATACTTAGTAACTTATTACATTTATTTCTCCTGTAGCATTTTCCCAGTTCTGTAGACATTACATCACTGTAGTGTTTTCTACATTTACAAGAAGTAAAAGCAGTATGGACTAATACATGGAAAAACATGTGAAAACAAATGTGCACAAATGTGTTTTTCTTTTATTAAATTAACCCCCTTAACGACTGCCGACGCCCTTTAATGCTGGTCGTTCAGGGGCCTTATTCTTTAGCGCCGCTTTTTGAGATTAAAGCAGCGTTTTTGTGAAATAAATGAAAATGTTCAATCTGACGACCTATTGTTATCAAATTCTGCGAAGAACCTGTGGGTTCAAAATGCTCCTTATATCCATAGATAAAATCCTTGATGGGTCTAGTTTCCAAAATGGGGTTACTTGTTGGGATTTCTATTGTTTAGGTACTTTAGGGGCCTTGATCATGGTGCCTGCAAACTATTTCAGCCAAATTGGTGTTCCAAAATTAAAATATTGCTCCATCTCTTAACAGCCTTCCTGTTCTGTCCACATGTGGGGTATCGGCGGGGTCATAATAAATGGGTAATAAATTGTTAGGTCCATTTTGACAAGCTATCTTGTGTAAAAGTTAAAACACTGGGGCCAAAGTAGAGTAAAAATTAAATTTATTTAATTCCACTTACTGTCAATTTCTGTGTAGCACCCGAAGGGTTAAAAAAAATTTCTGGCAGCAGTTTTGAAGTATTGAGGTGCAGTTTTAAAAATGGTAATAGTTTTGGGGAGCTTCCAAAATATGGGCCCCTAAAAGGTCATTAAAATCTGAATACGTCCCTAAAAAAATAGGTTTTGTAAATTTCTTTAAAAAATTAAGAATTGCTGCTACTTTTTAACCCTTTGAATAAACTAACAAAATAAAACATTTGAAAAATGATGCAAGTGTAAAGTAGAAATATGGGAAATGTTATTTATTATTTTATATAGCATGATTAGCCGGTTATAGATATAAAAATTGAAAGTTTTGAAAAGTGCAACATTTTTAACCAAAGTTCCGATATTTTCGCAAATTAAGGAACAAAATGAACTAAATTTACCACTAACAAAATGTAAAATATGTCTAAAAAAAAAGTCTCAGAATCACTGGGATATGGTGAAACGCTCCCGAGCAGTGTTTCTTAACCTTGTTTGAGGTACCGAACCCACCAGTTTCATATGCACATTCACCGAACCCTTCTTTAGTGATAAATCAAATATGATGTTTTTCCGAATTCAAGACATAGGTATATGTTTTTTACTGGCACACAAAATGAAACGTGCATGACCCCTAGGGTTCGATCAAACCCCAGTTAAGAACCCCTGCTCCAGAGTTATTACATCACAAAGTGACAATGGCCTGAATTGAAAAATATGGCCTGGTCATTAGGGTCAAAATTGGTTCTTTAAGGAGTTAAATATATATTACTCTCATATATTGTAGATCATACAGAGCCGAGCGGTGTCTGCAAAACTGTGACAATGTCCCAGTATATATGATTAAAGCTTTCACTGCAGGAAACATTAGTGCTTTATTTGTCGAGGAATAAGATCTGAAAACAGCTTACACATCACACCTTACGTGTTACCCACAATTTATCACTGGGATAGAACATAAGGAAATGGATACTGGCTGGCAATGTTGAAAATTACTAACATTAAAACAAGGAAAAATATAAGAATAACATACTAATACTAACAAAAATAATAATAATAATAATAATAATAATAATAATAATATACTATAAAAATAATATTTAATAAAATGTAAAACTTCACTGAATGTAAGTAATAGGATTAAAGAGGTTGTGTTGTGAAAACCAGTTTTTAGCTACTGAGAGGTTGTGTTGTGAAAACCAGTTTTTAGCTACTGAAAAGGATTGTTGGGGTCTAATTGCCAGGACCTGCACCGATCGGCAGAATTGGGAATTTAATCGCCATTAGACTGGAGCGGCACTGAGCAATTGCAACTGCTTCTACGCTCATCTCCTATAGGGCTGCCGGAAAAATCTAAGCACTGAGCTCAGCAGCCCCATAGGCTAGGGTCAGGCTTGGGAGCTTGCATCCGTTTGCAGGGTGTTTTAAAGGATCCTTATTTTTCCCTTGCCATTTTCATGGCATGTGTGCATACTTGTTGGCTCAATTAAATGATGCGTTAACGCATAGTACATGTATGTACCATGTTTTAACGCATCCGTTAATGCATGGTACATACATGTACCATGCGTTAATAGATGCGTTGCCCATAGACTCCCATGTTAAAAAAAGCACACATTTTCAATAACGGCCCCAAAAACTCTGCAGTTTTTTTGCAGTGGGGCTTATGGGTGCGTTAACGCATGCATTTTTGCTTATTTGTGCATGAAAATAGTGCATGCATTTAGCAAATGCATGACGCAAGTCTGACCCTAGCCATAGTGAATAAATGAAGGCAGTCGAGCATGCGCATGGTTTCTCCATTAAATCCCCATTCTGATGATTATTGCAGGTCAAACCCCCTGGGCAATCAATAATTTATTATCTATTGTGCAGATAATAAGTAACTTTTTTTCACCAGACAAGCTCTTTAATGTCACCAATTCAGAAAAGAAGAGTATTTTCTAATTTTATATGTCTTTTATACTACCGTGTTTCCCCGAAAGTAAGGCCCTGTCTTACATTAAATTTACCCCCAAAAGTCCCACCCTGCCTTACTTTCGGGGGAGGCCTTACATTAGACAAAAAAAATGACACTTTTTGTTTAACATCCCTGTGTGCATGATCCCACTGCAGCTCCCCCATCCCTGTGTGCATGATCCCACTGCAGCTCCCCCATCCCTGTGTGCATGATCCCACTGCAGCTCCCCCATCCCTGTGTGCATGATCCCACTGCAGCTCCCCCATCCCTGTGTGCATGATCCCACTGCAGCTCCCCCATCCCTGTGTGCATGATCCCACTGCATAGTGCACCCCCACTCTGCCCATGTGCTGCCACCACCCGCGCGCAGCCCCATACACACACCCGTACGGCACCCATACACACACACACACGGTTTAGCTATACTTACCGTTCCGTTGCCGTTCGTACTTTCGATTTCCTCTGCGGTGCCGGTGGGAGCCTTCTGCTGCAGGGGACGCTGGGCCAATCAGCTGCGAGCCTGCAGGGCCGTGACGTCGCGGCTGATCGGCCAATCAGAGCTCGAGCTGATGGCCAATCAGCTGCGAGCCTGCAGGGCCGTGACGTCGCGGCTGATCGGCCAATCAGAGCTCGAGCTGATGGCCAATCAGCTGCGAGCCTGCAGGGCCGTGACCCGGGGCAGGAGAAAATGGCGGAGCCGGCCACAAGAAGCCCCAGGCAGGCGGGGGACAGCATGGAGGGGCCAGAACAAAGGTAAAATGCGGCCTTACATTCCCCAGCTACCCCCCACCATAGGCGGCCTTACATTCCCCACAGACCCCCCCCGAAAGCGGCCTTACAATCGGGGGGTGCCTTACATTGGAGAACCCTGGGCACCCCCTACCCTGCCTTACTTTCGGGGGGGTCTTATATTCGGGGAAACACGGTACTACATAATAATATACAGAAAAGTATATCATTTTAGTTTGTGTAGTATTGAAACACAAACTCGTAAAAGATACATTATCCCAGTAAGAATATGTCTTGGTTTTGCTGCATACAGTGTACAGATCCAAAGACTGTGGGACGTATGGTGTTGGGCACTGTCTCTTAAGCCCCCGTCACACCTAGCAAGATCGCTGTTTTGTCACAGATTTTGTGACGCAACAGCGACCTCGCCAGCGATCTCGCTATGTTTGACACGTAGCAGCAACCACGCTGATCGTGTTGAAATAGCCTGGACCATTTTTTGATTGTCGGGCTCCTACTGGGCAGCATGCATTGGTGTGTTTGATGCCTTAACAATGACATCACTGGCGACTCAGAACTCACCCACGTAGGTCTGAGTGGTCAGACTAGCTGCTGTGTGACAGAGTCCCAACGACCGCCGAGGTCGCTATATGGGTCGCCACAGCATTACTGCGTCGTTCAGTAGATCTGACTGTTTGACATCTCACCAGCGACCACATAGCAACGTTCCAGCGATCCTTACCAGGGTCGTTGTTGGGATCGTTGGATCATCGGCAAGTGTAATGGGACCAGCAAATGATAGGTGCTCAATTATCAGCAGATGAGGGTAGAATAGTGACAATTGTTCAGCTAAAGAGCTAGTCTGAGACCAACAATTATATAATACCAATTAGGACAGGAGAGGTAAAAGCAGGATGAACACTGTGGGAAATGCTACTACATTTTACCCTACAAATCCCTAATGCTTAATCCTACCTAACGGCAGAGGTTGGCACCCTAAAAAGGCAATGATGCTGCTCTTGATTAATACAGCCTTTGCCATGTTTGGGCCTTATAATATCCCCATTAGTAATATACAGGAATATATTGTCAGTTGGACCTTTGGAAAAATAATCATATGAAAATATATTGTAGAATTCCTAATTATCAGATCATCTTCATAGATGATTACACAATGTAATCAAATTCATGATTGTCACGATCTCCACACTGCATTTGTCTGTTAATAGGTTGTTGTGTAGACTGTCAGTCTGGGCTGGCTCTGGGCTTCAAAACACCTGTATTCAGCTCACTTGATTAGGTCTCTATTTAAGCAAGCTTGCTGCTCTATTCAGTGTCAATTTTTCACTTGCTATTAGCTGTGCAGGACTGATTTCTCTGTGCTGTGAGCCAGACACTGCCTGATTAGTTACCTTACCTGGACTTGACCCTCTGCTCGTGACCTCTTTCTGTCTGTTCATCTGTATTCTATTTTGTCTCTCTGGTTTCCTGACTCCGGCTTGAATTGGACTCTGCTTCTGACTACCCCTTCCTGTTACTGCGCCATTTCCTGGACTAGACCTCGGATTGTTTTGAGCTCTCTTTACTACTAGTAAGTAGTAATATTATTATATTTACTTTCCGTTATTACAGTCTGTTTTCCGCACCTTAGAGATAGGTTATTACTGTAGTGACTCTTGTCACAATGACATTACATGAAATCCACTAAATAGAGAACTCAGCCAGTTCAATGATGATCCACCTCTAATTCACCAATGTGTTTCACATACATTGAGGTTTAATCTTGGGGATAGGAGACCCGCTTCTTGAAGCTTAGTTACGCAAGTGTAGCCAGGTAACATAATGAGTTTCTGTGAAGATGATCTGGTGATTGCTAATATATACAGTCCCTGACAAAAGTTATGTCGCTTATCCATGTTATGTAAATAAATGCTTACAACCTGACGTTAAATTCATCCATTGGTTTTATAAATTACTCTTTTGAAAGCTGAAACCCTCCCAAATATGGTTTAGGTTAAGAAAATAAATTGGCATCAATACTGAAATATTGATCATTTAATGAACACAGAATGGTCAGATTTTGGCAAGACAAAAGTTTTGTCGCCCACAGAAAGTAATGTGATATTCAAACAAACAATTAACTTAAAATACAAATATATGCTGCATAACATTGGTGAATGAAGTTATAGTGCTATTAGAGTCATATTTAATATTTTGTGTGACTTGCATGAGCTTGAAGGACTGCATCCATGCGGTTCAACAATGATTCATGTAATTTATTAATGAAGTCATCAGGAATAGCAAAGAATGCAGTCTTACATGTCTCCCAGAGGTCATCTAGATTCTTTGGTTTTGTCTTCCAAGCTTCCTCTTCCATCCTACCCAAAACGTGCTCAATGAAGTTCATGTCTGGTGACTGGGCTGGCTAGTCCTTGAGCACCTTGATCTTTTTTGCCTGGAGAAACTTTGTTGTAGAGATGGATGTATGAGATGAAGCACCATCCTGCTGCAGAATTTGACCCCTTTTATGATTTGGAATGTAAGAGGTAGCTAATACTTCTTGATATTTTAGGCTATTGATATTGCCTTCCACCTTGCAAATGTTTCACACACCCCATACTGAATGTAACCCCAGACCATGATCTTTCCACCACCAAATTTGAATCCATATGGGCTCCAGTAGGTCTCCCGCAGTATTTGTGGCGGCTATGGTGTAATTCTACTGAAGATTCATCAGAGAAATCCATCTTCTGCCACTTATCCAGCGTCCATCTGTTCAGCAGGCTGTGGGATTCATTTGTTTAGTGCTGGCTTCTGGGCACTGATTTGACCATGGAGGCCATTTTGAGAAAGAATCCTACAAACTGTTCTAGCTGACACAGGGACTTGAGGTGACTAGGCCTGTTGGAGCTCTGCTGCAGTGGAAGAGGGGCTTGCTTTGGATTTTCTAACCAACAAACGTACCTCCTGAGCAGTGGTCTTGCGGGGTCTTCTGGACCTGGGCTTGTCAAACGCATTTCCAGTCTCTTCAAATCTTTTTTTAATTCTTTGTACTTGACGCTGAGACAGATTAAAGGTGCCAGCCACTTCTGCAGTGGATCTGGTCTTCAGTCCCTTGATAATCAAGGCTTTGGACGCAGGGTGGATTTTTGGCATGTTGTCAGAGCTCAAGTTGTAGTTCAAGTGAAGGTCTTGGGTACTGGGTTTCTTTATATATACACATCCACTAATTAACCGATCATTTACTGAGCAAAGGTGAGGATGTACACTAGGATTGGGTTCATTGTATAATCAGGCGACAAAACATTTGACTTGCCAAAATCTGCCCATTCTGTGTTCATTAAATGATCAATATTTCAGCATTGATGCAAATTTATTTTCTTAACCTAAACCAAATTTTGGAGGGTTTCAGCTTTCAAAAGAGTAATTTATAAAACCAATGGATGAATTTAACGTCAGGTTATAAGCTTTTATTTACATAACATGGATAAGCGATATAACAATTGTAAGGTACTGTATTTCTATATGACTATTACTGCATAGGTCAAATTGAAATTCTGAAAATTTGACTCAAGCTTGATCCTCTACAGATCGATCTGTTCATCCCTATTACTAAATAGTACAGGCAGAAGCATCCTGGACACATTTCAAAATAATTACTAACAGAGAGACACAACCACATGAGAAAAGTCTGAAACTAAGAGTAGGTTGCAAACTGCATAATAGTAAGGAAACAACAAAATAAAGGAATCCGAAATGCAAGTATATACTGTGTGCATTCAACATGTAAGTCTATGTTCACATAGGCCACAAAACAGCAAAACCAAAGAAAATTACCAAAAATGAGGAAATACTCTAAAATAAGTAAATAGATTGCAATAGTGCATGAAAATAAAAGTAGAAATAGGGTACTTGGTAACATTTAAAAAAAATGTAAAAGCCATTCCACCACGTCAAGGTAATCCCATCGGGACGATCCTATCTTTGCATCAGATATGAAAAATCTTAGCAGATGTCAAGTGACGTAACTGTGCCAAGGATTGAACAGGGCCTGGGGATCCAACAGAGAACACCCAGCAATGGGAAGCTACTGTATATACACATAATGAAAAAAAAACTTATATTGTCCCACAAGAATACATAAGTATGACATCAGTATTAGGCGCTATCAACGAAGCAGCTTGGAAGACAAAGAGCTGCCATGTTGACTGGAAGCCGCTCTGAGTCAGAGCTAAGTAGAAAAAGCATAGAGTTAACAACTACCTGCCTGTTATTTCTTAAACCCATAAATTGTGACAACACCTTGTCTCACTGCATGGTTCCCCCCACACATAATTGACTAGGTCTTTGATGAAAGGCAACAGCTTGACATTTCGTACATGTTTAGAACAAAAACAAATGTATAGGGCACAAATTGCTAAATTCAGCTTTCTCGGTGTTATTATATGTATAATATCATTATATACTTTAAACTACTTTTTTGTTTTTGACTTAAAAACAACGGAGGTACCAGGGTCTATTTTGAAAGATTTTGTAACAAGACTGATATTAAATGGTTGTTCAAGGGGAAAAACATCTAATATTCGAATAATGAAAATGAGGTTTATGCAACCAAACGGTGAAGAAACACAAAAATATTGACTTGTAATACGGTCCCACTTAAGCACAAGTATGAAAGTGTCTACAATGATGTTATAGCAGTGGGACACTGGAGCAGAACAAATTATCTGAATAATCAATTGACTCCGCAGAAGGTACTCAGGCGGAATCTCCACGTTCGTCTCTCTGCTAAGCTTTAAAATTCATATTACTGGAAATCTGGAGAATGTTAACTCTTCATTTAATCAGTAAGTATGGGGCTAATGGCGCCTACAGCCCCTGTGGCTTTAGCGATAAAACTCTGGGGATGGATATATTCATTTTGCAGATTTTACAATAAGACTTTGATTTTCTGGGTAATTCATTGGAACTCATAAAACTCTGCAATAGGCAACATCCTTTATGCTCCAATAATATGACAACTAGGAACAGTCCGACCATTTCTTAGCCATTAGACACAATGTGGATGTAAACAATGTCAGCACAAAGGGTTTCCTGCCGATTTCATTTACTAGTAAAAGCCCTCTGCTGCTGCAGCTGTAACATAAAGGTCTTTCACAAAGACATTCTATTTATACCCTGTAGAATCCCGCTGATAATAAACTATTCTGCTCCTGTAGGATATATAATACAGATTCATGAAGACAAGGGAGTCATTAAATATCTTTTTTATTTCCACTAAATATATTTACAGACATGCGACTAAGTGCTTTAGTCTTTAATGAATAAAAATGTTGAAAAAACTAAATTTAGACCCTAAAGCACACTGAAGTTTGCTTCTTTAACTTCCTACATTCAACATATTGAGAGATATATAGGGTACGAAGTTAAAAACACATAAAGAACAGTATACAGTAAATCTGATGGATATCTCAACTGTTGTCTTCTATCAATCATCCATCACCCGTAAGCTCCCATGTAAAAAAAAAAAAGTTAAAATATAACAAAAAATATTAAATATATGTTTTAGTTACTTGATGGTATAAGATTGTATTGAGTTTGATGCAATTTAAGAAAAAATAAGGTTAGACAAAACTAAAATATTAAATAATGACGTGTTCAAATATTGGGGCAACATGTAATACAAGACTAAGCCAAATTCATCTAAGTCAAAGCAACATACACTTTTTAAAGTGAGAACCACTATTTGTAAGATACCCTTTAGATTAGTGACCCCCAACCTTCCTTACCTAAAAAGCAGTATTCAGCTCTGCGAGACGTTCGTAAGCTACATCAAGACCTCTTCCCCTGGAGAAGTGACAACCTACTCTCCCCACTTTCAAAGCAACAACACACAGAGCCACCACTATAATGATTGCCAAAACTTCCCCATAAAAATCTCATTAAAGCAGCATCCTTACATTCAGATGTTTCAACCTTACCCCTATTTGGTAACCTCGCATTATGCACATTCACCATACTTTCACATCCAGTTTCCCACGCCTCCTAGCACTATCATAGACTAGACTAGTACTATCACCCTCTCTCCAGATTATTATTTTTTATTTATTTCCAAACCCCAAATATATGCATAGTATATGCATCAAGATATGTTCTTCTTTGAGGGGCATCTCACAAATATCACCATCTGGAGGCATGCTCTTTATAGGACTTTGCTAGAAATGGTACTTATGCACCAAGCTGCAGACTGCTGTGAGTCACATGTGACTCTTGAGCCCCAGATTGAGCCTCAGTTATTATTCCCTCCATCTACAGGTTGAGGACCCCTGCCATAGAACACAAGTGTAACATTTTGACTGCCTCAGGGATAAACTGCTGAAAAGAAGGGGTCCCACAATAGTGTATATCTATCGACAGAATTTGTAGAAATAGGTAGTGGATTTGCTCACCTATTTGGGTTGTGAGATATCACAACCACTCTTTACGCCTATGACAACTTTAGATGTCAAGCACTTTTTGCAGTCTGTAGCAGTCTTCCCCCCAGTAGTAATCCAGGGTAGTAGATATATAAATAGGGATTTGTGTCCGCACTCCAGCTCCAAAATAATGCAAGCATCAAAGATTGCTTGAATTCATATTGTGGTATTTATTCCTTTGCGTTTTGGAGTAAACCCCTTCTTCAGGAATACCACAACAATAGGAGGTACATCCTATTCCTGGTTGTGGTATTCCTGAAGAAAGGGTTTACCCAGAAACGCGAAGAAATAAATACCACCATGTGAATTCAAACAATCTTTGATGCTTGGATTATTATTTTGGAGCGGGAGCACTGCCACAGGTCCTGATTTTATATCTACTACCCTGGATCACGTTTTGATTGCCTTGCAGACCATGAGTGCTGCTGTGTTTAAGCTGAGTTTTTTCCTTCAATCTTGCTGCCTGCTGTGGCTCTGCAGGTGGAGGAGTGTGTAATAACATTGAGGTGGAGGTGAGGTGGAGGAGTGTGTCTTAGTATTTTGATCTCCACTCCCTCAGCCTAGAAGTAGTTCAACTTCCCTCCAATGGTTGTCACAAAACAGTGATCCATGGGTGGTGGTAGGGGCTCTTAGCCTAGGGCTAATAAGGAGTGAACTGTTAAGGTGGCGACCTGAACCTCCCCACCATCAGAGGTACTTTTGGTAATAGGGTCAGTTAGGGAACCCAGTTTAAGGGTCAGACTAGCTCCCTGAGCACCTTGCACATTTTACAATCATGCCTACTGACTCCCTATCCGCTATGCCACCCCGTGACAAATAGTCTCTCTTATTATACCCTGCAACCACAGGCTTGGGACCCCTGCCATAGAGCAAGAGTCTTTCTTACTCTCTTATTATTCCCTCCACCCATGGGCTGGGGACCCTGCTACAGAGCAAGAGTCTTTCTTATTATAGCCCCCACCTATAGGTTGGGGACCTCTGCCATAGAGCAAGAGTCTCTTCTATTATTCCCTAGGAACACTAAGTTGGGGGGGGCTTAGTCGGAAGACACAAAAAGCACCGTGACACCCCACAGCCCTAAAAGATGACAGGGCCGGTTCCGAGTACCCCAGTCCTCGGGGTGCAACAGAAGCAGGGCTAGAGCTGTATAGGCTCCTGTTTTCTCAATAAAATGATGCCCAGAGATCCAACGTGTCTGTCATGAGAAATCTAGAGTAGAAGCCATACAAAAATTAAGCTGGAAGTCCAGTGTGGTCATGGCGGAACACTTGGAAGAAGCAGTTCAAGGTCATTGATATGTACCAAGTGCACTTCCACCCTTGTTGCTTTGCATTTTTATTAGGAAAAAGCACCTATACAGCCATACCACTAATTGATGCTAAAAATGAATGCCAATATTTTTTGTAGCAATTAATACTCTGTTCTCACTAGACTACCTTGGATCATCTCATCAACAAGCTTTTACTTAATTATTCATATTGTGTTAATAATGTTTTTTTGCCAAACTTAATACTTAATGTAGCTTGATAGTTTACTTATGCAAGCTATAAATACATATACCAGATATATATAACTATCATCAAGTTAAAAGCACTCTGACATACGGTATATCTACTACGTAATTATTATATACTGTTTCTGAAAGATATCAGATCAATATACTTATGTTCACTTAACATGTCTTACAGTTGCATGGCTTCCAGGACTTGTTGAGTAAAGAGGAGAACAATCAATTTTTAAGAACTCTGAAGAAGCTATCCAACTCAGCAGTCAATACTATTCCCCCAGTTGCTATGTCACTTTCAAGTGAAATCATTGGATATTACAATAGTGGTAAGAGGAGAAATAGGAGCAGCATATTTATAGTAGAAAATAATGTTCAATGTGCCGGTAAGTTTTGTGTTCGGTTTGTTTGCTCTTATGATAAAATATTATATAACCAAGAATAGAATTACTACTATGAGATCAATATTAAATACAGGACTGGTTAGTAATTAGCCGCTACGAACACTGGAAGTGGATTTAGTCAGTGTATGATACAAGATAGATTCTCAACAAGCCGCGCAACAGTAGCAAATTTATTGACAAGACTAAGACTTGGTCAAATAAATGATAACACATATGGTGGTGATATAGAAAAATAAATACACATTAACAAATGTAATTGCAAAAAAATGGATTGATACATTTAGAATTAATTATTCTGAAACCTAAGAGTAGAACATAGATATCTCAGACTTGAGGGATTGTATGTTTTGGACAATCCCAATATTACTGAGATCTTCAGTGATCAGGTACTGCATGTTTAGTGGTGGATCCAATAATCTGGTAAATGGGACGTGTGTTTATCCTGGAGAAAGAAAATGACTTGCCAAAGTGTGTGGGCAGTTCCTGGATGTTGAAGGCACTGATGCTATTGACTGTTTCTCATGGTCACCAGTCTCGAATCCTACTGAGAATCTAAAGGTACCGTTACACGTTGCAATATTGTAACAATATCACTAACGATCTCATGAGCGCGGCGGTCGTTTGGACATCGTTTTGACATCGTTGATGAGATGTCACATGTGTAGAAATCGTGGACGACGCCCAACGATGTAGCGTGCAGCTATCGTTCGCACAACCCAGCGAATGAAACTTGTTCACTGATGTGAATGGGCGAAGTCGTTTACGACATCGTTATTGCGGTGTCACACACAACGATGCAGCAGGTTGGCTAATCGAGGATTGTTTGATTTGAGAACATGTTCTCAAATCTGCGATCAGCGATCCAACAATTTATCGCAGTCGTATCTCGGTGTCACATGCAACGACCTCCTAATGATGTTGTTTCAACGCCTCTAAACCTCTGACGTTTCAGCGATATCATTCACGATATCGTACCGTGTAACAGTACCTTTAGGAGTACCTCTTAGGCCTCATTCAGACAGAGCGTTTGTGCTCCATTTTTTGTTGATCCGTTTTTCTGGTGCAGTTTCTGCACCAAAAACGGATCCTCTTTTTGCAAAAAAGCATCACAAACACATCATCTGTTTGGCTGGGGTCACACTTTTTTCATGCTTTTTTGGAGATCTGCCTTTTTAAAAAAGCATGTAAAAACGCACCCACAGGCCCCCATGTTAAAAAATGCATGCCCTAATAGCAAAAATGCATGCCCTAATAGCAAAACCGCATGTGTGATAGTACCATGCTTTTTTGTGTGCGTTTTTGCAATTATGTGATTAGCTGACATCAAAAACGCATGCAAAAACGCATGGCACATTAGTACCATTTAGTACCATCCAAAAACGCATGCATTTTCCATAGGAGCCCATGTTACAAAACGCACCACAAAAACTCTGCTTGCACTATTTTTTGGTGCTGATTTAAAAACGCTTGCAAAAACGCAGGGTGCCGTCAGACACCTTAAAAAACGCATGCTGAAATGAAAAAAAAAACGCATGTCAAGTGTGACCCCAGCCTTTGTGCTGCTTTTTCGCTCCATTTTCAAGGGACACAGACAGACAGACACTCAGAGAGACAAAAAGAGACACACACACTTTTTTACCCTCCCGATGATGTCTTCCTTCCAGGCACTGGCAGGACATGTGAGTAGTATGAGTACTTACAGGACTTGGCACCATGTGACTTTCAGGCTAAGTCACATGGGCAGGTCCTGTTAGTATCATACCCACAGGTTCTGCCAGTGCCCAGAAGGAAGACATCGCCGGGGCTCACTGTGATCGCCGGGGAGGGTAAGTAATTGGATGTTGGTGGTGCAGAAAGTGCCCCAGAAAAATGGAGCAATAATTGACGCTCATTATGTTCTGGGTGCGCTTTCTGCATCAGTAAGGGCGGCTTCACAATGCGGTCAGGTCCGGTCCGGGGCTGTCCGGTGTAAACCGGACAGCCCCGGATCGGATTTTGGCCCCATAGTATCCTATGGGGCCGGATGGAGCTGGATGGCAGCTATCCGCCATCCGGTTTCCATCTGTCTGCCAGTATCCGGGGCCCTCCGGTTCTGTGTTCAGATCCGGTCCGGGGCTGTCAGGTTCATCCCTGACAGCTCCGGACCGGGCCTGACCACAGTGTGAAGCCACCCTAACACAGCAGTCAAAAATGTTGACGTCTGCACAGCAAATTGAAAATCCCATTCACTTTGCTGGTGGACACAGTGACTGATTTGTTTTTGGTGCAGTTTAAAAAAATGCAGCACAAAAATGGATCAGAAACATCCAGTGTGAACATAGTCTTAGGATACAATTTATTGTCTCATCCTGAGTAGGCTCAGACTTTGTCATACACACACAGCACATGGGAGCCATACACACTACTGTGGGATGTCATTAGTTACCGTGTCTTGACTTTCAGTATGAATTGGAATCAAGGCCTCAATTGATTGACAATTCTGGTTTCCATTGACCTTTGATCCACCATTTTGCCATCAATAAATTACACAATTTGTATCAGTAAATATTTTCAACTCAAATCTATTATTTATTGAGACCTGATGAGTTATTTAATGTTCAACTTATTTTTATGACAGTGTATATCGAGCTGTATGTTCCAATATAACTTATGCAAAAAAAGTGTTGATGGACACATTACATTATAAAAAATAATCTCTCTTGAAAATCGTATTTAAAGGAAACCTGTCATCAAGTTTTTGCTACCTCATCTAAGAGCAGCATGGTGTAGGGGCAGAAGACCTGATTCCAGCGATATATCACTTACTTTACTGTATGCTGAAGTTTTGATTAAAAACTGTTTTATATCCTGCAGATCTGCCAGTTATCTGAATGCTTAGTTCTGTATAACCCCACTTACACCAATGATTGGCAGCATTCAGTGGTGGGAGCATGATTAAACTATATGGCAGCAAGTTTTCCTCATGCATTAGTGATAATTTTCTGCTGATAAAACATTAATTAAAAAAAAAACTATAAGCTGCCAAGTGGGTTGGGCAGCATGAATCGGCTGATGCATTCCCAGTATAAAGGTGGGCATTTTGTGGTTACATTTGTGGCACTGTCCACATCTGCACAGGTCCAGACAGGCCCGGCGTCAGCACCCGGCGCACCTGGGCAAGTGCCGGGGCCCGACTGCTTGGAGGGGGCCCACCGGGCCCCTGAGAGCTAGGGTCACACTTGCATTGTGACCCTAGCCTGACGCAAGTATTGTCTGCTGCAGCGCAGAGCATTTAATGCTATGCGCTGCCAGCAACAGAGCCCATAGAAACCAGATGTTTACATTGACAACCAATGGTTGCCAAGGTAAACATCGGGTTTCTATGGGCTCCAGCGCATAGCATTAAAAGCTATGTGCTGCAGCCGAAAATACTTGCATCAGGCTAGGGTCACAATGCAAGTGTGACCCTAGCCTCAGGGGCCCCTGAGCACACTGCCCCCACAGCCAGGGCCATATCCAGGGGGCAGCTGGGGGGGTCATTTGCAGGGAGGGCGCACTCAGCCTCCTGCAGCTCCGGAGATCTCCCTCCGTGGGAGCCGACAGAGCTGCACACTCTGGGCTGACAGGACCTGTGATGATGTCAATGGAGAGTGGAGTCAGGGGTCACATGATCAGCTCCTCAGTGTATGCAGGACTCTGAGCATCATGATGGCCAGCATAGCAATTAGGTGAAGTTTATGTGTGGGGTCAGGAGGGATTTACAGTGTGAATGTAGCAGAGGCGAGTGTGTACTAGGTGTATGGAATGGAGCCGAGTGGGTACTAGGTGTACGGAGCGGAGCCGAGTGGGTACTAGGTGTATGGAGTGGAGCCGAGTGGGTACTAGGTGTACGGAGCGGAGCCGCGTGGGTACGAGGTGTACGGAGCAGAGCTGAGTGTGTATGAGGTGTACGGAGCGGAGCCGCGTGGGTACGAGGTGTACGGAGCGGAGTCGCGTGGGTACGAGGTGTACGGAGCAGAGCCGCGTGGGTACGAGGTGTACGGAGCGGAGCCACGTGGGTACGAGGTGTACGGAGCGGAGCTGCGTGGGTACGAGGTGTACGGAGCGGAGCCCCGTGGGTACGAGGTGTACGGAGCGGAGCCGCGTGGGTACGAGGTGTACGGAGCGGAGCCGCGTGGGTACGAGGTGTACGGAGCAGAGCCGCGTGGGTACGAGGTGTACGGAGCGGAGCCGCGTGGGTACGAGGTGTACGGAGCGGAGCCGCGTGCATACGAGGCATGTGTACCAGTGGTAGCCCCCGCGGATTCCGCTCCCGCTACTATAGTCCCAGCCGCCTTTGCCAGCAGCATTCTTCTCCATAGTCTCTTCTGCCGTTGTCTGCATTCTGCAGCTCAGCACGGCGGGCCACGATGTTGTCATCACTGTGCTGATATGTACAGGGCGACCGGAGGAGACCGGAGCGGCGAGAAGAAAGGTGAGGAGAAAGAGAGATCTAGACGGCCAGACACTCCGCTTGGCTGCGGTGCCACCCATAATGCAGTGTGGCTCCATTGAGCTGCTTGCATTATTTGTGTGCTTGAGGATGCTTGTGTCTATACCAAGCATCCTCAGACGCACAAAAATGCAACATTTTGCATCTGAAGGGTATTTTTAAAAAGCGCAAGAGAATGCAAACGCATTTTAGCCCGCTCCTAACAACGTGTAATATACTCACTGTCAGAAACATCTCTTGCTGGTTTCGGCTGTCACTGTTCCTGTAAGGCTGCCTTCACATAGGCGTTTTTTTAAAATGTGGCAGTTGCGGTAAAAAAATCCGCATCTGCCGCATTTTCCGCCTAGCGGCTGCACTTGCTGCACTTTTGCGGCAAGCCCCATGCATTGTCTATGGGTCTTGCGGTAAGTGTGCGGCAATATATATATTATAGTCCATGATATGTACTAAAGGGGGCCCACTGAGACTTTTTCGCCCGGGGCCCACAGAAACCTGGAGCCGGCCCTGGGTCCAGATATAGGTTTTGTACTGCCTGGGACTGAACATGTGCTGAATATGCGAAGTGGAGGATCGAACTGGGGACTAATGACACAAAAAGTTGATGGATTCAGTCTATTGCAAGTTTTATTATACATTTTTCAATTTATTGATGTCCTAAAGGAGTTTTCAAAAATCCAGACAGATGTAAGGACAGTGATTGCAAAACTCGCTGATGTTCCAGTTCGGCGAACCCGGCCGCATTTTTTTTAAAGTCTAGGTTTGGGAAAGGACTTGACCCAAACTTAAGTCTGAATCCCAAACCCAGACTTTAAAGTTATGAAGTGCGGGCTGGAAAAAGAAACAAAACATTGGTTAAACATCAGCTCATACTTACTAGGGTCCACACATTTGTACTTCCAGGGTCACTCATTAACTTCCTGATTATTCACTGGTGAGGGTCACAACAGCCAATCACAGATGCTGTCACAGACAGTGGGCATCTGTGATTGGCTGTTGGAGCTGGGGCAGTAACCTGGAAATAGCCCATTCATTTTAGCATCTACCATGCAACTGTCTGATAAACATTAACAATTTAAAGGTATTGTTCACTACTCATGTGGCACCCTGGCACCCTGGTTGGGGCACCACAGAACTCTTGGTACACAAATGGAGTGGAAACAGCAAGCAGCACTCACAACAAGCAAAACGCCTTTAACACCTGTTTCACCCCAGGCCTCTAGGGGGAGCTCCATTGGTCACCTTGAGCCAGTTCCCCCCTATAAATAGGGTCCTGGAGGGAGAAACACCAGAGTGTGCAGACGCTAGGAGAGCTGCAGGTTGTGTGTAGTCACTGGTTCTGGAGCTACGCTAGGCCCGGACCAGCACACCCAGCAAGTGAGAGACCCCTGTAACTGGGGTCATAGGAAAGGAGAAAGCAGCTCTCTGGGACACAAGAGTTACCCTAACTCTCCCTCATCAACCGGTTACTGGAACCGAGCTGTGAGAGCTACCACGCCAACCGCAGAGAACCAGCACCTCTAACAGGGAGTTTAGCCCCTGTTCACCTGAAGCACCCAAGAATGAGAGCCCAGGGAAGAGGATAGATTTCACTTCACCCCTTTTACAGTGCCCTCAGTGCAGCTAACCCAGGTGAATCACGTTCCACCGAACGTATAACCCAGTCCGGCAGGATTCCATATCCACCCGCCCCCCCAGAAAAACAGAGAAAGGAAGCCTACACACTGCTTGCTGTGAAACTCCAAGAGTGTCAATCTCATCAACCGGTCCGAGTGTACCTCTTGCCACCAGTAAAGGTACCTAAAAGACTTTGTGTGTGTCAGCGCATTATTCCTGGATCTAGCACGCAGTAATACAAAGCTGCCATACACCACCCAGTGTAGCTCCTGGCCCCGGGGACTCCCGCTCGTCCTGTGGGGAGCGTCCCATCTTGCTGCCGTACATCCCCCAGAGGCCCAAGCAGCGCCAGTGAAATCACCGGAATTCCCGCAGGTAGCGTCACGACAATAAGTATTAAACCCTTATCTGTTCAGCCAATCCCCTATTGATCTGGACCACTGGGCCCCACAGCCGCAGGCGCGGAACCGTGACAGGAGAAGCAATGCCTGCGACGTGAAGACCCGGCCATGGTGAGTCACTCACACAACCCCTTCCCAATTGCTACATTTCCTTGTGTAAAGTAAAAACAGCCTATACTTGCCTCCGATAACTGACAATAAAGGGAACCTGTCACCAGGTTTTTGCCATCCCATCTGAGAGCAGCATAATGTACAGACAGAGACCCTGATTACAGCGATGTGTCATTTACTGAGCTGCTTGCTGTCATTTTGATAAAATTAGTGTTTTCTCTGTTGCAGATTTAGCAGTCAGTGTAATTGCCAGTCTACTTGGCATCAGGCAGAGGAGACTGCTAATGATAATCTCCAGATGATTAAACAGTGATTTTATCAAAGCTACACTGAGCAGCTCAGTAAGTGACACATCGCTGGAATCAGGATCTCGGGTCCTATATTATGCTACTCTCAGATTAGGTTGCAAAAACTTGGTGACAGGTTCCCTTTAAGAGGAAGTCAGAGAGCGTCAGTCGTTCCCATTTCTTTTGGGTGTCAGTTTCATTCAAAGAAGCAAAGAAGTGACAATGAAGCAGCTGCTGATTGGCTTCAGGGTTCATGTGACAAAACAATGTCACGCGATCCCCAGGAGACCCAGTGCCATCAACACTGGAACAATGAAGGCACCGTAGGCGAGCGCAGGTTGTTTCTATTTTACATGGGAGAATATAGCAATTGAGAATGTCTTTCCCGAGTAGCAGACAATCCTTTTAATAACAATCTGATAACATTAATATAAATGTTAGTGGCATTACTTTAAAAAAAATGGATTACATCTCATGTACTGGAATTGCTGTGAACCATTTATGCAGTTTTGTGTAAGAAATTTGCAAGTTTTCCACAACAGCAAATCTACGGTAACTTATGAGGATTTACATCAGGATTTGTGTGTAAACCAATGTGGAATTCCAAATGTGGAATTTTCCCTAGATCACTGAAATAAATATATAAAAGAAAGGGGAAAAAAGCGACAGAGATGGAAACATGATCAACCCAGGAAACCCTTCTACATGACAATTGTGGTTATGTGAAATACTTGCTGATATCATTTATTTCAATAAGGGTAATCCATGATTAACTAGTAAAAATGTAGCCATATCAATTTACATGCTGTGCAAAAATCATATACACAGCAATGGTCAATTTATAAAGGGAAATTACAGCTGTTGCTGGTAAATATTGAGGATTTTTTTTTTGTAAATTCTTTATTTTAGAAGGTTCAACACTAATAAAATATCAAAGCAACGTTATTTTTACATGGGAAAAAAGGGTGAGTAACAGAAAATAACGGTAAAATTAAGGGTGTGGCAGAGAGGGGGAGGGAAGGTGTAGGAGCGGAGGGGAGGATTCCCGTCCTGACAAGCCTATGTGCATTATAAGAAACAAGAAATGAAAATGGGTATACATGGAATAAATCTGCAATTGACAAGCAACAGCAACAATATCTTAGAGGGTCTGTAACGGGTTTATCAAGTCTTATTGAGTTTTGGTATGTGTGCCACTTGTTCCAAGATCCAGGAGATTTAACATTTATAGAGTGACAAATGCGGAACTTTTCCATTGTCGACGTGCATCTCATCAAAACGTTAATTTATTACTATATTCAATACATAAAGTGAATTGCATATGTTATATAGAGTGATTACGCACAGAGTGATCTATTTCAAGTGTTTATTTCTGTAAATGTTGATGATTA
This sequence comes from Allobates femoralis, assembly GCA_033576535.1. Classification (NCBI taxonomy): domain Eukaryota; kingdom Metazoa; phylum Chordata; class Amphibia; order Anura; family Aromobatidae; genus Allobates; species Allobates femoralis. Next base: position 554,231,037 of record JARQOC010000001.1, on the reverse strand, counting down.
TGGCTTGCAGACAAAACCCAGAGGTCATTATCTCAGAAAATTAAAAGTAAGGAGGATGAAGGGTCTGAGAGATAAAATATCACATAATCGGTATCAGAGGCTTCACCTTGTGTGGTTGTGAGAGTCACAACCACTGTGAAAACATATCACGGCTGCTGCAGTCCCCAGCAGGGTGCATACAGAGTAGGGAGGGTGAAGGGTTAAAAACTGCACTGTATTCCACGAGACATCAAAGGGTAAATATAATATTAATTTATTAGTCAACACGTTTCAGGGCTCCGTGGCCCCTTCCTCAGGTCAATCAATGTCATATTACCATGTTTCATAATAAATCAATATTATATTCACCCTTTGATGCCTTGTGGAATACAGCAGCATGATTTTTAACCCTTCACCCTCCCTACTTCAATTTTCTGAGATAATGGCCTTTGGGTTTCATTGAATGTAATATATAATCATCAACATTAACAGAAAAACACTTGAAATAGATCACTCAGTTTGTAATGACTCTAATATATGTGTGTCACTTTATGTATTGAATTACTGGAAAAAATAACTTTTTGATGATATTGTAATTCATTAAGATGCACCTGTATATATGGACTTTGAGTCATTGATTCATTCCAGTTGACATGGAAGGCCATTATCTTTCCAGTGTCTAGTGATGATAATTTTAGCGGATTTTATGTACAAGAATACAATTGGAAAATCCGCAGCAATTCCCATATATGTGGATGTACCCTAAGGAGTTAGTTCATTCCTTTGAAATGGCTTTCCTTAATATTACAGAACACATAGCATCGAAACAAATTTCAACTTTTACGTAGGAAAACTGTAGGCTGCAGATTGAACGTGAGCATTAATTAATTGCTTGTAATTATGGGACATGGCCTTGTCATAGTATATGACTGCACTAACAATGAGCCTCATGTATAGAACAGTGGTGCTGCCTATACCATGATTTCATTAAACAAGTATTTTTATTCTTTTTTATCCTAATATAAAAATCTAGGATCTAAATCAATGCAATCGATCTATGAGCATCTTTAAGACAACATGTTATTGTCTGTTAACATCTGCTGGCTGATATGATAACTTTATCAGAAATTATTAAACTTTATTATTAAAGTAGATATCTACAAATAAAAAATTATTACCCATGGGCTCCGACTAGTCAACAATATCAAATGGTGATTTGCTCCTCTTCCGCCACTCCTGATACAGCTCTTCTCTGCTGACCAGTGATTAGCTGCAGTGGTCACCGGCATTGTAGACAAGTCACTGCTGCAGCCTGTCAATGAATACAGCGGCAGAGAGGCAGCACTGCAGCAGGGGACAATAAGAATATGTAAACATCTGCTTATTTTCAACCAGTGGGAACCTATAGACTAGACATTTCATCTGTGGAAAGTCCATTTAACTTAAGCTGCAGGTTCAACATCTCCAGTCTTCACTTCTTCTGTTCATCGGGAGAAGGTAAGAATCATTTTTTGGTTTTCTTAAACACACTGGAGAATATTGGAAAGAGCCCAGGAAAGGGGAACTGTGATGGAGGACATTATTATAGGAAAAGTGGACATTATTGCAAAATGGGGGCTCAGGTCAGTGGATATTAGAATGGGGGTAAAAGGCGGAGGACTATATTACAGCATGGGACCGAGATGGGGGACATTATTACAGGACAAGTGGGCATTATTACAAAACGAGGGGTCAGGTCAGGAGATATTATTACAGAATGGGGGTACAAGGCGGAGGACATTATTACAGCTTGGGACCGAGATGGGGGACATTATTACAGAACAAGTGTGCATTATTACAAAACGAGGGGTCAGGTCAGGAGATATTATTACAGAATGGGGGTACAAGGCGGAGGACATTATTACAGCTTGGGACCGAGATGGGGGACATTATTAAAGAAGGGGGCATTATTATATGGTGGGGGACAATATTAGAGAATGGTAGGCTTTATTACAGCATGAGTGCCAGGATAGAGGACAATATTACAGGATAGAAGCCAGAACATTGTAACAGTATAAGAGCCAGGAGAGGAGAAATTATGAAAGAAAGGGGCCAGATTGAAGGACATTAATATAATATGAGGTCAGGATTGAGGACATTATTGCAGCATCTCTGTGCATCTGACCAACATGCTTGTGGGGAAAAAAGGTCCAAATTTGCACCAGGGCCCATAGGACGGTATTATGCCATGGATTAAAGTGGTAGGATAATCAAGTTGTACTAGAAAGTTGCTAACGATAAGCAGATCACATAGTATCCTACTACTGGACCCCTATAATCCCAGCGGAACCCAGCAACAATTGTGTAATTCCCCTATAGCTCTAGTGTAGGAAAAATAAAGCAATAAATTGTACCCATTAAATCTCTGCTTTTGTTAACAAAGCCCCGCTAGCATTTGTGATCCTGGACTGGGATGTGCGGTGAACGTCTATCCACAGCCCAATCACTCAACTAGACTGGTCCTACCTCCGTGATGCCGGGTTCCAATTCTGGAAGTTGACGTGACTTCACCAGAAATCAGAGGTCTCTGCAGTTGTGGGTCACGTGATGGGGAATGAGCGGAAAGCGATAGCGCTGCTCAAAGGCAGAATTGAAACCAGAAGTTATTTGGTTTAAATCGATGAGACCACTACGCATTCAGGTGGACCACCTCTCTAATTTTCCCTATATATATATATGTATACCGTATATACACACTGTATATATAGAAGTATCTTTATCTTCTTTTGGTTCGTCTTTTTATTTTGCTTCTTGGAAATGTGGCGACATGGATCTCTTAGCAGAAATAGACAGTGATCATCACTTCAATTAGGAAATCACTACAAAGGTAAACTAATGTACTCTAGCTTTTATGCCAACAGCAGAAAATACAGAGCAGCAAAGAGAGGCTGGTCATTAATTCACAGTACATGTACCAAGTCATTAGTCATTATACAGCAGCAGGGATGGGGTTTTAAAAGCGTATTTTTAGAACAAAACTATCTTGGATTAAAGACTCAGGTTGTTTTGCACAAAGGCAAGAACAATAATTCTATAGAAGCTCTGGCATAAAAAAATATAAAAGCAAGAAAACCTGGCTATTTTTGCTAATGGTGGGTTTTCCACTGTCATCATGTTTTCATCTTTATTATACAATGCTGAATTTTCATCTTGCTTGTTCTTACTATATCCTTCTGGATTTTTAAGACACAACTTGCAAGATGTATTTGCAGTGTTTTATTGGATTCAGATACTGTGATCAATCAGTAAGATAATGCAAGTTTAGGCTAGTTTCACACTGGCGGTTTTTAACCAGGGGGAATGCGGGTTAAAGCGTTTTTTCAGGATGCAACTGGATGCACCCGCATTGGTATTATCATTGTTCCGCCTCACAGATCAGTGATAATACCAGTGCGGGAACATTCCATTGCACCCGGTGGATTAACTGTTTCCACCGGATCTGGAGACAAATGACATGCCCCTAGGGGTTGTGTCATGTAGAACTGCATTCTGGGCATGCACAATTGAAAAACCACCGGATCTGGGTTCTATTGGGCACATGGTGATTTTACCATGGTTCCCAGGATCCATGTGCATCATGGTTTTGCCACAAAGACAAAAAATGCACCAAGGTGTATTTTTGGTCTCAGTGAAAAAACTAACACTCGTATCAGCGAACAAAGTAAAGAACTGGATGCACTTGCAAGTTCATCCAGCTCAAATGAAAGTTAATGAGGCCTAAACTGGATGCGGGTGCATCCAGTTTAAGATGGATGCACACAGATGACAAAAACATCAGTGTGAGGCTACGTTCACACATTGCGCATTATTGAGTGCTTTTTTGTGTCTGCTGGCAAAGTGAATGGGAAATTCACTTTGCCGTACAGACACAGCGTAAAAATACACTGCACTTTTATGGGAGAAAGCGCCGGCGTAAAAAGAATTGACATGTAAATTCTTTATGCAGCAGCGCCGGCACTTTCTCCCATAGGGGACAGTGCTACTGGATCTGATGTCACAGAGGGGAGGAAGAATCCTAGTTCCTCCTCCCCTCTGTGACATGTGTTACCGCCCCATTAGGGTTTCGCAATGCATTAATATACAATGCGAAACCCAAATTAAAGTTAAGCAAATGTGTTGAAAATAATAAACATTAATTACTTACACATCCGAAGCTGTTTAGGTTACTGGGAGCCGACACAACCGCAAGTTACGAGCTGGCAGGGCCTTGCATGATGTCATCGGGCGCTGTTATTGGCCACTCGCGCTCATATGATATCACATGACCGCGGGCGGCCAATCAAAGCGCTTGATGACATCACACAAGGTCCTTTCAGGCCGATATTTGCTGTTGTGCCGGCTCCTGGCTCCCTGAACACCCGCCGGAGGGTAAGTATTCATTCTTTATTATTTTTAGTACATCTGGCTTTTTTGAATTTAGATTTCGCAGTGTATATTAATACACTGCGAAATCAAATGGGAGCTGGCAGACATGTCACAGAGGGGAGGAGGAACCAGGATTCTTCCTCCCCTCTGTGACATCACTTGTCCCCTGGGCCCGTGTACAGCGTGCTGTGTGAAAGCACTGCTTCTTTATTTGCGCTTTTTTGCACAGATGCAAAATGCTGCTAAAAGCACCCGCGCAAAAAAGTGCAAAAAAACGCTATGTGTGAACGTAGTCTTAAACTAACCTTAGGTGATTCAGAGATTAAGGCTGGAGGCACACTAAGCGAGACACATGCACACTTACCAGTCATGGCCATCGACTCTCTGAACAGGATCATGTTTTTATGCAGCTGACATACTCCTGTCCAGAGAGTAAACAGCTGTGGTGGGTGAGTCATGCTGTCATCATGGCACCTGCGTGAAGTGCTGTATGCATAACATTGAACAGAGCAGGCTCTGGTGCTTGCACCTCACGCAGGTGCAATGATGACAGCCAAGCTCCCCGAACACCGACTCAGCTGTGTGCGTCTGCATGAATTTAGAGGCTTATGAGCAGGAGCCAAAGATGAGAAGACACACATAGACACACACACAGAAGAAGAGGCGGCAAACACATAGAGGGGGTGGGGAGGAACCGCCCGGCGGCGATGGAAGCAAGCAAAGAGAAGACCCATCTGACCGCTTAACTATCAATTTAAATACAGGACGGAAAACTTTAGAAAGTGTCTTTTCAGGGTACAGGGGGGGGGGGGTAGAGACATTGTACACACCTTCACAGGATGCAGCATACAAGCTGCTGAAGGTGCTGCTTTCACTTTGGAAAGCACTAGGGGGGGTGACAGGTTCTTTAACTTATCTAACTTTATCTACTTTTAGAAGTTATGGAAAATGTGATAAAGTTTTAGACAAAATTTATGCAGAAATATGGAAAATTATGAAGGGTTTACAAACATTCGAGCATCAGTATAAACATAGCCTTAGTTAGGTGGATACCAGGACCTGCTGCCGGAGACCTGTCTGCTCTGTCAGGAGTTGGTAAGATCTTTCTTATTTTGAGAGACTCCTGGACTATACCGAAGTGTCGGTAATATGCAGTATCAGGACAGAAGAGGGGAACACTCAGTCTGGTAGGGTATAAAAACGAGCAGCATTATTACTAATCGTGTGAACAAATATATTTAGCTATAAATAGCTATTCTGCTGGAGACATGTCAGGAAATTCTACAATTTATCCAGCATACTGTATGAATTTCTAGTGCCAACATTTATTTAAACATAAGTATTTGTTCTGCCTCATTGATTCTGAGCTTAAAATTGATTCTTATTGTAATAGCTTTTCTATAAAATGTGCAAATCATTACCTTGAAAATTGCACCATGTCACTTTTAGCTGCCAGAAAGCAGTAATTCACCTTGCAAAAATCACTAACATTTAGCTACAATAGAAGATTAGGAGGTACAGTAAATTCTCTCAGCCTTAGAACTCCATATCCTAAAGACCCATCACTCTGTGTGATATTATTGACTTCTACAAACCTCATCCAAAGTTGTCCATCGCTAAAAATGCAACATTTTAATTATAAAGTACCTTTTACTTGCCAGATATGTTTTTTTTTTAACCGTGGTACAGATGTTGCCTTTGTCCTATATCTGGCATTATTTTTTCTTTGATCCTGCACCATTTTTCTGAAATGCCTCCTTTGAATAAAAATCTGGCGTTTATAGCCAACTGTGCATGATGCTCAAGAGGACATCCGCGGAGAAGAGTTATGGATCAAAGCCAGCTAGAAAACCAAGTCAGGTTAACATACTGGGAATAGAGGCCGTGTCTCAGAAACAGAGAAGTGCGGGAATAAAGATTGAATCCCAAAGTCAAGAGAATAACGACATTTACACAAGGTAAAAAAACGTATTTATGCCAATTGATAGGTCGATCCTCTTTAAAGGGTTGTATGCTTTCCTTTAAAGAAAGAAGTTCAATGAGCTTTGTCTGATTGTACTCCTCAATGGCATTCATTTGTATTGGAATGAGATTCCAATATTCTAACTTCAGACACTATCAATGGACAAGAGTTGAACTGTTTTTAGTACCAAATAAAAGGACAACCGTTTACAACTTTACTATTGCTTCTGTCATCTAGAATTCTAGACTGATCATGTTATACATCTACTCACATCCCATATCAACACTCAAATTAAAGGGATTTTCCCACAGAGTACAGTTACCACTAGTGATGAACCAGTAGTTTGGTATTCAGGTTTGGATGCGTAAATAGTATACATATACTATTTGTGTAAAACATTCCCCAGACAAATATTCAAGTTCCCTATACACTTGTATTATGTTCACTATTCGGGACAAATATCCAAAGAGTAAAAAGTATTCGGTTAGACTTATCTGAACTTGATTACCAAATTACTCACTCTTCTCTACTTACTACCTATGTAGATGATAAATACATGATCAATTGGACCTCCTTACTTCACTAGAGCAAGGTATGATGTCCCTGTGAGAAGGATTGGATGACTCAAGATTTCATGAAGGTCCCAGTCTTGAGCAGCCTCACAAGGCATTCACTGATCTCAGGGAGACCAGTCCAAGAAAACACTGCGGGCAGCTGGCTAAAGCGCTCAAACACAGTGTATTCCTAGGCGCATTGCCCCTGGGAATTATGACTATGCAAATAGAGTCTGTGGAGCCTCGGTTAGGAGTCTCAAACACAGGACTAGCCAGATATCCCTCCAGAAAGGAATGAAGATGCCTATCGGGGCCCAGGGGAGCTACTAACAGTAGTCCCTTGCTTTGTTACCATAATGCTTTGTTACCATAATAAAATACTTTTATACACCATCACAGCACGCAGTTAGGACAGAGAGGGGTAGTTAGATTTGTAATAGGAAGGTGCAGGGACAGGTGGTGACAGCTTGGGGGGCTTACATTAGGTGACAGGTTCCCTTTAAACAAACTTAAACAAGACAGCAAGAAAATACACCTTATTAATCAATTAATAATAAAGGCTTTATGATGGATTCTAAATTGGGAGCATCATTAGACTCTTTGTTGTAACTTTATAACAACTATTTGGTGGTTTTCTTTGCACCACAATCTTTGCCTATATTTTAGGGTATGTTTGCCCATTTTTAGATATGTCCTAATTCCAGGTAAGCAACTCACCCTTCCAGGGAGGCCACATAACTCGTAAGTACAGTATATGATAGTGTTACAAATAACCAGTCTAAGGGGGAATATTTCTCATTGCGGAATGTGCCAAGTCAGCTTCAGAAAATTTATATTCCATGCAATTATATTTGTATATATAAATTCCCAGAGGAGCTTTGCATGGCCTATAAGTCACATTATGTCGGTTTAGCATTCATGTCTACAAAGAAATTGTGACTTCAGTAAGGAAATGGACGAACTCTAGTGCCTCCTGGAGGTGCAGTTAGCCACCCTGGGCAGGTGGCGCAAAGGGTTTTGGGAAAAGGCAGAGTGGCAATCAACTTCTTGGGAAGAGGAACCGGAAGTCTGTCAGAGGACTGATGATGAGGGCACTAAGACCAACAAGGTGGCAGTATCCACAGCTCTGGTGGATCCCAAGGGTGGCTCTTCCTCCTATACCCTGGCCAGGCTATACAGTTGATGGACTGAAATAGTGGGAAGATGGCGGAAACAAGACTCCTGACCCGCTGCAGCACAAACTCTCCCTCAAAGCTGAGGGAGCCGTGGCTGTGATGGTGTACTTACGCTGGGTCCGCAGGAGAGACGCCCTGATAGGGTTTCTGAGTGCCAGAGCGGAGGCGCAAGGTGACCTGCTGGAGGTGATGCCAGAGAGGCAGTACCTTCGATGCCAACAGCAGCGGGAGGAAGAGCGGGAGAAGGAGGCCCAGGCTTGGAGGGAAAATGAAATTCGTGCCAAGCTTGAGTGGAAGTGCCCGATCCGCAAAGCTCGGAACACACGGAGCGTAAGGGGGGTTCCGTACTGGAGTTCAATGTGCACAAAGGGTACTGGTTTACATGCGGCGATTCACCGGCGATGTTACAGGCGCCATCGCCGATGGGGTGTCCACATACCCCAGCGGCGATCCTTTAACATGGGAGCCTGTGGCTTCAATCGCCTGCAACATCGGCGATCGCCATGTTACATGGGGCGATGTGTACACATCGCCCCAGAGTGCTCGCCTGGTTTCAGAGCAGTGCTGGGAAACCAGGCGACCACTATAAGGTGATATTTGGTGTCAATATCTCCTCTTTACACCCAGCGACGAACCAGCGATATGGCCAGGTGTGACGGTACCCTAATAGTTGAAGAGAATACTCTGGACTATTTCACGCCGTATCTCCATATTCTTTCACATATTCTTTTATTGAAGCAAATTTTTATTTTCTCAGGAGAGAGTTAACACGGAGTCATGGTTACAAAATGTGACAATTTTACCTTTTTGTTTGATTTCGTTTGTTGTGTTGGTGAAGCTCAGGATTCACTCTCTGGTATTTTGACAACTGAAAGTCTAAGGAAAAGCAGCAAATGCTAAAATGATTGACGTTTGATTTTTTTCTTCTAGATTGTTTTTTAATGATAAAGTGCCGTAGTCGTCCTTTGGATCAAATTGTGATAAAATCTGTATTACTTAAAAAGAACAAGTACTACATTATTTTTTGAATGCTTCTTTTGTTAAAGTGAAATGTGGAAAATGCGACATTTAAAAAAATCTGCCTTGTCTTGATTAACTGCAGCGGCCATTGGAGTTAGGCTAGGGTCACATTAGTGTCAGCCCCCCGTTAAAAACGTAGAATCCTGCAGCCTGAGCGCATAGCATTAACGAAGTGTCACTCTGCACTCAGGTTGCCTATTCATTGCTAATACTTACCCACTGCACAGCACAGCCATCCGCTTCACTGACAAGGGCCGGATATGTGCTTTTGATCAGCCAACGGGAAAATGCTGCAGACCGCGTTTCCTGTGCGCTGATCAAAATCACATAATTAGCCTTTGTCAGTGAAGCGGCCACAATTGCCGCATCTGCCGTAACTGGCAAAGCTGCACTTGCCTCACCCGACTACAAGCCCCATAGACAATGCATGGGGTTTGCCGGATTGGTGCCGCAAGTGCAGCCGTGAAGCGGAAGATGTAGCAGATGTGGTAAATCTGCCGGATCTGCCACATTTTCAAAAAAGCGCCTATGTGAAAGCAACCTTATGTAGTTTTTTATGTTTGGATAATATCAATCACTAAAAATTCTTTTATTACAAAAAGAAGTTTTTGCATCAACATATTTTGGGAGTTATCATTTTTTGATTTTTCTGAGTCATGTGAGAGCTTGTATTTTGCGGGATGAGTTGACATTTTTATTGGTACTATTTTTGGGTACATAAGGCTGCTTTCACCCTGGCGTTTTCACCAAAATTCGGCAGATGTAGCAGATTTACTGCATCTGCTGCCCAACGGCCGCACTTTCAGCACACTTGTGACAAGCCCCATGCATTCTCTATGGGGCTTTCAGTAAGGTGAGGCAGGTGCAGCAAGTGCAGTTGCAGCAGATGCGGCAGTTGCGATCGCAAAAAAATACTGCTGACCGCGTTTTTTTTCGTGGCTGCAACTGCACTTACCGCACCTTACCGCAAGCCCCATAGACAATGCATGATGCAGATGTGTTTTTTTACGGATCCGCTGAATCCAGGCAAAAACGCCTATGTGAAAGGGGCCTAACATTTTTTACTATTTTCTATTCCCATTTTTGGGAGGCGCAATGAACATAAAACAGCAATTCAGGAATAGATTCTTTTTTTAAATTACATCATTCACCGTGTGGTAAAGTTGATAAGACGGTTTTATTTGTCAGGTCAGTACGATTACAGCGATTCCACATTTATATCATTTTTTATGTTTGATGCTTTTAAACAATAAAAACAATTTTAAAGAAAGTATAATTGTTTTTGCATTGCTGTATTCACAGAGTCATATCTGTGTTATTTTCCCTCTGACTGAACTGAGTTGGCACTTAACTGAGTTGGGACTGAGTTTTTTGCAGGACAAGATGATGTTTCCAGCTGATTGCACTTTGTTACACTTTTTTTCAGAGGTATGATGAGAGATCTTTGTTTTTTGCTACATTTTTTATTTTTATGGTGTTCAATAAAGTGGTTACATAGTGTAACAGTTTTATAGATTTGATTGTTCTGATCGTGTACTTTTAATATATGTATTTATTGGTATAATTTTTTTTTAAATATTTTGTGTTCTCTATTTTGTAATTTTCAAAAATATTTTTACAATTTTTTTTAGAGTTATTATGCTCAGTTCCTATATAGGACAATAACGTTTATCACTCTCATCACTGATATAATGTAATGCAATGCGCAATGATAGCAATACATTACAACTGTCAGTGTGACACTGACAGAATACATTTTAGAGCATGCTTCTGGCATGGTCTAACAGGCCAACGTAGCCACCAAACCCAGAGGTCATTATTTGACCTTGGGTATGCCATAGAAAAGATTAGAAGCCCATAATTTCGTCGCAGGAGTGCTGATGGCATGGGAGAGGGAGTGCAATGCTTACTAGTCAGGGCAAATCCAGGGTCAGCCAGGGCCTAGGCACATGATCATGCACATGGGGAAGGACTCGTGTAGGGACCTTAGGGAGCTTAAGGATCAGCCACAGGTGAGTTAAGTGGTGACCCCTCTTCCTGTCGTCAGGGCCTTCCTTTATCTTCCCTGGTGTATCCCTCCTGTTGCGCTGCATGGCAGCCATTTATAAATCATCAGTTGAACCAGCTGATATTATTTTCTGCTAAGTGGCAGGATTACTTTCTAATTATTGATCGATCTCAGGTGGTACCATAACTTTCCATTGCCTTTTGCATCTTCATGGTATGTGCTCACTGTCCGGAGCCACTGCATCTAAGACGTCCAAGGACCTAAGGGAACCCACGGGTGACCACACAGAGACCGTAGCTGCCCTGTACTTATTATCTATGATGGGTGTAGGGTGGCTTCTTTCTCCATTTACCCAACGGATGCCGCTTCCGACTCCACAGCATGAAATGAACATGCTGTGGAGGAACGGAATGCCGGCAACCAACACCGCAGCTGTCAAAACGCTGTGGTCGGGTGAAACAGTGACGATGGGATTTCTACAAATACTGTACAACGTAGCATTTTGCAATATACTGCATCCAATAGGCTGCACATACTCATCATGTGTTCAATACTTTTTCCGTGTCATTTCTCATTACTGTACATAAGTTAATTTACGGACATTGATGGTTTGATTTCTTTGCTTGTGTAGATGGGTCATTACCGACTTCTGGTGAGAAATTTATGTGAACAGCACCTTTGTAAATATATTCATTTAGAAAATTGGTAACGTGTCCATTACTTATTTCACCCGCTGTATATCATAGAAGTATTTATTTATTTCTGCTTTTGTTAAAAATGATGTAGAAAAGACAGACTTGGGATGGTATTTCTGGAGCATTTCCTATGGATTTGCGCTTCACATAGCAGTTAGTTTCCTTTCAGTGTATGTCCAGGTACTGCAAATCCTGTCTTTGTGCCATAAATAGGCCCCAGCTGAGTGACTGTAAGTCAATTTAAATACTCTTTTATCGACGTTTGGGAAATAAGTACAGTGCATTTCTATGAGGAACTGGAAACCATTGTATTTAAGGTTTTCACAATGTGCTGTGTAATTTTTCCAGCAAGAAGCATCAGATTATGGTAAGCAGAGACTACTCCTCAAGCAAATGCATCCTAACAACTGCAAATGTGACAAATAGCCCACAGATTGTGTGCATGAGATAAAGAAGATCTTCAAGGGTTTAAGTGTAGATGTCCTGATAAAATATATTGGGAAACTGACTAAATTAATTTATACCTATTACATAAAATGTTGCATTTACAGATAAGAGAAAACCAATAGCAGAACTAATTATTGTTACCCTGCAAATCAGTCAGAAGCATATAGGGCACCAGACATAGGCTACCATAGATACCGCTACACCACTATACCTTGTACATAACAGAGAAACCAGCTACTGATTTAACATGGACGATTTGACTTTATCTTGATCTCTTTCTCACCTAAATGGATTCAGTAAGGAATATATTGCACGATATACCGCAGTTATAGACAAGAGAGGAATGAAGGAAACCATTAAAACCACTGTCAGAAATGGGATTCAAACCACGACTTCGTTCAGAGACAAGAACACCCACATATTTGGGAAAATGTGACTCTTGAGTCTGGCACCTTAGACCACTCGGCCATCCTGACATACTGAGCTGTGGTGGCCGCAGTTATAAAACGAGAGAGAGAGAGAGAGAGAGATGGAGAGATAGAGAGAGATAGAGAGAGATAGAGAGAGAAAGAGAGAGATTTTCGTTTCGGGTGGGACATTTTTTCTGGACAATGGAAGCTCGGTCGCAAACTTCAGGCACATGTGTGTAGACCGCGTGGCCTAATGGATAAGGCGTCTGACTTCGGATCAGAAGAATGAGGGTTCGAGTCCCTTTGTGGTTGAGACAGGCTCTGCTTACTTTTCTTCACATACGATTAGAAGCTATTATGATGGTTTGGATAGCATGATTAGTTAGAGTTAAGTAAGGGTGCCCTCACACTGCGGCAGAGTCCAGTCCGGGGCTGTCAGGATTGACAGCCTCGACCGGAGTTTTGCTGCATAGGATAGTATCGGGCTGCACGGAGCTGGATCGCGGCGGGTGGTAATTATCTGCTATCCGGCTGCTGTGTCGCCGGATGAATCCTGCAGAAGTGGGGATTTGTCTGCCGACTCCAGAAACGTTGCATGCACCATTTGAACCCAGCCTAAGGCAATCAAAAGTGGAAGAGCTATTATGAAAAGTGGGTTTTGAACCCATTTGGAGACTAACGCCCCATTCAGACACTCATCGAGAACGACAAAGCAACGATTCCGCGACAAGCGAACGATGCATGCGGTCGTTTGGTTGCCTACGTCCTCCAGTTCTGAATAGGCAAAGTCGTAAACGACATCATTATCAAGGTGTCACACACACACTGATGCTGCAGGTTAAACGAACGATCAACAACTGATTTATGGTCCAGTTCATAAATCTTCGATCAACGATCAGCCGACTTATCGTTGGTTGATTCTACGTGTCACACGCAAGGACTTTGTTACGACATCGTTGCTCCTCTCCAAAACCCGTGACGTACCAACAATATCGTTAACTATATCGTAGAGTGTAACGGGCCCTTAAAAGGCCCTATGAAAAGTGGATTTGGACCCCATTTGGAAACTAACAAACAAAACGAAAAGTGGTTTGAACCCCATTTGGACACTAAAAGACTCTTTCAGTGGTAAAGAGATTAGAGAAAGCACACATGAGAGTACGATTCTAGATAGCAAGAGCACAAATGGTCAAAGCAAGTGTTAACTTCCAGTCCACATGGCCTAAGGCAAAAGACTCCCTATTTGGAGACCAGAAGACCATGTTCGTGGTGAAGAAATCTTGGAAAGCTGCACTGTTGACAGCCGCTGGGGCATTGTGATTTAGATCCTTTGTTTTGACCCATACAACAGCTATAGACATGAGAGGAATGAAGGAAACCATTAAAACCACTGTCAGAAGTGGGATTTGAACCCACACCTCCATTCAGAGACCAGAACACCCACTTATTTGGGAAGATGTGACTCTTGAGTCTAGTGCCTTAGACCAGTCGGCCATCCTGACAAACTGAGTTGTGGTGGCCGCAGTTATAAAACAAGAGCGAGAGATAGAGAGAGAAATAGAGAGAGATAGAGAGAGAAATAGAGAGAGTTAGAGAGAGATAGAGATAGAGAGACAAAGAGAGAGATTTTCGTTTCGGGTGGGACATTTTTTCTGGACAATGGAAGCTCGGTCGCAAACTTCAGGCACATGTGTGTAGACCGCGTGGCCTAATGGATAAGGCGTCTGACTTCGGATCAGAAGATTGAGGGTTCGAGTCCCTTCGTGGTCGAGACAGGTTCTGCTTACTTTTCTTCACATACGATTAGAAGCTATTATGATGGTTTGGATAGCATGATTAGTTAGAGTCAAGTAAGGCAATCAAAAGTGGAAGAGCTATTATGAAAAGTGGGTTTTGCACCCATTTGGAGACTAACGCCCCATTCACACACTCATCGAGAACGACAAAGCAACGATTCCGCGATAAGCGAACGATGCATGCGGTCGTTTGGTTGTTCACTTCCTCCGGTTCTGAATAGGCAAAGTCATAAACGACATCATTATAAAGGTGTCACACACACACCGATGCTGCAGGTTAAATGAACGATCAACGACTGATTTATGGTCCAGTTCATAAATCTTCGATCAACGATCAGCCGACTTATCGTTGGTTGATTCTACGTGTCGCACGCAACGACTTCGTTACGACATCGTTGCTCCTGTCCAAAACCCGTGACGTACCAACAATATCGTTAACTATATCATAGCGTGTAATGGGTCCTTAAAAGGCCCTATGAAAAGTGGATTTGGACCCCATTTGGAGACTAACAAACCCTACAAAAAGTGGTTTGAACCCATTTGGACACTAAAAGACTCAGTGGTAAAGAGATTAGAGAAAGCACACATGAGAGTATGATTCTAGATAGCGAGAGCACAAATGGTCAAAGCAAGTGTTGACTTCCAGTCCACATGGCCTAATGCAAAAGACTCCCTATTTGGAGACCAGAAGACCTTGTTTGTGGTGAAGAAATCCAAAAGAAATCTTGGAAAGCTGCACTGTTGACAGCCGCTGGGGCATTGTGATTTAGATCCTTTGTTTTGACCCACACAGCAGTTAAAGACAAGGGAGGAATGAAGGAAACCATTAAAACCACTGTCAGTAGTGGGATTCGAACCCACGTCTCCATTCAGAGACCAGAACAACCACATATTTGGGAAGATTTTGGGAAGATGTGACTCTTGAGTCTGGCACCTTAGACCACGTGGCCATCCTGACATACTGAGTTGTAGAGGCCGCAGATATAAAACGAGAGATAGAGAGAGATAGAGATGGAGAGAGAAAGAGAGAGATTTTCGTTTCGGGTGGGACATTTTTTCTGGACAATGGAAGCTTGGTCGCAAACTTCAAGCAAATGTGTGTATACCGCGTGGCCTAATGGATAAGGCGTCTGACTTCGTATCAGAAGATTGAGTGTTCAAGTCCCTTTGTGGTCGAGACAGTCTCTGCTTACTTTTCTTCACATACGATTAGAAGCTATTATGATGGTTTGGATAGCATGATTAGTTAGAGTTAAGTAAGGCAATCAAAAGTGGAAGAGCTATTATGAAAAGTGGGTTTTGAACCCATTTGGAGACTAATGCCCATTCACACACTCATCGAGAACGACAAAGTAACTACTCCGCGATAAGCGAACGATACATGCGGTTGTTTGGTTGTTCACGTCCTTCGGTTCTGAATAGGCAAAGTCGTAAATGACATCATTGTCAAGGTGTCACACACCGATGCTGCAGGTTAAACGAACGATCAACGACTGATTTATTGTCCAGTTCATAAATCTTCGATCAACGATCAGCCGACTTATCGTTGGTTGATTCTACGTGTCACACGCAAGGACTTCGTTACGACATCGTTGCTCCTCTCCAAAACCTGTGACGTACCAACAATATTGTTAACTATATCGTAGCGTGTAACGGGCCCTTAAAAGGCCTTATGAAAAGTGGATTTGGACCCCATTTGGAGACTAACAAACCCTACGAAAAGTGGTTTGAACCCCATTTGGACACTAAAGGATATGTCACACGCGTCGATATCGCTGTCAATGTCGCTCATACGTGACGGATTTTCAGTCGCTCAAGCGGCGTAGGAATGACGTAGGAGCGACATTGAAGTGTGTGACCAAGCGATGCAACCAGCGATATGTCGCTGATTGCCGATCGCAGGTTTCACTGCCAGACGTAAAACCTGTCGCTCATCGCTCAGTAGACCTTGTGCATCGCTGCGTGTGACACTAAACTCAGCGACGTATTTTCTATTTTGACAACGTACAAGCGACTAAATAAAATCGCTCGCTGGATCGTCCGCAAGATGGCGACATCACCGCATTGCTGGGTCATATTGACGCGTGTGACATCTTACCCGCGATAATTCCACATCGCTCAGGCGACGAATAATATGTGACGCATGAGCGATATCGCGGGGGACATTGACACGTGTGACAGGCCGTTAAGACACAATCTATCCAGTGCAATACATTGTCTAAAGGGAATATGGCAGCAGGTTTATGCATCCCAGTCTGACGGCAATGTAAAAAAGGGATCATTAAGAAAAAAAGAATTTTCCGGCACTTCCTCCCATAAAATTGATCTTTTTATGAGAGATCCATCATGATGCATTCTCCTGTTATTAAATTAATTTCTAATAAAAGATTAATTTTATGGGTAGAAGTGCAGGAAAATCTTTTTTTATTCTTCAATGGATCTATATTAGCTGATTCTTTAAGAAAAAATGAGCGGCACCCACCATGTTGAAATCTTCTGTCTTTTATTTGCCAAAGTATAGGCACGACATGGCTGCTGTAGGGGAGGGAGTGTGGAGGAGTGACGACGGGCCATTTCGCGGTGCTGTACCGCTTCTTCAGGTCAGATCTGACCGGAAGAAGTGGTACAGCACCGCGAAACGGCCCGTCGTCACTCCTCCACACTCCCTCCCCTACAGCAGCCATGTCGTGCCTATACTTTGGCAAATAAAAGACAGAATATTTCAACATGGTGAGTGCCGCTCATTTTTTCTTAAAGAATTTGTTCTCACTTTATTAAGCGTGCACCTCTATTCCGGACCTCCAACACTTGCACCTATATATGTATGAGGTCACACACAGGCATATAGGGTGAGAGCTGCAGTGCCCAGTAATTTTTCTACTATTTGAGGACTTGAATCTATATTAGCTGAGCTTCATCCGGAAGGAATTGGCAGCCATTCATCAACTTTCTGGTGTATCCCGACGTGGTGAGTTTTATTATTTCTTTTTTACATGAAATAGGGACAAAGACCACAATTTCAGCATTGCACCACTCACTAGACTGCTGGCTGGTTTGATAAACCACGGTTGTATTTTCTTTGACAAAGAAAGCCAGAGTGGTCGAAACGTATGTTGGTCACAAGCCAAGTCAGTTCATTCAGCTGATCAGCTCATCATATCAAGTCATACTTCTATAGCAGCACAATGCATTACCAAGTCTGATTTATCAACAGTACAATATTAAGGAGCACGGGACAGACCCATCACCACCCAGCTATACCCTGCAACCAGGACACTCTGCTGCCTATCAAGTAAAGGCCCCGTTACATGTTTCAATGTCCCAGTGATCCCACCAATGATCCCACCTGGCTGTGATCGCTGGGACATCGTTATCTGATCCCTGGTGAGCTGTCACATAGGCAGACTGACCAGTGATCAGGACCAGCGAGAACGCTGGTAACCATGGTAAACAGCGGGTAACTAAGCAAAGCGCGGCGCTTAGTTACCCCCTGTCAACCCTGGTTACCAGCTCCCAGCGCCTGCTGTGACGCGCTTGGAGCTCGTCCATCGTTGGTCTCCCGCTGTTACAAGCGGGAGACCAATGACAGATTTATGGTCCAGGCCATAAATCTACGATCAACGACTTATCGTTGATACGTTTCACACACAATGATGTCGTTTTGACATCGCTGCAACGTCACCAAACCAATTATGTTGCAACGATATCGTAGTGAGAAACGGGGCCTTAAGTGTGGAGCTTACAATCCAAGGAATCAATCTGTGAGAGATTCCACAATTGCAGGCCCCGCTCTTGTGTTATAAGCCGGATCCATATACTAGAAGCACTGCGTAGCATCGACGTTGCCTCACAACACTATCCACATTGATCAAGGGTTTTATTCTTGTCCTGCAGTGGTAGCAGTCCGTTCTTGATCTCATATTTTCAGTGAACATTTCTAAATATATATCACATATTCTTCATTGACAACAGTCCACAGTCGTTATTTGACTACAGCATACTACATATGATAGATAGATAGATAGATAGATAGATAGATAGATAGATAGATAGATAGATTTATGAGGCCTGACTTTTATTCATAATAATATTTATTCACATATATAGCACTATTACATACATTTGAAACACTGTCCCCATCAGTACTCACAATCTTAACATCCTATCACTATGTCTTTCAAGTATGAGAAGAAACCAGAGTGCCCACAGGAAACTAACACTCACACAAGGAGAACATACAAACTCCTTACAGATTTAGTCCTTGGTGAGAATTGAACATAGCACCTCAACAATGCAAGGCTGCAGAGATAACCACTGAGCTACCATGCTGCCCAATGAAATCCATAGATCTGTCAGCCATCTGACAGGGCAGCAGATAATTTTTAAAGGATTATTTCAAAGGAACCTGTCACCTAGTTTAGCCCAAACCAAACCTATCACTACCTGTCCCTGCAGCTTCCTACTACATTACTAACCATCCCTCTTTGATCTAAATGTGCATTATAAGAGTGCTAAAAAGTGATTTATACACATTAGGGATGAGCGAGTAGTGAAATATTTGGACCTTCTATACTACTCGTTACGAGTAGTGAGTCCAATGTAAGTCAATGGGAAATGCGAGTACTTTCACAATGTATGTATATACACGGCGAAAGTGAAATAAAAGTTAATAAAAGGTGTTAAAAATAAAAAAGAATTACATACTCATTTATCCGACGGCTTGCCAGGACCTTACGTCTGATGGCCAATCAAATAGCTGGTAGCAATCAGGTGGTGTGTGACGTCACACACCACCTGATCGCTACCGGCCCTCTAAATGGCCAACAGACGTAAGGTCCTGGCAAGCCGTTGGATAAATGAGTATGTACTTTTTTATTTTTAACACCTTTTATTAACTTTTATTTCACTTTTGCAGTGTGTATAGATACACTGTGAAAGTGAATGTACTACTCACTACTCCTAACAAGGAATTGCAAGGAAACTGCTGGGTGGGCAGTCTCTCCGGGTCCACTCTCCCCCACCTTGCTGCTGTAATCACGCCCCAGTGGACATGATCATTCATTCAGAGGTGAGCCCTGATTTAAAATTCCTGCCTCCTTTTTCCTGCTGCTGGCCCAGTGCCATCTCCAGTCCTGCACAGTGTGGTGGGTGTATGACACGCTGCGGCTGGCAGGGTTTCATACCTGGAAGAAAAAGGTGGGAATTTTAAATTAGGAGCACGCTCCTGAATGTATATTCATGCCCACCGGGGTTTGATTACAGCAGCAAGGCGGAGGGAGAGTGGACCCGGAGAAACTGCCCACCTAGCAGCCAGTCGTCTAGGAACACACACCTGGCTAGGAACATGTATGTTTATAAATCGCTTTTTTGCACTTTTAAAGCGCTATGGCATTAATAGCGCTATATAAAGGAATAAATATAATTATATAATACTAACCGTGGCTTATGCATATCGAATCAATTCATTCCATGGGAGAGATCTGCTTTGATTGCCAGCACTTCCAGAAAACAGATCTTAATCCTTGTTTTTATTCCAAAAATGTATTAAAATTAAATATAGGTATAGTAGTAGATATCAACAATAGGTATGCAACACGTTTCGGCTACAATATTAGACTGATAGCCTTCCTCAGGTATAATGTGGACAGCTTTATATAGATCATCAGAGAACCTTGCTGGGGTTTCCCTGTTAGTTAATTAGATTGATCCACCCCGTCGGTTAATTAGATCTTTGTGTTCAGAGCAGGCTTTTATTTTCTTTTATTCTTTTTGTTACCATTCTTTTTGGTTCATTTTTTTCTTTGGTATATGGTTTTATGTGTTCTATTGTGAAAGTCTGCCTTTTTCACTTGTATTATTTGTATCATAATAGTTTCTATTAATACAAATATTTTACATTGTTATCCCCATTTATGAACAAATACTATTCCAAATGCAGAATTATGTCTGAGGGAAGTAATTAAAAAGCATAGAATAACAAAGTGGATATATTAAAAGATTTGTTTGTTGACCTGAATCCATTCATAAGGCAACTAACATTAACTAGACGTTTCCTGCTACAAGAGCAAAATAGGTCCAGTAAAAATAGAACAATACCCACCAGCTCCTAGGCCGAATATCTGCAACTCCGGGATCGACTACAGAGACCTTTATGCCGGTTAAAAAGACGAGAAGCCAATCGCTAACTTCCCCAAACCCATCGGCCCCCAGGTTCTCTGGTATTGCCCGGTATTTGGGGAGTTCTGCTCACCCCTGGGAAGGTCTTACGGAAATGGAGATAAAGATGGCAGAGTTTCACCAACGGAGGTTAGAGGTGACGCCGGGGAGTTTAGAAGCCGGCGGCCTTCACCTTGCAGCGGAAGAGCAGGATCTTCCAGCCCGGGGCCAGACAGCTCGGATACAGTGGCATTGGTGGAGATGGCAACAGCAGAGGGGCCCAGTGCAAAGCAGATGGCTGGTGGGAAGCCGGGAGCTGCAGCGCACATGACAAATGACTCACAGCAGCAGCCTCTGATGAGCCTGGAGACAAGGGCTTCGGCTCTAACTTCAGCCCAGCCGGATCAGGTCAATTTTCCACTGTCCTTCTACCTGCCCTGGAGTATCTCACAAACTCCCTCTTGCTGGTGACTTTATTGTGGAAGAGGGGTCGCAGACCTATATCTCCCCCTCAGATACCCATAACACCTTGGATGCCCCACATGTTAGCCTGGGCACCCATGGATCCTCCCTTTGGGGTCCGGGGTACCCTGGGATCGGAGCTCCTTTGACTAGTCCTGGACAGGGAGTGGACATTATGGGGGAATTGAAGGATATGAGAGGCCATATACGTGCCATCCCCACTAGAGAAGAACTGGAGGGGTTCATCTCCAGGCTGGAGGCCTCATTCAAGGCTGAGTCGGCCACCCTTAAAGGGTACAGTACAGGTGCTTTTAGAGAGGGTTTCTGTCAATGAGTCTAATACCGCTTCCCTCTCTAAGCAACTACTTGACCACAAGAGACTATCTACTTACTCCAATCAGCTAGAATATGACCTGGATCTCTTAGATGACCAGGAAAATAGAGGGAGTCACAACAATATTCAGGTCAGAGGCCTCCCAGAGTCTGTTGCATCTAGGGATCTAAATGCGGCATTACGTAATCTCTTCAATTCCATCCGGAAGCCCCTCTGAACTCTAAGCTCGAACTGGATAGGGCTCTTAGGGATCTAGGTCTCAGGCCCCCTGATTCCTCCAACCCAAGGGATGTGATATATAGGGTGTACACTTATAAGATCAAGGAGGAAATTATGTCTAAGGCCCACAACTTGGACTGTGCTCTTTTCCAGGGAACCCTGATTCTGATCATAGCTGACCTGTCTAGGCGCAATCTACAGAGAAAGGGCTTTGAAGCCCACTATTGGACTCTCTGCAGCAGAACTATATTCTATACTCCTGGGGATTCCCATTTAAGCTACAGGTCCGCCACAAGTGGTCCTTCTATACGGTGTCCCACCCAAAAGATGTCATTGCTTTCACGGATGCCCTGGGACTGCCACCCGTTGTACTTGATCCCTCGGAGTGGCCTGGTTTCCCGGGAGATATGGGACTTCTCCATAAGGACTCTGCACAGCGCCCCAAGAGATGGAGGACATGTTATCTTACTGCTTTTGCATGTTTACGTTTGGTTTAATGTCTTTAATATGTCTCTCTTGTTGGTTCAGGCTCAGGTCTAATTGTTTCATGCTGTGTCAGATTGACAACCCCAGTGTCATTTTTCATATCTATCTTGGTCCAGAGGGGTCTGGGGGGGGGCCCAGTGTAAAGGACACCTCCCGCGGGGTCTACATGCTGCAGGCAGGTGTAGATATCATTACTCGCCAGATTCAGGTATGGTTAAGCTTGAGAGTTGCTTCTTTACTCTTTTGTTCATGCTTGTCTTCCTGCGGTTTATCTTAGATCGTAGCCTATTATCTCACTGTTTTCTTAAACTTTTCTTTTTCTAATCTTCTTTCCTTCTTCAGCTTCTTTATATCCTCTTCATTTTCTTCTATGTAATTCTTCTTTTCCTACCCCTCTTTTCTCATCCCCTTTTTCCCTCAGATTTTCCCATGCTCCTCTCTGGGCATGGCTTCTCTACAGATTAGCTCCGTCAACGTACAGGGTTTTAATACCTCTATAAAGAGGGCACATGTCTTGTCGTCTATGCACAGCAGGGGGTGTCAAATTGTTTTATTAAAGGAGACCCATTTCAAAACTTGCCATGTTCCGGTTCTCAGGAATAGACACTATCCCACGTGGCTGCATGGTACCAACCCGGACTACAGGTCTAGAGGTGTTTCAGTGGCAATCCACAGACATTTAGCTCATTCCCTGATTGACTCACGCATTGACGACAGGGGTAGATATATCTTCCTCAAACTTAGAATTGCAGGTTCAGTTTTCACTGTTGTTAACTGGTATCTCCCTAATACTAACCAAATATGAGTATGCAGATTGATCCTGACCCTCTTCACTGATTTTGCAGAGAGGACAATTATTATTGAGGTGGACTTTAATTTTACTTTAGACCCACCTATTGATTCCACCTATGGTTTGAGTCCTTTACGCTTTAGGGCATTCGCTCTTTGAAGACACTCCTTCATGCTCTCCACTTGGTGGATGTATGGTGGATTCTTAATCCCACAGGTCAAGATTTTTTTATTTCTCACATGTCCATAATTCCTACAGCCGGATAGATCTCTTCCTGATGAGACATAATGTCCTCTCCTGGCATCCAGCAGCTGCCACCGGCTACATTGTCTTCAGACCACGCTCCGATTTTTCTCACTGGAGCTTCTCGATACCTTTTGCAGACCATGGACTTGGAGGCTGAACGGTACCCTGTTACAACATGCACTATGTGTCTCTGAACTGAGATACTCTATTGAATTGTTTGTCCAGGTTCACAGTGCCGATCCGACTCCAGACCCAGTACAGTGGGAGGCATAGAAATGCGTACTGAGAGGAGTTTTTATTTACCACAGCTCCAGGCTCAAAAAGGAGAGGTCGGAGGCTGTAGATTCCTTAACCAAATACAGTCTCTGAACGTGAGACATAAGCAAACTCTGGATCGCTCAACCCACGCTGCCCTCTCTCTAAAGAGATAGGACCTCAAGACTCTGTTAGATTTGAAATATCAGCGACAAAAGGAACTCACTAGTCGCTTCTTCTATGAGTTCTTTGACAAATGCGGTCGTCCTCTTCTCTCATCTACGTCATCCTCGAACTAACCAGTCATACATCTCCTCTAGTGATGGGCGAATCCTAAATTACTCGGAATCGCTTGACTCTAGCGAGTCCGAGCACAGGACTCGCTACTCGTTGCGAGTCTAGCGAGTCCAATGTTAATGAATGGGGAAGCGAGTAATAGCGAGTAGTGTGAGATTTACAAATCGCAGATGTGTCTCGGAAGCTTCAGCCTGAAGCAATCCTTTTGTCATTTATTTGCATTGGACTCGTTTACTTTGCAACTGTAATCGCTGGGAAACTCGCACAGATAAGAGTCCTGTCTTCTCTGTGTGCTGGCTGCCAGCTCCAGGGTCCTAGAGCCCGCCTGCTGCCTGATGTAGCAGAGCTGAGATTGTTCTCAGTCTGCTCATTCCCTGTGTACAGACATGAATGTCTGTGCACAGAGATGATGTAGCAGAGCTGAGATTGTTCTCAGTCTGCTCATTCCCTGTGCATAGACATCTATATGCACAGGGGATGTAGCAGAGAGGACATCGCGTTTTGGACTGCGTCGGACGGAAGAGGATTTTTTAAATTAAAGATGGAGTCCCTAATGGCTTTTTTTTTTATTTCTAATAAAAAATTTTCTTTGTGTTGTGTTTTTTTTAAAACAATTTAATAGAAATTCATGGCGGTCATGTCTAATATTGGCGTGACCGCCATAAATTTCGGGCTTAGGGCCAGCTGATAATACAAAGCTGGCCCTAACCTCTTTATTACCCAGCGTGCCACCACTACCAGGGCCGCTGGAAGAGCGGGGTTCAGCGCCAGAGGATGGCGCTTCAATGAACGCGCCATCTTCTGGGGCGGCTGCGGGCTGCAATTTGCAGCGGGGGTGCCCAGAAAGCTTTGGCATCCCTGCGCTGCGGATTCCAGCCCCCAGCTGCTTAGCTGTACCTGGCTAGACATAGAAATTGCGCGGAGCCCCACGCATTTTTTTTAAATTATTTCATGAAATTCTGAGATTCTGACTCTGACTCTGAGACTCTGACTCTGAAATTCATGAAATAATTAAAAAAAAATGCGTGGGGCTCCGCGCAATTTCTATGTCTAGCCAGGTACAGCTAAGCAGCTGGGGGTTGGAATCCGCAGCGCAGGGATGCCCAAGCTTTCTGGGCACCCCCCGCTGCAAATTGCAGCCCGCAACCGCCCCAGAAGATGGCGCGTTCATTGAAGCGCCATCCTCTGGCGCTGAACCCCGCTCTTCCAGCGGCCCTGGTGGCGGTAGCACGCTGGGTAATAAAGGGGTTAATACCAGCTTTGTTATACAAGCTGGTATTAAGCCCGAGATTCTTAATGTCAGGCCACGTTTGACCCAGCCACTAAGAATCTCCAATAAAGGGTTAAAAAAACACAACACAGAGAAAAAATTTTATTTGAAATAAAAAAAAAAGCCATTAGGGACTCCATCTTTAATTAAAAAAATCCTCTTCCGTCCGACGTAGTCCAAAACGCGATGTCCTCTCTGCTACATCCCCTGTGCATAGATAGATGTCTATGCACAGGGAATGAGCAGACTGAGAACAATCTCAGCACTGCTACATCATGTCTGTGAGCAGGCGGGCTCTAGGACCCTGGAGCTGGCAGCCTTTACACTGAGAAGACAGCTGGACTCGGCTCGCAATGTAACAGCAGTTACTTTGCGAGTTTCCCTGCTATCACTGGCACAGTAGCTGAGTCTAATGCAAACAATGGCAATCCTAGTTTTGTCAGCGTTTCTGACAAAACTAGGATTGATATTGATTTGCATTAGACTCGTGCGAGTAATCACTGGGAAACTCGCAGAGTACCGAGTCCTGCGAGTCCCTTACTACTCGCCGAGTAACGAGTCCTAGCAAGTAGATTCGCCCATCCCTAATCTCCTCTATCAGTTTTTAGATCTTACTATGAAGAGTTGTATAATATTAAGGGCCCATGCTCTGATCTTCCTCCAGATGAATTGGTTGATAAAATTAGAGATTATATGTGGCACCCCTGCTGGGGATTGCCACAGGACCCACCGATGCAAAGAGAGACATACACCTTGGTACACACAGCACACAACACCTTCCACCCCAGACCAGGAGGGGGAGCCACACTGGCTGTCCTTAAGCCAGATCCCCTATTAAAGATCCAAGCCTGAGGGGAGGAGTCAGTTTAGTTCAGTTCCAGTCAGACAGAGAAGAGAGCAGTTGTAAGGAGCTGGTTGCCGGGACCAAGCAGGCCCAGAACCAGGGGACACTGACCCAGCTGTGCTAAGCCCTAGGGAGAGGGACGGAGGCCAGTGGGAGAAGCAAGAAGATGGGAACAGACTTGTGAACTCTTTAGTTACCCGGACACCAGAGTCTGCAAATGCTGATAAGATATAGTAGCAGGAATAGTCCGTACAGATCAGGAGGATCCAGTCCCCCTGAAGCAACAAGTAGAAGAATCCAAACTTGACCAAATAAAGGTCCAGGGACCTAGCCGAGGATAGGAATCCCACAGAGAGGTTCTCATTGTCAGTTGTGGAACAGCACCCTGAGAGGGAGAAGTAGTGGCAGGTTCAGCTACAGGCACAGCTTACCCCAAAAAGATGCACACACTAACAGAGGATGCCTCACAACTCTCCAAGGTGAATGCCCTAAGCTGCACCGACACCTGGTTACCCTCCTGGACCGTGCCTGTTACCGGACAACAGTAAAAAGGTACTGAAACCAAAGACTATTGTATGTGTGTGCCTGCTTCCCCGCCGCCACCTTCAGAGTTCACAGCAGGACCACTACTACTACTCCCCTCATCCGCCCCACTGCTCTGAGGTAAAGCTCCACCTGTGGGAAGCTGTACTACCCAATGCTGCTTCCCATCACCTCAGCAGCCGGCCGCAGCGCTGGTGACCCTATTACCAGGTACCACAGGTGGCGTGATGATACCATTCCTCATCCATCATCACCCCCATCCCCTACCACTCAGGGTCCAGGGCACGGAACCGGGAACCGACCAACTGTGATTCCCCCATTGAAGCAACTGCCTATCCCGGTATCCGAGTACCCCCTACCCTGTCGACCACCTCATTTATCTCTGAACATCCAATTCACTCGCTAAACAATACTATGATTGAGTCCCTGGGATCTGATATATCCGAGGAGGAACTAAGTAGAGCCATTAAAACAACTCCTCTCAACAAATGCCCACAGTCGGATGGTTTCACCCCAGCTTTTTACAGGGAACTCAGGACACACTTTGTCCCTCTGATGAAGAAGGCCTTTGATTGTTTAGGACTCAGTTGTTTGAAAACTATACCCTAGTCACGGGTAGGGTTTTGGTGAGAAGTCTGGAAATGGCCGTGTTCTCTGTCTTAACAGGGTCCCCTAGCCTCCACAAGAAGGATATCCTTCATTTCTGCCTTTCAGCAGCTAGGGCAGTTATCCCAAGATATTGTAAGTTCCCTCTCCCACCCCCTATTGCGAAGTGGTACGCTCAGATAGCTGACATATACAGGATGGAAGAGCTTTCGGCGGATCAAACGGACTCCAGGGATAAATTCACTTTTACTTGGAATGAATGGATTCTGTTTAGAAACTTCCCAAGGTTCCCAAAACTATTCACCTGAGTGCTGAGCTTTCTGGGCATATGCCTGATGCCTGAGAGGAACTCTTTCTGAACCCCCTTTTCATCCCCTCCTGCTCCAACTTTTTTTCCCCTCTTCTTTCCCCCCCTCCCATTCTCCACCCAGTCACCATTTTTGTCTTTTCTTTACGCACTCTTTTTTTAGTGTTCTATTTTTTTCTATTGGTGCGCAAGGATGGCTTCCTCCTACCCACCTCTCCTGGCTCCTTTACTGTCAACATTAGTCTACGCCCTCAGGTTACAGATACCCAGGCGAGAAGGCTTTGTTGACACTGGCCTTTTGGAGGTTCCCTTCCATATTACTGCCAGAAGGGAGTCATGTTTTCCTACACACTTTTGTCTTTGCCCCCAATCCTTATTTGTCTACTTGTCTTTCAATAACTATGAAAACTGTTATTATTTTGCAATGTACTTAGCTTTGTACTTATCGTTCTCATTCTGTGAAATGTATGCATTCTGTTTTATATTGATTATGCTTTTTGATCTTATTAATAAACAAAGATTGAACATAACAGAATAATAAAGTATATATACAGTACAGACCAAATGTTTGGACACACCTTCTCATTCAAAGAGTTTTCTGTATTTTCATGACTATGAAAATTGTAGATTCACAATGAAAGGCATCAAAACTATGAATAAACACATGTGGAATTATATACCATATATACTCGCGTATAAGCCGAGTTTTTCAGCCCAAAAATTGGGCTGAAAAGTCCCCCCCCTCGGCTTATACGCGAGTTATAAGGCCGCCCGCCCCCCATCGGTATACAGGCGCCCCCCCCCCCCCCATGGGTATACAGGGCCCCCCTTGCTGTCGCAAACCTGTAAAGTAATAGATCATTATACTTATCCCTGCCGCCGTCGCCGCCGCCATCGCGCTCCTCCGACTTCCTCCGGCTTCTTCCGGCTTCCTCCTCCGGCGCACAGACAATGACGTCATTGCCTGCGCCCACCGAAGGAGGAAGCCAGAAGAAGCCGGATGAAGCCGGAGGAGCGCGATGGCGGCAGCAGCGACGTCGGCAGAGATAAGCATATTGATCTATTACTTTACAGGTTTATGGCAGCAAGGGGGGCCCTGTATACCAGTGGGGGGGCACCTGTATACCACTGGGGCTGCTGCTGTATACACCACTGGGGCTGCTGCTTTATACACCACTGGGGCTGCTGCTGTATACACCACTGAGGCTGCTGCTGTATACACCACTGGGGCTGCTGCTGTATACACCACTGGGGCTGCTGCTGTATACACCACTGGGGCTGCTGCTGTATATACCACTGGGTAGGCTGCTGTAACACTGCTGGGGCCTGTATATACCACTGGGGAGGCTGCTGTATACCACACTGCTGGGGGCTGTATACCTGTGCTGGGGTCCACCCTCGGCTTATACACGAGTCAATAGGTTTTCCCAGATTTTGGGGGCAAAAGTAGGGGGGTCGGCTTATACACGGGTCGGCTTATACACAAGTATATATGGTACTTAACAAAAAAGTGTGAAACAACTGAAAATATGTCTTATATTCTAGGCTCTTCAAAGTAGCCACCTTTTGCTTTGATTACTGCTTTGCACATTCTTGGAATTCTCTTGATGAGCTTCAAGAGGTAGTCACCGGAAATGGTTTTAACTTCACAGGTGTGCCCTGTCAGGTTTAATAAGTGGGATTTCTTGCCTTATAAATGGGGTTGGGACCATCAGTTGTGTTGTGCAGAAGTCTGGTGGATACACAGCTGATAGTCCTACTGAATAGGCTGTTAGAATTTGTATTAAGGCAAGAAAAAAGCAGCTAAGTAAAGAAAAATGAGTGGCCATCATTACTTTAAGAAATGAAGGTCAGTCAGTCCGAAAAATTGGGAAAACTTTGAAAGTGTCCCCAAGTGCAGTTGCAAAAACCATCAAGCGCTACAAAGAAACTGGCTCACATGAGGACCGCCCCAGGAAAGGAAGACCAAGAGTCACCTCTGCTGCGGAGGATAAGTTCATCCGAGTCACCAGCCCCAGAAATCGCAGGTTAACAGCAGCTCAGATTAGAGACCAGATCAATGCCACACTGAGTTCTAGCAGCAGATACATCTATACAACAACTGTTAAGAAGGAGACTTTGTGCAGCAGGCTTTCATGGTAAAATAGCTGCTAGGAAACCACTGCTAAGGACAGGCAACAAGCAGAAGAGACTTGTTTGGGCTAAAGAACACAAGGAATGGACATTAGACCAGTGGAAATCTGTGCTTTGGTCTGATGAGTCCAAATTTGAGATCTTTGGTTCCAACCACCCTGTCTTTGTGCGACACAGAAAAGGTGAACGGATGGACTCTACATGCTTGGTTCCCACCGTGAAGCATGGAGGAGGAGGTGTGATGGTGATGGGGTGCTACGCCAGATGACCTGGCCTCTACAGTCACCAGACCTGAACCCAATCGAGATGGTTTGGGGTGAGCAGAGTGAGGGCAAAAGGGCCAACAAGTGCTAAGCATCTCTGGGAAGTCCTTTTAGACTGTTGGAAAACCATTTCCGGTGACTACCTCTTGAAGCTCATCATGAGAATTCCAAGAATGTGCAAAGCAGTAATCAAAGCAAAAGGTGGCTACTTTGAAGAACCTAGAATACAAGACATATTTTCAGTTGTTTCACACTTTTTTGTTAAGTATGTAATTCCACATGTGTTAATTCATAGTTTTGATGCCTTCAGTGTGAATCTACAATTTTCATAGTCATGAAAATACAGAAATCTTTGTGAATGAGAAGGTGTGTATATATATATATATATATGTATATATAGTGACAGCAATTGAGAAAGGCAAATTCCCAACAAAGGGAATATGTAGTGGAGTGCCTGGTGTAGTTTTGATAGAATCACTTTTCTTTTTTTCTGGTGTAGATGTAGCAGAGCTATGTCTTCTGGGCTCTGCATAACCCTACCCACACTACTGACTGACTGACTTGCAGCTCACTTTGTATAACCCCACCCACACCCCTGACCGGTAGCTTTCTGTGTATAACTCCACGCATACCCCCAACTGGCAGCCTTCCTGTGTATAACTACCCACAACACTGACTGGCAGCAAACTGCTGCCAATTAGTGTTGGGGTAGGGTTACACAGATTAGCCTTACTATCCTGCACAAGACTTGTAGCCCAGTGTGGTAATTTCCTGCTGATATTACACTGATGGTATTGAAACTAAAGCACATAGTATAATAAGTGACACATCCCTGAAATCAGGCTTTCTATCCTCACATTGTACTGCTTTCTCAGATTCCCTTTAACTGAACAATAAAAATAATTAGTACGTAAAAGGGATGTTTCCAGAAACCATATGTCAATCAATGAATACAAAATGTAATTAGTATAAATCTGGCATTATAGACCTACAATACTTTTTTAAAAAGTCAGTTTCTATTCTAACCAGAGAAGTAGGTTGTGTTTAGGTTCACTCTCTGTAAGATTAATAATAGCGTCATTAAGTTTCTAAAATGCTTTTTTCATCACTTACAGCGAGTAGTAGATTGATATTTTTATTACATTATGATAGTATTTTGAGAAGCACTTTTTAAAATATCTGGTTTTGCGATCAGCGGCTCATCTGCTTCCAACTTTAGAAAGTCTTAGTGATTACAGATAGTCAGGGAAGATGTTGGCTGGCCATACATTGTCTAGGCAGTGTTCACAAGGGTGAAAATGTGATCGTACAAATGGAATATTTGAATTGCTAATCTTTTTTGGTGGCTTTTTGTTCTAGGGAGTGAGGGGGGTCCCAATTAAAGAAGCCCCTCTATAATGTTCGTGTTACTTCACCGGTTATATTGAAAGAAATTGTCTTTATGATATAGCCCCTTTAACTTTATAGAGATTTTCCATTTCTCTTCCAAAGTTAGTGGTGGTCTCCACTGGACCAGAGGAGTTGACAGGTAGACCACCAATGACTCAACCCCTGAGGCCACTGAGTGGTGGCAGAATCAGGTAAGTACAGTAGTTTTCAGAACTTTATTTTTGTGGTATGGCAGAACTTAAAGTGAGCCCGCCACTCCTTTTGTGCTTTATAAACTAAAAGTGCCACTTTCAGCAGTGCCTATGCTGCATTTTATGATGGTGGCTCTTATCCCCCTACCCCCAGTACACTAAATAAACAACTTTATAAACTTTCCTGCCCTATATGCTAGTTCATACTTACAGTTCAGATGGGTCTTCATTCTGTCCGGTCCTCACTACCCAGCTGGTCTTCTCCTGCTTCTTCATTCTCCTAACCACTGCCTCTTCTCAGGTCCCAGTCTTCTTTCCGTCGCCTGTGCAGATCCTTCTCCGGTCTGCTCGGGCACCCTGTGCTCTGCCATACTGTTGGCAGAGAGTCTGACTGCATTACACCTGCGCGAGCCTGAGGTTCACGCAGGTGTAATGCAGTCAGCTTCTCTGCCCACAGTAGGGCAGAGCTCAGGACGCCTGAGCAGACCGGAGAAGGATCTGCACACGTGTTTGAAAGAAGACCGGAACATGAGAATAGGAGGCACCCAAAAGACTGAAGAGACAGAGGAAGACCAGCGAGGCGGTGAGGACCAGATGAAATGAAAAGCTACATGACCCGTAAGTATGAAATAGCATACAGGGCAGGAAAGTTTATAAAGTTGTTTATTCGGTGTACTGGGGGTAGGGGGATAACAGCCACCATCATAAAATGCAGCATAGGCACTGTTGAAAGTGGCACTTTTAGTTTATAAAGCACAAAAGCGATCATGTCATGGCAGCGAGGATGTAACAAGCCGGCAGTAGAGTGCACTGTCAGGGTGTGTTGTAAGAATACCCAGTGTGTAGAGACTTGTGTCATCCCCACAAGTGATGACTTTGTGTGTATATATATTTATATATATATAGATATATATATATATATATATATATATATATATATATATATATATATATATATATACTGTATATACAGAATATGTATATCAGTTATATTATCTAAGCAGCATACTATTTGCACATGACTGAAAAAATGGTTGAGAAGCAAAGAGAAAGTTCCTATATGATAAATGATACATTTTTCTTGTTTTCAATATTCAAGGGAAACAATTACCAACAATACCCAGTCTTGATACCTCACCTTGGGATGCATTTCTAAGTGGTTTCTGTTTTTGACACTACGTTTTCTTCTGGTCTTCGCAGCTCCAGTGTCATAAAAATGATATAATGTTTCTGCAAACGGGAGCTGTAAAAAAAAGTTTTAAAAAAATTTAAAAAATATGCCAAAAGTATGATACGTTATATAGAAAAAAGACATCACCACTCCAAAAACGTCTGCTTTAGTAAATGTTTGTATTTCCTATAAGATAACAATTCTTGAGCAACTCTTTGAGGTGTTATTATTACTAAAATTATATGGGCTGTATCTTTACATAGTTTGATACTGGCAGCACTTGGATTGGACACCGCCATACTGAGCAGGTTCACATTCCCAACAATGGTAGTAACAGACGGTTGTCAATTTATACATACAATTCTAAAAGGAATGACAGGAGAACTGTACGTTTTTTTACCCATAAGCATATACAGTTGTGGCCAAAAGTATTGACACCCCTGCAATTCTGTTAGATAATACTCAGTTTCTTCCTGAAAATAATTGCAATCACAAATGCTTTGGTATTATTATCTTCATTTAATTTGTCTTCAATGAAAAAACACAAAAAGAATTGTCCTAAAGCCAAATTGGATATAATTCCACACCAAACATAAAAAAGGGGGTGGACAAAAGTATTGGCACTGTTAGAAAAATCATGTGATGCTTCTCTAATTTTTGTAATTAACAGCACCTGTAACTTACCTGTGGCACCTAACAGGTGTTGGCAATAACTAAATCACACTTGCAGCCAGTTGACATGGATTAAAGTTGACTCAACCTCTGTCCTGTGTCCTTGTGTGTACCACATTGAGCATGGAGAAAAGAAAGAAGACCAAAGAACTGTCTGAGGACTTGAGAAACCAAATTGTGAGGAAGCATGAGCAATCTCAAGGCTACAAGTCCATCTCCAAAGACCTGAATGTTCTTGTGTCTACTGTGCACAGTGTCATCAAGAAGTTTAAAGCCCATGGCACTGTGGCTAACCCCCCTAGATGTGGACGGAAAAGAAAAATTGACGAGAGATTTCAACGCAAGATTGTGCGGATGGTGGATAAAGAACCTCGACTAACATCCAAACAAGTTCAAGCTGCCCTGCAGTCCGAGGGTAAAACATTGTTAAGTCGTACTGTCCGTTGGCGTCTGAATGAAAAGGGACTGTATGGTAGGATACCCAGGAAGAACCCACTTCTTACCACGAGACATAAAAAAGCCAGACCGGAGTTTGCCAAAACGTACCTGAGAAAGTCTAAAACATTTTGGAAGAATGTTCTCTGGTCACATGAGACAAAAGTAGAGCTTTTTGGGCAAAGGCATCAACATAGAGTTTACAGGAGAAAAAAAAGAGGCATTCAAAGAAAAGAACATGGTCCCTACAGTCAAACATAGTGGAGGTTCCCTGATGGTTTGGGTTTGCTTTGCTTCCTCCCTATAAAGATTTACTGAGTAGGTGATCTTTAAAAAATGTTATTTAACTCCTTCACAACGTATGATGTATATTTACGTCATTTTTCTCCCTGCCTTTGATGAGGGTTCACACATTGAGCCCGAATGTTTCCCTGCACATGATGGCTAATTTGTTTAGCCCAACATTTGCCTCTAAGAGCCGTGGGTAGATTGGAGATCCACCCATGCTTGTTAACCAGTTAAATTCCACTTTCAATCTCTCATCTTGGGATTTAACTTGTGATGGCAGGTGGACACATCATGCCCTGCTCCCATCGGCGCACACGTGACATGATTGAGAGGCGCCTATGGGTTGTCATGACAGCCAGTGGTCAGCCGTGACACCTGTGTCTGTCATTAGGTGTCATGGCTGTATCAGGAGCCACTGACAAGGCTGTTGGAGCCACTCATGGAAGGTCGCAGCGTCTGGCCGAACAGCCAAAATCCTGAATTGTTGTTTTGTCCTTTTAAGTGGTATTTTTCTGCTTGGTGATAGCTGAAGGTCACTAAGCCCCTGCAGGCCTCATGACTGTCGACCTTTCAGATGTCTCTATTTATAGCCTCTGGTTCTCATGATGCATTGCTGGTGATAGCGTGTTTGAAGGTGGTGTTACTTCCTGGCTTTGCAGTGCATCATGGATTTCCGCTGTAGTTTGTTGTCTTTCATTCAGCTAAGTGTTGCTACATTTCCCCCTTGTTTGTCTCCTTGGTCATTTCCAGTACGGTGCATTGTGGGGGCTTATCAGCTGTATGGCCCAGCTTTAATATGCGCACTGCGCATGCACCGGAGCCAGACCATTTAGCCTGTACACCCTCACACTGCGCAGGACCGGAACCAATGTCCAGCTGGGTGTCATGCTAAGAGGAGGAGGCAGGAATTTCAAAACAGGGGAAGAGAAGAGAAGGAATGATGATGCCCAGTGAGGCATGCTAAGAACCTGCTAGGAGGGGAGAATGGAGACCCGGAGACCACCCATCTCAGTGTACGTCGTAGCCTGGACCCTCATTATCATAGGAATATGTAAGTTATTAAATAATTTTCTAAAGCTTTACAGTGCAGTTTTAGCTCAGAGAGAGATTGTTAACGATGAGCTAGCAAGGTGCAGGGACAGCTAGTGGCAGGATGAGGGGTAAAACAAGCTGACAGGTCCCTTTAAGATTATTAGGTGTCCCAATTTTGCAGTTATCACCTGACCTTGGGATAAGGTATAACTTCTATTCTGGGACTATATAGACATTTTGGATGTGACAGGGTCATGCGAACAAAGATCGCTCTGGGCAGCTGCTACAG
The DNA here is from genome assembly GCA_033576535.1 of Allobates femoralis. Lineage (NCBI taxonomy): Eukaryota > Metazoa > Chordata > Amphibia > Anura > Aromobatidae > Allobates > Allobates femoralis. The sequence goes on along the minus strand of JARQOC010000001.1, from coordinate 554,195,908 downwards.
CACAGTGTAATGCATATGTATGGGGTCACATTGAGAAGCCTAGATGACTGCAACTGTGATGAGCAAGTTGCAGAAAGGAAATAGCGGTTACATTTCTTGCAAACATTAGTTCTAAGATCCTAGAGGTCCCAATGCAAAATCTCCAACAGCGCTCCAACTATCGGAGGTATTTAATAGAATTAGTTTTTCACATGGGTTACAGAGACCTTTAGGGCCCCACTGGTGCAATTGCAACCCCTACCCCTTTTATAGTTGTGCTGTAGATTACACTGAGATGCACCAGTTGCAGAGAGCAATATTTGCCTGAGCGACCAGTGTAGCAGCCAAATTCACCATCTAGCTGCAGCCTTAAGGTCCCATTACACATAATGATGTCCAAGCGACCACACCAACGATGGGGGTCGCTGGGACATCGTTATCTCATCACTGGTGAGCTGTTAAACAGGCAGACTCACCAGTGATCAGCAACCAGCGAGAAGGCTGGTATCCAGGTTAAACATCGGGTAACTAAGCAGAGCGCTGCACTTAGTTACCTGATGTTTACCCTGGATACCAGCTTCCCAGCGTGTACTTTGCGGCGCTGGGAGGTCATTGATTGTTGGTCTCCTGCTGTTACACACGCCGATGCTGGCCGTCCAGCGGGAGGCCAACGATCAAAAAATGGCCCTGGCCATTATACCAATGATCAGCGATCAGTAAGCTGATCGTTGATCGTTGCAGGGTATCACACGCAGCGATATCGCTACGAGGTCGCTGCAACATCACAAGTTGCAGCGACATCATTAACGATGTCGGTACCTGTAAACCCAGCTTTAGGTGGGTTGTCCATTGCTCAAAGAACTCCTTCTTAATTTGTATGTTTGCTCTTTTTAAGATCTGATAATGTCCGGACGTTTGTAGCATTTGCTTTACATGTTCGGGCATGGTCTGCCTTTATCCGCATTTGTAAGAAATGTTTCAGGTATGTTTTGCATTAATTTGTTCATGTTTTTAATCTATTTAGGAAGCCGTAAGGCACAACATATATAAAAAACATAGAGTAGGACTGCCCTATCTGAGATTGCCGTGACGTGGCAGGATGGCTCAAAGAATTGATCAATTATTTGCTAAATATCTCATTCTTCAAATACAGTTAGAAATTAAAATGTGCATATGACCTTTTTGTACTGCATGCTGACCGTAGGCAGCGCTGGCTTTTTGGCTGTTTTATTTGAACTGTCTTAGTTTTCGTATCCGGGTAAGTTCCCCATTGATTTCGATTGGATTGGTTACTTGTTATTTGTTCAATGTATTTGGTAAGAGCTATCCAAAACTGAATATCTTACTACTCACTCATTAGTAACTACCGTATATACTCGCGTATAAGCCGAGTTTTTCAGCCCAAAAATTGGGCTGAAAAGTACCCCCCTCGGCTTATACACGAGTCAGTGACGGTATACAGCAGCCCCGGCAGCCCCAGTGGTAGTATACAGCAGCCCCAGTAATCCAGGCCCCCCTCAGCCTTGCTCCGGTCACCTGTAAAGCAAAATATACTTATCACTGTCCCGCTGCCGTCCGCGCCCACCGCTGCCGACATCCCCGATCCTCCATATTCATGCGTCTTCTCCCGGTTTCCTGTGTTCGTCGCAGGCAATGACGTCATTGCCGGCGCCGAACACAGGAAGTCGGAAGAAGACGCATGAAGATGGAGGATCGGGGATGTCGGCAGCGGCGGGCGCGGACGACAGCGGGACAGTGATAAGTATATTTTGCTTTACAGGTGACCGGAGCAAGGCTGGGGGGGCCCTGGATTACTGGGGCTGCTGTATACTACCGCTGGGGCTGCTATACACTACCACTGGGGCTGCTAGGGCTGCTGTATACTACCACTGGGGCTGCTGGGGCTGCTATATACTACCACTGGGGCTGCTATATACTACCACTGGGGCTGCTATATACTACCACTGGGGCTGCTGGGGATGCTGTATACTACCACTGGGGCTGCTGGGGATGCTGTATACTACCACTGGGGCTGCTGGGGCTGCTATACACTACCACTGGGGCTGCTGGGGCTGCTATATACTACTACTGGGGCTGCTGGGGCTGCTATATACTACCACTGGGGCTGCTATATACTACCACTGGGGCTGCTATATACTACCACTGGGGCTGCTATATACTACCACTGGGGCTGCTATATACTACCACTGGGGTTGCTATATACTACCACTGGGGCTGCTGTATACTACCACTGGGGCTGCTGGGGCTGCTATATACTACCACTGGGGCTGCTGGGGGGGCTGCTATATACTACCACTGGGGCTGTTATATACTACCACTGGGGGTGCTATATACTACCACTGGGCCTGCTGTATATTACCACTGGGGCTGCTGGGGATGCTGTATACTACCACTGGGGTTGCTGGGGCTGCTATACACTACCACTGGGGCTGCTGGGGCTGCTATATACTACCACTGGGGCTGCTGGGGCTGCTATATACTACCACTGGGGCTGCTATATACTACCACTGGGGCTGCTGTATACTACCACTGGGGCTGCTGGGGATGCTGTATACTACCACGGGGGCTGCTATATACTACCACTGGGGCTGCTGTATACTACCACTGGGGCTGCTGGGGATGCTATATACTACCACTGGGGCTGCTGTATACTACCACTGGGGCTGCTGTATACTACCACTGAGGAGGCCTGTATACCACTGAGGGGGGCCTGTATACCACACTGCTGGGGGCTGTATACCTGTGCTGGGGTCCACCCTCGGCTTATACACGAGTCAATAGGTTTTTCCAGATTTTTGGGGCAAAAGTAGGGGGGTCGGCTTATACACGGGTCGGCTTATACACGAGTATATACGGTATATATTTTCTAGATCAGATTATGTGTTAGTAACTGGTGAAATCTTACATACTGTTGTGGCCAAAAGTATTGACACCCCTGCCATTCTGTCAGATAATACTCAATTTCTTCCTGAAAATGATTGCAATCACAAATTACCGTATATACTCGTGTATAAGCCGACCCGTGTATAAGCCGACCCCCCTACTTTTGCCCCCAAAACCTGGGAAAATCTATTGACTCGTGTATAAGCCGAGGGTGGACCCTAGCACAAGTATACAGCCCCCAGCAGTGTGGTATACACCAGTCCCAGAGGTAGATACAGCAGCCCCAGTGGTAGTATACACGCAGCCCCAGTAGTATATACAGCCCCAGTGGTATATACAGCCCCAGTGGTAGTATAGACGCAGCCCTAGAAGTATATACAGCCCCAGTGGTAGTATATACAGCACCAGTGGTAGTATACAGGGCCCCAGCAGTATATACAGCCCCAGTGGTAGTATATACAGCCCCAGTGGTAGTATATACAGCCCCAGTGGTAGTATACAGGGCCCCAGCAGTATATACAGCCCCAGTGGTAGTATATACAGCCCCAGTGGTAGTATATACAGCCCCAGTGGTAGTATACAGGGCCCCAGCAGTATATACAGCCCCAGTGGTAGTATATACAGCCCCAGTGGTAGTATACAGGGCCCCAGCAGTATATACAGCCCCAATGGTAGTATATACAGCCCCAGTGGTAGTATACAGGGCCCCAGCAGTATATACAGCCCCAGTGGTTTATACAGCCCCAGTGGTAGTATACAGGGCCCCAGCAGTGTATACAGCCCCAGTGGTAGTATATACAGCCCCAGTGGTAGTATACAGGGCCCCAGCAGTATATACAGCCCCAGTGGTAGTATATACAGCCCCAGTGGTAGTATACAGGGCCCCAGCAGTATATACAGCCCTAGTGGTTTATACAGCCCCAGTGGTAGTATACAGGGTCCCAGAGGTATATACAGCCCCAGTGGTAGTATATAGCAGCCCCAGTGGTAGTGTATACAGCCCCAGTAGTAGTGTATAGCAGCCCCAGTGGTAGTATAAAGGGCCCCAGCAGTATATACAGCCCCAGTGGTAGTATATACAGCCCCAGTGGTAGTATACAGGGCCCCAGCAGTATATACAGCCCCAGTGGTTTATACAGCCCCAGGGGTAGTATACAGGGTCCCAGAGGTATATACAGCCCCAGTGGTAGTATATAGCAGCCCCAGTGGTAGTGTATACAGCCCCAGTAGTAGTGTATAGCAGCCCCAGCGGTAGTATACAGTATCCCCAGTAATCCAGGGCCCCCCCAGCCTGACTCCGGTCACCTGTAAAGCAAACTATACTTATCACAGTCCCGCTGTCCGCGCCCGCTCGCCGCTGCCGTCCGCGATCCTCCATCTTCATGCGACTTCTTCCTGTTTCCTGTGCTCGTCGCAGGGAATGACGTCATTGCCTGCGACGAGCACAGAAACAGGAAGAAGACGCATGAAGATGGAGGATCGCAGATGTCGGCAGCGGCGGGTGCGGACAGCGGGACTGTGATAAGTATAGTTTGCTTTACAGGTGACCGGAGCGACGCTGGGGGGGCCCTGCATTACTGGGGATGCGGGGGCTGCTGTATACCGATGTATACATCGGTATGTACCGATGTATACATCGGTATACAGCACTGACTCGCGTATAAGCCGAGGGGGGGTACTTTTCAGCCCAATTTTTGGGCTGAAAAACTCGGCTTATACGCGAGTGTATACGGTACCTTCATTTAATATGTCTTTAATGAAAAAACACAAAAGAGAATGAAGCAAAAGGCAAAACATTGATCATTTCAATCAAAACTCCAAAAATGGGCCAGACAAAAGTATTGTAAGGTGGAAATGAAGAAGGGGGGTCTTTCATTTAAAGACTTTTGACTGATTATTTCAAGCGGTGCGGACCGTCTATACACCATCCCTGGATCTAGACAAAAGTATTGGCACCCTCAGCCTAATATTTGGTTGCACAACCTTTAGCCAAAATAATTGCGATCAACCGCTTCCGGTAACCATCAATGAGTTTCTTACAATGCTCTGCTGAAATTTTAGACCATTCTTCTTTGGCAAACTGCTCCAGGCCCCTGATATTTGAAGGGTGCCTTCTCCAAACTGCCATTTTTAGATCTCTCCACAGGTGTTCTATGGGATTCAGGTCTGGACTCATTGCTGGCCACCTTACAAGTCTTCAGTGCTTTCTCTCAAACCATTTTCTAGTGCTTTTTGAAGTGTGTTTTGGGTCATTGTCCTGCTGGAAGACCCATGACCTCTGAGGGAGACCCAGCTTTCTCACACTGGGCCCTCCATTATGCTGCAAAATTTGTTGGTATTCTTCAGACTTCATAATGCCATGCACACGGTCAAGCAGTCCAGTGCCAGAGGCAGCAAAGCAACCCCAAAACATCAGGGAACCTCCACCATGTTTGACTGTAGTGACCGTGTTCTATTCTTTGAATGCCTCTTTTTTTCTCCTGTAAACTCTATGTTGATGCCTTTGCCCAAAAAGCTCTACTTTTGTCTCATCTGACCAGAGAACATTCTTCCAAAATGTTTTAGGCTTTCTCAAGTAAGTTTCGGCAAACTCCAGCCTGGCTTTTTTATGTCTCGGGGTAAGAAGTGGGGTCTTCCTGGGTATCCTATCATACAGTCCCTTTTCATTCAGATGCCGACGTATAGTATGGGTTGACATTGTTGTACCCTCGGACTGCAGGGCAGCTTGAACTTGTTTGGATGTTAGTCAAGGTTCGTTATCCACCATCCGCACAATCTTGCGTTGAAATCTCTCGTCAATTTTACTTTTCCGTCCACATCTAGGGAGGTTAGCCACAGTGCCATGGGCTTTAAACGTCTTGATGACACTGCGCACGGTAGACACAGGAACATTCAGGTCTTTGGAGATGGACTTGTAGCCTTGAGATTGCTCATGCTTCCTCACAATTTGGTTTCTCAAGTCCTCAGACAGTTCTTTGGTCTTCTTTCTTTTCTCCATACTCAATATGGTACACACAAGGACACAGGACAGAGGTTGAGTCAACTTTAATCCATGTCAACTGGCTGCAAGTGTGATTTAGTTATTGCCAACACCTGTTAGGTGCCACAGGTAAGTTAAAGGTGCTGTTAATTACACAAATTAGAGAAGCATCACATGATTTTTCTAACAGTGCCAATACTTTTGTCCACCCCCTTTTTTATGTTTGGTGTGGAATTAGATCCAATTTGGCTTTATGACATTTCTTTTTGTGCTTTTTCATTGAAGACAAATTAAATGAAGATAATAATACCAAAGAATTTGTGATGGCAATCATTTTCAGGAAGAAACTGAGTATTATCTGACAGAATTGCAGGGGTGTCAATACATTTGGCCACAACTGTAGGGTCAGTACATTGAAGAATAAATTAGATTGTTATTTCTGAAAATACCCAGTAAATATCACTTAATGAAATGTATGTTGGTCTCTTAAAATAGAAAGGCCTGGAGGTTTCTTCTATTTTTACAGGAAGACAGAACATTTTGGAACGCTTCGAATGAAGTGGAGGCATTATGAGATAAATAATGTAGAACATGTGAATGATCCTATCTTGGGAGTCTGGTAATGGCATCTTAAGAGGCAGAATAATATCTTAGAATGGTCAAAATAAGAAGCAGAATTAAATTATTAAAAACCAATGAAGATTATAAATGAAAGTACCTAAATTACAAAGAAAATCCCTCTCTAGGAGAAACATTATGAGGCTTAATGAAGCAAGAAATTAATTTAATATGTATATGAGTAAGATAGAGAACTGCTCAGTTAGTGAAGACATTACATAAATTTTAGAATAAGGCCTGGAGGTTTTCGGCCAATTTAAGAAGATTAATTGATAATTCGCAAATTGAAAAGTCACTGGGTCATGACGAGTTTACATCTGTTTGCTGCCCCAAGGAGTGGACGGACATCTATATAAAATGTATGAGACAAATTATGATACAGGTTCTTAGCAGGACGCATGGTGTAGCACACAAGCAAAGAAATGCACCAGATGTTCTGAGTTTTTTTAAGCCTAGCATTATATGGGGGTGTCCTTTTTCATCCTTGTTAATGCCAAGACTTGTGGAAGCGCCACTAAGTGTGAAAGGGTGACCGTTGTTCTGCACTTAACCCCATGGATCTACGATAAAGTAGCCTCAACTGCAACACAGTCCTGTGTGAGTGCCGCATTCTGTCCACTCATTGCACTATATTGTAAGTGGTGACTGCTATAGTTTCCTGCACCACGTCAATGGTTGGAATTTTGTGGTCCCAGGTGCAGGGAGAATATAACTTAACTTTTTACTTGCAGCCACACTTCCAGTAAAGCAGCCGGACATGATTTAAATGCTATTTACCTGCAGATTATCACTATTCAGTATATAAAGCCGAGTTTATGTATGTATGTATATATGTCCACTGTGAGGCACCGCCGGCATGATCCTCATGGCCGGGGCGCGTCACATGTAGGATCAGAGGATGATCCTGTGCACACTGGCCGGTTTGATCGATTATGCTGTGTGAGCCAACTTTGAGACACAGGGTTTCATGAGCCTAATGAGCGGCAGTGAGAGTGGGATGAGATTGAGGAAGCCTTAAGGAATGTAAGGGCTGAGTGCTGACAACCCGGAACACAGGGAGTTAACCTGAGCTGTGTGAAAGGCTGATTATCAGCAGCTAAGGGGGTGTGTCCATGTGGGAGTGGCTGGCACGATAAGAGCCGGCCACCTGAGTGATTGGGAGATTGATCCTGGACGGATTAGAGCCATTTTCAGCCAGACATCAGCCTGAGAGGATGTGGGCTGATTACCAGCCTGAGAGCTGAGCAGAGCCAGTCTGTGTGAGAGACTGGGAATGCAAGTACATGCCGCCATGATTGAGATGGTGAAGGGAGCATGCTAGCTCCATGCCGGTGCCGAGGGCCGGGGTTGTGAGCACCTGGTGGGGAAGCCGTGGCTGAACCCGGTGGAGACTGGTCCGGGCGTGGTTCCCTACACGTCCGGGAAAGGAGCCTTGGGGGACGCTTGGTGGACCCGTTATAACAGGTAGCGAGACCCGGATCCGTGCCCGGTAAGACAGCGGTTCCCGTGTAACGGAGGGAGCTGTGTGTGTGATTAATGCCAGGCGGGCATAGACCGCCTTTGGGTCCGAGTCAGAGTGCTCAGTTAAAGGACCTGATGAAACAGAACGTGTTTAACTATGTGTATGAGGGCTTAGGTAATGGACCTGAATGAGAGATGATGACCTATGTAAGACCCATGTATAATCATGTGGAGAGACAGTGACCCAGCTGGTATGGATGATGTTGGAGGCGTTCCGTCCTTGGGACGAGAGGGAGGCTTGCCCTGCTGCTTGCAGAGGGTACCTGATCCCTCAACCTCTAATGGTGTGGGTGTGCCTGTGGTGCCAGAGACAGGGGTAATGGGGCTCCTAGTAGGTATCGGTTGTGGTTCCCGTGTACTATGGTTTGCCAATCCCTGTAATGGGCCATGGAGGGGCCACAGTCCATGGATGTGGGCTGTGAGCAGGTGTGTGATCCATGGACGTTTGAATGATGGATCACATACGGTGTGTAAGGTCCCGGTCAGGCAGGATTCCTGACTCCGGGTGAATGTATATCATCATGCTGGGGTGAATAAAGCCAGGCGGCAGGTACCGCCATTGGGACCCACAGGGCCCGTTGAGGCGTATGTAACGAAGGTCAGAAGCAGGGGTTAGAAGGGCTCCCGTATAGGGTAACGCGTGGTTAGGCCGGAGGCCGCAGCCCCACGGGTTACTAGGGTTTGCCAATCCCTGTTATGAACCCGGAAGGGTCATCATCGTACTGTAACTTATGTATAGTGTAAGTAGGCCGGAGGCCGTAGCCACCCCGGGAGCTGTTAGTAGAGCTCCAATGGGGACAGAGATGGTTACAGGTCCCGGGTTACTATAAAACGTTATGTGCAATATAAGTGTTATGTGATGTTAAATGTAAATGTATGATGTGTTTATGTAAAGTGTTGTTAATCAATGTGATATGTGTCAAACATGCTACCCGGGTTATGTGATTAATATGTGAAAATAAACGGGTAGACATTGGTTAACCTTATAAACACGTGTTCTTGTCGTTTTGCAAGCGGGTTCCCCGGTTGCTGCCTCACACCACACATAGCCCCACACCCTTTTCATAGCCCCAACCCTACATTCATGAATATAGCTCCATCCACTCTGGTTAGACTTGCTACTTCATGGATGACTAAGGCTCCACCCTGGTTAGCTACACCCACTTAATGGGTCAATATGGCTCTGCCCCCGCCAGTTAGCCAGGCCAACACTCAGTTCTACAGCTATTAACACTATGAAAAGTATTTTTGGAGGTGAGAAGTTCTTTCTAAGAAAGAGTTGTCTGGGTATCAGACTAATCCCATAACTTTTAACAGGAGTGATCTATCAGGGTTAAACAGGCCATACACATCAGATATCTCTCAATTTAACCAAGCATCATATGCATGCAACTGAAAGAGGTGAGAAAGCTGTTGCCTAGAGATGAGCTGTTAAAATTTCTATTGCCCAATCCTACTCTAGGGGCCAGAATATCAGGCTGACAGATCCTCTTTAATGAAATGAACTACATCCATTAGGACAGGAAAATCCAGTGACAATATGGAGTGTCGTTAGATTTGTCCTGCAATTACTTGCCTGACTCGCCGTAAAATATGATTTCCAGATTATCTTACAACTGTGCATTATATGGCTCTTGAAATTTATGAATAAAATGTGATCACTAGAGATGAGTCCATTAATTTGCAGAACCATGATCCAGCGGCCAGGTCAGTCATCCGTGGCTACCAGATTAATGTGGTGCAAAGTGCCTCTCTACCTGCAGGCTTCCCCGACTCCTCTTTTGATCTGTACCCCTTCAATAATTCATGTGTCCATCATCCTGCAAGAATGACATCATGCAAGGTCTACAAATCAAACAGGAGTGGGGATGCTGACACTCAGGATCTGTTTTGTAGTAGGACTTACCTGACCCATGGACAAGAGTACTTCACATTGATTCCCTCATCTCTATTCAATAGAAATACTCTTGTCAAAGAGGAGCACAAGTGGCACTGGCAGATTTATATTTTTACAATATCTAGAAAACCATGTATCATTTCTTTTATACTTCACAAATACTTGCTACTTTGTATTAGTGTATCATAAAATATCCCAATAAAGTACATTTAAGTGTGTTACATAAACTAGTGGAAAAGTTCACAGGGTATGAATACTATTTCAAGGCACTGCAAAACAGGCATGACAGGTCCTTTATAGAACAGAAAAAAAATTACCAGTATGCTATACCAGTAAAAAGATCAGGGATTGGACTAGAAAAAGATATATACGTAATTGACCCATCTACTATATAATTGCATAATCTTGTCTGTCTGAGGCCAAAATCGCGCGCCAGCTCGCCAGCGCTCATTGGTCGCTGCCAGCTGCGGCAACCAATGAGGGCAGTGTATGCAAAACAGCCGGGCGCATTCAAAACCTGGCGACAGCAACGCATTAGCGACACGGGATTGCCGTGACAGCGCTACACTCACACAGCGGACGGGAAAGCCGACTTCACTGTCGGCTTTCTCGCCCCGCTATTTGAAATGAACAGCTGATGCTTCAGCATCAGCTGTTCATTCAAAGTAGCCGCCCGATACCTCCTTGCTGCACCCACCTCCACCCGCTTTCCCGCTCCCGCTGCCCCACTCCATGCTCCCGCTGCCTCGCTCCATGCTCCTGCTCCATGCTCCCACTGCCCCGCTCCATGCTCCCGCTGCCCCGCTCCCGCTCACCCGCCGCTCACCCTGGCATTCCTCCTCTTTACTTTCTTGGTGCATTGATGTGCGGCAATGAAAGGCCGCGGGGGGCGGGGTTAACAGAGGGGGCATCATAATGGGCGTGACCAAGGACACACCCACCACATTAGGGCAGTGTTCTCAGTCACGCCCATTACTACACCCCCTCTCACCCCCTCTCACCCCACACTGCCCCACAAATCCCACACTGCCCCCACACTACCCCCACTGAACCCACACTGCCCCCTTTCACCCCACACTGCGCACTGAACCCACACTGCCCCACACTACCCCCACTGATCCCACACTGCCCCCTCTCACCCCACACTGTGCAATGAACCCACACTGCCCCCACACTACCCCCACTGAACCCCACTGCCTCCTCTCACCCCACACTGTGCAGTGAACCCACTCTGCCCCCACACTAGCCCCACTGAACCCACACTGCCCCCTCTCACCCCACACTGCACACTGAACCCACATTGCCCCCACTGAACCCACACTGCCTCCTCTCACCCCACACTGTGCAGTGAACCCACTCTGCCCCCACACTACCCCCACTGAACCCACACTGCCCCCTCTCACCCCACACTGCACACTGAACCCACATTGCCCCCACTGAACCCCACTCTCACCCACTCAGCACCCAGTCACCCCGCTCAGCACCCACTCACCCCGGCTCAGCACCCACTCACCCACACTCAGCACTCACTCACCCCCACTCAGCACCCACTCACCCCCACTCAGCACCCACTCACCCCCACTCAGCGTCCACTCACCCCCTCAGCACCCAGTCACCCGCACAGCACCCAGTCACCTGTCTCAGCACCCACTCACCCCCGCTCAGCACCCTCATCCGCTCAGTACACACTCACCCCCGCTCAGCACCCAGTCAACTCTGGTCAGCACCCAGTCACCTGTCTCAGCACCCACTCACCCGCTCAGCACCCACTCACCCCCGCTCATCACCCACTCACCCCCGCTCAGCATCCACTCACCCCCACTCAGCTCCCACTCAGCCCCACTCAGCTCCCACTCACCCCTGCTCAGCACCCACTCACCTGTCTCTGTACCCAGTCACCCCCACTCTGCACCCACTCACCCACTCAGCACCCAGTCACCAGCGCTCAGGACCCAGTTACCCCCACTCAGCACCCACTCACCCCTGCTCAGCCCCCAGTCACCGCCACTCAGCATTCACTTACCCCTTTCAGCACTCACTCACCCCCGCTCAACATCCACTCTCCCCCACTCAACACTGCTGTACCACTAAACACCAAACACTTCTGTACACCGACACTGATGCACACCGACACCGCTGCCCACCGACACCGCTGCACACCGCTACTGCTGTCACACCGACACCGCTGCACACTGACACCTCTGCCCACTGACACTGCTGCCCACTGACACTGCTGCTCACTGACACTGCTGCCCACTGACACCACTGCCCACCAACACCGCTGCACACCGACACTGCTGCACACCAAGATCGCTGCACACCAAGACCGCTGCACACAGACACCGCTGCACACCAACACCGCTGCACACCAACACCACTGCGGCCGCGACCAATCAGCGATATTGGCGTGGGATTTATACCCAGCTTTGCATTGCATTATTCTTACATCTTCATAATTAAACTATGGTACATACATATTGTAGAATACCAGATGCGTTAGAATCGGGCCACCATTAGTCCTTAATAAGACACCAGGTAGAATATACTTTGCCTTGTAGGTGACCCATTGACATTCTCCAGCCGAGACAGATAGGACCAGCAAACACAGAACGCTATCCTCTACTAACTACTTGTTCCAGGAGGTTTTTTTTTACAGAATGATAAAGAGGTATCTGCAGTCTGACTGGAATTCAATGTCATGAATTATCATTAATTTGCATTGTAATATGCTTGCATTTGGATGTCATAGATACAAATGTTCTGTATAATCACATTCTCTTAAATAGGACATATTTTAAATATTACACATCTGTGTTTACTGTGTTAATTCGCAATGGATTAATTAATATACCACCCCCTACTTCTCTATAATTAACTTCACTGTTGCACATGCAACTTCTTTATTTTTAAATCAATTCTAATTGTGTTGCAAATTAATGAAAAACTAAAGATCAGGTCCACAAACTGCTACAGTGTTGCTTGTAGATGATATCAATTAGTCATTGCCATAGAGACTATGCACATCACCGAAAATTCCAATTGTATCGACCATGTGAATGATTATTGGTTCATATTGTGGTTGGCTTCTATTTCAGAATGCGTTAGCTCGACCGTGCAGTTGTCAGACACTGATTTAGAGTGACACGTGATAATAAGAAAAAATATAATTTTAGGTGATAGAGTATGATTGCTCAGCTCAAGCAGTATGAAATCCATATTTTCCATCACTTCTGTTGGCCTTTAGGCCAGAAATAAAATGGCTAATGTTCTGTGGACAATCCATCATGGTCCTCTTGAAATATGTCACCCTTACTTTTCAGCCATAAACCAAAGTCTCCAGCAACTGAGTCATTGATTTAATCTTTAAGTCTTGGCCATTACTCTATATTAGGACCCCATTAAGAGAACTTCAGTCAAGTAGAGAAGTATATTATTCTGACACTTAATACATACACAATTGTAGTCATGTCCCTCCTCCCAATGTCTGCAAATGGAGTTTTCTGGTTTCGTCAGGAGTTAGATACACAAACTCTCCTCCCCTTATCTTGGATCGCAAGGATGCAAGCCATCAAAATGATTCTGTTACCTAAAATACCATACTTTTTCTTGCCCCCCTCTAAAATTTCCTCTCAATGGATAGCAGGCTTAGAGTCTACCCTGGGAATTTCATCTGGAAAATAAGAGACCCAGGGTCGCCATGAAAACCTTATACTTCCAGTGTACACATGGTGGAATGGGGGTCCCAAATTAACTTTAATATCATAGAGCAGCCATACTTGAAGCTGCAAAGGACTGTTGGGCAAATAATAGTAATCATAGGTGGGTTCAACTAGAATCGAACTTTGCCCCCCAAAACTCTACCAGGCGTTTGCTGGAAATTGATCTTTTGAAACCCTCAAAAAACTGTTTCCTTTAAATTCAATGTCATCTTTACTTTGGCACTGGAATAAGATGGATAGAGATCTCACGTTCTTTATATAGATATATATCAATTTCAGCAGTTGAAGCACATATCCCAGGTTTGATGTTAGACAGATGGGTTAGAGCGGGAGTTGTATCTCTGGGGGATCTGTTTGATGGTCATTTATTTGTTTCTTTTGCAGACCTTTCCCAGAGATTTCAAATGCATAAATCCTGTTTTTTTTTAAGTATTTGCAAATCCAACATTTTATTCAATCTTGCAGTTTCCCAGAGTGGTGGTTGCTGAGCCCATTTGATCCACTACAGAAATATTTTAAAATAGAATATTCGAATAATCACAGATTATCCCTGTTTTATAGAACATTGAACTCCCCTGAATCGTCTAATAAATCACCCTATATGACACGATGGGAGAATAAATCAATACTAGAAAAGGGAAAGAGAAGCGTAATAGGTCTTATCATTGGTAAAAAGGTGGACTAAATTTAAATAGTCACTCACCTAGAGGGGTTGTGCAGCACAAAACCAGCGTCAGGGCAAAAAGGTGATAGCTGCTGCAACGATCCACACCACAACGGTTAACGTAGTTCAAAATTGCAGAGGGTGGATGGTGTATACGGACCTGCGCTGCATGGACCAAAGGATCAGACGGTGTTCATCATTGTAGTGTTTATTTCTGACGCGTTTCGGAGTTAGTCCCAACTCTTTCCTTAGGGTATACTATCCTCCCTGAGGAAGGAGTTGGGACTAACTCTGAAACGCGTCAGAAATAAACACTACAATGATGAACACCGTCTGATCCTTTGGTCCATGCAGCGCAGGTCCGTATACACCATCCACCCTCTGCAATTTTGAACTAAGATGGGAGAATAGTCTCTCATCCACCTCTGCCTCTAAGGACTGGTGGTTGGCGGCTAGGTTGACCAAGAAATTCTCCTCGTGTATCAACCACCTGGATCAGTTGAATAAGATTCATATGCATAGGTATTTAACACTGGATAGACTCTCTAAATTTGGTGGTTCTTCCTCAGGGCTGTGTTGGAAAGGTTGTGGTATTTTGGGAGACATGGTTCATGTCTAGTGGGCAGGGTCCTAAAGTGCAAGGTTTTTGGTCACAGTTCAGAGATCTTATTAAGAAGATATCTGGAGTGAACATCATTCTGGATGGCCCACTGGCAGTGATGAACATTGGATTGGACTCTGTCCCTCAAGAGCTATCTCCGATCCTGTCACATATTCTAACTGTGGCCTGGCAATGCCTGGCAAGGTGCTGGAGATCAGATGCACTGCCTACTCAACAGGAGCTAATTGGTCGACTTAATTCGCATTATCAGCATGAATGGTTTCTGTCGTCCTCTCTCAAACAAAAAGAACGTATTGGCAACCAATGGGATCTATGGCCATCTTCTGACTTTGCATTATCAATATCTTAAGTCTCTGTGTTATTGTTTATCTCATGTTATGACTATTTTATAGACATTCCCAAGGATCCCTCCTCTCCCACTCTATCCTCTTGTGTCTTCCTCTGCCTCCCCTGCCCTCCCCCTCCCCTCCCCTGAAATGATCCATCTGATATTTCCATATGTGTGCTCCTCTTGTGTCCTAACGCTTGTTAAAGGGATCCTGTCACCTCCAAAACGCCTCCTAAGCTAGCAAAACAGGTCCCTGAAGCATCCCATCACTAATCTTACACTCCTTTTGACTCCTAAAAGCATCCTGTGAAAGTGCATAAAACGTTTTAATACTTACTCATTAGTGATTATAATTAACAGGGCTATATTCTTTAGTCACCAGGGCATGTTGTTTTGCAGCCTCGAGGATCCACCCTCTCTGTCTGTGCTGCTGTGATGTGGAGCTGAAGGCAGGAGTAATGATTTGCATTCTGTGAGTGATAGAGAAGGGGAGGGGCAATGCCTGCACAAGCAGAGCAGAACAGACAGAGACAGGGTGGATCCTGGAGCCTGCAAAACAGCTCGCCCTGGTGACTAAAGAATATAGCCTCTGCTAATTATAATCACTAATGAGTAAGTATTAAAACATTTTTATGCACTTTCACGGGATGCTTTTAGGAGACAAAAGGAGTGTGAGATTAGTGATAGGATACTGCAGGGACATGCTTTGCTAGCTTAGGAGGCATTCTGGAGGTGACAGGATCCCTTTAAACTTGCATTACTTTTTAATTGTTTGTAACTTTATTACATCTGAAGTTTTCAATAAACAAAATTAATGGCTAATAAAAGAGTTTCTGGTTTGGCTTCTAACCCAGGTCATCTGGTAAAGCCCTTTAAGGGGTTTAATTTTCAAACTGCTACCTCCAAAAGTTGATACTAAAGTTTTTATCTTATTCCTCTAAGGCTATGTTCACACATAGCGCTTTTTTTTTTCGTTTTATTGCGCGGGCACTTTTACCCCCGCGCAAAAAAGAAGCAGTGCTGTTCAGACAGCACGCTTTTTTACGGGCCGGGGGAGGAGTGATGTCACAGAGGGGAGGAAGAATCCTGTCTGCCAGCCCCCATTTGATTTCACAGTGTATTAATATACACTGTGAAATCAACATTAAACAAAAGCAGAAGTATTAAAAATCTTAAAGATTTCATACTTACCTCTCTGCCGGCTTGTTCGCGCCATCCGGAGCTGTGCGAAGGCCATGTACTGATGGAAAAAGACCTGCCGTGATGTCAGAGGGGGCATTCCCGCCGCTGATTGGCCGCTCGCGGTCATGTGATACATATCACATGACCGGAACGCCCTCTGACATCACCACATGTCCTAGCAGGACCATTCCATCGGCGGCTCCTGGCTCCCGGACACCGGAACACCCATCGGAGAGGTAAGTATTTAATTCTTTATTATTTTTAATACATTTGTCTTTACTTACCTTTGATTTTGCAGTGTATATTAATACACTGCAAAATCAAATGGGCGGTCACAGGTGTCACACAGGGGAGGAGGAAGAAGGATTCTTCCTCCCCTCTCTGACATCAGATGCAGCAGCACCCGCCCTTATAGGAAAAAGCACCGGCGCTGCTGCGTAAAGAATTGACAAGTCAATTCTTTTTACGCCGGCGCTTTCTCCCAGAAAGGTTCGGCGCGAAAATACGCGCTGTCTGAACGGCAAAGTGAATTTTACATTCACTTTGCTGTCAGACAATACTCACCTGTGCATTTTTGAAAAGCGCTCGTAAAAACGTGCTCAAAAATGCTCAGTGTGTGAAAAGCCTGAAAAAGCCTGAAAAAGGAAATTTGGATATTTATATTACAAAGGGAGCATTACTTGGCCTGTGTCTCCCTACACCAAGTTGGCACTCTCCCCAAGGGGAAATTATACTTCTTAAACCCCCATTGAAAATTTATCGAAACCACAATAAAAAAACACCAATTTACTCTGTACTTACAATTTTGCTATTCATCATCATCGCTGGCTGCCAACTGCCACAACAAGCGTCTCAGTGGATTTGACAAATAAGTCAAGCAGCACATGCACACATGACAATCAACATGCTGTTATGAGGACTGTGAGGAAAAGAGAAACCAGGGTGCCTTATTTGTCTCTCAACTTAGGGAGCATTGAACTAACCCTAACTTAGGGGTGCTCCTAATGATGGAGAGGCCTGAGTCTCCACCCTAGCCTTGCTCCAATACAGACCTGAGCTGATTCCCACTCCCCCTCCCCCCAAAGCTTTGAAGTTAAGAAACCCACAGATGAAGACTGACAGAACCAAAATACAAGCTCACAGCATTCATACACAGAGAGAATATAATAAGTAATAAGGGAGAAAACAAGTACAAGCAGGACATAAAAATGCACAGATGACAAAACCTGAAGTGTTTTCCTCCGACCATCAGGGGAGCTCTGAGGAAGACTATATAAAAATTTTGGCCTGAGCATGTCCAAGGCTGAAGTACATCCAGCCAGTAATTGGTGGTACTGATTGGCACTGTGTGTTAAATTTACTGAACTGTAATGGTTCCTCCCTAGAGGCCAAAGTGTGCTTCCAGAGGGAGGATTGCTTTGAGGAGGACTTTCCCATGTGTTTCCAGTGAAAGGGCAGATGATCCACCCCACCGTGTGTGAGGAGGCCATTCATGGCAATTCGGTCACTGAAGAAAATTGCTGTTCTACCTCACTTGTGTGTACTATAGCTTTTATGGATCTGTTTTCCCATGGACTTACAACAAAATAGCAAGCCCATCAACTCTGGCCCCGCATATGCATTTTTGTAGTTGCAGCTGGTATTCAGATCAGGGTCCTGTGCTGGACTAAAAGGGACATTAATGGTACCGAAAGTTAGATACCTACGTATCATTTCCGTTGTGGTGTATATATATCTTTTGGGTGTATAAATTTGGTGTTAAGTTTGTAAAGCCCCCTTCACACTGTGTATTTTGCACATCCGTGTGGATCCTTGAATTTTAAGGGTCTCACACACAGGCACCTAACTGTGCCAACGGATGCCAACTGATGTTCACGTACCGTTTTTTTAATGGATCCGTTAACAGTTAGCAGAGATAAGGCTGGGAGGAGCTGTACCTTGCTTTTGAGCATGCGCAGTACAGTTAAACGGACACATTTTACGGATCTGTCTCCATAGACCCCCATGTTATTTGACGCGGACCACGGCAGATCCATTTCTGTCTGTTTGTGTCTGCTTTTTTGAAGGCAGCCTAAAATTGGAGCAGTCTTCTATTCTGGGTACATGAAAAAATCGTACATGTATCACTGACAAAAATGAACATATATAGGACCAATCCGTGCCCATAGGGATACATGTTAGGCCAAAATGGATCCCTGGCTATCCTTTTCAAAACGGATGGACACGGATTCCCCAAAAACGCAGTGTGAAGGGGGCCTAAGTCATAGTAGTGCTCCAAAGACTCACTCTGCTGCACACTCACTAATTTTCATTAGTTTAATGGTGTAGAGATGTTCCGGTACTTTGTATATCCTGTTTTTTGACCTTGACTTCTTTTTTGACCACAAGTTTGCTTTCTAATTTTGTTCCTGATGTGTGCTCCACCATTCAACTACTGCTCATAGGTTAAAGGGTGAAGCCCAGGGCAACAATACAATATTCAGAGATACAGTAAGCAGAGTTGCATGCACTTAGCGTGTTTGTGGAAGCCATATAAACAGCTTCCAGGCTTCCACAAACAGTGCACCCATGACATCTACAATATAGTGTGAAGGAAATAATTATTTAATCCCTACTGATTTCGTAACTTTGCCCACTGGCAAAGACATGAACAGTCTATAATGTTAAGGGTAGGTTAATTTTAACAGTGAGAGAATGTCCAAAATAAAATCCAGAAAATCACATTGTCTAAATTATATAAATGCATTTGCATTTTGCAGAGAGAAATGAGTATTTGATCCCCTATCAACCACTAGGATTTCAGGCTCCTACAGACCAGCTAGACGCTCCCAATCAACTCGTTACCTGCATGCTTCTCTGCTACAGGCACAGGACTACTTCACCGCATCAATGGGACAATGGATGGAGCCATGTACTGTAAAATCCTGAGTGACAATCTCCTTCCTCCGCCAGGACATTAAAAATGGGCCGTGGCTGGGTCTTCCAGCATGACAATGACCCAAAACATACAGCTAAAGCAACAAAGGAGTGGCTCAAAAAGCAGCACATTAAGGTCATGCTGTGGCCTAGCCAGTCTTCAGACCTTAATCCCATAGAAAATTTATGGAGGGAGCTGAAGCTCCGAATTGCCAAGCAACAGCCTCAAAATCTTACAGATTTAGAGATGATCTGCAAAGAGGAGTGGACCAAATTCCTCTGGACATGTGCATTAACTACAAGAACGTCTGACTGCTGCGCTTGCCAATAAGGGTTTTGCATGGGGGGGCCATACAAGAGTGAGGCCATATCCAGCATGGGGGGTGACTGCAGGCAAATATTATACCGCTGCTCCCCTGTCCACGTCTCGGCACAGTTTCAGCACCGAGGTGATGGACAGCGGGCACAGTGCATATCATATCAGCATAATGAGTCCATTTGATCACTATGTGGTGGTAATATGTGCTTTGGTCATAGTGTGGAGGTATTTGTGCCTTGTATGTGGCATTATTCAGGCACTTTGTGGTGCTAATATGTGATCTGGTCATGGTGTGGTGGTATTCTCCCTTCTATGTGGTATTATTATTATTATTATTATTATTGGTATAGTGGATTGTTGGCAGTCATTTGTTTTATCTGATATCAATTAGGGGAAAATTCTTTATTTCTAATATATATTAAATATTTGGATGTTTAACCCCTGCTTGTCCTGTGACACAGCAGCAGAGATGCACTTACAGAGGTTCTCCAGAGAAAGCAAGTAATCATCTCTTCTAAGGTCACGTGCATATGTTGCGTATTTGGTGAGATTTTTACCTCTGTATTTGTAAGGGAAAAGCAGGAGTTGGTGGGAAATGTTGTAAAAATTACCTCTGATTGTTCCACTGCTGGTTTTGTATTACAAATACTGAAGAAAAAATCTCACCAAATACTCAATATGTGCATGTGGCCTAAGAATAACTAATAAGTTATTTATTGGGGGGGTCCAACGGCTGAATGTGCAACTTTTATCCCCATTACATGTCCAAAAAAAAAAAAATAGAAAAACATCAGCACAGAGTCCTGAGTATAGATCCTTAAAAATTAATTTTTATTAGAAAAAAAACATTAAATATTAAAATCATCATCCTTAAAGACGGTTGTTAGTCACAGGTTTGTTTTCTCCCCATTAGACTGGAGCTCATGTACAGTTCGCCCTTGATCTGCTCATTCCCTCAGTGGCTGTGACCCCTGGTTTCACTTTTTCTGGAAGCCCCAATGATGATGAATGCAGCTACAGTCACATCATTAGCGATCACTGCATTTTATAATGTGGATAAAAGTGTCACATTCTCTCAACGGTGCGGATTTCACTGGTCGGATTCCACCAATAAATAAGTTATCACCTTTCGAACCTGTGGATCACTTCACAACCTGCATCTCCACATATCCTCACCTATTCCACATAACCACGCCCTTGGAACTATGTGAAACAATGGAGCTATGAAGGGGCGGGTCTATCCATGGGCAGCACTATGAAAGAGGAGGAGGTATTGGGAGGGGTGGGACTTTGTGTAGGGGTAGAGCTATGAATGGGTGGGACTACTGAGATGTGCGTGGCTATGATGCATCCACACATTACCATATATGGGCGATATTACCATATGTGAGCATTACAACCATATATGCAGGGGTGCACCAAGCCCCACTGCCGCCTGAGCCGCGGCAGTGATTACCGGGGGGGGGGTGCTAGTGAAGCCCAGCGCTGCCACCCCTTCTACATTGCTCCTCCGGCGGGTCGCCACTGCCGCCTGAGCAGCGGCAGTGATTACCTAGGGGGGGGTGCTAGTGGAGCCCAGCGCTGCCGCCCCTCCGGCGGGTCGCCGCTTACCTGCGCCATGACGGGGAGGCTGTGTGCATGAGGCACCGCCCCCTTCTGCATTGCCGCTCCCCCTGCCTCTTGCCGCCTCAATGACAGGGCTCACACTATCCAATGGACGGTGCGGCCCTGCATATATGGGCATTATGCCCAGGCAATGCTGGGCTCTACAGCTAGTAATGAATATAAAAAAACCTTATTATCATAATTTTTGAGTGATCGATTTACTCCAGAAGCGCAGCCCATGTAACATGTTTTATCCAACTGGATCTAATAGGTGATTATGACATCCTGAAGTTCATAGTCAAAGACTTCCCTCCTGTTTACACAAGACACCATGATAATCCAAGTGGAAATCATGTGACACAGCTGTCTATAATAAAAAGGTCATATTAGTCAAATTGCATGAATGTAACTGAGTTGGAATTAAACAAATTCCACAGCTTGAACATTGCTGAAGGGCTACTTTAAATTCAAAGGGTTGTGTATAGCATGGATAGACTGGGTCATTGTTTCTGCTAAACTGGCAAGAAAGGGGTGTGAAACAACTTATTAACCTGCCTACCGGTATTCCTGAGTGTAACTCAGGGTTAACTTTAGCTGGCAGAAGGGGTAACCCCGAGTGACGCTCGGGTTTACCCGTGGGACGTTTTGCAGATCCTGCTTCAGGAGCGAGGAGGTGGGGGGGCTCTATCAGCTTTCAGCCCCGCTACTTCTGCAGCCTTAGATTCTTAGATGAGGACTGGGGGGGAGGGGTGTATTGGGGGTGCTGTCAGCTTTCAGCCCCGCCACCCCTGCAGCGTTAGATGCTTAGATGAGGAGTGGGCAGGGGGGGTGATGGGTGCTGACAGCTTTCAGCCCCGCCGCCCCTGCAGCCTTAGATGAAGAGCGGTGGGGAAGCTGTCAGCTCCGCCGCCCCACCACACTGCACTGTATCAGCGAGACTTACCCACTGGAGCTGGCGGCGGCGCCCATCACACAGGAAGGAAGCCGGAGTGTGATGCTGACGCCGCCCCCTTCAACAATGCTGCTCCCTCTGGCTGTTATCGCTTGGACCTCAGGGCTCACACTGTCCAATGGACGGTGCAGCCCTGGGTGCTATCAGCTGCAGCTGTGGAGCGGGGGGGTGTGCTATCAGCTGCAGCTGTGGAGAGGGAGGGGGGTGCTATCAGCTGCAGCTGTGGAGCAGGGGGTGCTGTCAGCTGCAGCTGTGGAGCGGGCTGCTGTCAGCTACAGCTGCGGAGTGAAGGGGGTGCTGTCAACTGCAGCTGTGGAGTTGGGTGCTGTAAGCTGCAGCTGTAGAGGGGGGGTTGGATTTGCTGTCAGCTGCATCTGTGTAGCGCGGAGGGGGGTTGCTGTCAGCTGCAGCTGTGGAGTGCGGGTGGCATGCTGTCAGCAGTAGCTGTAGAGTGGGGGGGCCTTTGGGGTGCTGGTAGCTAGAACGGTGCCCTGTTGCAGCTCTGGGTGAGGAGGGGGGGAGGTGCTGGCAGCTATAGCTTGGGGGTGGGAAGTTAGGGGGTGCTAGTAGCTATACCGGCGGGTACCCTGTTGCAGCTCTAGGTGAGGAGCGGGGGTTCTGGCTGGTGGGGGGGTGCTAACAGCTATAGCTGAGGAGAGGGGGTGCTACCGCCTGGGGCTGGGAGGTCTGGGAGCCGGGGCTGCAGAGGAGGGGGCCCCTACTGATGCTTAAGAAGCCCCCTACCCAGTCGGGGATCTGGTGCAGCTGAACCAGCTGCACCACGGTAGGTCCACCTCTGACGCTCGGGGTAAATGGCAGCGGAGTCTTCTTACATTCTTCTGGTGATCCACCGATGTCCCCGCTGTGATCGCCGGTGAGAGCCCCTTCGGATGCCTCCATATAACTTCCTGATTCCGTCTCTGTGAGCCGCAGCGGCTCATTGGAGGCAGCACTGGGCGGGAAATACAAATGAATAAAATTTCTGCCCATAAAAGAAATTTTTTAGCAAAAAAATGGTACCGCTCTTAGTACAAAATTCCTGACATAATCATACCGCCAGGGAGGTTAATGAGCTCAACAAGACAAATAACACCTATCCCTGTTAAGGTTTGGTACATCTTAGCTATCATTTCCAGGGCGCAGATCTTGGAGGGAATAGTGGCTGGGCAGTCTAGAGCTTCTCTATATGGTGACTCCTCACTCCTCACCACTCAATAAACTTAGAATGTTTCTCAAGTGTTTAAAAATGTTTATCCTAACTAGCCTATGTGTCATAATGCTATTCAGCATTATTTTGATTTCCCAGCTAATGTGGAAATGTTTCATTATTTTACCTTATATTAGATATATATGTACTGTATTAGATCTACCAAAAAAGATACATTTTTCTAAATTGATCAACTTCAAATATAAAATGTAAAATTTTATGAAAAGGCATATGGGTAGCAAAAGTAAGTCCATTGTTTCAATACTCTCTTCTACCCTGCAATATCCATTACAGCTGAAACTGCTTCACCAACCGAAAAATTCTTCTATCTGGAAAAATTCATGGGAGCCAGGACCTGTAACACTTGTCATGATCATTTAAATGAAAGTATGTGTGCCCAAACTTACATAATAAACTAATCACATAGCCTTAGTGTCCGTCACACTTGGCGACTTTCCAGCGATACCAACAACGATACGACCTGATAAGGATCACTGGAACGTCGCTACGTGGTCGCTGGTGAGATGTCAAACAGTCTGATCTACTGAACGACGCAGCAATGATACGGCAATGCGTATAACCACCTCGGCGGTCGTTGGTACCCTGTCACACAGCAGCTAAACTGACGACTCAGACCTACGTGGCTGAGCTCTGAGTCGCCAACGAGATCGTTGTGAAGGCGTCAAATACACCAATGCATGCTGGTCTAGGCCATTCCGACATGATCGGCGATGTCACAGTGGGGGCCTGGTCGCTGCTATGTGTCAAACATAGCGAGATCGCTGGCAATGTCGCTGTTGCGTCACAGGTTTTGTATATATTGTAATAGCGATCTCACTATGTGTGACGGGGGCTTTACACTGGCTTTTGCTCCTATATAAATTGTTTAGTGTTCAAATTGTTCCTGCAGAAATTAATGTTTAAACATCTAATTAGGTTGCTTGGTGCACCCTTGGTGTGGCCAAGAGGCTCGGTGAACTGTTTTGCATGTTCCCCACCTCCTACTCTGGTGACTGACAGAGCTTTAGGGTATGTGCCCACAGGACATTTTTTCCAGTGTTTTTGCTGTGGTTTCCACCTGCTGTTTACCCTTGGTTTTAGGTTAATTTATGTTAATTTGTTCCTGTGGTTGGTCTTCCCTGCAAAACCAATGTGTTTCACAGAAAAGCTGTGCCCACACATTGGTTTTGCAAGTGTCAAGAAGTGTCAAATTCCTCTGGTTTTGATGTGAAAGAACGATCATGTTCTATATTTCCTGCGTTTTTGCTGCAGTCAATGGCAAAAACGCTGGAAAAATGCAGAATCAAAAACACAGCAAAACTGTAGTAAAAACGCGCAAAAAACGTGACAGGACCTGAACACAGGACCTGAATGCAGCAAATCTCCTGGCAAGGGCTCTAGGGATCCATGAAACCAATACTGGTTTTGCTGCATTTAGGACTGCTGGAAAAACGTTCTGTGGGCACATACCCTTATTGCCTGGTGTGAACACTCTTTGCCAAGATCATGTACAACCAGTGGTCAGAAAGGTGTGCTGAGCCACTTGACCACAACAAGGGGGCACAAAGGGCACTGATTAGTTTTTCTAATAATACTTTAATTTATAAGGTCTATATCTCCTACAAGACTATTGTGATGAAATGGACTCCTTTAATGTAGAACATATGATGATTTCTTATTTATCCAGACAGTATTCATAATTTGTTTCCTAACTTGTAACATGCCCCTCATGGGTTATACAGGATTTGTAGGATCCTGCTAGTATTTAAAGTGGGTAATGTAATTAACTTGCCTCTTGGTACTGTATGTTATTTCCTACCTTGTGATAAGCAACTCATTGTAAATACAAGTCTTTTAGATGCTTAGTGATGTTTAACGTGGGTAATGTAATTATCTTTGTACTGTGTTTTATTTCCTACCTTGTGAGGGGACACTCATTGTTTTTTCCAGGACGCTCAGGAGTCCCTCTATTGTTCAAAATTTTGTGGTTGCTCATATAATTACCTCACTCTTGTCAGAGTCGTCATGCCACAAGAGAAACTTAATCCTACTAACATTCCACTGTATGTCAATCAGTATGTGCGTCTCCCTTGCGTCTACCAGAGTCGGTCATGCCACTCAGAGAACTTAATCCTACTAACATTCCATTGTATGTCAATCAGTATGTGCGTCTCCCATGCCACTCAGAGAACTTAATCCTACTAACATTCCATTGTATGTCAATCAGTATGTGCGTCTCCCTTGCCAGTACTGCAATACTATTGGAGATGTTTCATATGAGGCTTGAGATCGAGCCAATGAGAAGACAGTCTTATTCCACCAATTGTGACGTCCCCAATATCCTTCAATGGGTGATCATGGGGATATAAGCAGAGCTGTTCATTAACCATCGTGATTGAGATTCTGTCTAAGGATTTCGGTCCCAACTAGAGGTGCACGGGATTTGATACAGGCAGCTAATCTAGGATCTTCGGGTCCGATTAGCAGGCCATAACCCAGGCCTAGGCATTTCGGTGCCAACTGAGGCGATCAGAACCTGATTATAAGACTACAAGGACTTCAGCATCGAATGAGTGGATTCGGCTGGGATAACAAAGACTGCATAAGGAAGCAACCCAGGTTGGGACAATCCATCACCTGGCTACAGACTTTGCTGTGCTATATTCTAATCCCTGGTGAGCCAGCAGAAGAGTGAGACTCTGTTAGCCTGTTACATGTTGTGTTTTGCTGGTTATAGGTTATATGCTGTTAACTGTTTGGGGATCCAATAAGCCTTAATATTGTGGTTCTCGTACCCTGTGTTGACTGAGTAGTGTTCCGCCCTCGGGTAAGGAGCTCGGGCGTTCAGTTTGGGGATGAGCCCTGGTCCAGGCTGTCTGGCTAAAGGCGGCTGGGCCATCGGACGAGAGCACCCACTGACCCCCGTGTCTCCACAATTGGTGGACTATGTGCACAGTTTATGTAGTTTATGCAGTTTATGTGCTCAGCTTAGGCTGACAGACTCTCTTTAATACAATTTTATGTGTCCTCAGACACTTTGTTGCTGACACTGGCACTCTCAACACTCTCGATTGCATTGCAATGGAAATATGACCCCCAAGGTAATCTTTAAAAATTCTTCTTTCTACACGTTCTACAAAATATGATTCTTTCCAATTCACATAGCACAACATAATTTTATGTTCTTTGGTCTCCATGAAACTTCACATCTAAAGTCTTTATAAATTATACACACACCAACATGCGCGCGCACACACATAGATACATGTACATACACATATACAGTACATGCACACACACATACAGACAAACACACACACATAGATGCAGATACACACATACACACAACCATGCACATACACACACATGTGTGCACATACATGCATATATACATATACTGTACATACACAAAAACACACTCATACACACATCCACACACAAATGCACATACATACACACACTACATACCACAAATCCCATTGAGTTCGGAGGTTTAAATCATAAAGTATCCACATTTATTGCAAAACTAAATGGGTAGTTTACGTAGTTTTCTGTCCATGTAGGAGATTTTATATAGGGAAGACGATTAGAGAGATGTGTACTAGATTCAAAGAGCACCATAAATCCATCATTACAGGGATTGGCAGTCCTAGACTTATTTAGCATATGAGAGACTGTCATGAGGGAAATGAAGATGTGCTATTGTTCGCAGGTCTAGAGAAGGTATCTCCATCTGCCGATGGTGGTGACATGCATAAGATTTTACTACAGAAAGAATGCAGTTGGATTATTAACTCCAAGGCGTGCGGAGCATTAGGTATGAATGATAAGAACAATCT
The DNA here is from genome assembly GCA_033576535.1 of Allobates femoralis. Classification (NCBI taxonomy): domain Eukaryota; kingdom Metazoa; phylum Chordata; class Amphibia; order Anura; family Aromobatidae; genus Allobates; species Allobates femoralis. Next base: position 554,168,656 of record JARQOC010000001.1, on the reverse strand, counting down.
GGCGGCTTTTCTATGAAAGTCAATAAGAGACACTGTTTAGGCTCTTGAATATTTAAATGTTAGGTCATCTGCCACACTTGTCTGATGGAGGCTCAATAACTAGTCTGCCATTGTACTTGTTGATCTATCTAATGCTGCTTTTACCCATTCCGCAAGTGTTGGGAATGTTTCTATATCTATGTGATTGAAGCAATCTGTTTAAAACGAGTCTATACTGGAGGTTATGAGGTATATTACGTGAGTTATAGAAGGAATAAGGTAACAATAATTAATCTAGTGTTAGCTCCGGAATGCTTAATATAGTTCAAAATACGTGCTCCAAGGTATAGTGATGATTTGACATGTAAAGTAATTCAGTGGCGGCATTGTTGTTGATGTCTTTTGTGTATAATTGTTTTTACTTTATCACGGTAGTGATGTCAGTATACCGGGTTATTTAATGACCGGATATGACGTCAGACGCCATTCAGGATTCGTGGAAGCGGTATTAGCGCGAAACAGCAGGCCATTGTCCGCCGTCCCCGCACCCACTCCCCGTTAACTTGTTCCATGGAAACCATGTGGGACTGTGAATAAACTTGCAAGATCTACTCCGGTGAGTGCCGCTGGTCTTTATTTCCTTTACTTGGACACACATAATATGTATACACACATAAACACTCACACATATATACATACACACATATACAAATACACACTATAGTTATAAGAGATCAATTGCTGTAATGATTTTTTTGTCTAGCCATATTGGTAATGAATATATTAAATATCATTATTACAATACTGTTTTCTCTGTGAGCTGGAATGCTTACTCCAGTATTATATTTAATATTATGAAATATATAATATATAATGAGATAAGAGCATACATGGGATTTTATGATCAATTGACACATAATAATAAGTTAGTCATTATAGTTATAATAGACTGCTAGGCAACGGGCACACCGGACCATACTCTTAAGATGTATGGTTTTATATGTATATAATTGTCACTTATCTACATTCTACTGCAAATGCTGAGGTCACAATGAAGATTTTTTGTAATTATAGAGATAAACGACAGCAAATCTGTAATGAAAATACACCATGTTCCAAATTATTATGCAAATGTTCTTTTTCTGTGATTTTCCTAAATGGTCGGTGCAAATGACAGTCAGTGTAATAAAAGTCATCACCCATTAGGTAAAACATCAAATTTTATTGAAGAAACCTCCCAATGATAAAAGTATAATCTTCAAAATTAAAAAAAAACTCTAAATGCACTGTCCAAGTTATTAGGCACTGTAGAGTTTCTAAACATTTGATATGTTTGAAAGAACTGAAAATGCTCATTTGTTGAATTTGCAGCATTACCAGATCACATTCACTGAAATAAAAAGTTATTTAACTCCAAAACATCCTAACAGACCAAGTTGCATGTTAACATAGGAACCCTTCTTTGATCTCACCTTCACAATTCTTGCATCCATTGAACTTGTGAGTTTCTGGAGAGTTTCTGCTTGTATTTCTTTGCATGATGTCAGAATAGCCCCCCAGACTGCTGTTTTGATTTGAACTGCCTCCCACCCTCATAGATCTTTTGCTTGATTATACTCCTAAGGATCTCTATAGGGTTGAGGCCAGGGGAAGATGGTGGCCACACCATGAGTTTATCTTCTTTTATGCCCATAGCAGCCAATGGCACAGAGGTATTCTTTATAGCATGAGATGGTGCATTGAATGCATGAAGATGATTTTGCTCCTGAAGGCACGTTTTTGCTTTTTGTACCATGGAAGAAAGTTCTCAGTTGGAAACTCTATATACGTTGCAGAGGTCATTTTCACACCTTTAGGAACCTTAAAGGGGCCTACCAGCTGTTTACAAATGACTCCAGCCCAAAACATGATTTCTCCACCTCCTTGCTGACGTCGCAGCCTTGTTTTGACATGGTGGCCATCCACCAACCATCCAGTACTCCATCCATCTGGACCATGCAGGGTTGCTCGGTACTCATCAGTAAACAAGACTGTTTGAAAATTAGTCTTCATGTATGTTGGGCCCACTGCAACTGTTTCTGCTTGTGAGCACTGTTTAGGGGTGGCTGAATAGTAGATTTATTCACCACAGCAAGCCTTTGAAGGATCCTACACTTGAGGTTCGAGGGACTCCAGAGGCACCAGCAGCTTCAAATATCTGTTTGTTGGTTTGTAAGGCCTTTTTAGCAGCTGCTCTCTTAATCCGATGAACTTGCCTGGCAGAAACCTTCCTCATTCTGCCTTTATCTGCACGAACACCTCTGTGCTCAGAATCAGCCACAAATCTCTTCACAGTATGATGATCACACTTTTTCATGCAATATCTAATGTTTTCATCCTTTGTCCAATGCATTGCACTATTTGTTGCGTTTCGGCAGCAGAGAGATCCTTTTTCATTCCCATGTTACTTGAAAACTGTAGCCTGTTCAATATTGTGGAACACCCAGTTTTCCTTCTATTGGGCTCACCTGCCAAACTAATTAAAACAGGTATCTGAGATTGATTTCAGTGATCCAAAGAACCCTGAGACACAATACCATCAATCGGTTTTATTGACAAAAAAAACCCCTATGACTCTTAAAACCAATTTGCATAATAATTTGGAACTTGGTGTATATGCTATCTTTATACAAATAACATTCCATTACAATAAATTGGCACACCAGTTGGGAGAATGGGAGTCCTGTGTTTACACACTCTGCAATCCAAGGAAGTAGCACATAGAATGAGACCAAATATAAATAATGCTTCACTGTTTCTGTAATTCCGTAGCTTTTAATATAGATAGTCATGCCCATGCATAGCTGCTTCTCTATACTGTATCTGTTGCTTGCAGTCTCAGTCTCTAAACAAAGGGTTAGGAGGTGGAAGCCTGGAGTCCCAACTGTCTCACACCCCTATTGGAATCACTGACCTCTGCTTTGCATTGTAGTCCTGGGGCAAAATTATTATTGCACCACGTCTACTAATCAGTAGATATAAAGCTTAGCACTCAGGTATGACTAACAGTAGATATTTTATTAAGTGACAGAAATCCAGAATTTAAGGCGCTTTGGCCTATACAGTAGCCCTTTATCAGTATACAGATTGCCCTAGAGAACTGCTAAGTGCAGAGACAAAATGAAAAGGTAGATCAGTGGAGTCCACCACTGCATGAAGAACAGGCGCCCATTGCTTTCATTAGTGGTGGACATCACTGATCTACCTTTTCCCTTTGTCTCTGCACTTAGCAGTTCTCCTGGGAAATATTAATACTGGGTGAAGGGCTACTGCATAGGCCAAAGCATCTTAAAATTCTGGATTACTGTCATATAATGAAACATATACCGTTAGTCATCCCTGAGTGGCAAGCTTTATATCAACTGTATTACGGGATAGGATCCTACTTGGGCACCTACTAACCAGAAGGGCCATGCTTTCCATCATTACTAATCAGAAGATGTATTAGAGATTATGGCAGGTAGCATGTGGTTTGGAGAGTTCCCATCTAGCAACCAATTGCTAATGGCGTATCTGCTAGACAATGGTTCGGAGATTTGGTTTGCTTATCTCTTGTGAACCTAAGGATTTAATTTATAAGCAGCATGGATGAAATTTTGAGAAATCTCATTAAAAAATTAGCATAAAATTTGACAAATGCGGTGGATTCGAAAGATGCTAATTTTACTTGCGGAATTCACCCTTTAGGGTCAAATCTCCACCTACTTTACAAGTAAATTATTTGGATTGTGACTTAGATTGACCACGGATTTGGCACAAGTCTGTCCTGTGTGAACTATCCTAAGAGCTATAAGGATTATATCACTACATCACAGTCACGAGAAAGCAGTTAGCGACGTCTACGTTTTCTGACAATGTGAAGGAAATATACAATATGCATGCGATCCCTTCTTCTCCAGATGTGGTCAATTAAAGATCATTCAGGCCTCATTTTATCAGTGACTATAATACATATTACTTCTAGGTTTCATCGTTTTAGCTACATTAGTATTTTCTCGAGAACGCTCGTACATGACCTACACGTGTTCACGACCTTTCCCTCCACAGTGCCGTCCTTTATCACATATTGCATGCGTTTCAGAATGACATCTTCAAACCCTTTTGAATTGCTCATAATGTTAAAAGCATTGCTCTCTGCAATATGTCTGTGTCAGCTTCATAAATCTGATTAGCAGCTAAGTCACAGAAACTGTTTTATCCGCAAGACATTTTAGTGCTTGTTCCATTCATTGGCGATGAGAAAAGACAGTCTCTGCTTTCGTAAATCTTAATAGATAATGGCTACATACGGTGATAATAACTAAGGTGGCAAAAATATACATTGGAAATTTAGCTAAATTATAAAACAGTGGTTAAAGTTTCCAGATTCTAGTCCAAGAACGGTCCGAAACAGAGTGCAAACATGCCAAAGTCATTCAAGCTTATATTAAAGGAGTAATTGTTTCCATTTATTTTCATAAATCAATAGTACATGTGAACGTGAGAAGCTTTGTAATATATCTTATCAGATACATCTGCTTCGTCTTCTCCCAGATTGATCATCCATTCTCCAAATTCTCAATTCACAGGTCAAAGATTTTCCTGTTATTAAAGTGAGCCTGTCACTTTAAACTAAAATCGTCACCTTCAGCAGCACCTATGCTGCATTCTAAGAAAGTGCTTATTATGTCCTGACTGCCCCTGTACACCGAATAAATACATTTTAAAATGATTAACTGTTTCTGGTCCAATAGGTATGATTGTAGCTCGGTACAACCTGCCTCTCCTTGCCATCTGTCTTGCCTCTCCTCGCCATCCGTCCCACCTCTTCTCATCATCCAAAAGTCTCTTCTTCTAAATTACATCCGAATTATGGGCCTGTGCAGAGGCTTCTCTGGATCCCACCTGCAGACTGTGCTCTGCCCTACTGCGGGAAGAGGCTAAAACTGTTCTGCGCATGCGCGAACCACTAAAGTCTCTGTGCCAGTGCACAGTGCGCCTGCACGATCCGACAAAGCTTCTGTGCAGGCACGTAATTTGGTTGTCATTTAGAAGAAAAGGCTCTCGCATGGTGAGGAGAGATGGGATGGATGGCAAGGAGGGATGGGTTGGACTGTTGGCGAAGAGATGTGGGATAGACGGCGAGGAGACACCTCCCTGACGAAGCCACCCTGTGCGGCGATACGCGTGGGATCTAGGGGCCCCCACTGCTCATGCCTGCACACACCGTGCTTCTTACTAGCAAATACCTATTCCTATTCCCTGGGATCACTGAGGGATATAGGGATCTCCTTTGCTGTGCTGCAAGCTCCATGCTGTCTATGGACAGGTGAGGGGAGAAATCTCCAGCTTTGACTCTTTGCTGACAGGCAGCAGAGCTCAGAGGAGCCGCAAAAGGCTGAATGTCAATTGTCATTTTAGCTTCACCAAATATTAGGTTTTGTTTGTCATCATTTCTGTGCACCATTTATTCTTTGTACAATTTGTCATTTTATATAGCTCACTGTTTCCAGGGGCAAGGTGCAATAAGATTAACTATTTGGTGCAGACTTGTATTGTTTGACTTCAGTGTATGATTACTGTTGTACCATTGGTGTTAATGAATCAGGCATGAATACAGGGTTTGAAGGGGCCCCCTTCCCCTATGTGGTATTATACCCATTATTTTTGTGGCTTTTTGTAATGTTCGTTATTGGTTTTAAATGGTTTTAATTTGTGTGTCATTTTGCCTCAAATAAAGATATATTTTTTCATCTTACATTATTCGGATGTGGAGTGCAGGTTTTCTGTCAATTCTTTTTCTTCTAATGATAATTATGTTCTGTTGACAAGTAGCACCCCATCCTTTTTATTTATCCTAAACATCGCATAACGGTGGTGCACCCATAAGTAATCATAGACGGCGAGGAGAGGCGGGACTGACGGAGAGGAGAGGTGAGATGTACGCCGAGGACAGGTGAGACGGATGGCAAAGAGAGGCAGGACAGATAGCAAGGAGAGGCGGGATCCATGGTGTGGAGAGGCAGGACAGACCAAGCTACAATCAAGCCTATTGGACCGGAAACAGGTAATTATAATACAGGGCGGGAGGTTTATAAAACGTATTTATTCAGTGTACAGGGGCAGTCAGGCTTAATAGCCACATTTTTAGAATGAAGCATAGGCACTGCTGAAAGTGGGGTTTTTAGTTCACATGCCCAAATCAGGTGGCAAGTACCCTTTAAGAAAGACAAAGGTTGGTGCTCATAAAGGTCTATAGAAAAATATGGCAGTTGTGTAAGGAGAACTTGCAACAGAATATCTGCGCTTCTCCCTTCCCCTCCTCAACAGAGAATTTTAAAAACACCAACCTTCATCTCCTATCTCAGTAATGGGAGAATCTGTCTTCACTGAATGCAAACTTTACCCACGAACTAAGATTGAAAAAAGCAGATTTCTCTGATATTACAAAGCTTCTTATTTTCATATCTTTCATGTATTGATTTATTAAATATAAAGTAAAAAAGGTTACTTTTTAAATGTTTCCTTTACTGTCAAACAAGTTGATCTCATTCCATAGTTAAAAAGAACCTGTCACCCCCCTGGTGCTTTCCAAAGTGAAAGCAGCACCTTCAGCAGTGTCTATGCTGCATTGCCTGAAGGTGTGTACAAAGTCCCCAATCCCCCAAACCCCGAAAGAAACACTCAACTTAAAGTTTCCCGCCCTGTAATTAAATTCATAGTTAAGCAGGTCCGATGGGTCTTACCTTTGCTTGTTTTCATCGCCGCCGTGCCGATCCTCCCCACCCTTCTATGTGTCTGCCCCCTCCTCTTCTGTGTGTGTCCCCTCCTCTTTGGCGCCTGCGCATAATACTCTGAATTCATGCAGGCACACACAGCTGAGTCGGTGTGCAGGGAGCCCGGCAGTGATGCGCCTGCGTGCAGTGCTGTCTGCATAACATTGAACAGGGTGGGCTCTGGTGCCTGCACCTGCCCCAGGCACAATGATGACAGCCGGGCTCCCCGCACACCAACTCAGCTATGTGCGCCTGCATGAATTCAGAAGATTATGTCACTTAATATAAAAATGATGATCTCTCTCCCCGAATAGTCACCCAGCAGACTGCCACTCTGTATTTCACTTCAAAGTCCCGGTGCACTGCCTGCTATCAGTCAGAATCCTTCTATAGAGACTGAGACAGATTACAGAAGTGATGGGAACTGGCCTGTGTCGCTCTGTTACCTTGTCTTGTCTGTCAAACCTCGAACAGGCAAAACAGGATTTCAGTGTTTGTCATTTCTAATCAAGCTTTACATGAAGTAAAAGTCCCAGCACCATTGTGATGGCAGAATGAAAGTGGGGAGTAATTACACACTCAAAAGGCTAGATGGCATGCTACAGAACAGGAGAATGGGGAGAATTATTGTACATATTCGACTGCTATATCCACAAAAGATAACTTTAACTTGTTGGGGAGGAATATGGCAGCAAGACAGCTTTTCTACAGATTTTTTCTACAGATTTTGTGTTAAAGTACATGTGGCGCCCCACTGGTCGGGATGCCACATAGGGGTACTGCACCCATATAAGAATGTGTAGTATTTCGGTGACTAGGGAATTCACACACTCATTCACACACACCCTAGAGTAGGGGACCATGGGTGGACCCACTGAAGGGAGGACCCAGTCCCATGGTAGGGGCTTAGAGGGGTAGAAAAGTGTGTGGGTGGGAGGAACAGTGGGAACAGAACAGTGAGAAGAGTCAGTGAGTAGGGAGCTCCATTGGGTAGTGAGGAGTGTAGGACGGTGGAGAAGCCGTTGGGACAAAGGGATATCCTAGGGGCACCAGGTAGTGCGATGCGCCCGAATCTGGACCCGGTACGTCTACTAACCGGAGGGATCTGGTGGTCCTGGAACAGAGGACCGGCTCTGAAAATGGTGCAGGCGTTTATCCCCGAGCTGTTAAACTAGAGGCCCGAGCTTCAAGAGAAAGTTATGGCCGAACACCAGGTGCATCCCTAAAAAAACTTACCGAATAGGGTCAGGGGGACCCAGGGAAGAGCCTTCCACAGAGGGCCGGTGAGAGTTGGCTCGATGTTCTGCGTGCAGGAGCGCTTCAAGGGTGACAGGAGAGGGTGCAGTGAGGGACCGAGTACCCCATGGCCCTGCGGCGGGTCAGTACAGGCATACTTTAATTAAAGGCATCATTAAAGAGGTGGATGGGCATGTGATGTGTTTAGGATTGGAAATATCTTTTTCCAAGTGATAGCAGTTTCTTGGTTGTCCAACAACGACAAACTTAAAGTGGTATTCCCATCTACAAGATCCTATCCCAATGTATTGTAGATGTAAAAATACTACTCCTACTAATAAAAATAATATTAGCAATTACCTCTAATTAGAAATGTAGTACAGTTCTCCTGATTAGCTATGTCACTTATCTCATACGCAGGGCATTGCAGCTTAGGTATCCATTTAGTGCCCAAATAATACATTCATATAGTGCTTAAATATAAGGACATAACTAGAAGAGACAGGACTCCATAGTAAATGGTTAAATTAGCTGGTCCCACATGATGTGCAATCTTGAAGCTGACTAGTGCAGCGCCGAGCGACTGGGACATATACTGTATTTTTTTAGACCACAAGACATACTTTACTATAAGACACCACCCAGGTTTACATATCAGAAAATAGGAAAACATGTTTCTTTCTGATTAAGGGGAAGCAGATTTTGCTATGTAATCTGAGGGCAGCATGAAGTAAGGAAAGAGACCCTGATTCTAGTGATGTGTCAGTTACTGGTCTGTATACTGGTTGTCATTTTGATACAATCCCTGTTTTTTTCTAGTGCATATCTAGCAGTGCTCAGTATGTATAACCTCACACACCCCTGATTGGCAGCAATCTGTGTACACTGTGCATCAACAGAAGCTACCATCTCTTGTTTAAACTATTTGATACACCCCAGGGTATGGGGACTCGGGTGTCTGGGCCCTCTGTTGCGTAGGGATGTCACTGGTGGCCTGCCCAGACCCGTGGCCCTGGTGGTCGACTTAAAAAGGGGGATGTTGAATGGGAGAAATAAACGTTTATAAAGTTTGCCATGATGCCACCACCAGCTTCTGGTGATTGAGCACCAGCGCCGCCTCAGACCTCCGGAGGGTGGTGGTATCGCGGCCAAGGTGGTACAGCTTTCTGCAGGTGGAGCTGGCCCTCCGTGGCAGTGATGCACCGTTGGTGATGGAGGTGCTGATGATGAAAATGAGCAGAGCACGTATAGCAGAAAAGCAGATACACGGAGACTCAGTCACTCTTCCCGGGTACTTTACTAGAACAAGGCAGATGATGATACAGTTCACGGTGGCATAACAGTCTTGCCGGGTAGTTACAGTGGGCTGCAGAGTCTCTGGAAGTTTCCCATGGTATGCCTTCTTGGATCTAACCTGTGTCCTGCTGCTAGTGTCTGTCCTGGGGTAGCCCGCTTAGTACCAGGCCGGTTGAGGTGCTCTGAGGATCCCGGCTTCCACTCTCTCTCTCCCTCCTGCTCTGGGACTCGACCCCGGTGGCTTAACCTGGTGTGACTAATCCTGCCAGACAGGGTGTCGGGGCCGGTAAACGGACCCACGACCTCCAGTATTGTCGGCTCAGGGGCTGGACTCCCTGACCGTCTTTGGAAATGGCACTCCGGTGAAGTGGACCAGGGTTCCCTCCCTGAGTATTGGCACTCGGGGGATCCTCTCCTTCAGTCTGGGCTGCCTGTTCTCTCTCTCCAGGCCCCCTCCCTGGAGTCTCCTTTTCTCACTCGGAGGCTCCCCATTTTCTGTCTTTCCTCAGTGCCGGCTAGGACTCACTGTCTGTCCTCCCATCTCCCCTTATCCTTCCCCTAGGGACTGTGCTCCAACCATTTGCTTAAACTCGGATGTGGGAGTGCTGGGATGGGAACCTCCCACAGACATCTGTCTTCCCACTGTGACAGGGGTTACCGCACACTCGTTTATGGGTGCATTACCCCAATTGTGACGCCTGACCAAGTGGGGCGCCACATATTCACTCCAAAAATATGGCAAACTGTGTAATTATGTGACATTATTATTAGCTGCATAAACAAAAACTGTCCAGTCGAAAAACTAAGAAATGTATCTAAATCTTGAATCTGTCATTCATGGTAACCTTCAATTTTACAGCAATTTTCAGGCAAAGAAATGTTACCCTTAGGATAATATCTTTCCATATTTGTATGAAGCACTGAATACCTTTGAAATAAGGAGGAAAAAAAAGAGAATGAAAGTAATGAGTAACATTTTATTGCAAAAGCAGCTACTTCAGATTGTCTCCCTTTTGGAACCATACTTTGTTATACAGCCGTAGACTAAACTTTACCTTACAAAAACCTCAAAATGAACATGACGCACACTGCCTGATTTCCAGTGTCCTATTTTTTTCCCTACCTTTAATACATAGTCTTGTCATGTTTTTCTTTTACTATTTTATATAACATTGAGACACTGCATCATTGTTGGGTTTCTTCTCTATAATGTCATTCCTCTATCATATTTTACAGAAAGGACTGTACAGAATCAGCACACAGCACGGCGTGTTCTTCTATTCTGTCACCAGGCAACATACATTGATGTTTCACTCTTTCGTCTTTTATACTTGTTCTCTGACTTTGCACAGTCTACAATGAATTATCCAGACCACCATGCCTTACCACTTTTATTTCTGCTCTGTTGGTGACTTTGTTATGCTCTAATTAATTCTGCAGAAAAGAGAGGAGGGCACTTATAAGGCAGTAACGTTGAATAAATGGTAAAGGAACGTTACTGTTCTAAGCTTCCTTACCTTGCCATGTCTTATGCTTGTGGATGCAGCAGAAATTATTAAAGGGTTAGTGTGAGGCCAAGCATTTTTTCTCCTACCTTCCTATCTTATTTATTCATATAATCTAAGCTATTTTCCAATATAGTCGCTTTAAAAACTTCCTACCATTCCCTCGCTACACTAACAAGTACTGTTTTTTTAAATTTCCTGATCTGATGATGTTTTGTGAGTGCCCCAGTGAATACTCACTCACATAGAACAGGGGGAGAGGCTGCAGTCACTTCCTCAGCCTCTGCCCATTCCTAAAATAAAGCGTCATATTAGTCACACTGGTTTAAGGCGTGGGGCTTTCAGCAGGACTGCCACTAGGAATTTCGAGGCCCCTGACTGGCATAATTTTACCTCCACCGATGCGATGCCCCCACTCAAGCTCCGCCACTACCCCTCAAACCTTCCATAGTTTCACCACCCACTATGGGAAAAACTCCACTTTTAAATGAGCTGACTTAATGTGCTCCACAGAGCATGCGCAATGCGTAACTTGAAGTCGGGCGATACACCTAAAAGGTGTATCGACCCCGCAGTTCCAAAAATGACACGTTCGGCATCATACATGGAAAGCTACAGAGCGCTCCGAGGCAGGCTGGGGGGCGCGCATTGGAATTTCAATATCACGCCCATGGGGGCATGATAAAGACTGCAGGAGGCGGCGAGAGGGAGAGAAAGAAGACGCCCAGGGGACCTCGTAACGGTAGCCCCCGATTCATTAATATATGAAGCAGTAAGGTATAAAAATATTTTATAAAACAGTCACAACACACATTTAGGACAAAGAATAGTTAGAATAGTAATAGGAAGGTGCAGGGAGATAATGATAGCCTGGGGTTCTTTATCTAGGTGACAGGTTCACTTTAAAGTCTATGAGGCTAATATACTCAACACTCCCCAGGGCTCACTCATACTAGTCAATGAACTGCACACCACAGCAAATAGGCTACCCTCCTCCAACCTCGGAGTTCATTATATTTTATGAACTGCACCAGGCTTTTTTAATGTCCTCAGTATTTAAAAGAATTTGTCAGCAAATTTTTACTATGTAATCTAAGACCAGCATGATGTAAAGCAGCCAGCTATGGGCTGCCACCCCCAGGATTTACCTTGGCTGGCAATCAAAAATGCAGGGGAGCCCTTTTTTTATTTAAATATACAATTAAAGAAAAATGTGTAGGCTTTGTCCTATTTTTGATTCCCAGCCAAGATAACCAGGCAGCTGGGGGCTGGTATTCTCAGTGTGGTGAGGCCCATAGTTATTTGGCCCTCAGGCTACAAAATATCATCCCATAGCCTCCCCAGAAATTGGCACATTCATTAGAAGGGCCAATTCCTGGCGCTTTACAGGTCTCTTCCTGATGCCTTGGTGCGGTGGCATCAATGTAATAGACAGGGTTAATGACCGCTCTAAGAGACCTGCCCATTACCAAGCTTCTAGGGAAATAGTTAAAAAACAGAAAAATACTTAATGAAATAAAAGACCACAAACCCTTTTTGATCACTTTATTAACCACCCAATAAACTCAGGTCCGAAGCCATCCAACATACAGAGTCCATCGACAATTCCTGAATCTGCTACATCCACAAACTGCAGAGATGAAACAAATCTGGCTAATAGGTGGAAATTGACTTTATCTCCCTAGTAGCTTTGGGCTTTCAGTCACAGTGGTGGTACTGGTGCAGTCATCACTTAGTACAATGAGTGACAGCTGTAACTGGCGCCCTGACACTGAGTGACAGCCAACTCTGCATTAGAGCCATATGTCAGGAAGTGTGGGGTGTGTGGTTACACTGCCGTCCAGTATAAACTAAGCATTGACTGAAGCCGCATCTGCATGACTGAAAAGAAGAGCGGGGCAAGTCCAGAACAGGACAATATTACCCTGCAGATTAACCCCATATCTGCAGCTTAATACCGTTTTTATACTTGACAGGTTCCCTTTAAACCTTCTTGAATTCTAATGTTTGTATCATGACATAAAAAACATTTTGTCTTTAGAAGATCTTAAACTGACATTACTACAACCTTAGATCAACAATAGCACATGACAAATTACATTATATTTTTATTTATTTAGTGTTGTGCCCCGAGGGTCCAGTCGCCACAGAGGTACTGCACCTTAACCAGAGGTACCCCCAACCCCACGTAAAGAGTTACCCACACACCTGCATCCACTACTAGTCACTCCAGGCCAGAAAGATGGGGGAATTGCTCAAATCCCCATCTCTGGCTGGAGATGGGGCTAAGATAGGGAAGTGGGTGGAACTGTAGAAAGGGGAGCCACTTACAGAGAGTGACAGAGCAGAACAAAAGAGGAAAACACCAGAACGTAGGAGGGAGAGGAGTAGTAGTAACCAGAGAAAGAATAATAACGAGAAGGAGAGTGGAGCTCCAGTGAGAAAGCTGAGAAGGTTGAGTACCAGGGGACTGGAGCCGAAGGAGCTTGTCCCAGAAAGAGAGAGCCAGCAGGAGTTCCAGAGAAGGAAGGGGTCCCAGAGGCACGAGAAGTGAGAAATCCACCCGTGGGGCTTGTGTTGCACCCCCAGGGTATGCGAACTCAGATGTCTGAACCTCTTTCTCTCCAAACGGGGAATGTTGCAGGTGGCCTGCCCAGATCCATGGCCCAGGGGACAGCCCTGAAAATAGGGGGTTGTTTTTGGTATTTACAAGGCATTTTAAATCTTTGTCTCATGATGCCACCTGTGGTGCCTGGTGACTAGACACCAGCGCCACCATGGTCCGCCAGAGGGTGGTTGTATTGCGGCTAGGGTTGAGCAGCTCCCTACAGGTAGAGCTAAGCCTCCGGGGCAGTATTACCTGTTGCCAGGACAGTGCAGACTGTTAAGAAAAGTCAATGAAGCAGGACAGAAACACAGAGGCAGTTCACTCTTCCAGGTACTTTACTTGCAAAGAAACTGATCAAGATGATGACACAGTTCACAGCACTCCAGCAGGACGGCCTGCCGGGTAGTCGCAGCAGAATGCAGAATCTTTGGAAGTATCTGTCGGTACCTTCTTGGATCTACACTTGTCCTGTCCCCTTTCTCTTCTCGATGCCTGCTTCGCGAGCAGTAGTACATCCCATGGGAAAAACACCCTGTGGATGTCTTCGGAGCCGAGACGAGTATGGTCAGATGGTGAACACCCCAGGCTGCGTTGTCAGACCCGTGCACTCCGGGTGAACAAGTCAGGACCTTTCTGTATGGGCTACTTCTCTCTCTAGCCCTTTTTTGAAGCCCCCTTTCTCTCTTGGGTAAGCTCCCGTTCTCGTCTTTCCTTAGGGAAAACACTCCTGAAGACTTATACACCTGCCCCGGGGTACCTACGGGGAACGACAACATCTGGCTGCATCGTCATCAGCCCCGGAGATCTGAACTGCAGCGTCGGCCATCCCTGGCCAAGTGTCACGACTTCAACCCCCAAAAGTTAATCCCCGAACTTTTATTGACATTGCCAGGGTCACAGAGCCGGATCTCGACCCCCATGACTCCACAGCAGTACTGTATCCCGGTTCAGAGTATCCCACGGCACTGGGGGCGCGTGTCATTAGCAAAAACTAGGACAAAATGCAGAAACAGTATGTGAAAAATTAAGTACACCCCTTCAAATTAATATCTTGTAGAATCAGCTATAGCAGGAATAAGTTGTAGTAATCGTTTCCTGCATGACTTTATTAGTCTCTCATGTTCTCAATCAGAACAGACAGAGCTCCTTTCTACACAGATCTTATAAGGAGTGCCAGTGCTTTTTTTACTTCATTAATCCATAGTACACATGAAAATAAGCAACTTTTAATATATTTTATCAAATACATGTTTTCTTTCTCCTCTTGGTTTGATCTTTCACTTTCAATCATGGGTAAAATTCTGGGGCGTAACTGCAATAGGTGCAGGGATTGCAATTGCACCCGGGCCCTGGAGCCTACGGTACCCCAAAAGTCCCTTTGGCCTATTTAAAAACAATAATGCTATTAAAGATTTGTATCGCTATACTTGTAACAAATAGTTTTCAATACTCGCAAACTTGTTCAAATAGCAAGACCAATGTTAGTCAATTAGTGATAGGCTCCACTCACACACATCCGGCCATAAAACGAGCATTTACGGGTCAGGGCATGAGGGTTGGCTTTTTTGCATTTTCACTGCATACAATACCTTGCTGTGTCCCCCAGTGAGAGCCTAACATTCAATCAGCTCTTACATGAGGTGCCAGCTCCCATTGTTTACTGAAGGGAGCTGTCAATTTGTGTCAGATCGATAACAATCGACACATCACTCACAAGCACCAGCATTACTTGTCGAATGATGAGTATTGTGAATACTGTACTAACCGTGCGAATAGCAAATACTAACGTTTACGCTCACTCATCACTAATGGGAGCCCCATTGGAGCTTTCGCATCACGGTCCATGAGCTTCAAATTACACGACTGGTAAAATCTAGATATGGTCAAGACAGATTTTACACATTGCTAACCTGTGAAATGACAGTGCCGGAGGCAGACACAGATCTCCTGCTGCAAGTTCACCTGAATGACAGGTCATGTTCTCCATAGAATCTTTAGAGAACCAGCTGTCACCTACTATCTCACACATGGGAAAATCTGTTTACACTAAATTTTGAATTGAGAATTTTGAAAATGAATGATCAGTCCAGAAGGATGAAGAAGCAGATTTCTCTAAGGCTGGTTTCACATAACATTTTATTTCCTGTCTGTAAGATCCTACTTTTTGCAGGACTCCACGGACATGAACTGACAGCATCGGAGGTGCCCTCCAAATGCTATTCCTGTGTCCGGGTTCGTGCTTTTCACATTGTAGAAGTGAAATAAAGTAAACAAAGGGTTAAAAATAGAAAAAATGAATGTTCACCTTTCCGGCGTGTCCCACGATGCCTCCATCTAGCTCCCCACAGCTTAAGGAACTGGCGGGGCGGCGCACGCCGATCAGCTGATCGGTCACATGACCGCATCAGCTGAGTGGTTTAAATCTCCCACCTGCCGATCGGTTTTTGCGGGCGCAGGGTTTAAATCACTCAGCTGATGCCGGTCATGTGACCGATCAGCTGATCGGCTTGCTCCGCCCCGCTTGTACTGGTACTTGTCGGGAGCTGCATGGAGGCATCGGGGGACACGCCAGAGAAGTGAGCATGAATTTTTGTTACTTTTAACCCGTCTGTTACTTAATTTCACTTCCACAATGTATGTATATACCTTGCGTAAGTGAAGTTAGACTGTACAGAGCGATTTTAGTGTACTGAGCATGCTCAGTACACCAAAATTGGGTCCAAGAAACGATCCTGTGTTTTTTCGGACCCGTGCTCCATAGGCCCCCATGTTAAAAGCCGCAGATCATGTCGGATCCGATTGTGTCCGATTTGGTCCGCTGTGCCCAAAATCGGAGCAGTCTTCGATTTTGGCTACAGCAATCGGATCCGACACAAATCAAATGCCATTAAGATCAAATCCAATGTGATCCGATGCTCATAGGGACACATGGGGGCTAAATATGATCCTTGGCTGTTCCTTATAAAACTGACAGCCACGGATCCACAAAAATCGCAATGTGAAACAACCCAAATAAGATATGTTAGGCCCCATTCACATCAGCATTTTTACTGATTTGTGGCAGATTTGCCATATCTGCCGCGTAACGGATGCACTTGTGGCACACTTGCGGTAAGCCCCATTCATTCTCTATGGGACAGTTTTTTGCCGTGATCCGGCGCTTGTGGCAGTTGCGGCAGGTCAAAAAACTGCAGCTAGCAACATTTTTTTTCATGCGCCACAAGTGCCGGATACGGCAAACCTCACTTGCCGCACCTGACCGCAAGACCCATAGAGAATGAATAGGGCTTGCCGCAATTGTGCCGCAAGTGCAGCCGTTATGGGGCACATATGGTAAATCTGGCGAATCTATCGCAAATTTAAAAAAATGCTGATGTGAAAGGGGCCTTACATATTTACTTCTTTTAACATGTACTAATCATTTATGGAAAAAAATAATTAAAAATGTGTTGCTCTTCAATGCAACCATTCCTATGATTTCAATTGGGTAGGCTTCATTGAACCATTGCAACACCTAATTCTTTTCTTTTTCAGCCACTTTCTTGTCTATTTGCTGGGGTGTTTGGTATCATTGTCATGTGCCATAACATAGTTTCGGACAAGTGTTAGCTTTTGAATAAATGACTGTAAAATCCTTTATACAGAAGTGTATGGTGGACTGAAAGGTGCACATGTCCTGTAACTGCAAAAAAAAAAAAAAGGCAATTACCCCCCTTCACCACAGTGCTTGACAGTTGGTATGAGAGGTTTGAACTAATGTGCTGTGCTTAGTTTTTACCAAATATTGCACTTTATGGCCAAACCTCTCTACTTTAGGCTAGGGTCACACATCCGTTTTTTTTTTTTTTTTTTAAAACCTGATCCGGTTTTGAGCTTTTAAAAATCTCAAAACCGGATCAGGAGACACTCCTCATAGGAGCCTATGATAAAAAACGGATTGCTTCACAAGGAATCCGGTTACTGCCTCCGGCTCTGCAGCCTGCGTGAAATATCATGCAGGCTGCAGTTTTCAGAGCAGTTTTAACATCTGCAATGCGGGAACCGGATTGCTCAGGATGTGTAATCCTGAGCAATCCGGTTACAGGATAGTTTGCTCATCCCTGCTGCCGCAGGGATGAGCAAACTGTTCTGTGTTTGTTTAAACTGTTACTTTTATTATTAAATGGTGCTATAATGTCTCTAGGGGGTGCCCACTCCCCCTAGAAATCTTCCAACCACTCAGGTGGGCATATAATGCTGGAATTACTTATGTACAGCAGCTGACTCCTGTCAGCTGCTGTACAGTTTTATCAATGAAGGCGCCGGGCACCTCTGAGAGCAGAGCGCATACTATAGCTATTGTAGCTATAGTATTTGCGCTGTCCGAGGTCCTGAAGCCTTATACAGTAAGATCTATGGGCAGCGCTGCCCATAGATCTTACTATATAAGGCTTCAGGACCTCGGACAGCGCACATACTATAGCAATAGCTACAGTATGTGCGCTGCTCTCAGAGGAGCCCGGCGCCTTCATTGATAAAACTGTACAGCAGCTGACAGGAGTCAGCTGCTGTACATAAGTGATTCCAGCATTATATGCCCACTTGAGTGGGTGGAAGATCTC
The DNA here is from genome assembly GCA_033576535.1 of Allobates femoralis. Classification (NCBI taxonomy): domain Eukaryota; kingdom Metazoa; phylum Chordata; class Amphibia; order Anura; family Aromobatidae; genus Allobates; species Allobates femoralis. The sequence goes on along the minus strand of JARQOC010000001.1, from coordinate 554,150,637 downwards.
TAGGGGGAGTGGGCACCCCCTAGAGACATTATAGCACTATTTAATAATAAAAGTAACAGTTTAAACAATCACAGAACACTTTGCTCATCCCTGCGTCAGCAGGGATGTGTATACTATCCGGTAACTGGATTGCTCAGGATTACACATCCTGAGCAATCTGGTTACCGGATTGCGGCTTCAGCAATCCGGTTCCCGGATTTCTGGTTGTGTGAAGCCAATTGCGTTCACCGCATCTGGATCTGGATGCAGTGAACGCAATCCTATATTTAAGTGTGACCCTAGCTTTACACTCATCTTTAAAAAAGAATTTTGTTCCAGTAGACCTATGTTTTGTTCAGATGCTTCTGTACAAATGTTATCAATACTATGACATTTTTTATTTATTTATTTATTTATTTGTTTTTAGAAAGAAGAAGCTTCTTCCTGGCAAACCTTCCAGAAAAAAAACCTTTTTGTAAGTTTACTCTCATAAAGTTGAACATTGTACATACTGAGGCAACTAAGGCCAGTTCGCACGCTGTGCATTTTATCACATATTTGGAGCGGATCCGCTGCAGATCTGCACCAAATATGCAGCAGCATATTTTCCCAGCCAAGTCAATGGGATTTGCGAAGTCCTTGTCCATATGGTGTGTTTTTTATTCTGCAGCGGATTCGCTGCGTATTTGATTATGGGAAAATTTGAAGCATGTCAATTCTTGCTGCGGATTTTACTGCGCTTTCAGTCCTATTGACTTTCAATGTGACCACAGGAAATTGCAGGTGCATCCACTTCCTTACGGTTCCCCCTGATCCGGGTGTTCACGTTTTTTTCACTGAGAGAAAAACGCATTTTGTAACGATTTTGGTTTCCGTTTCAAAATCATGAACATCCATGGCACTATGAGTTAATATAGAATGTGGCTCTATGGAACCCGGATTTGGCAGAATCTGGATCCCACTGGATCTGGACGCTGGATCCAGGCTTTTGGACTGAGCATGCCCAGAACTCAGTTTTAAATGACATGACATCTGGGGGGCATGTCATTTACAAACAGATCCATAAAAAAAAGCACACCACCTGATGCAACGGGATGCTCACTCACCGGTATTATCACTGATCCGTGAGATGGATCAGTGATGATACCGGTGCAGGTGCATCCAGTTGTATCACGTTTTACAATTGCAAGGGAATCCGGGGGGATGTACGTTTTAACCATATTCCCCGGAACTCCAATAAATGGTGAAACCACCCTAACAAAAATAACAAAACTGTTGCTTTTACACAGGGGGCCCCATGTCTTGATAACCAAGTAATCAGGGACAATTGATTAGCAACACCTAGCTTCTATCTAGTTTATTTTATTTGGATTTAGTAAGGATGTACTTAGTTATTCACACATTGTGATAGAATTATAAAATTAGTTATTGTTAAATAGATGACACTGAGTTATATTTGTCATGTGTATATTTCAGGTTGTACTTTTTGCATTACTGTATATATGGGAAACACTAAAGGACTGATGGCCACTTTACACGTCCCAACGTCGGTCCGATATTGGATCCGACGCCGCAGGAGCGCGCTTTTTCTGGGCAGAATTCCAAGATCGCATAGGAGATGTTACACAGCGCGATATCGGCAGGCAACGCCACTATGATGTGTACGCACCCTTGTACGGCTGACCCAAGAACGACCATTTAACATGGGACAGGATAGGGGACGTTGTACTCCACATCGTAGTTGGGCTTTTACACAGCACGATCCAGCCACAACGTCCATCCAATATCGGGCCGTTGGAGAGCAGGCTCATTTGATCCCCGATATCGTTTTGGCATCGTTCGTGCATCGTATTGGACATTTATACCATACAACGCACGAACAATATCGGGGCCAATGCACGAACCACGTGACTTTTTATCGGAGTTGGACGCCGATATCGGGATGTGTAAAGTGGCCATAAGGTCTTCAATTGTGGTTCTTCTACTACTTTGCCTTGAGACCCAAGAAATTTGTCTTAAAAGTCTACAAAAAATCCACAACAAATTTAAATATCATTAACCCCTTAAGGACCGAGTCACTTTGCAGCTTAATGACCGGACCATTTTTTGTAATTCTGACCACTCTCCCTTTATGAGGTAATATCTCTGGAACGCTTCAACGGATCCTAGCGATTCTGAGATTGTTTTTTCGTGACATATTGGGCTTCATGATAGTATTAAATTTAGGTCGATAATTTTTGCGTTTATTTGTGAAAAAATAAAAAATTTGGCAAAAATTTTGAAAATTTAGCAATTTTCAAATTTTTAATTTTTATTCTACTAAACCAGAGAGTTATGTGCCACAAAATAAATAATAAATAACATGTCCCACATGTCTACTTCACATCAGCACAATTTTGGAAGAAAAAAAAAAATTTGGTAGGACGTTATAAGGGTTCAAAGTTCATGAGCAATTTTTCATTTTTCCAGCAAAATTTACAAAACCAATTTTTTAGTGACCACATCACATTTGAAGTCTCTTTGAGGGGTGTACATGACAGTAAACACCCAAAAGTGACACCATTCCAAAAACTGCACCCCTCAAGCTACTCAAAACTATATTGAAGAAGATTATTAACCCTTCAGGTGCTTCACAGGAACTAAAATAAAGTTGAAGGAAAAAATGGACATTTTAATTTTTGTAACAAAAATGTTCTTTTAGCCTCAATTTTTTCATTTTCACATGGGCAACAGGATAAAATGCATCCTAAAATTTGTTGGGCAATTTCTCCTGAGTACACCGATACCTCATATATGGTCATAAACCACTGTTTGGGCGCACGGCAGGGCTCAGAAGGGAGGGAGCGCAATTTGAATTTTGGAGCCAATTTTCCGTTCAAAAAGTGAAATAGCGCTCCTTCACTTCTGAGCCCTGCCGTGCGCCCAAACAGTGGTTTATGACCACAAATAAGGTATCGGTGTACTCAGGAGAAATTGCCCAACAAATTTTGGGATGTATTTTATCCCTTTGCCCATGTGAAACTGAAAAAATATAGGCAAAAAGAATTTTTTTGTGAAAAAAAAGTGTTTTTTTTCATTTTTATGAATGAATTTGTGAAGCATCTGTTGGTTCAAAGTGCTCACTATGCATCTAGATACCTTCCTTAGGGGGTCTAGTTTCCAAAATGGGGTCATTTGTGGGGGAGCTCCAATGTGGAGACACACGGTGGCCCTCCAAACGCGACATGGTGTCCGCTAAACAATTTGAATGGAAAATGAGCTCAAATTGTTAGCGGACACCATGTCGCGTTTGGAGGGTCCCTGTGTATCTGAACATTGGAGCTCCCCCACAAGTGACCCCATTTTGGAAACTAGACCCCCGAAGGAACGTATCTAGATGCATAGTGAGTACTTTGAACCCCCATATGCTTCAGAAATTCATCCGTAAAAATGAAAAAGCACTTTTTTTTCCACAAAAAAATTATTTTTTCATTATTACAGATCAATTTGTGAAGCATCTGGGGGTTCAAAGTGCTCACTATGTACCTAGATATGTTCCTTTGGGGGTCTAGTTTCCAAAATGGGGTCACTTGTGGGGGAGCTCCAATGTGGAGACACACAGGGACCCTCCAAACGCGACATGGTGTCCGCTAACAATTTGAGCTCATTTTCCATTCAAATTGTTAGCGGACACCATGTCGCGTTTGGAGGGTCCCTGTGTATCTCCACATTGGAGCTCCCCCACAAGTGACCCCATTTTGGAAACTAGACCCCAGAAGGAACGTATCTAGATGCATAGTGAGCACTTTGAACCCCCATATGCTTCAGAAATTCATCCGTAAAAATGAAAAAGCACTTTTTTTTCCACAAAAAAATTATTTTTTCATTATTACGGATCAATTTGTGAAGCATCTGGGGGTTCAAAGTGCTCACTATGTACCTAGATATGTTCCTTTGGGGGTCTAGTTTCCAAAATGGGGTCACTTGTGGGGGAGCTCCAATGTGGAGACACACAGGGACCCTCCAAACGCGACATGGTGTCCGCTAACAATTTGAGCTCATTTTCCATTCAAATTGTTAGCGGACACCATGTCGCGTTTGGAGGGTCCCTGTGTATCTCCACATTGGAGCTCCCCCACAAGTGACCCCATTTTGGAAACTAGACCCCCGAAGGAACGTATCTAGATGCATAGTGAGCACTTTGAACCCCCATATGCTTCAGAAATTCATCCGTAAAAATGAAAAAGCACTTTTTTTTCCACAAAAAAATTATTTTTTCATTATTACGGATCAATTTGTGAAGCATCTGGGGGTTCAAAGTGCTCACTATGTACCTAGATATGTTCCTTTGGGGGTCTAGTTTCCAAAATAGGGTCACTTGTGGGGGAGCTCCAATGTGGAGACACACAGGGACCCTCCAAACGCGACATGGTGTCCGCTAACAATTTGAGCTCATTTTCCATTCAAATTGTTAGCGGACACCATGTCGCGTTTGGAGGGTCCCTGTGTATCTCCACATTGGAGCTCCCCCACAAGTGACCCCATTTTGGAAACTAGACCCCCGAAGGAACGTATCTAGATGCATAGTGAGCACTTTCTACCCCCAGGTGCTTCACAAATTGATCTGTAAAAATGAAAAAAGAAAATTTGTGTGGAAAAAAAAAAGTGCTTTTTCAATTTATTGATGAATTTGTGAAGCATCTGGGGGTTCAAAGTGCTCACTATGCATCTAGATATGTTCCTTAGGGGTCTAGTTTCCGAAATGGGGTCACTTGTGGGGGAGCTCCAATGTGGAGACACACCGGGAACCTCCAAACGCGACATGGTGTCCGCTAATAATTTGAGTGGAAAATTAGCTCAATTTGTTAGCGGACCCCATGTCGCGTTTGGAGGGTCCCCGTGTGTCTCCACATTGGAGCTCCCCCACAAGTGACCCCATTTTGGAAACTAGACCCCCAAAGGAACGTATCTTTATGCATAGTGAGCACTTTGAACCCCCAGGTGCTTCACAAATTCATCCGTAAAAATGAAAAAGCACTTTTTTTCCACAAATAACTTCTTTTTACATTATTACAGATCAATTTGTGAAGCATCTGGGGGTTCAAAGTGCTCACTATGCATCTAGATATAATCCTTTGGGGGTCTAGTTTCCAAAATGGGGTCACTTGTGGGGGAGCTCCAATGTGGAGACACACAGGGGCTCTCCATACGCAACATGGTGTCTGCTAACAATTGGAATTGTTAGCGGACACCTTGTAGGATATGAAGAGCCCCTATGTGCCTAAACATTGGAGCTCCCCCACAAGTGACCCCATTTTGGAAACTAGACCACCCAAGGAACATATCTAGATGCATAGTGAGCACTTTGAACCCCCAAGTGCTTCACAAATTGATCCGTAAAAATGAAAAAAGAAACTTTTTGTGGAAAAAAAACGTGCTTTTTCATTTTTATGGATGAATTTGTGAAGCATCTGGGAGTTCAAAGTGATCACTATGCATCTAGATACGTTCCTGTGGGGGTCTAGTTTCCAAAATGGTGTCACTTGTGGGGGAGCTCCAATGTTCAGGCACACAGGGAGGGGCTCTCCATACCCGACATGGTTTCCGCTAACAATTGGAGCTAATTTTCTATTGAAATTGTTAGCGGACACCATGTCGCATATGGAGAACCCGTGTGCCACCAGCACAAGGGCAACTGGTAGAGTTTGGGTACAGCACCAGAAAATGCCGCCTCTAATGAATGCGCTATTTTCTTGGGTGGCTGTGGGTTGAAATTTGCAGCGTGGGGGATCCACAACATTTGAGTCTCTCCACACTGAGGATTCCAGTCAGCCAGCTACCAAGTTGTACCTGGCTGGCTACAAATACAGCGAAGGCTTTTTTTTATTTCTAGAACTAATTCTAGAAGAAAAAAAAATGACGTAGGGCTCCGCCATATTTTTGGTCCAGCCAGGTACAACTTGGCAGCTACAGACTGCCAGCAACCCCCAGCTGCCTCGTTGTACCTGGCTGCAACCAAAAATACAGCGAAGCCCATTTTTTTTTATTTCTAGAACTAATTCTAGAAAAAAAAATGACGTAGGGCTCCGCCATATTTTTGGTCCAGCCAGGTACAACTTGGCAGCTACAGACTGCCAGCAACCCCCAGCTGCCTCGTTGTACCTGGCTGCAACCAAAAATACAGCGAAGCCCATTTTTTTTTATTTCTAGAACTAATTCTAGAAAAAAAAATGACGTAGGGCTCCGCCATATTTTTGGTCCAGCCAGGTACAACTTGGCAGCTACAGACTGCCAGCAACCCCCAGCTGCCTCGTTGTACCTGGCTGCAACCAAAAATACAGCGAAGCCCATTTTTTTTTATTTCTAGAACTAATTCTAGAAAAAAAAAAATGACGTAGGGCTCCGCCATATTTTTGGCCCAGCCAGGTACAACTAGGCAGCTGGGGGCTGGAATCCTCAGCATGGAAAGGCCCAAGCGTTCTGGGCCCCCCATGCTGCGAATTGCAGCCCGCAGCCGCCCCAGAAAATGGCGCATTCATTGAAGCGCCATTTTCTGGCGCTGTACCCATGCTCTTCCAGTTGCCCTGGTGCCGGTGGCAAACTGGGTAATAAAGGGGTTAATGCCAGCTTTTCATTGGCAGCTGGCACTAAGCCCGAGATTCATAATATAGGGCCAATGTTAGACCCGCCATTAGGAATCTCTGGTAAATAGTCAGAAAATACACACATATAAAAATCTTTTTATTTGAAAAAAAAACACAAACAAAATTCGGACTCCATCTTTATTATAAAGATCCGACGTAGTCCACAACGAAGGTCCCACGACGCTCGATCGCCTCCGACGTAGTCCACAACGAAGGTCCCACGACGCTTGATCGCCTCTGCTCAATCCAGAGACTGCAGCAAGGGATCAAGTGTCCTCTTCCTACAGTCTCAGGGGTCAGAGTTATGGTGCACTGTATGACAATGATCAGTTATGCAGTGCACCATGACTATGATCCCAGAGACTATAACAAGAGGACACTTGATCCCTTGTTGCAGCCATCCATCCACCTATGCACCCATCATCCACGCACGCACATCCACGTACGCACATCCACGTACGCACATCCACGTGCTGACATCCACACATGCACACAACCACGCACATCCACGCATGCACACATCCACGCACGCATGCTGACATCCACGCACATCCACACACACATCCAAGTACATCCACATCCACGCACATCCACGTACGCACACATCCACGTACGCACACATCCACGCACGCACATTCACACACGCACATCCACGTACGCACATCCACGCACGCACATCCACGTACGCACATCCACGTGCGCACATCCACGTACGCACATCCACGTGCTGACATCCACGCATGCACACAACCACGCACGCACATCCACATCCACGCATATCCACGTATGCACACATCCACACACGCATGCTGACATCCACGCACATCCACACACACATCCACGTACATCCACATCCACGCATATCCACGTACGCACACATCCACTTACATCCACATCCACGCACATCCACACACACATCCACGTACATCCACATCCACGCACATCCACGTACGCACACATCCACTTACATCCACATCCACACACACATCCACGTACATCCACATCCACGCACATCCACGTACGCACACATCCACGTACGCACACATGCACGTACGCACATCCACGCACGCACATCCACGTACGCACATCCACGCACGCACATCCACGTACGCACATCCACGTACGCACATCCACGCACACCCATCCATCCACCCATCCATCTATTCATTCATTCATTCATTCATTCATTCATTCTTACCCATCGATGAGAAGGAGGAGCCCCTGAGAAGAGGAGGAGCCACACCGGAGACTGCAGAGGACTTAGAGGCCGACGGTGAAGACGCGTGCAGCCCGGAATAGGTGAGTAGGAGCAGGGGGGGGGTGAGGAGGAGCAGAGGGGTGGGTAGGAGCAGTGGGGTAGGTAGGAGCAGGGGGGAGGGAGCCCTGCAACTTGACCGGCGGGCACATGAGCCCGCCGGTAGTCACACACAAAGCAGCGGTGCGGGTGGATGGCGGGGGGGGGGGGGGTGCCGGCCGGACACAGGGGGCAATAGCACAGGGGGGGCTGGACAGCACACAGGGGGGGCTAGACAGGACACGGGGAGGGCTGGATGGAGTGGGGACAGGACACGGGGCTCGGAGCATTAGCTGAGCCCGCCGGTAGTCACATACAAAGCAGCGGTGCGGGTGGATGGCGGGGGGGGGTGCCGGCCGGACACAGGGGGCAATAGCACAGGGGGGGCTGGACAGCACACAGGGGGGGCTAGACAGGACACGGGGAGGGCTGGATGGAGTGGGGACAGGACACGGGGCTCGGAGCATTAGCTGAGCCCGCCGGTAGTCACATACAAAGCAGCGGTGCGGGTGGATGGCGGGGGGGGGTGCCGGCCGGACACAGGGGGCAATAGCACAGGGGGGGCTGGACAGCACACAGGGGGGGCTAGACAGGACACGGGGAGGGCTGGATGGAGTGGGGACAGGACACGGGGCTCGGAGCATTAGCTAATGGCCGGCGGCTGCACTGCAGTGCAGCCCGCCGGCATATAAGTATGTTTGGGGGGGGGGAAAGGGGGACTAGGGGTTAACAGGGGTGCCCACACCTCTGCCCCTGACCCTTGGCTGTCACTGACAGCTTTTAGATTTGAGCTGTCACTGTTCGTTTAGGAGCAGTGACAGTTCAAAGCCATGACGAGTATACTCGTCATGATGCGGGAACTGACATCTTTTCATGACGAGTATACTCGTCATTCGTCGTTAAGGGGTTAAACTCTATCTGTTTCTCTATCCAATATTTAATTTAACAATAAATTACATTTATCACTTCACAATATTAATCTCAAGATCCATAGTTTTAAGCATAATCACTACAATGGCAATGTACGTCTCTTGTGGCACCACAAACCTGGCACACAAATGATAATCTTAGAGAGCACAGCTGTTCTTTTTCTAGTCACTGAATTTCCATATGATGTAAAATGCACTTACGGTACATCATATATCACACTAGGAACTGCTTAATTCCATATTATCTCTACCAATATCTACACTTTTAGAATCATGCTGCTATATTGCCCTACATTGTGTTTGTACACCATACAGCAATGCCATTAAGTACCTAATCATCAGACAATGTAATAATAAATGCACCTAGTTGGCTCTGGAACCTGATTAATGACTATCATGTAATGTACAATGTACATAAACATTCATGTAAGGCTGCACTCGGTTTTCTATTTCATCATAGGAGCAAAAAGGTCAAATTACAATTTTGATGGATGTATCACGTCAGTGAATAAAATTACATGAAGTCTGGCTCGATGAAAAGATTCTGCTTTATTCAATAAGGAAAACCAAAACCAGAAATGGAATGCAAGTATATGCATGCAGCGTCTAGGGGTATGTTCAAACAGGCCACAAAACAGCAGAACAAAGAAAAGAAAGAAAAATGAGCAGATACCCTACAATAAGTAAATAAATTGCAATAGTGCATGAAAAAAAGGGGTACTTACTAACATTTTGATAAAAAAATATAAACGCCATCCCACCACATCAAGGTGACCCATCAGGACAGTCCTATACCCTGTCGGACCCCAGGCCCTGCTTAGTCCTTATCATAGTTTCATCAATTGACATCAGATAAGGATTTTAAATATTTGATGCTAGCGTAGGGTCATCCTGATAGGGTTACCTTGACGTAGTGGGATGGCTTTTATATTTTTTGGATCAAAACAATGTTACCAAGTACCCAATTTTTGTTTACATTCGCTATTTTAATTAATTAATTAATTATGTATTTATTTTAGGGTATCTGCTTATTTTTGTTTATTTTTTTTTTGTTTTGCTTTATTCAATAGGGTAAGAATAAGGACATTAGATGACAGATAAAATAGGCCATGTATGGTTCTCACATCTGCGTGTTTTGGGTGGTTTTCAACTCTTAATAATGATTAAGGGTGGAAACACAACCGAAATGCATAGAAGTTAGCGCCATACATGTGCCATTTTATCTGGCATCTAATGTCCTTATTGTAACCTACATTTGTATAAAGAAGAATCTGTTTGTCGAGCCGGACTACATTTAATTTTATTTGGTAAACTATAACAGTTTGGTGGATTTACTGATGAAGTAAAGGGGACACACTTTAAAATGTGTTGAATGAACCCTTTAATTTATCAGACATCAGTTTGGACTTTTGACTTTGATCAGGTTTTTTCCACTACTTTGACCCGGTTCTTGTATACTCATCTGTCAGTGCTGTCTTGGTTACTGTTTATTGGGGTACGACCCTTTTGCTCTGTTTTTATCCACGGCTATTTCATTTAAGGCTGGGGTCACACATAGAAATCCATTTTGGAAGGGATTTCTATGACCAATCCATTTTTTTTTGGGTGCTTTTTGAGCCTCCTGCACCTCTGAACGTTTTTGGACTTAGTCATTTTTTCATTAAAAACGCATGTGCGTTAACGCAGGTGCCTATATGTGCCATGCGTTAACGCATGTGTTTCCCATAGGGCCCCAGCTTAAAAAAAAACGCATTTGTTTTTTAACTGATGCCAAAAACGCTGCTAGCAACGTCTTTGGCTCAAAAACGGACAGAGCAATGTTTTGAGGTCCAGAAAAAAACGGACAGGGTGTTTATTACATCCAATCCGTTTTTCTATCAGTTTTTGGACTTAGAAAAAAAGAATGACAAAAATGAAGCCAAAAACGGACCATGGGCTTATGTGTGAACCTAGCCTGACCCTAGCCTAACTATGACCATGGCAGAACCGATACCCGAACTCAGACCAGAAGTGGATTAACATTAATGGTGAGCTGGATTCTACAATTACCTGTATGACATCAGTCAACTTCGATGACTGATAAAAATTGTGCGATGTCCCCTTCATTTCAACAAAAAACTTCACAAAATGTGCACAAAGCCCTAATCTGGCTCAGATATGAAAGAATCCCGCTCTCTTTGATCTGATGATGTGTTCCTAGTATATTTCTCCATAGTGAAATTCACCAGGAAATGGTCAAATGTGATAATTAATATGACAATCCATATTGTAACGTGTTCCATCGGGTGTGTTTGACATGTGAAGGGTCCATCAGTGTGAACAAATCCTAATGTATGTACAAAAATGTAACTTCCAATAAAGTAGTATGTTGCTTTACTAATACATTTTATATTCAGTGCTGTATCACAATTCCCATAGGTCAGTATTGTGCCAATTTCCCGGTAACCTAACGTTACCTTTTTATTGCAGTGATTGCTTGCGGCCCAATGTAAAAAATGAATTACATGTGGTGTTCCTTCATAAATACAGTAGTCAATTATACATAATTAAAATGAACAATTTCCATTGCATGGTGGTATAAATATTGCTCGGCCCACTTATGTCCCACTTGTACGTGATGGAGGCACAGGCGTACTGAGCAGCGGCATCTACAGAATAATGATCAGGCTCTACACAACTGTAATAAACACAAGAACTATTGTTTTATGTCCTGAGGCCACTATAGAATCTTTTTATCTACAAAACTTGTGCTGTGTGTATATATGTAATTGTAAATTTAGGTGTTTTGAACTGTATAAAGACCCCGTCACACACTACGATATTATTAACGATATCATTGTAACGTCACCGGTTTGATGACATTGCAGCGATGTGTATCGTTGTGTGTGACATTTACCAACGACAAACGATGAGGTCGTTCATTGTTGGTCGTTGGTAAATGACCTGGACCATAAATTTATCTTTGGTTTTCTGCTGGGCACCCAGCATCGGCGCGTGTGACAGCGGGAGACCAACGATGAACGATCTCCCAGCGCCGCACTGCAAACGCTGAGAGATGGTAACCAGGGTAAACAGCGGGTCACTCAGCACTGCGCTCTGCTTAGTTACCCACTGTTTACCCTGGTTACCAGCATTCTCTCTGGTCCTGATCGTTGGTGAGTCTGCCTGTTTGACAGCTCACCAGCGATCAGCTAACGATGTCCCAGCAATCCACATCATTAGTCGGATCGCTGGGACATCGTTAGGTGTAATGGGAACTTAAGCTTGTTCTGTGTATAATCACATGTAGGAAGCATTAAGATGAGATACCACATGGTAAAATTACTGATTGCAGGAAGGGGGGAGGGGAGACCTGCAGCCAATATACTCACAAGGCTCCTCCACTGGATCTAGTGGTTGGCATCCACCTCAATAGTCATAAGAAATTGTAGAGATGATCCAGTGGCATGCTTCATAATCCTTTTATTGTGCAATCATAAAATCATCACAGCGCACAGGGGGTGCCGCTGGACGCGTTTCGGAGGAACAGACCTCCTTAATCATCAGCTGATGATTAAGAAGGTCTGTTCCTCCGAAACGCGTCCAGCGGCACCCCCTGTGCGCTGTGATGATTTTATGATTGCACAATAAAAGGATTATGAAGCATGCCACTGGATCATCTCTACAATTTCTTATGACTATTGAGGTGGATGCCAACCACTAGATCCAGTGGAGGAGCCTTGTGAGTATATTTGCTGCAGGTCTCCCCTCCCCCCTGCAAGGATTCACATAACCATGTTTTTGGAAGGGTTCTGAAATGGCTTCAATTATTCCAATAAAATTATTAACTATTTATTGCCATAACAACGCCGGCATGGTACACTTCACAAGGTGAAATGTTACCACTTTGACAATAGTAATTTTACCATGTCATAAGAAATTGTAGAGATTATCCAGTGGCATGCTTCATAATCCTTTTATTGTGCAATCATAAAATCATCACAGCGCACAGGGGTGCCGCTGGACGCGTTTCGGAGGAACAGACCTCCTTAATCATCAGCTGATGATTAAGGAGGTCTGTTCCTCCGAAACGCGTCCAGCGGCACCCCCTGTGCGCTGTGATGATTTTATGATTGCACAATAAAAGGATTATGAAGCATGCCACTGGATAATCTCTACAATTTCTTATGACATGGTAAAATTACTATTGCCAAAGTGGTAACATTTCACCTTGTGAAGTGTACCATGCCGGCGTTGTTATGGCAATAAATAGTTAATAATTTTATTGGAATAATTGAAGCCATTTCAGAACCCTTCCAAAAACATGGTTATGTGAATCCTTGCACTTTCCTCTAGAAGTTTCTGTGTCTCTGATTTTGTATAAATGTTTTGATTTAGAGGTAGCCGTATAGAAGTCATAGAAGTTCTTATCAACATGTTCTGAACGTCCTGTACAACTTCAAGGCTAGTTAAACTAACTACCACGCAGAAAATATAATTAAATGTTTTCCAGAATAAAATTTATATTCAGCATAACGTGACGCAATTATCTAGTCACACCCCTCTGCACATCCCTTTAAGGATAAGTAATAAAACTGCTAGCTTTTCCTTTAATAAAGGTCTTTGTCATTAAGCCTCTACATTGACAATGTGTCAGCGTGGGTTCTTTCGTGACGTGCACACACTTAGACAAAGCATCCAATTTGGCGGCAGACAATTAAGACGACAGCCTCACCCGAAAGGTGTGGGGAGCATCCATTACAGCGTAAGAAAACTTATAGAGCTCAGCTCCTTTTGTTCCCTGAAGAGACAGTTTTTATAAAATTTTCAGAGGAGCATTGCATGGCTTATATGTTGTCAGGTACAGTTTGCTCTGCCGTAGTCAAAATGTGTTTATTTCTATTGGTACCTTAAGGTTGATATCAGTAACTGTAGCAGTATTTGTTATCCATGGTATGGCTGGCTGTGGCTCTCCAGGAGAGCTGCTGCTGTGTGTGTCAGGTGACACATTTGTCCACGCCCTCATCCTTTAAATAATCCTATTACCCATAAACTGGTAATGCTGAAAGAGTTCATTCACTCTGTGATAGGTGAGCTATATTATACTGTGTGCAGTCTCTGCAGGAGTTTTCAGAAGCTGTATTTTCTTTGGAGTTGCTGCTCCTATTCCAATCCTTGGGTAGAGTTGCTGTGACTATCTTGGTCCCTGGGTGGAGGTGAGGGGGTTATAGCCTTGGGCTGGTCAGGAGTAGGGTAAGGATGGCAGCCCAGATATCCTCACCGTTAAGAGGTATTGTTTGGAACAGGGTCAGCTAGGGACCCCCAGTCTATGGGTCAGATTAGTTTCCCTGATCCCCTTTAGCCCATCACTGCCATCCTGCATCCATACCACTTTGTTTGCTATAGCCACCCATGATATGTCTCCTTACACCAGCTTGGCATTGTAAATGAGGAAGAATATTGCCCCTTAATCCTCTATCAGAGGCATCTCATCCAGCCAAATTAAGCTTCTTGTGTGTACTGAGGAGGGCAATCATCCCAAAATATGTATCTGCACATAGAATGTCTGGCTTGATTTTTATCCTAAGTGTTGTGTAAAGGCTCATTAAAGGGTCAATATTGACTTTTAGGACTACTACTTCCAAAAAATAGCACTAAAGCACCAGTCCTCTATCACTTTAAAATGGCAATTAGAAAACTGATTATTAGAACAATATTCTAATAGTAGGGTAAACATTGTTGTATTTCTCAGTTACACCACCTGCGTGTGTATTTTACCACTAACAACAAAGGTCTCTGTACAACCCTGCCCCATCACTGATTGGCAGCTTTCTGCCTACGCACAGTGTACACAGAGAGCTGCTATCCAGTTGTGTATGTGGGTTATACAGAGCTCAGAATTCAGAGAACTAGTAAACTAGAAGGTAAAACTGTGATTTTATCAAAAATACAGCAAGCAGCCCAGTAAATGACACACCGCGGGAACCAAGGTCTCCGTATCTACATTATGCCACTCTGGAGTAGCAAACACCTGGTGACCTATCCCCTTTAAATTCCATTTATATTGTTGTTTAGACAAACGTGGGAATAGGTGACTTTGCAGTCATTCACAGCATTATATCACTCTCATCCCAAACCGAGTAAGGCTGGGGTTACACATAAGCCCTCAGTCAGTTTTTGGCTTCAGTTTTGTCATTTTTTTTTCTAAGTCCAAAAACTGACAGAAAAACGCATTGGGTGTAATAAACACCCTGTGCGTTTTTCTCTGGAGCTCAAAACATTGCCCTGTCCGTTTTGAGCCAAAAACGCAGTAAACAGCGTTTTTGGCATCAGTTAAAAAACGCATGCGTTTTTATGCGTTTTTTAACATGGGGCCCTATGGAAACGCATGCGCAAACGCATGCACATGCGTTTGCGTATGCGTTGCGCGCATGCGTTTTTTCTGAAAAATTTACTAAGTCCAAAAACGTACAGCAGTGCAGGAGACACAAAAAGCACCCTATAAAAACGGATTGGTGATGAAAATGACTTCCAAAAACGGATTTCTATGTGTAACCCCAGCCTAATACAGCCGAGAGCTTTGTGCAAATGTATATATCTGGAGAGAACAAACTTCACACATATAACTTCTTAAATTACCCAGAGGCTGTTTCTTGTCCGAAGCTGATAAAACCACAAATCATATTATAACGTCTTGTGAAACTCCTTGTTATTCTCAATATCTGAACCTGTCTGAACTCTTTCTTGAAGACCAGCATGCTCTTCATAGGGGTTATCCCAGCCATTCTAATTTATCAGCTACCTTATGGACAAATGTTGTTAATGGGATAACAACCCCTTCAACATGTGATATGATTTCTTTGTTTTGCCTGGTTATAGCAATTTACCATCTTTCTTCTGCTAAGGAACAAATATTTGAATGTACGTCATGAGTTTTGTATTCTATTCATCTGCCTTCCTGCTCGATTCGACCCTCACCCCTCTCATTAATGAATACGCTCACAAATCTATTAGTAATCTAAATGCTGCGCTTCTTACCCCAGTAAACCGTGTAAGTCCAAGTGGTTTCTGAAGATACTTCTCAATTACAAATCCCATTTGTCAATGTGTTTCTCAAGATCTTCTAAGATAAAACCTGGCTGAAAGTCCCTGGTAGATCGATGAGATTGTCACTGCTGCTATTGTGTTCCTTAAAGGGGTTGACTCAAGTATTTACAGGGGTAAAACTGCAAAGTGCCTGTACGAACAAGCAACATTGCAATTTACCTCTTCTTATCTTCTCAAGAGCAGAGAGTTTTTTAGCATTCGCTCACACTGTATACCTCGGTCAAGTGCGATCCGATGTTATGTCAGATAGTAGTTGCTCCAATGTTGTATCCAGACAGAAATGAAAAAAAATATAAGTGTAATTTAGGGTTTGGGGTCCAGCGTATATACACAATTACAGAGTGTCTGTAAAATTCTTTTTATTAAATCAAATATAAAAATACATCAAAACAGAGAATATGTGTGACCACACACGGTCAATAGTGAGCTCTTCTATAATGGTATTTCTTAGGATGGATCGTAATATCCAGACAGGTAGGCACTATATAAACCCTGCCATCATCAAAAAGTATATAAGAAATCATTCTACTCATTTACATATTCTGGTTTTAAATACTACAGATCCCCATATATACAACCCTAAAGGCCTATTTGAACTGCCTATCAAGCACACCAAGCCAGAGGTCTTGACTTCTCTCATTGAAAGAAAGAGGAATCACTCTATGGTGCTTCAAAAGGATCCATCCTAAGAAATACCATTATAGAAGACCTCACTATTGTGTGGTCACACATATTTACTGTTTTGATATATTTTTATATTTTTTATATTTGATTTAATAAAAAGAATTTTATAGACACTCTGTAATTGTGTATATGCGCTGGACCCCAAACCCTAAATTACACTTATATTAATTGAGGCACTATCCATCTAAGAACGGTACACGGAGTTCTTTAGGGGTTTACGAGCAGCATTCAGGAATAAATACAATATATATAGAAATCTATATCCCGGTAGTTATTCATTACACCAGCTCCAGTGTTAACCCATTATTAGAAATTAATAAATAAACTACAGCGTACACAGAAGCAGTAGGTAAGTATACCACGTGCAGTTTATTCTTCACAAAGTTAAAACAAGTCCATGTAGGTAGGGAGACCTCAGCAAGGATAAGGAGATCCCACGCGTTTCAACTAGTGAGTCTGAATCATGGTAAAGACTCACTGGTCGAAACATGTGGGATCTCCTCCTTATCCTCACAGGGGTCTCCACTACCCACATGGACTTGTTTTAACTTTGTGTAGAATAAACTTCACATTTTATACTTACCTACTGCTTCTGTAGGTTTCTCGTTTCTGTCGGGATCTCCTCCCACCAGAACTAGGGTGGCTCCAAGCAATGCTAGTGAACCAAGGAACCTGGACATAATGGGTAAGCGGAACTCTTTTTCTCTTTACAATGTTACACTATAAGGCAATACCCACCAGCACTATATTTATATCTTGTTGGTTCGGCATGAAAAAAAAATTGCTGGTATAATTGGCAGTGTATATTGAATGGCGTGAACCCATTCAAGTCTATAAGTGCGTGTGAAACATCAGACTCCACTCAGATGTCATCTGAGTGCAGTCTGATATACGCTAACACAGACAATGGAGAAGATGGAGAAACTAAGTTCATCTTCTCTTTACCTTTTCACTGATTCTCGCATATGAGAGATTTGGATCACAGTAAATGACATTTAGTTCACGCTCATGTGAAAGCGAACCCTTAATGTCATTATTGTAACGTATTGACTGCCTTGGAGTCTAGAAGTACTGCTACTGTGGTTTAAACTAAGCCTTTTTTTTCTCTGCTATTCACTGAGTGGCTCTACAGGTGAGGTTGCTGCAGGTGTGTGATGGATATGACTCATGCTTGGGTGAGTTGAGGGGCGTGCCTGGGCTGGTTCCTTCTCACCCCTCAGCCATAATGGGTCAGCTCACATCCACCTGATGTCACTGATTGAGATCACTGCTGTTCTGTTACCCTGGAGTGCAGACGTGATCTCAAGCTGCTGCTGTTTTTCCCATTGGAGGTTGCTGGGTTCCCTGGTCCATGGGTGGAGGTAGGGGCCTTATGCCTAGGGCTTCTTAGGAGTTTTAGGGTCTTAGGCTGGGGGTACCTCCGAGTACAGGGCGATTCAGGGACCGCAGTATCACAGCCAGAGCAGGCCCCCTTGACTCCCTACGCCAAGGTCTATCCTACTTCTTGGCAACACAGGCCACCCCAGCATGACATACTCAGCGACCCACTATTTGATCCCCGAAGCCGCTATGTATAACAGCAGAAACGTTGTATCTTACAACACAGGCTTTGACCTCTTACCCTTTAGGAAACTGTTAATCTCTAGCTTTCAATCTAAATCAACTCTATAATAAAATTATGGGGCCAAACTAGTTGCCTTTAGAATATTCTTAAAGTGATTCTGAACCTTTCAGGTCTAAATATGTTTTTATTGCTTTCTGAACTCAATTTTAAGATAAAGAGATTCCCAGTGTGGATACAGAGATAGAGGGTGTCTGCCAACCCCCTTAGGGTAGGTAATAACTCACAATATTGGGACATACCATGTAATCACTTTTCGGCATCTGCCGTATATGTATGACACAAGACGGCAGAGGGTGTAATGAGAAGGCTCACAGCGAGAAAACGTTGCAGATCTCGGAAAATGGCATCAGAATAAAAAAAAAATGTTTATACCAGTTTTCTGATTTCCTTTTTCACCACTAAAATAATGACAAGTTTGGTATCACCTTAATTGTATTTATCTGGACATTCATGGTACCAGGTTATTTTTATCATACAATGTACACCGTGAAAGGAATTCCAAAAAGACCTATGTCAGAATTAGGCTAGGGTCACATTTGCGTTGTGATACTAGCCTGACAGAATGCGCTTAAAATGTAGATCTTTTCCCAGCAGTGCATAACGTTAACGCTATGTGCTGCCAGAGAATGCAGCCCATAGAAACCCGATGCTTACCTTGCAACTAGCCACACACGAGGTTGCAGGGAGTGCGCTTTACAACAGCGCACAGGAAACACTGCAGACAGTGTTTCCTGTGCGCTCAGCTAAAGCGCACTCCCTGCAGCTTTGTGTGTGGCTGGTTGGCAAGGTAAGCATTGGGTTACTATGGGCCCGTTCTCTGGCAGCAGGGAAAATTTCTAAGTTGTAAGCGCATTCCGTTAGGCTAGGGTCACAATGCAAGTGGAGGGTGACCTACGTTTGACGGAAGCAATTGAAACTTAGAAATTTCAGCCTCAGCGCATAGGGGTAACGCTATGCGCTGCCGGAGAATGCAGCCCATAGAAACCCGATGCTTACCTTGCCAACCAGCCACACGCAAGGTTGCAAGGAGTGCGCTTTACAACAGCGTACAGGAAACACTGCAGACAGCGTTTCCTGGCTCTCAGCTAAAGCACACTCCTGCAGCTTTGTGTGTGGCTGGTTGGCAAGGTAAGCATCGGTTGCTATGGGCAGCGTTCTCTGCAGCGGGAAAATTTCTAAGTTTTAAGCGCATTCTGTTAGGCTAGGGTCACAACGCAAGTGGCGAGTGACCTACACTTGATGGAAGTGTTTAAAACTTGAAAATTTCAGCCTCAGCGCATAGGGTTAACGCTATGCACTGCCAGACAACACAGCTCCATAGAAACCCACTGTTTACCTTAGCAGCGGCTCCACACAAAGCTTCAGGAAGTGCACTTTTCAATAGCACACAGGAAACGCGGTCTGCAACATTTTCCTGTGTGCTGTCCAAAAGTGGACATCCTGAAGCTTTGTGTGAAGCCGCTGCTAAGGTAAACAGCGAGTTTCTACGGGGCTGCGTTGTCTGGCAGCGCATAGCGTTGCAGCGGAAAGGTTCTAAGTTTTTAACACTTCCGTCAAGCGTGGGTCACCCTCCAAGAGTGACCCTAGCCTTACTTTACCTCTGTATCTTCTTAACAGTTTCCTCGCCCATTGTTGTTCCCAGTCATCCAACCCAATAAACAGCAGTCGGCCCCATTCACTTGAAAGAAGCCATGTCAGCAGTTGATGGATTATTATGTTCCCTCTAGTGGTGGCTGCAGACAGAATGTTCTATGTGGTTATATGTGGTTGTTTGGAGGAATGTCCAAACTATGTAAAAATGTAGGTAGGGAGCATCACAAGCTGAATCCTTATTATGCAATATACACAATGTTAGGATTCACCTTCTTGGTGGTCACCACATTACTCGTACGTGATTTGCAGACTTGTAATCAAGTGCAAATGCTTTCTCTTCCGCTTTCCCATGTCTCTCAATGGTCTAAGCTGAGTGCCTATAGTCACATTAACTTGGCAAGTAAAGACTCATTGAGAAGTTTTTATATAACCTCTCTGCTCATTAAATTAGTAAAAAAGAATATACTAAATGCACTTTTTACCCATAAATAGTCTATAGAGTTGAGAAACTCCTACAATTCTGAAACACAAGGTCATCCTACAGGCCGTGTTATTTCCAAAACAGGGACTGCACATTTTAGGGTACATCCATTTTTTACATCTTCAATAAATGAAGTTTACAGCCTGTATTGTTTAGGTTTATTTTATTACAAGGGACATCTGCAGAAACAGTTATGCTTAATATGGGCCGTGGGCTTTTTGCGACTCTGGTAAGACAATAGGTCATGCTTTGGATCCCATCACTGATGGCTTTAGGGCTGATATGTCTAAATGTATTTGATGAAAGTGATAGTAGTTGGATGTTACAGCCTCAGAACCTTAGGAATAGAAGCATTTATATAGAATCTAAACTGTTCCACCATTCTCTTTAAAATGAACTTTAGTAACAAGCATGAGACTCTATTCAAAATGCTAATGTAAAAAGGAAATTGAGGTGACAATTTAGGGCAGAAAGTTCCAACTGCCATCAGCAACAGTAGTCATTGGAGGTTTCTGTCAATTGTATGAAACATTATGTTTTCTACTAGAGATTTTCCATGATATTATTTACAGTGGCACTGTTAAAGTTTGGGCACCCCTGGTCACAACTACTCTAAAGGCAGGCCCCGTCACACCATCCAACATCAGCTGCGATGTCGGATGCGATGCTCCCGACATCGCAGCCTAGCTGTCACACGGCAAGATGTTGCCGGTGACGGCGCTGCGATGTTGGCGCCGCGATCGCTCACTTGCTTGGGATCAACACAGCGAGCGATCCACAGCAATGCAGCCAATAGGCGGGATCGGCCGTGACATCGCTATTGGGGTATCACAACGAACGATCCCGCCGGTTCTTTAAGTTGAAGTTGAACTGCATGAAGGAAAACCTGTCAACTCCGACTTGAACAACTATCGTTGTTGAATCGTGCGTTTACACGCTACGACGCAACAACGATGTCGTTTCAACATCGTTCCTGACGTCACTTTTGAACAACGTCGGACACGATATTGAAAGGTGTGACGGTACCTTTATTGTGATCAGGTAAGCAAGTTGAAGATTAAATAATGTCTATAATAATGTTTGAATTTCTATTTTGAAATAATTCAAAAAAGGAAAATGGATCGATGCAAAAGTTTGGGCATCCTGTGTGGGTAGTACCTAGTAGCACCCCATCGGCAAGTATCACAGCTTGTAAATGTTTTATGCAGTAGCCAAGGGTCTTAATTCTTGCTTGAAGGATTTTCATTTCATTATTTCTTGGAAAAGGCTTCCAGTTCCTCCTTGGTCGTCTTTGATGCACTGCTCTTTTGAGGTCTAGGCATTAATTTTCAATGTTGTTCAGATCAGGGGACTGTGACGGCCATTGTAAAACCTTCAGCTTGTGCCTTTTGAGGTCCTCTATTGTGGATTTTAATGTGTGTTTAAGGATCATCCATGTGTAGAAGCCATCCTCTTTTCAACTTCAGCTTTTTAACAGATGGTGTTATGTTTGAATCAAAACTTTAAGAAAATTTCGTTGAAACCATTCTTCCTGTAAAATATTTCCCGTGCCATTGGCTGCAACAACCCAAAACATGATTGCATCACTTCCATGATTAATAGTTGCGAGATGTTCTTTTCCTGAAATTCTGTGCCCTTTTTTCTTCACACATAACTGTGATCACTATGGTCAAAGACTTCTATTTTAACTTCATCAGTTCACAAAAATTGGGCGACACAGAAGAGGTTTTCTTTGGATGACTCTTCCATGAATGCCATATTGGCATTATGATCTCTCTTACTTTGGAGACTTGTGGCAGGTTTGGGACCTGTGTCTCATTCCTGTATTGAGACTTCAGTTTAAATATATCTTTCCTTTGGCAGTGTAGGTGTTAATGTCAGTTTCTGTTGCTAGCAAAGCTCCTTTGTTCTCGTCCCAGGTGTGGCTACTTTGTGATCACTCCCATCTCCTTTATATGGTCACATGATCCAGCATTCCTGACTGGTCTGGCTACCTGAGGTGAAGATGCTACTCTGGAGAAGCTTACTGTTGCCAAGCTTTTGCTGTCTAGGAGTGTGGCAGCAGGTATGAAGTTGTTTTGTTGTTTCCCTGTCTATCTTTCCTTCCCCTGTTGTTGTTATTAATGCAGCCATTTGGACTAGTGCTCTCGCCGGCCATCTCCCTATTGATGGTTAATATCTGGGCCAGCGAGGGATTAGGTATCCTGCTCAGCGACAGGATGAAAGAACCCATATAGGGATGGTAGGGAGATCAGGGTACAGCTGCAGGTGATTGCAGGACGTCTCCTTTCCACTTTTCCCTACAAGCAGTGCTCTCCATTGTATTTGTCTCCATCTGTGTTTCCCCAGTCTATTGTGTGTAGTGTCTGGACACTATTGTTCTGTGTGCCACTGGATGCACTGTAATTGGATGTGTGACCAGCCAAATATTTTTTTTTGGATCTATTATAGATCCTTCTGCCATTCTTGCGCACCTTAAGCAGACTCTTTCACAGGAGGTCACAGATCTTCATGGACAGGTAGTGCAGCAGCTGCAGCATATTGTGGGTCTGCTGGTCACAGTTTGCACTCAGACACTGCCAGAACCCAAGATTCACTTCAATGATAGGTTTTCTGGGGGGCATGATGTTTTGGGCATATCAGGAGGCCTGCAAGTTGTACTTCAGCTCTGCTTTATTATTTGGGGAGTGAAGAACAGAGAGTGGGGATCATTATCTCCTTGTTGTGGCGAGATCCCCAGTCCTGGGCCTTCCCTACCGATCAACTCTCCATCTTTACGATTGGTAGATGAGTTTTTGCAGCTTTGGCCCTTGTCTATGGGGACCCTAATGACGTCTCCCTAGTGGAGTCGAAACTCCATAGACTCCAGCAGGGGCTGGCGCCAGCTGAGGAGTACTATTTGAAGTTCCAGATGTGGGCCACGGACAGCCAATGGAATGACCCGGCTCTTAGGAGCCTTTTCTGTTATGGGTTGTCTAGTAGGCTCCAGGATTCAATGGCTCAGTAGTCTGCTCCGAAGTCAATAAAGGCTACTATGTCCCTTGCTATCAGGGTGGATGGACACCTTAGGAAGAGATCCACGTGATGCTAGCCCCCTTTTGTTCTTCCTATGGAGGTCCAACAGGTGCAGGTGGATGAACCTATGCAGCAGGGGGGGTCCCCTCGTCTTAGGTTACCTGTAGTTCACCATGGGATGGAGGCATGTTTCTACTGTGGGCTTAAGGATCACTACATTGGGGTTTGTCCATCCATACCCAGACAAACATCTAAAAAGTTGTCTTCCCCAGGTTGTGTGGAGGGTGGTAACCTGGGTGTGTATGTTTCCTCCATTTTCCCCTCTTTTCTGGTTGAAATCCCTCTGGGATAAAAAGGGATTACCATTCCCACTTTTCAGGATTATGCTAGGCCTTTCGTCTCTCCTCCAGAGTTCTGTGAGTACAGTTATCCATACCGGGGACTCTGCTCCTGAATGTATGGTTCCTAAGTCGTTTCTGCCAGAGGTGCTCTGTAGAGAAATCCCCCAGGTCGTTTTGAGGAAGGTGACCTGGGTGCATACATTTCCTCTGTACCTGCCTCTCTTCCGGTTAATGTGAACAAGGTGCAACCAGAGAGAAGAGGCACAATTTCTCTCTTTTGGCTCCCTGAGGAATGAGCAGGGATACAGCTCTGAAACACGTTGGAATAAAGGCATCACTATCTGACAACTGTGGTTCTTTCATTGTGTGATCTAGGAAACACTGTTGCCAAGCTTTCTGCTGCCTACTAGTGTGGCAGCAGGTGTTAAGTTGTTTTGTTGTTTCCCTGATTGTATTTCCTTCTCCTCTTTTTGTTATTAGTGCAGCAGTTGGGATTAGTGCTCCCGCCAGCCATCTCCCTATTGAGGGTTAATATCAGGGCCAGAGAAGGACTTGGTATTCTGCTCGGACATGGGGTAAAATAACTTATATAGGGACGGTAGGGAGATCAGGGCACAGGGTCTCCTGTCCCCCATTCTCTAAGAGCAGGGCCCTTCATTGTATTTGTCCCCACTGGTGTTTCCACAGTCTCATGTTGTGTGGAGTGTGCAGTACACCGTTGGTCTGTACGCCACTGTCACACACTGTAATCGGACGCTCCCTAGTCCGCGGCATGACACATATTTGTGCAAGTGTCTCTGAACAGTAAAACAATGTATCACAACTGAGAGTCTGCTAAATCTTCCTTAAATTCTTTTGCAATCAAGCAGGGGTTCTGATTTGCCTCTCTAGCAATCCTATGAGCAGCTCTCACTGACTGTTTGCTTTGTCTTCCAGACCTTATCTTGACCTCCACTGTTCCTGTTAACTGCCATTTGTTAATTACACTTTGAACTGAGGAAATAGCAACTTGAAAATGCTTTGCTATCTTCTTATAGCCTTCTCTTGCATTTGTGGGTTTCCATGATTTTTATTTTCAGAGTGCTAGTCAGCTGCTAAGAAGAATCCATGGCTGATGTTTTTGGTACAAGGTTAGAGGAAGCTGGGTTTTTATAAAGATGTGAAATTTGCATTTAGTGGCCTTTTCTAACAATGATAGTGAACAAGCCATAACCTTAACAGGCTAAATAAAATCTGAAACCTTGGTCAAAGTTATCTGAGCACACAAATATCCAAGGTCGTCCAAACTTTTTCAGCGGCCCATTTTTCTTTGACGTCGTTTTTTTATTTATTTTTTTTTAAAACAAGCGATTTTTATATAAAAATAAAAATGTAAACAATCCATCCAACGTAACAATATTATACAGATTTAACAATACATCCTTTCCATCCAGTGTTTAACTTAACCTGTTTCCCACTACCCCCCCTCCAATTCTTTGATGTCGTTATTAAAGTGCAAAACTTGAAAATATATATTTTTTGCCTAAAATACAAAGGAAATGTGTCATCTTTAACGTTATGCGTTTTAAAGATCATTTCACCTTAACTAGATTAACTGTTCACAATAACTGTTTTGATCAGGTAAGACCAAACTGTTATATTCCACTGAATGCATTTTTGCTTTAAACACGTTGCAAATTGAAAATGTAAAAATAATTATGTATTCTTTAAAAGTATTTGCAAAGCTTATTGAGCCAAACACTATATTTATAAAGCTTCTGGACCAAGAGATATGCAAATATGGCTGGTGCTTTGGGAATGCCTGTGGAGTAGCACTGTGCTTCTCATCTGATTATCATAGGATTGTTGATGTGTCTGATTTATGCGAGTCCTATTAATGGGAACTCCACTGATTATCTCATTCCATTGTATTTTATACTTATGGACATCCCCTTTTTGCTTAAAATTGAAACTAGGGAATCTCATGTATGAAAAATCCTTGAGAGAGAAAAAGAGAGAGGACTCTGCTGACCAAAAGAGCTTACACTCTACAGTGGAATTAAAGAGAGGACCCTGATAACCATAATGGCGGGTTTACACGTTGCGATATCGGAGTCCAATTTCAATCAAAAGTCACGTGGTTCAATCATTGGAGCCGATATCGTTCCTGCGTTGTATGGTGTGAACGTCCAATACGATGCAGGAACGATGTCAATGCGATATCGGGGATTGAATGAGCGTGCTATTCAATGCTCCGATATTGAATGGAGATTGGAGCCGGATCGTGCTGTGTGACAGCCCAATTCCGATGTGAAGTTCTACGTCACCCATTCACTCCCATGTTAAATGGTCGTTCCTGGGTTGGGGGGCGTAGACATCGCACGGACGTTGGATTCAGAAATCGCAACGTCTAAACCTCCGATGCGATGCGGGAGAAACGAGCACGAAATGCGCACTCCCGCGCCATTGAATTGCGATATCGCAACGATATTGAAACGTGTAAAGCGGCCATAAGAGTTTATACGCTACAGAAGAGAGTAAATGACACCGATCATAGAAGAGTACACTATAGAGGAGAGAGATGATCCCACTGACCATAACAGCTTACACTCTACAGGAGAAAGAAAGGAACCTGATGACCAAAAGAGCTTACACACTACAGGAGACAGAAAGAGGAACCTGCTGATCAAAAGAGTTTACACTCTACTGGAAAAAGGAGAGGACCCTACTAACCATAAGAGCATACACTCTACAAGAGAGAGAAAGAGAGAGGACCTTGGTGAACAAAAGAGCTTATACTTTACAGGAGAAAGAAAGGAACCTGCTGACCAAAAGAGCTAACACTCTACAGGAGAGAGAGAGAGAGAGAGGACCCTGATGACCAAAAGAGCTTATACTCTACAGGAGAATGAAGGAAAGGACTCTGCTAATCATAAGAGCTTACACTCTCAGGAGAGAGAAAGAAAGATGACCCTGCTGACCAAAAGAGCTTACACTCTACATGAGAAAGAGAGTGGACCCTGCTAACCGTGATGCCCCGGAGGGTCCAGTGGCCATAGAGGTACTGCACCTCCACCAGAGGTGCAGTAACCCCAGTCCCAGGATTCTGGCATTGCTACATCCTGCATCTTTGAGAGAAATTGATTTTAGTTCTGGAAGTGGCCGTGAACCATACCGGATGTTTTCATTCCCTGACTATCCCCAGCCCCAGGTAAGTCACCGTAGGTGGCATCACAACAACCATCTCTGAATGCCTATTCTCCAAACTTTTATTGACACCGCCAGGGTCACTGAGCCGGGTCTCAACCCACATAACTCCCCAGCAGAACTGTTGCCCGGTTCCGAGCACTCCAAGGCCCTGGGAGGCATGTCAACTTGGTGTCACGAACAGGATGTACCGACCCAGTGTCGCTAGGTCCCGTGTGACTGTATTGAAAAGACTGTTTTTGAAACCGGAGGAATAGCGGCCGCAATAAACTGAAACCATGTGCTGGTCAGGGGCCATGCCATAGTCCTCCATCGTGGGCAGAGCCAGCACAGAGCGGGAAAATTGGCCTACATCCCTTTTGTCCTCCTAGAGCTGGGAGGGCTTGCCAAGAGACTTGATAACTCCGCCCCCTGGTATGACCGACATTGAGACAGAGATCCGGCGCTGACAGGAGGGGAGCGAGATAAGAGGAGCACCACAAAAAGTATGCACAACAGTGCAGGCTGCAGGAGAGGCAGTGATAGACCTGGTGGGCACCATGGCAAGTGGCGGTCAGAGAGCTCTGGCGTGTGGGGTGGAAGCGATGACTCACCCAGCAGGCCGGAGGAGGACACAGACCAGGTACCCCCAGTGGATCAATAGTTCTTAAGAGCAGAAAACTGTAGCGACGCCATGGTGAGTGGCACCCGTAAAACTCCAGCACATGGGGTCGAGGATACATACTCCCACAGTGGCCTGGAGAGGATTCCAGTACCAGTAAGGTCAGTGACTCTTGAGCTAGAGATGGCTGCAGCACCAAGCCCAGATGGACAGTCATCAGCGGCAGCTTCAGACCTGGTAGCTGCACCAGACCCGGCAGCTAGAGACAGAGCTGCAAGTTCCCTTAAGGCTGCCCTACCTACTCACCAGCTAAACGTTGTGTTTCCAAGGCCAAGAGGAAGCCTGAACCCAGAGGTTCAACCATGGGAGTACCAGCAGTAAGCAGAACTGTAGAATGCTCTAATGCACATAGACAGACGTTAACCCAGTTAAGTGGCATGTGAGTAGTTATAACTCGTTATAGGTGTGAATGTTTAGTAGTAATGCCTAGCTAAACTGGTAGTTAGGGGAAATACGCGTTACATGGACAATTGGGCTATGGAGAGTGAATGGCCAGAACTTCTCTTGTATATAATTAGCACGTAATCTTCTCCTTGTTGGTTTCAAAACCGACATTTGGATCCTGACACATTACAACAGACAACAGAGCAAAAACCCATTTGGCACGGCCAAACAGTGGTCCAGCGAGACCAGCAATGTCCTGTAGACCACCCAGTACCTACGTTGGGAGTTTTATTACACGGGCTCCCCATACAGTACTAAGGGACAGTGAGACGGACATCCCGTTCAGGGACCTCACTGTACCATGTAAAGTGAACTGTAAGTTTCTGCAGATAGTTTTATTAGAATAATTTTATTCTTATAGTTTTACTAGCTGGGTGCCCGATGCAGATGCATCGGGATTCTAGCAGAGCGAGTCTCTGACTCGCAATGGCCGCTTCGCGGCCAATGCTTCGCGCTGCTAAGGCGACTCGCCATGCCCGCTGCGCGGGCATAGCGAGTCGCCTTAGAACTGCTCGCAATGGCCGCTGCGCGGCCAATGCTTCGGGCGTATCCACATGACGACATTGACTCGCAGCATGAGCGGTCTCAAAAGGGGCAAAAATCCCATTTGTGATTATATAATAGATATGCAACATTAAAGAAAACACACCTCTCGTCAAGGGAAGAAAAAGTAACTTATTGAATGTTTAAACCTATTGAATGCATTCCAAAAATTTTTGCATGTTATTACATCTTTTACCAGGTCCAGCCCGAGGACGTGCTGTGTTTAATGAAGGGGGAATGTGGCACCCCTGAGGGTCCAGTCACCACAGAGGTACTGCACTTCCGCCAGAGTTGTGGTACCCCCAGCCTCAGGTAAGAGGAGGACATTACCCGGTACCCACACACTGCATGCACCATTAGGCACTCCGGACCAGAAACGTGGGGGGGACTGATCAAACTTCCATCCCTGACAGGAGATGGAACTAAGAGAGGTGGTGGGTGGAACTGTAGGAAGAGGAGCCACTAAGGGGAGTGACAGCAGGAAGAGTAAGAGAAGCACACCAGGAAGTGGTGGCAGGAGTAGTAACCACAAGGAGAGAGAGAGGAGTGAGGAATGGAGGAGTCGCAGAAGAGAAAAGTTTGTGAGAAAAGGTGTCCTTGGAATTGGAGCAGAGCGGCTCAACCCAGTACAAGGAAGACAAAGGGAGCCAGGCAGAAGCTCCAGAGAAGGAAGGGGTCCCAGAGGCACGGGAAGAGAGCAATCCACCCATGGGGCTCGTATCCATTGCCTGTCACAGGCAGTGGAGAGACCAGGGCCAGCTGTAATGTCTGTATACTCTTATATTCTGTGATCCCGGCTGTAATGTCTGTATACTCTTATATTCTATGATCCCGGCTGTAATGTCTGTATACTCTTATATTCTGTGATCCTCGGCTGTAATGTCTGTATGCTCTTATATTCTGTGATCCCAGCTGTAATGTCTGTATACTCTTATATTCTATGATCCCGGCTGTAATGTCTGTATACTCTTATATTCTGTGATCCCGGCTGTAATGTCTGCATACTCTTATATTCTGTGATCCTAGCTGTAACGTCTGTATACTCTTATATTCTGTGATCCCGGCTGTAATGTTTGTATACTCTTATATTCTGTGATCTGGCTGTAATATCTGTATACTCTCATATTCTGTGATCCCGGCTGTAATGTCTGTATACTCTCTTACTTCCTCCCCGGCAAAGGAGCTGTGGTATATCTGATGTGTTCCTGCATGGTCGGACACATACATTACACACGGGCACATTTATAATAATATCTATAATATCTTGGGACAGGACTTTTTTTTAACACATCCAATTGTGGAACTTATTTATAGTCAACGATCTATTAATTTAAAAGTACAATTATTTGTGGCATAATCCCTTTAAGGGCCGTATCTCTTTTTCCTCCTTGCTCTAAAAAGCTTCACAATAGGTGCTGGCATACAGAGCCCAATGAAAGAAAGAGTGAATTCTGACAACACTTTTTTAATTAGGTGTTTTTATAAGATCTATGTTGAGCTACCGTACTGACAATTTCAGAATCAAATTAACACAAGGCCAATGTATGAAGGAGATAATTAAAACAGGACACTAAGATAAATACCTTATAACTTGTATTAGTTATATGAACTTTCATTGAGGATATATTTAGAAAGAACTGTGAAATTAAGTAGAAATGTTTTTTTTAGCCTTGTTTTACCCTATTTAAACATTTGTTTCTGCATTAATCATTTGAAATTGAGTAGTTTCATGCATTAAAGTATGGCTTCTAACAATGTTTCTTTTAGGTCTCATTAAACAGAGAGTTTGTGCTCCGATTTTGTTGATCCGTTGATCATTTTTTACACCAAACATGGATCTTCTTTTTGCAAAAAAGCATCACATATGCATCATTTGTTTGTGTTCCTTTTTTATCCATTTTTGGGGGACACAGACAGACATATAGAGACACACACTTTCTTACTGGGTGGTAAAGAGAGTTAGGCAGCAGGATAGTAAGGAGGGCTTCAGCAAATGGCTCAAATGTCTTAACAGCACACATGGTCAAAGCAGAGAGAAACTCTTTCAGTGACACGTAGTGAAAGGAAGGGGAACTATTAAAGGCTGGAGGAGTGGACTACTGCATCATCTGAGACACTCAGCAGCAGCTTGCCACCTGAAGAGCCATAATACCGTAGACAGCAGCAGCTTCTGACATTAACACTACGTGTGCCAAAAGAAATTTACTCCCATTAAAACTATATGAAGAAATTCATATGGACTGTGGAGCAGTCAACACATGACACTTACACTCCCCGGCGATCTCATGGTGAGCCCCGGCGATGTTTTCTTTCTAGGCACTGGCGGGACCTGTGAGTTGTGAGTCATATGGGCAGGTCCTGTTAGTACCGTACCCACAGGTATTGCCGATGCCCGAAAGACTTCACCGGGGCTCATTGTGGGATCGCCTGGGAGGGTGAGAAATGGAGCTTGGGTGGTGTGGAAAGTGCAGTAGGAAAACGGAGCAATAAATGGCGCTCATTATTTTCTGGATGCACTTTCAACATCACTACGCAGCAGTAAAACAGGCTGATGTCTGCACAGCAAACTCATAATGATAACTCTAGATGTTGTTTTTCTCCACCATTTAGTTTGTCATTTTAACACACAGAACAAAATAGTAGGGGACTTAACCGACATTAAGACAAACAATTAAAAAAATATATATTTTTTTAAGACTATGCAGCATCACTCCTATTCATGGTTGTGACTGGTATTGCAGCCTCACTCAAGTAATATAGGCTGAGCTGCAATATCAGGTAAGAGTACAAAAAATACATTTCTTCTTGTAATCCTGGACATCCACCGTAATCTTGCTTTAATGTTTTTTTACAAGTATCATTTAGTTCATAGAATATGTTTAATCGAATGGAACTGTCATTTTTTAGGAAATGCTTCAATGGAGCGGAAACACCTAGGTAAAAACAGCTCAGTCAGATGCTGGTGTAGGCCATACGGAGCCAAGCTAAAGACAGTAGCACTAAATTTACTAAGCTCCAAGCGGCTTTTGGAAACAAGAACAACTCATCAGGAAATTGCGGATTTATTGGGTTTCTACACTCGAGCAGATACACAATGTGCACTGGTGTGATTTAAAAAGCACTGAACACAGTAAATGAACACAAAACCTAAAGCTATGCCTGCACTTCTTCCCATAATATCTTTCTTTTTTCTACCTTACATAAAACAGAGAAAAATAATATTTAAATATATAATCTCCATGAGTGCCATAAACTGAACTACACCGCTTTAACCTCCTTTCCTCCACACTTTCCATGTGTGGCTGTGAGACAACTGGCTGCAGCAGAGCCTTCTCCTTTGTTCTTGTCTTTAGGAGGGTAATAAATGACTAAGGCTAGGGTCACCTTTTAAAGACAATTGCGTTCACCGCATCCACATCCAGATGCGGTGAACGCAATTTGCTTCAAACACATTTTTAATGAAAAATGTGTGGATGAAGCCGCAATCCGGTAACCGGATTGCTCCGGATGTGTAATCCGAGCAATGGTGTTACCGTACAAACTGTTCAAATCTTAAAAAAAAGATTAAACATTAATAATTGTGGGCAACATCTCTCTAGGGGGTGCCCACCCCCCTAGAGACATGCTGCCCACTCAGGAGGCATGTCATGGGTTAATATACCCTGTACAGTAAACCAGCTATTGTCGGCTCTGTAGATTTTTCTCAATGAATCCGCGGCTCCCCTGTCAGCTGCGAACAAACAGTTGTGGCCAAAAGTATTGACACCCCTGCAATTCTGTCAGATATACTCATTCAGTTCTTCGAAATAATTGCATCACAAATTCTTTGGTATTATTATCTTCATTTAATTTGTCTTCAAAAAAAAACACAAAAGAATTGTCCTAAAGCCAAATTGGATTAATTCCACACCAAACATAAAAAAGGGGGTGGACAAAAGTATTGCACTGTTAGAAAAATCATGTGATACTTCTCTAATTTGTGTAATTAACAGCACCTGTAACTTACCTGTGGCACCTAACAGGTGTTGGCAATAACTAAATCACACTTGCAGCCAGTTGACATGGATTAAAGTTGACTCAACCTCTGTCCTGTGTCCTTGTGTGTACCACATTGAGCATGGAGAAAAGAAAGAAGACCAAAGAACTGTCTGAGGACTTGAGAAACCAAATTGTGAGGAAGCATGAGCAATCTCAAGGCTACAAGTCCATCTCCAAAGACCTGAATGTTCCTGTGTCTACCGTGCGCAGTGTCACCAAGAAGTTTAAAGCCCATGGCACTGTGGCTAACCTCCCTAGATGTGGACGGAAAAGAAAAATTGACGAGAGATTTCAACGCAAGATTGTGCGGATGGTGGATAAAGAACCTCGACTAACATCCAAACAAGTTCAAGCTGCCCTGCAGTCTGAGGGTACAACAGTGTCAACCCGTACTATTTGTCGGCGTCTGAATGAAAAGGGACTGTATGGTAGGATACCCAGGAAGACCCCACTTCTTACCCCGAGACATAAAAAAGCCAGGCTGGAGTTTGCCAAAACTTACCTGAGAAAGCCTAAAACGTTTTGGAAGAATATTCTCTGGTCAGATGAGACAAAAGTAGAGCTTTCTGGGCAAAGGCATCAACATAGAGTTTACAGGAGAATAAAAGAGGCATTCAAAGAAAAGAACACGTCCCTACAGTCAAACATGGCGGAGTTCCCTGATGTTTTTGGGTTGCTTTGCTGCCTCTGGCACTGGACTGCTTGACCGTGTGCATGACATTATGAAGTCTGAAGACTACCAACAAATTTTGCAGCATAATGTAGGGCCCAGTGTGCGAAAGCTGGGTCTCCCTCAGAGGTCATGGGTCTTCCAGCAGGACAATGACCCAAAACACACTTCAAAAAGCACTAGAAAATGGTTTGAGATAAAGCACTGGAGACTTCTAAGGTGGCCAGCAATGAGTCCAGACCTGAATCCCATAGAACACCTGTGGGAGATCTAAAAATGGCAGTTTGGAGAAGGCACCCTTCAAATATCAGGGACCTGGAGCAGTTTGCCAAAGAAGAATGGTCTAAAATTCCAGCAGAGCATTGTAAGAAACTCATTGATGGTTACCGGAAACGGTTGATCACAGTTATTTTGGCTAAAGGTTGTGCAAGCAAGTATTAGGCTGAGGGTGCCAATACTTTTGTCTGGCCCATTTTTGGAGTTTTGTGTGAAATGATCAATGTTTTGCTTTTTGGTTCATTCTCTTTTGTGTTTTTTCATTGAAGACAAATTAAATGAAGATAATAATACCAAAGAATTTGTGATTGCAATCATTTTCAGGAAGAAACTGAGTATTATCTGACAGAATTGCAGGGGTGTCAATACTTTTGGCCACAACTCTACAATGCGTATGTCACATTGCCATTGGACTCGGGGGCTGTTTCCTGCATCGGCCACTGGGAGGAGCCGGTTTCCTTCGGCTGATGGCGCCAGTGATAGGAGGGCCTTGTCCTCATATGGACCTGCTCCTGCGACGTCTGCCTCTGTCGGTGAGCGCGCCATTTTTCTCCTTTGGGTGGGTGTTGGTAGCAGAGGAGCGGGCCCTGCAGAGCTGTCTGTTAGGCGCAGCCTTCGTTCTGCTGTCCGAAGTGGGGTGGGCGGAGCCAGTCATGCATCACCATCTGGCCTGGTTCTAGGGGCGGTCCGGATGAGATCATCAGGCTGTGGGCTCCAGCCTATGGGAGGTAGCCGCCCCTTCAAGTACATTGGATCCTGGCTTGCAGGCCGCCAGATATAGTTTTGGTTCCCAGTGATAGTGTGTTTAGTTTCGTGTCTGACCTTGCCTGCATTTCTGACTCTGCCTCTGCCTATTGATTTTGTACCTCAACTGCCCTCTTGGTTTTTGCCCTTGACCTTTGCCTGGATTTTTGACTCTGCTACTGCCTGATGATTTTGTACCTTCGCTGCCCTCTCGGTTTTGACTCGGACATCTGACTTCGTTTTTTCGGGTCTTGATTTTTCCCTGGCGACCTCCCCGCTTTGTTGCTGATATAGGCAGCTACCCCTGGGGTCCGCTGTAATTCCAGATCCCTGTATAGGGGTTAAGGGTCTCGGGGTTTCTTGGGGTGCTGCCTTACCAGCAGCTCAGCCTCACAGCGGATGGTCGTCACAGCGTAATGTACGTATAGTATGGCCACTGTCCGAGGTCCTGTAGGCATTTACAGTAGATCTATGGGCAGCGCACTCCCATAGACCTAATGTAAATGCCTACAGGACCTCGGACAGCGGCAGATACTATACGTACATTAGTACAGTATCTGCTCTAACTGTCAGTGGAGCTGCGGCTTCATTTATACATTTCTACAAAGCCTATGGGGAGTGTTTCCTGCTCCGGTTTTGAGCTTTTTGAAAGCTCAAACCCGATCAGGTTTCCAAAATAGAATCACATATGTGACACTATCCTGTTTCAGGATCATGTAGAAAATGCTTCAGAATTAGTGATGAGCGAACATTTAGAAGTTCAGGTTTGGTTGGTGCAGCTGAATTTTTTGGGGGACTGTTCGTGTCCCTGAACCTTATTGGAAGTTTCTCATTTGCAGTACACGTCTCTGCCCACATACAGCCAGCCAAAAGTAAAACACTTCCGGGGATGGGAGGGTGGATTTGTTTTTTTTAAACTAATTTTGGATATTTGAAAAACCTTTTTTACAGCAAGGTTGATCAACAAGTGGAACAGGTGGACACGAAAGCTGGAGAGTTCCCTTTTAATAGAAGTCTTCAAAAAGAGCCTGGACAGACATCTGTCTGAAATGATTTAGTGAATCCTGCTTTGAGCAGGGGGTTGGTCAAGATGCCCACAGGAGGTCCTTCCAACTCCACATTCTATGATTCTATGGACACACTACACCGAAAAACTGCTTTTAAGCCCAGTTCAAGCCGATCAAACACTGCATGCAGTTCGCATCGGACCAAATATCAACTATACCGATCACAGTGATGCTCACTCCAGTGCTTTGCAAATGTAAAGAGCATCCAAACAGGTTTGCTCCACACTAGGAAGTTTGGCGACCCAAACCGAACCATGAAAGGGTCTCATCTTTATTCAGAATGCCAAACAGTGAATAAAAATATGTTTCTTGCTCAATTGAAATATTGATTCCTAAGTTTAGTGATCTTTTAATTCTTTAACATGGAACTTTATCGCTGTTAAAAATGCTGTAGGATGAAGTGTTAAATAAAGCTTCACAGCCTACTTATGGATGAAGCTAGGTATGATGGGTGAAGAAAGTAATAGTGAAGATGATATCAATCCCAAAGCTGCAGAATACAGGGACATTACAGAGAAATTTGTTTCGAATCTTGAAGGTGTAGAAGGTCATTTTACATCGAGAAATAATAAAGCAAGATCCATGCAAAATGATTTGGCCACTTCACTGTTGGAGAGCCTGGCCCTTAACCCTATAACCTTACCCTTAACCTCAAACATATTAGACAGCTATAGTGCCCCACGGGACAAATGCTCTTGTAGCTATCATCCACCGCCAAGATAAAGAATCTTGACAGACATTCAAAAATGTCATTGAAATCTTTCCCAAAAGTGTGGAGCAATCTGCGGGTTTAGATGGAGGTTATGTGATGCCCTGTTCTCTCTTCCATCAAGAGCACATGTCACTCATGATCTACATAGTACTTGCAGTGAACCTTTATTTCCCAATGTAAACAGCTTCATCAGCACGAACATCTGATATATGAGAGACTCAATTCTGTTTCTTACACCTCACGTGTATGGTAAATATACAGTTCATGTCCAGTGAGTGAATGCAGGTCGTTGGCAGGAGCAAAACATTCACTAATTGCAAAATCAATGCCAGCAGGAGCATGTGATGTGTCCGGAAGCATTGCATCAAAACCTAGTTACATTCCAATATCTGCTATGAGGGGTTTCATTAAAATGTTGTCTCATAAAGGACATTTTTTAAATAGATTTTGGAATAATAATAAGTTGCATGTGTTGAGGTAGTCTTATGAATGTACTTATTTTATGTCTTATTTGAGGTCGACCATACAGAGAACTGCACATACCATAGCTCCTTGCCAGAGAAGGAAGCATACGTGAATATAGGACTCTATGACTAAGGGTGGCATTGCCAGAAACGCATCAGACTTGTGCCATCTGTTTTAAATGTAACACAATGGTGGCAAATGATTTTTAATGGTTTCCAATAAAGCTTGTAGAATTTTATCTGCAACTGCTACAATCATTTTTCTCATTTTTTTTAGGAATAGTGACATGGAAAAAACACTCACTCCTGTGATAAAACAAACAGAAAAATGTACTACTTCACACAAACAAACAGCTAGGAGCCCCTGCTGTGTGGTCATAACTTTGTTTCCTCACCTGCCCAGTGTTGTGGTATGTGCTGACAATGAACTGGAGCATCTCTATCTGGACACAGTGAATAAGACAGCACATAGCAGGGACACATACAGTATATACGATTATCTCAGCACAGTAGATGTGGTAAGATCAGACCATGTCCCTGTATGGTCATAGGAAAAAGGTATAGTCTAGCTCGACCACCTGTTAGGTGCTCAAGGGAAAAGCGTATCCAATGCAGAAAAAATGTATCCCTGGCACACTTGTAAGAAAAACTTGAACAGGAGTGTCTTTTGAGTTTTTATTTGCAGTTTTCATCATGAGACAATCATAAACATTACGACCCAACAACCGGTCTTCTTCAGAATGGGTCTATATAGAAATATATACAAATACCAATCAAAATCAATCATGCAAATATCTACATACTTGTATTTAATATTGTGGTAAGTGGGTGAATGCCGTGTAGCCTATAGTGAGGAAAGCAAGTGTTCTAGAGGTGCAGGCGCAAGTGATATGTGGAGCTGTGTTAGTTGGGGTGAGGACAGAGAGAACATGTGGGAGGGAGAGAGAGTTGGACAAAGAGTAAGAAAGAGAGAAGGGAAAGAGTTGTAGGAAAGGCAGAATAAACAGAAGGAAGGAAATATCAGGAGAAGTGGTCTGTGATGGATGGTACCGGAAGGAGTTCCAATCACATTTGTTGGTTTGACAGAAATTAGGTAAACCTTCTGAGGTGCGCTGAGTGGTGGGCACAGAGTGCTATGGTGTGGCATCACTTGGTTATCTGAAAGGCAAATGGTTTAGGGTTTGAGAGGAGTACAAGTTGTACTCTATACTTCTGAAAAAATGATTGTAAACTTGTGGTTAGGCACTTTGTATCATTGATAAAGTTCATATTAGGTGTAGTTATACTTAGTGATCATGAATGGCTAGGTCATGGTTGTAGCAATAGACAGTATGTTAGTATATAGTATAACCACCTTTGTGTAGGTTAGAGGGATCAAGTTAAGGCCTTCTATCAACTATGATGGAAGTAAGGATGATCAATTACTGGTTACTGTAATAAAGAGAGAGGGAGGGACAAGAGGCGCAATAGTGCCCTTATCACTAGACACTAGTTGCAACGGTGAGAAACGTGATTCACTCACTACTCCAGTTGTGGACCCACAATGGATTATGTGCATGTAGGATAGTATCCTGATGGTGCGCTGGACCTCCACCGATCACGCACGTGGGTTAGAACCAGGAATTTCAGGAAGAAAGTGTACTCCGGTCCGCGCTGCAGAAACATCAGGGAAGACCCAAAACGAGTTGTGATCCAAGCTTTCTTTATTCTCCTCCTACGCGTTTCAGTGCCCACTGGCACCTTCATCAGGGATCCTGATGAAGGTGCAGGTGGCACTGAAAGCGTAGGAGGAGAATAAGAAAGCTTGGATCACAACTCGTTTTGGGTCTTCCTTGAGTTTCGGGAGCGCGGACCGGAGTCACCTTTTCTTCCTGAATTTCCTGGTTACCTGTAATGGTTTGCATACAGACTTGAGTCATAAATTGGTAGTGTAGATAGAGTCCAGGGTGTGAAGCACCAATCTTAATATTGGGAGAAAGAAGGAGTCATTAGTATTTACATTAGTGGTAGACATAGGAATCAGACTGTAAGCACATACGTACCTATTAAGGGTCTTTCTGTTATGTGACTCCTGTCCTGTAATGGAAAAGATAGATGAGTAGAGAAGATGCAGAGTTTTAGTTAAGCAGAGATTTAGGCTACACGGCGTATCACTCACTTGCCAAATTTAACCTACAAAGTATGTAGAATTATTGCATTGATTATTTGATTTGGTATTGTATATATTTCCATATAGACCATTCTTGAAGAAGACCCGTTGTTGGGTCGAAATGTTAATAATTGTCTTCACAATTGAAAATTGCAAATAAAAACCTCAAAAGACACTCCTGTTCAGTTTTCTTACAGTTGCCAGGATACATTTTTCGCCCTGTATGGTTAGACACAGCCTTACACAGTACATAGCGGACACTATATATAAGATTATCTTAGCTAGGAGATGTGGTTATGATCAGACTATGTCCTTGTCGGTCAGACACATTCATATTACACTTGTACATAGTAGGAACACATATATAAGATACGTCAGCAGAGAAATGTTGTATGATCAGACGTTGTCCCCGTATTTATCTTCCAGTTATTTGGGGATTCGACACATTGCACACTTGTTAAACTCCATTTTAGGTTCACATATAAGATTTCACTTTCTCATCAGAAATTTGTGCTATGGTAACGTTGCCTACAGCTACTGCTGTCATTGAAGAATCAGAGGTCATAACCTAAAAGTGATCAGCCAGATGATATAATAATTAAAGAGTGAAGAAGTTAAAATGTAACCTCGGATGTGAAAATTATATTTTATTACTGTATTGCAGGATGACGATTGGTCCATTAAAACGTATATAACAGACCAATATTCTGATTACCTGGCTAAACTGTAGTTAGGTAAGAGATTAACTTTACTTTGACAATCTAAAAGGGGATTCCTTGTTAACTTGTTTTAACTATTGATTAAATATAATCACCACTCAATACAACTTGCATCAAATGGACACAGCAGCCTCTTTATTTAAACACTTAATATACAAATATTAAACCCAACGTGTACAACAATGCCACCCCCCAATGAACATTAGCAAACATTAAATACACATAACATTATAGGTCCCATCCAGAAAACTTTAATCCTATCCCTGGTCACAACAACAGTCAGGTGATGTAGTAAAACCCATCGCTATACCTTCAACAAACTTGAGACCTATGCGACAAAGTACTATGACCAAAGTCACTATTCCACAGTATGCAATTGTCACTTCGTGAGGAAGTGAAAAACTCTAATGCACCAATATGGGTAGTGATCCTTAAAGTCATAATTGACTCTTTAAAGCCTTTTTATATGACTTAGGCTGCTTTCACACAGGTTTTTTGCTGTCGAGGGGATCAGACTTTTTGCTGCACCCTCGGACAGCAACGGACCCAAATGATGACTGCAATCGGATGCCAAATAGGCATCGATCCGATTTTGCAGCATCAGTTGATCCTCTCTCTCTCTGCTCTCCTGTCATCTGTCCCTCCTCTCTCCTCCTTCACCTTTTCCCCTCTGTCCCTCTTTGTCCCCTCTGTCTCCAGCTTTGTCCCCTCTTTGTTCCTCTTTTTCCCTCTTTGTTCTACTGTTGGTCCCTCTGTCTCCTTTTGTCCCATCTTTGCTCCTGTTGGCCCTCTTTACCACCCTCTTTGAGAGCTTAAAAAAAAAAAATCTCATTCTACCTCCACAACACCCGCGGTGCTTCCAGCTTCTCTTTCTGATCAACAGGACCTGGCGTGATGTCACAGTCACATGACCGATTACCGCGGTAACGGTCATGGACTCAACTGTGACGTCAGGCCAGGTCCTAGAGCACAGAGCCTGGAGGCATCGCTGGATCGTGGGAGGAGAGTGAGATAAGATTTTTTAATTTTAACACCTTCATTTAACTGATATCACTTCTGCAATGTATGAATATACATTGCAAAGTGATATTAGATGGCACAGAGCGTGTTAGTGTACTGAGCATTCTCCGTATATAAAATCCGGTCGAGGAGACATCAGCTGTTCCTGGATCTCGCTCTAGGTCCCAGTAATTTGGCGCGGATCAGTCGGATCCAACTCGGTCCGATTGTAGTGGATACTACTGTAATTTTGAGATGTGTATATTATATATATAGATATTATGTATATTATATATAATCTCTACAGCTTCCAAAATATCATGCTTGACATTTTCTTTATGGACAGGTAAAAAATGTGCCCTATAAAATGTGGGCAACTAGTGGTAGTAGTGCATCTGGGCGCCAGACAAATACCAAAGGACAAGGATTGTTAGGCAGCGTCCTTTTTAATCACGTTTCAGCAGTAAAGTCCGCCTTCATAGGTGATGATAAGGTAACTTTACTGCTGAAACGTGATTAAACAGGACGCTTCCTTACAATCTTACCTTTGGGTGTCTTATCCACTAATTGGCTCACTATGTGTCCTCTTTGAGAGAGAAAGTGTCAGATCTGCAAGGGAGAAGATTACCGGGGTTGTAATACTCCAGGACCTGTGTCTGAAGGACCTGTGGTGACGTCACCTGACTCGCCGCTGAACCCAAAAGCGAAGGGCTTGCTTTGTGCACGTTAGACACTGCATGCTGTCAGTTCCTGGTTGTACAGGCGGTACAAATAGGCCTCTCTCAACCCTCCACCACCACCAGAACACCAGGTATTATCCTAGGAGCACCCATCCTGTCTTTCTATTTCTTCCCTATCAAAATAGGTTCCTGTTTTAACCTGTCTGTAAAGAAAATCTCTTGAACTTTCCAGGATTTCTGGACGGTTGGCAACCAAGGGCAATAAGTAGGAAGAATTGAATGTGAAGGACTGTATTCATCAAGTGAACTGCCAGTAAACAAAGTCAAGCTTCAAGGTGAATGGTCATGACGGAGGAGAAATCTTGCAAATAAAAAGAACAGCAAATGAGAGTTTCTTCATCATTGAATATACACTATATAACACACCATGCACAATTTGCAATGTGCAGTTAATGTTCTGGAAATACAGAGTATAAAAGCGGAGCCTTATTTTAACATCTAGTTTTATTTGCTAGATATAAATTCAGCTTTTCCTTTTACTACATACTGTGTGGAAGAAATGGAAGAAAACCTATGAGGTGTAGCATTATATAAATTTTTCATAGTCCTAGAAAACAGCCCATTAATTTAACTAGACAAAAAGAAAAAAACATTGTTCCCCATCCATGTGAACCATATACACCAGTGACATAACATTATGTTATTTTTAGGTGTCTATTTTTTCCCGTTTTACTTGGAAAACTTCTAATCTTTCCTAAATTTCAAGTCAGTTTTACTCTCTTGCCTTCAGGACTCCAGGTATTCTAGTCAACAACCACTGAGTATTCTGCAGCACTATTCTTGTTGACAAAATAGAAGAATTGTGAGCACATTGTCATAGTGTGTCCCCCAGCCTGTATTCATGTGCTCTAATGTAATAAAGCCTGCTTTAGTAATTCCTGGCCTGCATCGAGTGGAGAGATCCATTTTTGTTTTTCTCTCAATTGGGCTCTTCTAATACACAAATATATAGGCAGGATGGAGTCTGGACTTTTGGAAACTTCTCCCTGTAGCTAGATGATCAAAAGGGGGTGGGAGCATTGTCTGCCCATCCAAGGGCTGATCCAAGGAGAGAGGGAACAATAGGTAAATGCTTGACCAGTTAGTTGGCGCTGTGCTTGAGAAGGGTTAGGATATGAAGCTGTAGCCAGATCTTGGTGCCCATGTGTGGATTGTTAGAAGTTGGCAAGTAGGATTTTGTTGTGTTCCTCACCTTCTGGATCCATTGTACTTATCAAAGGACTATTTCTGCCTTTTCCCTGATGCTGTATTACCGGGCCTATCTGAATTATATTCATGTGTGCTATTCCATTCTCCCTAAATCTTCTGGACAAAGTACCTCGAAGTCTGCGCTAATGCTAAAATGGATACAAAACACCAGAGACAACGGGATGTCTCGGTATGGTGAAGACTAGTCTTAAACTTAAACTAGTCTTAAACTTAAACTTTGTCCAG
The DNA here is from genome assembly GCA_033576535.1 of Allobates femoralis. NCBI lineage: Eukaryota > Metazoa > Chordata > Amphibia > Anura > Aromobatidae > Allobates > Allobates femoralis. Next base: position 554,108,142 of record JARQOC010000001.1, on the reverse strand, counting down.
AAAATTTGTTGAAACCACAGTGACCTGTGGAAGTACAGTCCCTGCAGCAGCTGCATTTCTGAGCGATCAACCTGGTTGTGTGCTACACAACGCTACCAGGTGAGCAATTCTGATATCACATCTCAGATTCTTGTATAAGAGATAAGACCCTATTGCGCATTCTCAACCCTCTTGATATTCCATTCTCCCTGTCCCAATAAAGTTCTTTGGATTAATCATCAACCTGATGTCCCTTCCTGCTCTGTCGCACAAGCCGTCATACACTATAGAAAAAGAAGCCCTGACACTAGTGTGAACGAGTCTTAGAATTTTCTAATATGTTTAAGGTGGAAGTATTAAACACTGAGCTAATTTTCGCTTTATGTAGTAATAACCACTGCTTATCATACTTTATTACTTCAGATCTTTCATTGGACATGCAGTTTAATCATCAATCCATTGTAGAACAAATCCTATCATTTAGTGTACAATATTCTGCGCTGCTGTCACTGAAAGAATCCAAAATAAAAGTAGAGGTGAAACTTAAAGAAGATTTATTCGAAGTATTTCAGAGTGAACTTCACTTCTTCTTTAAAAAGACTTTTGGTGTCTTTTCCTAATTAAATGAAGTTCACTTTGAAAAGTGTCGAATAAATCACTTAACTTTCACCTCTACTTTTATTTTGGATTCTTTCACTGACAGCAGCGCAGGATTAACCACATTTTTTTCCTGTTTCCCTGGATTTTGCACCTTAGCCCTTTTGGCTTTTGGTCCATGCAGCATCTTTACATGAGATTTACCTGGTTGTGGGTCACACAACCTGACTAGGTGAGTGTTCTTTCTCTTCTCCACCAATCTGGTATTCTTGGATAAGACCCTATTGTGCTTTTTAGTCATAGATTTTCTTATTCTACAAAATTAAAATATGTATGACTTTATTTGTGAAGTTCTTATATTATGGGTTTTTTTTTACAAGCCAAACACAAGTGTTGAGGATCCTGGCTTTAACTAAAATAATTGCACCAAAAACTGAGTGGGGTAAGACAGCCTAATATAAGTATACCCTGTATTCCATAACCAAATTATCCAGCTAAGTATACTTTCAAGTTCACTTATCCTCTTTGTGTTCCCTATTACTTGCAATTAACTAAAATGTACTATAATAATAAATTATGATCTGGGTCAAGGGTAATCTTTTTATTGGCTGACAGGGTTTGGCTGGGTAGATACTTCACCCCAGACGTGTGGTTTACTACAGTCAACTCTCCTGTTACCATTGGCATCACTTGCTAAATCCTACTGCAGACAACAAAAGGCCACATCTATGCTTATGGTCATGATGTGTTTACGAATGACATGTTATAGTAAAAGAATCATGGCAGTAGGTGGAAAACATTGTATTACAGAATGCCATGTACAAAGACAGTATTCCATATACAATATACTTATCCATATCTTTATCGTGCATCATAAAAAATTGTTGCACATTTTCATATATTTGTGTATACATGTATAAGTCTCTAGATAACGGTTTCTATTGCTTACACTAGATGATGAGTTAATCCATAGGACAAGTAGATGCTGAAAGCACAGGAGTTTGCAGAGCTGATTGCAGATGAAGGAACATAAATAGGAAGCACACTCCAAAGCAAACAGCAACTGGCCACATAACTTACTGATTACTGAGAGATAAAGGTGTGTCTAAATTGACTTTAAAAGCCATGAAGATGTTAGGCGGCCGTCACACGCTGAGATATCGCTAGCGATATTGTAAGCGATCACGTGCACGCGCGATCGCAACAATATCGCTCACATCGCTGGTGAGCTGTCACACAGACAGACTCACCAGCGATGTGGACCAGCGAGATCGCTGGTAACTATGGTACACATCGGGTAACTAGGCGCGCGCGTCGCTTAGTTACCCGACATGTATCATAGTTACCATCTCCCAGCATAGGCTCTGCGCTGGTGAGATCGTTCATCTTGGTGTCATACACCACGATGAAGCAGATTGTTCAAGCGTTTATCGCTTGATATGAGCTCCTGCTCACCAATCTGCGATCTAGCGATCAAGCGATTTTACATTGTAAAATCGCTTGATTGCACGCAGCAATTCATAAACGATATCGCTTAAGCGATCAAAAAGCAGATCGCTTAAACGATATCGTTCGCAATATTGAACCGTGTGACGGCGCCTTAGAATAGGAAAAGTGAATGACCTGAACAACTTCCATTGAGACAAGGCTGTAGACTATCTGGGACAGTATTGCAAAAAACTGTCAATATTGTGGGGTTTTATCATGCAACATTGTCAAGACTAAATCAAGAATGATGTGATAGAAAAAAAAGATTCTGTGGATGTAAAGGACTGAGCAGCAAAAGAGGTCAGAGGAGGATGTCAAGAAATGTTCTGATAGGCAGACGGTGCACTGACAAGCAAATTATAGCCATATCCATTGCAGGTGCTCAACCTAATGTGTCCGAATGCACAATTCATTATTTCTTAGCATGGTTGAGCTATAACAGCAGACAATATGTTCGTGTAACATTACTGGGAAACAGAGGGGTCATACTCCAGTAGGCCAAAGAGTGCAAACATAATATCACCGATCACTGCCTGGTCTGATGAATCCAAATATGTGTTGCACCGATGGGAGGGTGAGAATTTGGCACAAGCAGCATGATTTAATGATTTAATCTTCCTGTTGAGTGTCAACAGTCAGGCTGGTTTAGCAGCTGTTTACTCCATGGCTGAAGGATACTTTCAGCAGGACAATGCACCAGGCCACAAGGATGATGTAGCCATGCACTGGTTCTGGGAACACGACATTGAGTTTTACAGGTTTTCCTGGCATTTGCAGCCCCCAGATCTTAGGCTGGCTTCACACCACGAATTTCAGGATCCGGGGCTGTCCTGTGTGAACCGGACAGTCCCGGATCTGATTTTGCCCCTATTGTCTCCCTATGGGGCCTGATGGGGCCAGATGGCAGTGTTTTGCCATCCAGTTTTGTGCTGTCTGGGAGGATCCGGTTTGTCTCGTCTTTTTGCCCCGTACACCAAATCGGAGCTTGCAGCATTTTTTGTGTCCGGGGCTAAAATCGGACAAAATCGGATCCTCTCGGATTCTCTCAGATCCGGCGCCCCATAACATTGGAATCTATGGGTGCTGGATCGCCACAGATCGTCAAAAAATTGGCCCAGCTCCCGGACGCTGGGTGCTAAAGAGCGGTGGCTGCTAAAAGCAGCTGCTACTGAATTTAAGTACCTGGAGAGCTCCCCGGCTGAAATTTTAGCACCTGGAGAGCTCCCCCCAGCCGCTATGCTGCAATTTCAGCACTTGGACATTGTCAGCCGCTGATTCAGGCAGAAAACAGGATTGGAGGGCATATTTGCCCTCCGGTTCTGGTTTGTCCAGGGCTTTCAGATTCTGTCCGGTGCTTCCTGCAAAACACCAGACAGAAGCTGACAGCAGAGAATTGTGGTGTGAAGCTAGCCTTAAAAGGGTTTGGCTGCTTTTTATTTATTTTGACTGATGTGTTGGGACATGATTTTGTGGCACTTATTATTATAATGTTATATATAACAGGTTCCTCTCCTTCATTACCAACTGAACAGCTCTCTACTTCATAAAATGGTTGCTGATTGAGGAGTATGTGACCAGACCTATTTGTCAACCTTCTCCAAATAAAAAACACTATACATGGGAAAGCTAATATTCTATCGGAGGAGGCTGATGGACAAGTCTATTCACTTGCTCCTCAATTATTAGCCATTTTTTGGACAGGAGAACTATGCAGGCTATGAGGAAGGAGGAGAACCTCTAAATAAGTTGTCGTGAAGCTCTCCAGACAACATAGGTCAACATTTCTTGTACAATGATTGAAGCACCAAGTGGAAGGCCAAAGGTTTCTCTAAGTGATCCATCAGAGTGTGTGTAGATAGATAGCTAGATAGATAGATAGATAGATAGATAATAGATAGATAGATAGATAGATAGATAGATAGATAGATAGATAGATAGATAGACAGATAATGTTTCAGCTCATCTTCAGGTAGCCTTTGTCAAACTACAAAGGAGAATGTGGGAATACAACCCTTATTATAATATATATTAAATAATAATATAATATATAATAACATGTGAAAGTGTTACACTGAATATAGCTGAAACCTGCAGCTGCGGCCATCTATAACAATGGCCTCAAAGCAAACCAGACTTAGCAATACTGTGCATACTGGTAGATGGGTCATTGGGTGTTACCACTTCTAAAAATTGGTAATATTGGTTATAAAAAGAAAAAAGTCAAAAGACATAATAAAAATTGATCTTGTGTCCAACCTCTAAAGGTGTAGTAATAACTATCAATCTACTTTTCTTAATCATCTTTTAGATGCAATGATGGTGCCAATGGAACATACAAGACATAATGTACTGCATGGAATATGATATAGGGCCGGCATAGTGCAAAATAAATAGAGCTGTAAATAGTATGTCTATTATAGGCAACCTGCATGTGCTGCAAGACAAATATGGCCACATCCATTATCACCATCTACATTGTCTTCCTGTCATTGTGATTTATTTTACTGACTCAGTTTAGTAAATAAATATTAGCATGAATAGCATAAAAGAAACCAGGGACTGATGTTATAGCTTCAAAGGGACCGAATTGGAGACGCACGTTCCGGATAAAGACAGCAATAGACAACAGATTAGGAATCTAAAGAACAGATCCAGATATTTATTCCACATATTCTACTATGAGCGGCAAAGTAATGCAAAGTCTAAAACTACTTAATAAAATATAAATAGTTGTCTATAGATATAATGCTTTCTTTGTATCTATCTATCTATCTATCTATCTATCTCTTGATAGCTCTCTATCTTATATCTATCTAGCTCTTGATATCCATCTATCTCTCTATGGGCCACGTCACACACACAGATAATTGTGCAGATATTGTTCACAGATCTCTGTTGCAGTGAAATCATGGACATAATGTTCCATTTTGTGGCTGTGTACAAATAGAACATGTGTCATGATTTCACTGCAACCAGAGATCTGTGAACAATATCTGCACAAATATCTGTGTGTGTGACCCTAGCCTCTGGCCACGTCACACACACAGATAATTGTGCAGAGATTGTTCGCAGATCTCTGGTTGCAGTGAAATCATGGACACATTGCTCCATTTTGTGGCTGTGTACAAATGTAACAATCCGTCCCTGATTTCACTGCAACCAGAGATCTGCCAACAATATCTGCACAGATATCTGTATGTGTGACGTGGCCCTATCTCATATCTATATTATCTCTTGATATCTATCTCTCTAGCTATCTCATATCTCTATAGCTATCTCATATCTATCTAGCTATCTATCCATCTATCCATCCATCTATCCATCCCTCTATCTATCCCTCTATCCATCCATCTATCCCTCTATCTCTCTATCTCTCTATCACTCTATCTCTCTATCTATCCATCAATCTCTCTAGCTATTTCATAGCTATCTATGATAAAGCTGTCAAAAATGACATTAAAGAGGATTAAAATAATACGCTTTGTATACATTTCTATCTTTCTATGTATGTACATATATATACACACATGTATACAAAAATCTATATTTATATGTGCATATAAATATATATACTGCATATATATTTGGTATAATATATATGTATATACATTTTTTGCATTATTTATTTTGTTCCATCAGTCTATGTAATGCCTTACAATATATATATATATATATATATATATTATTTATACACAATGTAATACACTGTATATGTATATGTATATACAGAGAAAGAAAGAACTGTAAACTTTGCACATTTATTTTAATAATTAATCTCTTTATTGGCATTCTTTCAGCTTCATCATGAATCATTTATCATTTTTTTTCTTTTTAATTATTTTTCATTTCTAGATAGAGAATCGGATTAACGCCTCTGTGCTATTGACTTTGGATGATCGAGGTCATGATAAAGAAAATGTATAACTAACTTTTCAAGTCTGACGTTTTACTTGTGATTACTTGGAATATCCAATATTTAAGCATAAAACATTAACACTTCTGCTATAATTGTCCCGTTATATATTTATTATTATGTTTTTTTTATGCATTCTTAGAAAACAAAATCTATTAAATACATGTATCTATAAATGTAATAGCATTGTTTGTATACCCAAGATTTTTGTTTTTAAGGGCTCTTTCTATTTGTTTCTAACCTTCTTTTTCTTAGTCTCTCCCGCTTTGACAATTCAACACGTTAATGGGTTATTGTAATGAGGAGACGTATATTATTACAGTGGGGGAAGACCTGTGTAATCCGACCACATATGTAATTACACATACTTTAGTATGCTTGTAGTATCAAGTGCTTGTAGAACACAAATATCAAAATGAACAGCAAAAAAGGATGGGAAATGAACACTGTTATTAATATACTCAGTAGAGATGATCCAGTTTGGCAAGAAACCCCGTGTATGATGTTCCCCAAAAGCAGCTAGAATTGTGACTCTTTCCATGCTCCATTTCTTCATCTGCCAATGATCAGTCCTGACAAATGATCAGTCAAAACTATCAGTTTTCCCATAACATTGGCAAAGAGGCGAAGGATTATCCAAAATATATACATATCTGCGGCCAGCCGCGAACATGTATCCTAATCCGGTTGACGCTATAATTGAATGAGGCTTATGGAAGGTCAAAGCATCTAATAGACTGCATTGTCAATACATAGAGATGAATGGCAGGATAGGTACTAAGTCCTTAAGTACTACAGTGTCCAGACGAGATCTGACAATCTTTAACTCTTCTTCTAGAATAGGTGAATATCATGGGAGGTGTAGTTCAGTAATGGTCTCATAGACTTGTAAGTCCCATGATAACACAAGTAATCATACAGCACATGAGTCCACTATCCTCCCAGACACGCTACCTGTGGACTGGAGACTGTCCTCATTAAGGTTATAGCCTGGCCTAATTTATTACCTTTTCCAATGAATGACTCTACATTGTAGGGATTCCAGCACTCAGCCTCATCTATGTTTAGCAGAAATGTTTCTAATTAGGCAGATGCTGTATCCATATCAGAATATATGCACTTTCAGTGTAAAGTATAGGAATTACAGTAAGTCCTCTACTACAATGTCATGTTTGGCCACACCATTCTCTTGGTGGCATCACCTTTCTCGGTTCTGAACACCACTGTTAGGTAACTACAGTAAATCATTTACAGTAGGATTATCTCTCTTATTTGCAACCATACACAATTCAGTTTTCTGTAAAAAGATAAACCGGTGACATCTGAACTTTGCATTGTGTGAACTGCGCCTTAAACGACCCAAATAAGGCGTAAATCCCATCGCCACAATGTCACAAAGATTCTGTTTTGTCTATTCTATTACAGTGAAGTTCCATCCCCTTAAAGAAAACTATAAGATAATTCTATACATTGTATTTCTACATTAAAGTCAAACACAACACCTCACTGTAATGGTACAGTACATGCAGAACATGATGTAGAAAGGAAGAAGGAGACATCATTACCTTTCTGGCCCCACCAAAGCCATATTCCTTAGCAAGTTGTTTAGCTTCTTGCTCTCCTCCTTCATGTAAGTCCACTAAAAAATGCCCAGTGAGAACATGTCTGTTATCAGCAGATGCAGAGATACTAGCACACAGCAAAGCCAAGCCAGTGATCACACACTCCATCAGAAAGCCTGCCCTCATCCTCCTGACTTACTGGAGAAATGATATGGAAAGCTTGCAAGTCTGCAAAGAAGGGAAGAAATGCTGAAGCTGTGAAATTAAAGGGACAGCCTGATGTGCCTTATCCTACTGCATCTCTCCTTGCAGCATGTAACTCTGCTCCTGAGGATGCTTAGCTGTGTGTGTGTATGTGAGTCTACTTCTGATGCCAAATCTGCATCTCAGCTCCTCCTCATCTATAATTCATTAGAGGCTCAAAGCCAGTACCAAAGTAGGTCACGTGTGGAGGACTCCCAACCAATGGCTCCTGCTGGATGAGGGAGAGAGCCAAGATAAGCATTGCACTCCCCCTTTGTCAAGGGCTGCTCATTAGTGCCTGGCCACTGGCTCCTGATTCAGCACCCTGGAGAATTCCTCCATGGCTTCAGCTGCTCCACAGCTGTCAAAAAAGGGAGATGCTCAGTCAGGGAAAACCCACAAGGGATGAGAACTGTTATTAAAACTGATGTCATTTTATACACCTACATATGGGGAGATCCAACATTTTTATAGAAGCAGTAATGAACACAGAGCCGAGACCTGCAGAGAAGTAATGCCATAATGTAAGGTAGGGTCCACACAACATTAATTATAGCTAAGATAATATTGGCTCGGCCAGGGAATAATCAGAAATCTGGGGAGTTCTTACTGTGATGGATAGATAGATAGTAATAGATAGATAGAGAGATGATAGATAGATAGATAGATAGATCAATAGATGATAGATTGAAAGATAGATTGATATATAGATCTATTGAAGATAAGTAATGCATAGATGATAGATTAGGTAGATACATTAGTTAGCTAATACACATCAGACAGACTGACAATTAAATTAGACAAATACTTATGTAGACACATTGATAGGTAGATACAAAGAATAAAAATAGATAAAAGAAAGACATCCGATATATAGATACAATGATAGATACATAGATGATTAAAAACAGATAATAGATAAATTAGATAATAGATAAATAGATTAGATAAATAGATAGATCAATACAGATACATAGCTAGACAAATAAATTAGACAGATACATACATAGACTGATATGTAGATACTAAGAAAAAAAAAACTAGATATATGATAAATTGATAGACTACAGACAAATAGATGAAAAGATAAGTGATAGATAGATAGATAGATTAGACAAGGTTATAGGTTAGCAAATAGAATAAATAATAGATAACTGATAAATATATTGTATAAAAATGATAATGGCTTGATAGATAAATAATGGGTAATGATAGATAGATAGATAGATAGATAGATAGATAGATAGATTAGATAGATAGATAGATGGATGATAGAAAGAGTTCCATTGATGAACAGCACACCTAACGCTGAAATCATATCACAGTAGCGACATGACTACTTGCCATTCCTCAATCTCCCATAGGAAATAAGACTTAGCCATCAATTAAATAAAAGAAAAATCAATGAAATGTTCGTGTCCTCCCCCCTTGTGATCACTTTGTTGAGTATTTTTTTCTGGGGCTGGTTCTGACATTAACCTTCAGTAATATCATCAGTTTGATGCTGCAGATCTCACACCCATCATTTTTCTTGGTGTATAACAGCTAATGGCTATTTAAGGTTGCAGCGTGGTAACATTACCGAGTCAGCAGCAAGGTAATGTGTCCCTGTATTTATCCTGTGTGTTCTAGAGAGGAAAGTGTTACCAGGAGGGCGGTATAAGGAGAAGCATTCCACAGAGCTCTATGTGCAAAGCAATCGGCTGTATGAGATTCCCTGTTAACTATTCACCCTCAATACATGGCGGCGGCATAGAAGTGTCTACAGCTCTGTACATCATGTATTCCTTACTTGAATGTGTGAAATAATTCATTCTTCACTGCCATTAAATAAAATATCATGTGGAGCCTCCTGCTGCGCTCTGCAGTCACTTCACACATATTAATGTTGCTTAGATCAGAAGGGGCTGAGCGATAGAGTAGTTTGTTTGGAGTCAGAGGTTACAGCAGCTGTAAAATAATCCCACCTGAAATAATAAAAAAATACAACCGCATTATTTTTACTTGTGTTTCTCATTCCTCCGGGGTGTGCCCTCTCTGCCACTACCCCAGTATACGCATCACAGGCATCAGCGATGATATAACAGCATGTACCTTGCTGCAGTCAATCAAGTGGCTCAGCAACGATGCAGTGTAACCCCCATGAGACTGATGAGCCTAGAGATTAGCCTCAGTGGCCATATACTCTGTAGTCATGATGTCGTTACTGCATCGGTCAAGAAAGACCAAAGGTGGCGGAGAGGGAGCAGCTGTCACACTGTACAAAACATATTCTGAGAAATTATCATGGTTATGGACAAGAAAACACAATGGGAAAAAATACTAGTAAGTGTACTCTATTGTTCCGTACAAGGACCACTGCTATTCTATAGACCCAGTCATGGTGGAAAGTGTTGGCACCTTTGAAATTGTTCCAAAAAATAAAGTATTTCTTCCAGAAAATTATTGCAATTACACACATTTTGTTATACACGTCTATTTTCTTTGTGTGTATTTGAACAACACAAAAAAGAGAATAAATGGCAAACTGGACATAATTTCACACATATCTCCAAAAATTGGCCAGACAACAGTGTTGGCACCCTCAACCCTCAACTTAATTTTTGGTTGCACATCCTTTGGAAGCGGCAGTACGGGTAATGGTGCCAAAGACATGACATATTGCTTGAGCAATGACCTGTGGAAAACATGGATTTTAAGTGTCTACGGCAGCTCCAGACAAAACGCCACAGTGTTAATAACAGTGACCACCTTATGCAGACCAATGAACCTGGAGCCAAATTTCCAAGACGTAATCTTCAACTTAATATTTTTTGCGGACAGCCATACATAATTATTGACACAGACCCAGACCTGAGTAATATCTTTTATCAGCCATTTCTTTGTATCTATACCTATAAGATTTAAGTTGCTCTGTAGCCCTTGCCATGTAGAAGAGAGTGACAGAAATTGATCCTCTCCAGGAACCCCCGAGGAGTTATCCTTACTGAAAGTACAGAACTGAGGGTGAAAGCCGCATGCAGCAAAACATAGTGAACTACCATTGTACATATTGCGATGAATGTTTAATGCAAACTCAGCAAAGGGTAAGTAAGGTGATCAAACTTCTAGATTATAAGACAAAAAACACCTAAGGTATGTCTCCAGGCTTTGGTGGAAGCGTTCAGTCTGACCGTTTATGATGGAACGCCAAAGAAATGGATAGATGAATGCTTTCCAAAATGTAAACAGAAACTGGGTGCCGATCAGATACCACATTGGAGGAAGATTAAACAATCTCACAGATGCTTGAGCTAAAACTTTAGCGTTAGGATGAGCAGATTAGGCAATGAAGTGCGCCATTTTAAGCTAGGGTCACATTTAAATACAGAATTGCGTTCACCGCATCCAGATCCGAATGCGGTGAACGCAATTGTCCTCTGACATTCAGCAATCCAGGAACCAGATTGCTGAAGTCGCAATCCGGTAACCGATTGCTCAGGATGTGTAATCCTGAGCAATCCGGTTACCGGATAGTTTGTTCATCCCTGCTGCCCATAGATCTACTGTATAAGGCTTCAGGACCTCAGACAGCAGCGCACATACTATAGCAATAGCAATAGTATGCGCGCCGCTCTCAGAGGAGCCCGGCGCTATCATTCATAAAACTGTACAGCAGCTGACAGGACTCAGCTGTTGCACATAACTGATTCCAGCATTATATGCCCACCTGAGTGGGTGGAAGGTCTCTAGGGGGAGTGGGCACCCCCTAGAGACATTATAGAAACATTTATTTATCAAATTATAAGTTTAACAAAAGGGAGGGGCGGGGCCAAATGGCAAGTTCTGAAAAAAAAGAAACCTCTGTTTAAATGTTGCTGAAGAGGGAGAGAATGATTGGCAGCGGTGGGCAGATTAAACGTGCAGGGGGTGTGAATCTGCCCTTCGGCTCCTGCCCCTAGCCACCTCCTTAATGGCTGGAGCATGTAAGTTTTCTAAGTGTATTATCTCGATGTACAGGGCTGCTCAAGTGCTGGGTGACCCCTTGCCTGGATGCTGCAGACTTGCTGCATCCAGTGCTGTAATTAGATCACCATGCCTGGTTTGGTGACAGGTCCTCTTTAAAGTTTTCTATTGCCAATATCATAGTTCTTTTTGGCTGGTGATAATTTTTTAGAGAAATAGATGCATTGATGGCCCCTGAGACAATACAGCTGCAACCCTTAATTTATATGCATTAAACTCAACAATAAATGCCTGATAAACATTAGGTTTAATGGTAACAATACATGTCTTTAAGGAAGAAAATGACCGGCAGCCCAGGTTGGACTACCTCAAAAAGTCAATACTTGTTTTGTCATATCAGTGAGAGGTTTGGCAATCGATGAGTTCCAGAACTTCTGTTAGTAGTTGGCAAATGCCAGAATGTGTTGCAATACTTTTAGATTTTCCCGAGGATCCCATTTCAGAACTGAGTTAATCTTATCTGAATCCATCCAGAAACATGTGTACCAGGAAATCCCAAAATGTAACCTCCTGAATGATGAGTACATATTTTTCCAGTTTGGCATAGAGTTTATTATCCCATAATATCTGTAAAATGTCTGCTTGATGTGTATCTGATGTGCATTGAGATCAGGTTAGTAGATCAAATTATTATAGAAGTAAGGTGATTCCCTGTAAGGTATATATAAAAAACAAACATGCGGCGCCAATCTTAGCGCGTTACCAATGTAACTCTCTGGTGCCCTTTTAATGAAGTTTTATGCACTCACCTCTTGCCATAAAACTTCAAGTATATGGTTTTTCCAAAGCCTCCTCACACTTTGGATATTTATCCGGGTCTGCTGCTTGCCTTGAATTGATCCTGTGTCCTGCCACAGATTCCCACAGGCATAAAGGTTCAATAGGAAGTGATCCAATTCTATGGTGGCCGCGCTCCCCGTGGTTATGATTTTAAGAACTTCTTGTTCACAAAAAAAAATTTTTATTACTCAAAACATGCGAGAATATAAAAAACGGATACAACGCATTTCAGCAGAGACAACCGCCTTCCTCAGGTACCTGTCTCCGCCGAAACGCGTTGTATCCGTTTTTTATATTCTCGCATGTTTTGAGTAATAAAAAAAAATTTTTGTGAACAAGAAGTTCTTAAAATCATTACCACGGGGAGCGCGGCCACCATAGATCTGGATCACTTCCTATTGAAAAATTATTATAGAGGAATACCACCACAAACCTACCAACCAGGTGACGAAAAATGTAATTGAAAAAATGCTGAAAAACAAAGGGAGCATTAGTGAGATCAAAAGGCATTACAAGATTATCATAATGCCCTTCAGGATTATTAGAAACAATTTTACGCTCATCCCCTTCTCTGATTCTAATCAGATTATAGGCTCCTCTGAGATCCATCTTGGAGAACCATTTAGCTCCAACAATCTGATTTAAAAAATCAGTAATCAGTAGGAGAGTTGGATAAGGATCCCTGATAGTAATACAATTCAACTCACAAAAATCTAAATAGAGATGCAGACCCCCAATCTTTCTTCTTAACAGAAATGAACCCGACCACCACAGGAGAAGAGAAAAGTCCAATGTGTCCCTTAGGAAGGCTCAGAGATGTAATCTTTCCTACCTTGCCTTTTAGGGTCTGAAAGAGTATATTATCCAGTCTTGGGAACTTTTGCTCCAGGGAGCAAGTTAACAAAACAATCCTATGCCTGATGTGGAATCAGTTCATGACACCCCTTTTCCAAGAATACATCCACAAAATCAGGCCAAAAAGATGGAACAGGTTTAGTGGAAACGGTATAAATAATAGTTCTTAGGCAATTAGTCTTGCAGAAATCACTCCTTTTAACTTTCTTCCTGGTCTGCCAATCAACCAATGCCAATCAATTATGCATAACTATCCAGGGAAGACCCAGTACTATAGGAGTAGAAACACTCCAAGACATAGCAGAAAAGGAGCTTCTTGTGAAGAGCCTCTATGCGAAGGTTCACATTATGCACCACTTGCGTAAAACTTCTCTGACCAAGAGGTAAAGAGTCAATAGCAAATATGTGGATGGACCTTGCCAGCAGACTATGGGAGAGACCAAGGGCCAGAGCAAACCGAGAATCCACCATAATTGCTCCTGCCCCGCTATCCAAATGTGCAGGTTGGAGAAAAGGGATTCAAGGACGCGCTCCAAAATCAAATCTACATACACAGGCCATATGAATTCAGCAGGTGGTATTTATTCTAGGTGTTTCGTGGGCAAGCCCCTTCCTCAGGAATACCACAAAGATTGACACAATAAAGAGATGAACATCCCTGTCTTACACTGATCGGACATCTGGCTTTGTGCCACTATCCAAAAGAACAGAAATGGTCTCAGGTTTTGTACCAAAAACCCGTTCAGAAGGTAGGATAAACTGAGATGTACAGTACATGCAGAGGAAATATGTACGCCCAGGTTGTAATCTTCAACACAATCTGGGGTTAGAAGCTTTCCGACAATTTATTTTTTTTAGGTACAAAAGGACAGACCCTAATAGAATTACCCCAATCCCCACAGAAGAAACCCCTTCCATCCTATGGCGAACTTCAGCCCTTGGGAGAGCAATAGGAGGCAGGGTCATTGCAGGTCTATTCCTGAGGCATCTATATATCCATATGGCTAGGGCCATAGCAGTTTCTAATGACTTAGCAGTTTCATATGTTTTCACTGCATGTTTTAGCCTTTCAGACAGACCCTGACAAAAATGGCTTCTAAGGAAAGGGTCATTCCACCTGTTGTCAATAGCCTATCTACTTAGCTCCAAGCAAATGTTCTCTGTCAGCCGGTCCCTCTGCTGGAGGTTACAGAACTTAGAGTCAGCAAGGGAGACATGGTCAGGATCATCATAAATGAGGCCTACTGTCGCAAATAAAATTGACCGTCAGGACTGACACTGAGTTGGAGTGAAAAAGCATAAGATTGAGGATCACCTTGCAGGAGGAAGATAACTCCCTAACCTTTGTTCCTCACTCCCAGAAGAGTGATTATAAAGCTTAAAAGAGAGCTTGTAAACTGTGCGAAAAACCACAAACTTATCACGTTCCATGAAAAACATGTCCAGGAGCTCCACCTTATGTTCAGGTTCTGCATTCCAGGCCACCAGACCTGCTGTTGATGAAGCACAGTGTTCGACCACATATCTGTCAGATTTAGAGACAGATTCTGCAACTAATCAGCAAGAGCAGTGACAGGATCCATGAAAAATCCTGTAAAAAAATGTGGGCCAGTTATAGTGTCATGTTATGTCTACAGTGAAGAAAGGGAATCAGGGCATCTTAATTGACCCTCACGCTAGGGGTTCCTAGGCTCTCTCTGTCCCCAAGATTACTCTTGAAGGTGGGGATGTGTGGGTCTCCCTTGCAATACTGGACACAACTCACCTATATGGCCCTCCTCTCACCTTGCATGGGAGTGAAGGGGCAGGAGTGGAAGGGAAAACAAACAGGCAAGGAAACAATTAATAAAGGACTCCAAATCTTATTCAGTAAGAAGCTTCACTGCTGCAATAGGAACAAAGACCTCAGCTGTATAGAGACAAGCTCCTTCAAAATTGTTAGCATAGAGAAACTATATCTGGCATGGAGTGAAGCCAAGGGTGGCGACTTATAGTGGAAGGGAGAGGTGATCACAAGCTGCAGCTGGGATTAATGCTAAGAGTACTCCCAGTCAGAAAGAAAAGGGTCCTTAACCCCATAACAAAGAAAGTAAATCTACAAGATAACAGCTAAGTGGACTCCATTGTGAACCTGCGATCGATTAAATACTGAAATATCCTGATCCCAGGTTCCCTAGAGGTAACATCAGGATGTGACACAGTTATGACTCTTGCACACAGCAAGGCATCCAGTGCCAGAAGCAGCAAAATGTCCACAAAACATCTTTGAGCTTCCACCATATTTGACTGTAGGTACTGTGTTCTTTTCTTTGTAGGCCTCATTCCATTTTTGATCAACAATAGAATGATATGCTTTACCAAAAAGCTCCATCTTGGTCTCATCTGTCCACAAGACGCTTTCCCAGAAGGATTTAGCTTACTCACATACATTATGGCAAACTGCAGTGCAGCTTTTCATATCTCTGTGCCAACAATGGGGTACTCCAGGAAAGCCATTTAATTTTATTCAAATGTTAATGGGTAGTTCATGCTGACACTGATGCAACCTGAGCATACAGGACACCTTGAATTTCTTTGAATGTCGATTGAGGTTGCTTTACCTCCATCCAAAATATCCTGAATGGCAACCTTTCATCAATTTTCCCCATGCAGGGAAATTAGTTACAGTGACATGGGTTGTAATCTTCTTGATTATATTGAGCACCATGGACAAATGAACTTCAAGATCTCAGGAGATGGACTTGTAACCTTGAGATTGTTGAAAGTTTTTAACAATTTTGCTTCTCAAGTCCTCAGTTCTCCTCTTTCTCGTTTTCACACAATGCAAAGATTAAGTCATCTTCTCGCATTTTTATTCAGTTTCAGGTGTGATTTTAATATTGGCCACACCTTGTCACTTGCGACAGGTGAGTTTGAAAGCACATCACATGCTTGAAACAAAGTTGCTTACCCATAATTTTGGAAATGTGCCAACAACTTTGCCCCATTCTGGGGGTATTGTGTGAAATTATGTCTAATTTGCCTTTTTTTCTCTTTTTTTGTGTTGCTCCAATGCACACAATGGAAATAAACATATGTATAAAAATGTCTTGTTGCAGTATTTTTCTGGGAGAAATCTTTCATTTTCTGGAACAATTTCAAGGGTGCTAAAACTTTCAGCAATGACTGTATGTGAATTATACACAAGATGGCATTAATTAGAGCTTTGTTGTTTTTTCTTTGCAGATAATACTCATTTTTGTAACTGACCCACCCCAGGGAATGGGATACTCTTAACCGGGCGTTTGATTGGCGGGGAATGTCACTGGGGTGTGTTGCCTGAACCCGTGGCCCTGGGGGTCACTTAAAAAGGGGGTTAAAGAGTCAATAAAAATAAAAGTGTTTTGCGACCCCACCTATGGTTCCGGTAATGTTACCGGTGCTGCGGGACAGTCCTCTGGGGTGATGTTGGAGCAGCAAGATGATTATGCTCCCCGTAGGTGGGGCGGGATCCCCTGGCAGTTGTAATAGTTTATGTACAGACTTTACACAGGGAGGCGGTGGCACGCTGGGTAATAAAGAGGTTAGGGCCAGCTTTGTATTATCAGCTGGCCCTAAGCCCGAAATTTATGGCGGTCACGCCAATATTAGACATGACCGCCATGAATTTCTATTAAATTGTTTTAAAAAAAACACAACACAGAGAAAAATTTTCATTAGAAATAAAAAAAAAAAGCCATTAGGGACTCCATCTTTAATTAAAAAAATCCTCTTCCGTCCGACGCAGTCCAAAACGCGATGTCCTCTCTGCTCATCCCTGTGCATATAAAACAAAAAGGAAAAGGGGCGCAAATGTGTAGGATCCCCTTATTAAAAACGTCTAAGTGGCGTGGATAGGTGGCCACTCACCTTATCGGGTTGTGCAATTCCTGCACAACCCGGTTTAACAGCCTCCGCCGCCGGCGGTATATGCAATGCCTCTCCGCTCTCCTCTCTCCTGTTCAAGGCAGATTGTTTGTGCTGTTCCTGAGCAGCTCCAGCCGCCAGTCCCTCAAAAATTGAGTAGTTTTCATGCAAAAAATAGTAATGGCGGTCTAATTAGGAGCGCTCTAAGGAACAAGCAGACATGTAAGATGTTTTCATAAATGTCAAACCTTTTATTAACTTCTTAGCTCCCCTCACAGCTCCACTACGTGTTTCAACTGCATACAAACAGTCTTCATCAGGTGGTCTACCTGATGAAGACTGTTTGTATGCAGTTGAAACGCGTAGTGGAGCTGTGAGGGGAGCTAAGAAGTTAATAAAAGGTTTGACATTTATGAAAACATCTTACATGTCTGCTTGTTCCTTAGAGCGCTCCTAATTAGACCGCCATTACTATTTTTTGCATCCCTGTGCATAGATATAGATGTCTATGCACAGGGAATGAGCAGACTGAGAACAATCTCAGCTCTGCTACATCAGGCAGCAGGCGGGCTCTAGGACCCTGGAGCTGCGGCAGCCAGCACACAGAGCAGACAGGACTCTTATCTGTGCGAGTTTCCCAGCGATTACTTGCACAGTAAACGAGTACAAAGCAAATCAATGGCAAAACTAGGATTGCTTCAGGCTGAAGCTTCCGAGACACATCTGTGATTTGTAAATCGCACACTACTCGCTATTACTCGCTTCCCCATTCATTAACACTGGACTCGCTAGACTCGCAACGAGTAGGGAGTCCCGGGCTCGGACTCGCTAGAGTCAAGCGATTCCGAGTAATTTAGGATTCGCCCATCACTAGTCTCAATACTTGTCCCAATTTTGTAGTAATGTCCTCTATCCTGGACTCTATCTTGTAGTAATATTTCCTTTTGTGCTGTTCTTCTCATAGACATTTTTTTAAAATCCCTCTCACGTGTCCTGCATTTTCTTGGTGAACTGTGTTCTATTCTCCTGCACAGCAGGGGTGGCATATGGCAGTGACATGATATGCTGCGTGCATTGGCATGCCGACGTCAGCTCTCAGCCTCTGATTGGTCAGTGGCTAGCATTGGTATTGCGGTGCAGAGAGCTGGTTTCTGTATCACAATACATTTTGATTGAATGTGCACCTAATGATGCACATTCAAGTGAAAAGAAGCGCTGTCATATGTGGCCCCCTGAACCCGTCCATGATTGTCAAAGGAACTCTGGCGCCTGCGGGGACGCATACAGGCCGTGGGCTGGATTTTTGAGACCACCGTCCTAGGGGGAGTATATATAGATGTGTCAGTAGTAGAGTAGAAACTGGGTATACTTGGGAATCATAAAATAAATAATGGCACAATGCCAATCAGCTGTGTCTAAGGCTGGAGTCACACTGGCATTTGGGATGCATCCGTCTGCGTGGAGAAATGCAGACTGATACTGCCAGTCCTGATGCCTACAGATGTCAGTGATGTGTTAAATCTGTAAATCTACATTTGACCAAATCTCCATAGACTACAATGGCTGGGGGCTAAGTAATGGCCAGTGACAAGAGAGATTTTACCATATTTGCCCATCGTTTACTAGCGCTGTCGCCCGGATTCCAATGCGGCACCATTGAACTCCATGTAATCATTGTTCGCTTCATGATGCATGCGTATAAATCATGTAGCCTCAAATGCACAAAATTCATAGCAAGTTGTGATTTTGATTGGCAGAGAAAAAACACAACCCGATGCAAACGCATGCGTCTAGGTGCCAACACATCCACCATACGTCCCGACGTTAAACATAGGGGACTGTATAGTACCAAAGTGCGGTACTATACGCGGCCACACTGGGACACATGCCGACGCAACACATGCAAACACCAGTGTGAAACCAGCCTTAAGCCAACAGAACTGATGTTTATTAAATAGACATGAACTTAAGGGTCAGGGGTGCAATGTTAGGCTAGGGTCACACATAAGCCCTTGGTCCGTTTTTGGCTTCATTTTTGTCATTTTTTTTTCTAAGTCCAAAAACTGACAGAAAAGCGGATTGGATGTAATAAACACCCTGTCCGTTTTTTTCTGGACCTCAAAACATTGCTAAAAACGTTGCTAGCAACGTTTTTGGCATCAGTTAAAAAACACATGCGTTTTTTTAACATGGGGCCCTATGGGAAACGCATGCGTTAACGCATGGCACGTATAGGCACTATATGCGTTTTTAATGAAAAAAAATGAAAAAATGACTAAGTCCAAAAACGTTCAGAGCTGCAGGAGGCTCAAAAAGCACCCAAAAAAAACGGATTGGTCATGGAAATCACTTCCAAAAACGGACTTCTATGTGTGACCCCAGCCTTACTTGTACAAAACATTAATGCAGTCACAGTTAGACAATGCAGATCTGTTTTGGGCACCGGTTTATGAAAAGGATGCCTTGGTGAGATAAATGGTACAAAGAAGAGCAACGTAATTGATTAGAGAAATGGAGAATTATTAAATGGGTATGCCCATCTCAGCTACAAATAGCTGAGGTAGTAACCTTTATCTCTACTTGACAGCCACACAAAGTCAGAAGCCCAGAACAGCTGAGCAGTCTGCGCTATTTTGTTTCATTTCCATAGAAGTTAGGCCAGGGTCACATCTCCGTTTTTTTTTAAGAATCCTGATCCGGTTTTGAGCTTTCAAAAAGCTCAAAACCGGACCAGGAAACGCTCCTCATAGGAGCCAATGCAAAACACCGGATGGCTTCACAAGCCGGGATCAGCAAACTATGCAGTTGCCGGATGGCTCAGGATTACACATCCTGAGCCATCCAGTTACTGCAGTGCGGTATTCTGCACACATTTTTGTAAAAAAATGTGTGTGCCCGGCATTGCGTTCACTGCATCCGGATCTGGATGCAGTGAATGCAATTCTAGTTTTAAATGTGACCCTAGCCTTAGTTGTAATTATGGACACAACAGAGCTAGGGAAACAATAGCACTGCATTGTTTCCAAACTGACTTCTATGGGATTAGGTTCCCTTGGCCATTGCATTGTCCCGACTTCCTGCTTATAGGAAAAGATTTTCCAATTCCAAATGTAAATGATTAAGGCTGGGGTCACACATAGAAATCCGTTTTGGAAGTGATTTTCATCACCAATCCGTTTTTTATAGGGTGCTTTTTGAGCCTCCTGCACCCCTGAACGTTTTTGGACTTAGTCATTTTTTCATTAAAAACGCATATGCGTTAACGCAGGTGCCTATAAGTGCCATGCGTTAACACATGCGTTTCCCATATGGCCCCATGTTAAAAAAACGCATGCGTTTTTTAACTGATGCCAAAAACGTTGCTAGCAGACAGAGCAATGTTTTGAGGTCCAGAAAAAAACGGACAGGGTGTTTATTACATCCAATCCGTTTTTCTGTCAGTTTTTGGACTTAGAAAAAAAAAATGACAAAATGAAGCCAAAAACGGACCAAAGGCTTATGTGTGACCCCAGCCTAACCTGCAGATATGGGGTTAATCTCCAGGATAATAGCAACCTGATCCTGCCCAATGCCTGTGCATTAAACCTAGTTGTCAAGAGGAAATTAAATTTAATCTTCCCAGGAGTGTCCTGATTTCAGTAATGAAAGCAGCAGCAGCCGAGGCCTCTCTAATGCAGAGTGGCTGTCAGTCATTGTGGGGGAAGGTGATCACATCCACCACTCTCCATTAGCAGAGCAGGGACTGCACTTTCTCAGGTGCCAACCTCATAACTTAAACCGGACGCGGACAAGAGAATAAACGTTTATATTCTCCAGGCAGCGTGATTTAATGTGCAGACATTGGGCAGGTTAATTTTCCACGTGACAGGTTCACTTTAAAAAGGACCTGTTACCCCCCTGGTGCTATGCTAACTGAATGCAGCACTGAATGCAGCGTGTCTCTTGCATTCAGGGAAGGGATCCCCATGTCTCTAGCCCCCCTGTAAGCTGTTAAAAAGATTTTATAAAGTGTACAGATAAGGAGTCCAGAGGGAATTACTCAGTAATGAGTCATGGTTGTTGCTGGTGTCCTCCCCACCTCCAGCCCTCTCTGTGCCACCTCCAGCCCTCTCTTGTTCAGCCTCCTGTATGTGTCATCGCTGAGGGCTGGAGGTGGCACAGAGAGGGCTGGAGGAAGGGAGGACACCACTAACAGCGATGACACATACAGGAGGCTGAACAAGAGTGGACTGGAGGTGGCACAGAGAGGGCTGGAGGTGGGGAGGACACCACCAACAGCGATGACTCATTACTAAGTCCCTCCGGACTCCTTATCTGTACACTTTATGAAGTTTTTTTAACAGCTTATGGGGGGGAGGCTAGAGACATGGGGAACCCCTTCTTTGAATGCAGCAGACACGCAGCATTCAGTGCTGCATTCAGTTAGCACATGGCACCAGAAGGCTGACAGGTTATCTTTAAAGGCAATCTGTCTCTAAGTTGTTGCCACCTAATCTGACAGCAGCATAATGTAAAAAAAAAATACCTAATTCCAGTGATGTGCCCCTTACTGGACTGCTTAATGTAGCTTTATTAAAACCACAGTTTTATATGCAATAGATTATCACTAGATTAGTAAATCTACGGCCATAAATTCCTCTATATTCACACACCGAATATAGAAGCTTTTTGCCTATGCAATGTACACAGAGAACCGATAAACAATGATGTAGTCGGGGTTATACAGAGATCAGTATATAGAAAACTGGCACAGCAAATGAACAGTGATCTTATCAAAACTGTAGCAAGCAGCCCAGTAAGAAATACATTGCTGGAATGAGGGTATCTGCCTCTACATATTACCATTCCACCCAACGCCAAAAAACATGTAAACAAAAAAAGAAACAAATAAAAAAAAAACAAGTCCCCGAAATCCTGAAGTATTCCCAGCATATGGGGGGCAAGATCAGTGATTTCATCCCATATCCCATATGCCAGGAGAGCAGGCATTGTACGGCTCATGGCAGTGTGACAAGCTGTGACTTTACTAAGGTTCTCAGGTTTCACAGTGGGTATCACGCAGCAGGGAGTCCCACTGTATGACCTGAGGTAACTTTAATGACATCATGGCTCCTCACACTCGCTGTCTGATGAGAGCCATGATATTGCACGAGATCTAGCGGGTATATCTCACTGGTATCATGACACAGCACATGTGAGGAGTGGAAATGTCAGGAAGTAAAGTGCAGTTCAAACTCGCAGGATGGGCCCGGTGTGACCCATCACTTCTGAACTACTGTAATCTTTTTGACTACCCCGCTTGTCACAGTGTCACCAGTGCCTCAGTGCCTGCTCTCATAGCATATGGGAGATGCTCTCTGTGAATGTGACCCTGTCGAGCCCATTGGGACGGGGTACTCGGTACCGGACCGGGTCTGCTACTGGGGAAGTCACAGGTGGTCCTGGTCCGGACCGTGTCCCGGGCCCTGGCAGTAATAAGGGTGTATTTACAGGGGAATGTCAGTCGTGATGCCACCCACAGTGTGCGGCCAGTGATGGGGCCTCCGCTGCTGCAGAACCTCTGGGGATGATGTAATTGCAGCGTAGATGGAATAGTTCCCGTGGGCAGAACGGTATTCCCCGGGGCAGTGATGGTTAAAGTCTATGTAGTGTGCAGGCCTGGTGCTGAGTGCAGTACACTTACTGTCCAGATGCTGCAGGAATCCTCCTTCAGTGTTGGAGCTTGTAAGCTATGCTCTCCAGGCTGGGATGTGCTGCAAACTTGTATGGAAGGAGTCGTGTTCAGGCAGAGAGACACAAGGGAGTCGTGTTCAGGGTTCACCATGTTTACTTCTCAAGTTCTCAAGTTCCATTCACAGTTCAGTACAGTTCTTACAGTTCAGTTCAGTACACGGGCACACTTTCCCCTCCTGGTTCCCTTTACTCCCTGCAGCCAGTTCTTTCCTACTGTGACCCCTCACTCTGTCTTTGTGTCCTTCCCAGGCTGTTGACTCTCTCTCTTACTGTTCACTTAGTTGTGTGTGACTCCGGACAGTATGGCTGTGGCTCGGACTCCTGTGAGCCCTCCGGGTTGCCACTGAGCTGCCTGTCCTTTGGGGTAGGGACCCTAACATGTAGCTGTGGTCCCCCGTCGGTTGTCTGGGGATGCCGGGTGAAACTACGGTCCCCTCTAGAGCTGACACTCTACTTCAGCCTAGTCTCCAGCAGTCCTCCCGTGTGAGGCTCTACCAGGCTCTCTTCACTGTGTCTTCAAGTATCATAGGAGGGCTACTCTGCCTGGTCGTCTTGGCTGTAGCTCTAGGGCCTGGTATCACCGTCCCTCTCTTCCCTCACACTCCCCGGGTGTTGCCTTCGGACGTGCTTTCTCTCTGCAGCTCACACTGGCTCTGTTCAGATTCTGCGCTCCTACACCCCACTTGTCCAGGACGTGTGATCTCTGTCTTTTCATCTCAGCCTACCTCGGCCTACTGACTCCTTTCTCCTCCCCCTTCACTATTTCTACCTTCTGCCACCTGACTACGTGTTTACCCACCCACT
Source organism: Allobates femoralis (assembly GCA_033576535.1). Lineage (NCBI taxonomy): Eukaryota > Metazoa > Chordata > Amphibia > Anura > Aromobatidae > Allobates > Allobates femoralis. Next base: position 554,084,298 of record JARQOC010000001.1, on the reverse strand, counting down.
GCTCTAAACCCACTACCCCTTGCCTGCCTAGGGTTCCCAGGCTCCGGGTTGGGTGCTGCCCTCTACTGTACGTGGGTGTGTGGGCTGTGAGGGTGTTGGTGCTCAACTGTCGTCCTACCTGCCTGGCTGCAGTTCCCTTTGTGGCTTCCTGGACACAGGGGCGCCACAACCCCTCATATGCTTGTAAGAAGATCCAGGAAGAGTCACAGTCGTGGTAAAAGGGCTCAAGGATTCCTCTTGCCCCCTGACCACCTCCACAGTGACTTCTAGATTAGAAATGAGCAACTCCAGTCCTCAAGGGCCGCAAACAGCGCATCATTTCAGGATTGCCATAGCATTGCACAGGTGGTCATATAATCGCCTGCACAAGTGATGACTCCAACACTTTGTGCAATGCTAAGGAAATCTTGAAAACATGCACTATTTGTGGACATTGAAAACTGCAGCTGCCCAGCCCCTTTCCACAAGAGTTTGTGTAGTGTCTTGCATTTCCATACCTGATACCTTCAGGCTAGATGCCTCCAGATTCTTTTACTGTATCTGTAGGGGAGTATCAAAGCACCTGTTACGTCGCACAAATAGTCCACGACATAGGGAGTTAAGTGCAAAAGCTTTATTTTTATGGAGTTAAAAAATCAGATATTGGTACAAGATGTCATTTTCAGCTTTCCACAAACACTTTTCATTGTCACATAGGCACTTAGCATATAATATTCATACTAGGTATAACTATAGAGTCCAAGTCAATTTTGTCATAAAATAAGCCAATAGGCCAACAAGAACACAAAGTCCATAGAGGTTTGCATAAGCATTGGAGTCCACTCTTTGATTTTGCAGTGGCATAACACTGGGAGTAGTTCTTGAACATTGCAAACAAATGACAATTCAGGTCCTCTGAGTTTTCCTCTTTCTACACAACAGTCCAGACCCTTCAAGTTCTACAAGTATTGTCAGAGTCCAATAAAATGGGCCACAGGCCATCAAGATAAAGTGGCACAGTTGATTAAGGGCACAGTCCATTTAGGGCTTTAAGGTGTAGACCGAAGGCTACAGTCCCGCTAATCCAGAAGAGGGATGTGCAACAGGAGCTAAATTGGGGAAGAGGAAATATAAAAAAACCTTCAACTTTACATCCAGCATGACACAGGATCCCAGCAGAGGTATTCCTTCCAATGAGTCAGCGACCCAACAACGGGTCTTTTTAGGGCAGTCCTCTTTTAGCACGACCTTCTGGGAAACCTCCAATTGTCGCCACACTGATGTCTGCGATGGACGTACTAGTTCCATCCAGAAGGCCGCTCCTGCCTGTCTGGGGGGTGAAGTCAAAGGGGCTACTCCTCTAGTGGCATTCTCCAACACCTGCCCCACAGCACACCGCTTCAGGGCCACCGTTGGAGAGGAGCATTGGAAAAGTTAGGGGATGCCCCCTCTCTAGCACACACCAGAGGAACTCAGGCAACTCCGATATGTCCTTCAGGCTCTCTGGCCCCTCTGTTTTTTACTCCAGCTGGCTGGCTCCCATGGTCAGGCCTGAGCAGCAGCCAATGCTCCATCCTCTCCATCTCGACCATCAGCTTCCACTCTTCCACATCCTGCGTGGAGGTGATGCGACTTATCCCCACTGCACACCACCCCTTGGAGGCTTGGAGTTTGAGACCACTGGCTTAGAGAAAGGAATTAGAAAATTATATCCGTTACATATGTATTTTTGACCTTACAGATTTTCTTTACCTACATCAAAGAGATTGAGGAATTAGAGCTAATAATTATAATTAATTCTCATCTTTTTGCATCATTTGATGTTACTAGGATATACCATCAGCTAATAATTGCTGGCAACCTAATCTCTGGAGCACCACCATTTTAAGAATGAAAAGGATTTTCCAATGAACTAAGTTAATTCTTCAAGATAGGAATACCCCTTTACATTATAGTAAGTTTATTTGCTTTGCAATATATGCAAAAAAAATTACCTATTTTTAATTTTTAATACAGTGCTAAATAAAAAGGTAGAAAGCTGTAAAACAATGGAAATAGAAATCACACATCGGAGCTGTCATAGTCTGGGCTCCTGATACTACCGGCCTGACAGTAATCTGATACAATTGGTTCCCCACCACGAAAACTATTTTGAGTGCTCTAACAGAATTCAGAAGCAATTCAGGTGATTGGTGTGGAAATGAGTGATGCCATAATGAAATTATGTATTTTCCCTGGATCCCAGAAAACAGACGGGATGCCATAGAGATTTCTCTGTATGCAGATCACAGATAAGTTAATGACCAGCTATTATATAACTATTAACTACAATCTGAACACAGGATTTCACCCACACTACAAAATACATACTGCTACAGTAATGATCTTAGCAAAGAGGGCAGCAGCTTTTCTGAGATAGAGTAATCAGGCTGTGAGCCACACAATCAGGACTGATATGTATAATAACCACCATGATGCTATGCAACCAGAAAGGGAAAAAATAAGTAAAATGTCTGTCAAAGAAGCAACATTTACAATGTCCAATGAATCAATTTTAAAGGGCAGTTCTTCCTTTATTTGACTGAGTGGGAGATGGTCAAGTCTAATGTTCAATTGTCTAATTTTTTTTACAAAGAACTTCAGTGTTGCATCCAGTCATCAATGGGTCATGTAAAAGTAACGTCTAAAGTGGCAGCTGCCTGATTGCTGAAGCCTCTCCTGCAAAGCTCCTACTATAATTGAAGGAGAGCGAGGTATTTGGCATCCTACCATTGCCGTACCACCTGATCTACCATCTGCGTCTCTCGCTGTTACGTCTACGTTTCTGGCAAGAGACATTTTGCCATAAATAACTGCAAATACACTATGTCAGGGCTGTGAAGTTACTCCACTAGTAACTCTCCAGAAAGCCTTTATTGGACCATTTTGACCTTCAAAATGTAGTGTTTTTTCATTTTTGCCGGCATTTCAACAGCTTCAAGGGAACGTGTCAGATGATTCATGCTGCCCAATCCTAAATCAGAGCTTGGCTGCATGATTACAGCCAGATCTATTTCTCTCTGAAACATTCTTGTATTAAAGGAATTCTCCCACAAAGTTCATTTTAAAGTTGATTTTAACCCCTTCACGACCAAGGACGTACATGTACGTCGTTAGTCGTGTCCCTCCCCCAGATGCGAGCTCACACACTAAGCTCGCCTCCTTCCCTGCATATCTCAGCTGATCTCATCAGTTGAAACATGTAGCTAATTCCATCAATCAAATCAGCGATGGTAATGTGGTGTAATGGCGGGTTTACACGTTGCGATATCGTAGTCCAATTTCAATGAAAAGTCACGTGGTTCGATCGTTGGACCCGAGATCGTTCCTGCGTTGTATGGTGTGAACGTCCAATACGATGCAGGAACGATGTCAATGGGATATCGGGGATTGAATGAGCGTGCTATTCAATGCCCCGATATTGAAGGGAGATTGGAGTCGGATCGTGCTGTGTTATCGCCCAACTACGATGCAATTTGAAACGTCACCCATTCACTCCCATGTTAAAGGATCGTTCCTGGGTTGGGGGGCGTAGACATCGCACGGACGTTGTATTCCGATATCGCAGCGTGTAAACATCCAATGCGATGCGGGAGAAACGTGCACTAATTGCGCGCTCCCGCGCCATTGAGTTGCGATATCGCAACGATATTGAAGCGTGTAAACCCACCATTAGCCCTTTGGATCACCCTGTAAGTGACTGACAGCACAGTCCAAAGCCTGGCTGCGGGGTTCGCGACATTCGACACCAGCATCGGAAGTCTCGTGATGAGATCACGGGACCTCGATCTGTTACCTTGACAGCCTGGGGTCCTCTGAGCATCCTGTAAGCTGTCTGCAATCACTCCCTGCCAGCAGTCTCCCAGGGAGGTTACCAGCAGAAAGTGATAATTTCCCCTATGTCAAGATGTGCTGTAGCCCATCCAAACACAGGAGAAGCAATCAGACTTGTGGAGTACTGAAGCCCTCTAGTGGGTCAAGTAAAATAAAGAAAAAATAAAACAAACATGTTTTGAAAATATGAAAAAAAAAAAAACAAAAGTTCAAATCACCCCATTTTTACCCCATTGAAAATAAAACTATTTAAAAATTATACACTCTTTTGTATCGCCACATTCAGAAATGGCCAATCTATCAAAATATAAAACCAATTTATCAGACCTGTAAATTGCACAACAAAAAAAAGTCTAAAGACTAAAATTACGTTTTTTTGGCCGCCGTAACATTGCGATACAATAATGGGCTATCAAAACAACGCATCCACCCAAAAATGGTATCATTAGAAATGTCAGCTCAAGACACAAAACATAAGCCACCACACAGCCCTAGATCATGAAAAATTAGACACTAAGGGTCACGGAAAATGGCATAAAAGAGCAATTATTTTTCTTTAAAAACTTCTGAATTTTTTTCACTACTTAGATAACAGTAAAAGTATACATGTTTGGTACCTGCAAACTTGTACTGACCTGAGGCATCATACTCAAAAAACAAACGTGTAATTGAACTTTTTTTGCAATTTCACCACACTTGGGATATTTTTAAACATTTACTGTATATGGTAAAATAAATGATGTCATTCAAAAGTACAACTCGTCCTGCAAAAAACAAGCCCTCGTATGTCCATATTGATGGAAAAATAAAAAATGTATGGCTCTTTGAAGAAGAGGAGGGAAAATTGAAAAATGGAAAATGGAAAATCGCCCCGGGTTGAAGGGGTTAATCAATAGATCTTGGAGTAATAATTTCTACAGTTGGATTTTTACAGAAAATTTGCTGTGCTGAGATAATCTTATATATGTGTCCCTGCTATGTACTGTGTAATGGATGTGTCTGACTGTACAGGGACATGGTCTGATCATACCACATCTCCTGTGCTGAGATAATCTTATATATGTGTTCCTGCTATGTATTGTATAATAGATGTGTCTGACCGTACAGGGACATGGTATGATCATACCACATCTCCTGTGCTGAGATAATCTTATATATGTGTCCCTGCTATGTACTGTGTAATGGATGTGTCTGCCCATACAGAAATATAGTCTGATCATACCACATCTCCTTGTCTGAGATAATGTTATATATGTGTCCCTGCTATATACTGTGTAATGGATGTGTCTGACCGTAAAGGGACATGCAATTATGGACGAATATGGTCCGCGTTGCTAAGACTAAAATGAGAGGACGTCCAAGGTAGAATGATCGGTGCCTTTATTCCATGCCCTACGTGTTTCAAGGCTGTCCCAGCCTCTTCCTCAGGAGCAACCATCAATAATCAATGATCATTATTGATGGTGTTGCTCCTGAGGAAGAGGCTGGGACAGCCTTGAAATGTGTAGGGCATTGAATAAAGACACTAATCATTCTACCTTGGACATCCTGTCATTTTATTCTCAGCAGCGTGGACCATATTCGTTCATAATTGCAATCTTATATATGTGTCCCTGCTATGTACTGTGTAATGGATGTGTCTGACCGTACAGGGATATGATCTGATCCTGGGCAGGCAATGACACAAAAGAGTATACAGATATTATAGCATGGGATTTGCAAATAATTCTTTCTTTGACATAATCATTTTTTAAAAACAGGCAAGGAAAGGTTTTACCTAAATAAAAGAATGATTCCATGCTGTAAGGTCTGTATACTCTTTTGTGCCCTTCCCTGCCCAGGATCAGACCATGTGCCTGTACTGTCAGGCACATCCATTACACAGTACATAGCAGGGACACATAAATAGGATTATCTCAGCACAAGATCATTATTTTAAACACATTCAATTGTGAAAATTCTTATTATTCCAAGGTCTATTGATTAAAATCAACTTTAAAATTAAGTTTGTTTGTGGGAAAACCCCTTTAAGAACTGGGCGATTTTTCATTTTTGTGCTTTACTTTTTTCCATACCTAATTCCAAGAGACTTTTCCACCAATGTTGCTGTTTGTTGTTGGACGAGTTGTAGGACGAGTTGAACTTTTCACCTTGCCATCATACACAAGGGGCACCACAGGTCACCTCCTGAAAATTGACAATATCTTCATAGACAGTAATACCATATTGGCAAGCATAGATGTAGAGTCCCTTTACTCATCCATTCCCCATGAGAGGATTGAAAGCTGTGCGTAATTTTTTATCTGCATGTGGACGACAATACTATGATCACAATTACTTCGTACTGGAGGCACTAGAGTTCTGCCTAAGGCCAGTTTCACATTTGCATTTGTGTCTGCATGCGGAGGGCATACAGACGCAAACGCATTGAAAATGCTGCCATACTGATGTGAACGCAGCGGAGATTCTCCACATGCGTTCACATCAGTATGGTACCCGGCCAGCCAATCAGCGAGCTTAGCGGCGGCCGGGAGGCAGAGATCAGGGAGAGATTTCAATGTGATCCGCAGCATTCTCCAGTGCTGTCATGCGGAGGACACTGGGCATCCATTGAGATATATACATTGTTTGTGCGCTTGCGGGTGCTTGCTGATAAAACAAGTGCCTGCGAACGCACAAAAAATGCAACAGACTGCGTTCAGAGGGCAGAGGAGGGCACACAAATCATGCGCATCTGAGTGCTACCGCAACAGCCAAACGTAGGCACCATGTGTTCCCATGTTAAACATAGGAACGCAGTGCGCATGCATTTGGCTGCGTTCGGTACGCTGCGTTGATAAACGCAAATGTGAAACCGGCCTAAGAAGGAACTTCTTTGTGTTTGATTGGAGATACTACAATCAACTCTAGGGCACAACGATGGGGAGCCCTTGTGCCCCATCGTATGCCAACTTGCTCCTGGGTTGGTGGCGACGTGTGATCCCGCTACATTGATGACATTATTGTCTTTTGGAGGGGCGGCATGTAGGATTTTAAGCCGTTTGTGGCTTCTCTTAATGAGAACCAGATAGACTTCAGATTTTCTTTTGAAGAAAGTAGGACGTCGTTACCATTCCTGGATGTTCTGATAAGCAACTCTCTGCACATGAGCACATACCATAAATCGACTTTAATGAACTCTCTCCTCAGGTGGGACAGAAAACCACCCCTTACCTCAAAAAAGGGATCCCAAAGGGTCAATATCAATACCAAAGAATGAAGTGAAACTTCTCGGATGGGCAAACCTTCAGAGCACAAGTGTCCAACCTGAAAGGGAAGTTCAGGCAGAGAGGGTACCTGTCACACTTCAGAGGAGAAGGACTCAGGTAGCTGGATAAAGATGGACGAAGGGGGGCAGGGGAGCCTAATCTGACCCTGATACTGGGATCCCTGGCTCACCCTGTTCTCGGAGGTACCTCTAATGGTGAGGTGGTCTGAGAAGCCACCCTTTTCCCTAAGCTCCTGAAAAGGTCCTAGGCATAAAGCCCCTTAGCTCACCTGATCCATGAGTCACTTACACCAAACATTCAGCAACCTTCACCAGCAGAGCCGCACACTGACTGAAAGAAAAAGGCTGAGATTACTACAACAGCAGCAGCACCTGTTGGTTGAAGGCAGCTAATACGTGACAGTACAATGAGACAGTCCTAAAGAAAGCATTTAACGCAACAAAGGAAAAAATTAGGAGTGACTTGCTTTCAGTAAGTAAAAAAAGAGATGAGGAGATTCATCATGACCTATACAAACGGTTCAAGGTTGATACTGCAGATGGTTACTAACCTGTGTGAATGAGTGGGCGAATATCCTCATGTCACATACAATAAAGGAAGATTTCTGAGGGATAGGTTGATGAATAGTCACTTTATGGCCACTAAGGTGAAAACCTGGTGTAAATCCTACATGAAGGGGTGCTATAAATGTGGCAAGTGTGTGGCTTGCACCTATGTCTCTTAGGGGAAAAATTTCAAAGGTAATGTGACACAGGAGGAGTTTCTCATCAGACACTTTATCAACTGTAGGATGCAGGGGTTATCTATAAGGTAACATGCGTCTTTGGGATCTAATACGTTGGAAAGACAAAGAGGGAGTTCTGCAGACGCGTGAGTGATCATATGGGTGATATTGAACACAAGAGAGATACACCCCTAGTGAGACATGTATGTAAAATACACAGTGGTCAAAAGGATTCCATCAGATTTATGGGTATTGCGAAGGTGGACAAACCAAGGAGAGGAGGTGACTGGGACTGTACAATACTCCACAAGGAAGCTGGATGGATATTCCGTCTTGATAATGTAGCTCCTCGAGGTCTGAATGAACAGTTTAACTTTGGATGCTTCTTGTGAGACTATGTGGTATAGTGTATGGACACACACTTGAGATTCTTTTAGTACAAGGTGACAAGGCTTCCAAACTTATGATCTCATTGATCAAAAGGCGACAGTCATGGACATTTATACATAAGGTTAAGACTGAGTCGGGTCACCTAACACAAAACTACGAATAAATCACAGCAGAATTCCTGACATTCTATAAAAATCTGTACCAATTAAGACCGCCTGAACCCGAAACAGTCTTAAATCAAAGGAAGTCTGAAATTGAATCCTTCCTTTCTTCCCTGTCTTTACCAAAACTAGATGAAAATCAGCAGAAGTGGCTGGCAAGGCCCTTTGAGCCTGAGGAACTCCAGTCCATCCTGTCGAGGGGCCAGACAGGCAAATCTCCGGGGCCAGACGGATTCCGGCTCCTTTATTATAAGATATTCTATCCAGATCTGAACTCACATTTGATGAAAATGTGCAACGCAGTTTTAAATGGAAGTTCTCTCCCCTGCCAATCCCTTGAAGCACATGTTACTCTTCTGCATAAAGAAGGCAAAGACCCAACGCTTTGTGGGAGTTACAGGCCTATCTCCTTGCTAAATGTAGATTTGAAAATGTATGCTAGCTTAATAGCAAGACAGACGGGCCTGCTAACACAAATGATTACATTAGAGCAAACAGGGTTTGTGCAGGGCAGGGAGGGGAGAGACAATGCGAGCAGGATCCTACATTTAATGCAATATGCAAAACTCCATAATAAACCAATGGTCCTGCTGAGTACGGATGCTGAGAAGGCCTTCGATAGGGTGGACTGGACATTCCTTCGTAGCACACTGGCTGCTTTTCATATCCCGCCCCTCTTAATAGAAGCTATATTCAAAATGCACGCCGCACAGTCAGCAAAACTGAAAATTAATAATATACTCTCAGATTCTTTCCTGATACAAAATGGTACGAGGCAGGGGTGCCCTCTGTCACCCCTACTATTTGTTCTAGTGATGGAACCATTATTGCGAAGCATCCAGATGAACAAAGAAATTAAAGGAGTCCACCTTTACAAAATACACCACAAGTCGGCTGCGTTTGCGGATGATCTGTTGGTGATCCTGTCTGACCCAGATAGGGGTATCCCTGCCTTTGTACAAACTCTTGAAAAATATGGCCAGCTTTCTAACTATAAAATTAATCTATCCAAATCAGAAGCACTTAGCCTAAATATTCCCAAATCCACCATTGACAAATATAGACGTATATATCCCTTTACATGGCCAAATAAGTATATCACATATCTAGGTATCAAAATAGGTCATACAGTTAAAGATCTCATCACTCTCAACATAGAACCAACACTAGGGAAAGCAATTGAGACAGTCAAATCATGGAGAACCCCCTATCTATCATGGATTGGGAGGAAAAACTTACTTAAGACTATAATACTACCCAAATTCTTATACCTATTCCAAATGCTCCCGATACATATACCAGGACGAATCTTAAACAAAATACATACCTTTATATTAAACTTCATTTGGAACAACAAAAAAAACACGAATTAAGTTTCAGACACTTGCATTACCAAGGGTAAGGGGGTATGGGCGTGCCAGACATTCATAAATATTATAGAGCAGCCATGCTGACTAGAATCATAGATGGGATCAGGAGGCCAACACACAAACTATGGCTCGCTATTGAAGATTCTATATCACACACGCCTCTGAGATCACTAGCATTACTACCAGACCTACACAGCAAGTCAACTTTGAACTTAAACGTTTTCACAAGAGCCGTTGTAGAAGTATGGAAAAAAAAACACAACATGCTTCTACCCCCATTGACCCCCATCCTAAACCTGCAAGACCTTGCTGGCCAACTCTCAGTGAAACCCCCAATCACTAACTCCTCAGATCAAAGACGGTTAGTGTCTGCTCCCATTCCAATTGACCACTTAAGGGTATGTCACATGCGTCAATATCGCCTGCACGATCACGGCTGCACGTGACCTTGCAGCGATATTGACGCGTGTGACATACTGAATCAACCAGCGATAAATCGCTGGTTGATGATCGCCAGGTTTTAGAACCTGCTCTAAAACCTGGCGATGGTCGCCCGGTGGACACGCAGCATCGCTGCGTGTGACACCGGGAGTAGCGATATTCCAGCTCCCAGCGCCTCTCACAAGCGCTGGGAGCTAGTATCCAAGGTAAACTGCGGGTATCTAGGCAGCGCGCGCTGCCTAGATACCCGATGTGTACCTTAGTTACCAGCCTCCTCCGCTCACCGGCTAGTATCTAAGGTACACAGCGGGTAACTAGGGTCCCTAGTTACCCGCTGTGTACCTTAGATACCAGCCGGTGAGCGGAGGAGGCTGGTAACTAAGGTACACATCGGGTATCTAGGCAGCGCGCGCTGCCTAGATACCCGCAGTTTACCTTGAAGACCAGCCTGCTCCCGCTTCCAGCAGGCTGGCAGCGGGAGCAAGACATCGTGGAAACGATATTTAAATTGTTTCCACGATGTCTCTGGTCCATTGATCGCTGGTGAGTCTGTCTGTGTGACAGCTCACCAGCGATCATCCGTCAATGTCGTCAGCGATCATCTCACTGACGACATTGACGCGTGTGACTCCCCCTTTAATATTGGAGGGAGCACTCCTTTCATATGAGGAGATACAGCAATCTGATTCTTTACCAACTATCTCATTCATTCAATATGGTAATCTGAAAGCTTATGTCCACAAATATCTGAAGGACATGAACTTTTCTAGATCTCTAACACTATTTTTTAACAATTATGTACACAGTCACAAACACCTAATAAGGTGTTATCCCTGCTGTATAAACAATTAATACTAGACAATGCATATGTTAAGAGAGACTTTTTGGGCCTCTGGGAAAGAGACCTCCAGATTGAGTTTTCAGACCAACAAATTAAACAAATTTATAGAAGATCTCATGGCCCCTCTCCCTGTGTAAAACTACAGGAAAATTCCTACAAAGTGGTAACGAGGTGGTATCGTACCCCTGTATTGTTACATAAATGGCGCCCCCCGACGCCGGACTCCTGCTGGAGATGCAATTCTGCTTTAGGAACATATCTACACATATGGTGGCAATGCCCTCTTATACAAGAACACTGGAAGACGGTGTCGGGGGTGCTTACAGACGTTCTACAACGCAAAGTAGAGCTGACGCCTCTATCAGCATTGCTAAACCTGTCTATTTGGCCGAAAGAACCATTCTTATCTAGATTAGCTTCCAACATTATAACCGCCTGTAGGCTTCCTATTTCTACTCACTGGAACTCGAGCAGGATCCCAACTAGGTCTCAATTAATTAAAGAAATAGATACTGTGTACCATACAGCAGAAGTCGGAGCCTTCTCGTTCAGTTCTTATGAATCCTTCGAGAAAACGTGGACACCATGGACATACTACAGAACGACCCTGGAATTCATAAGGAACTCTATAATTTAATGACTTATAAAGTGGAGAAACCCTCTCCTTTTCCTAAGGTTCCCTAACCCCCCCTATCACCTACCCTCATACCTAATCCTTTCCGAGTTCTATCCCTATCACTTCTATATATTTCTGTTTTTCAAAATTTTGTTACTATTTAGGTTCCTTATCAAAAAAAAAAAAAAAACAGTGGAAGATAGTACACTATAAGATATATAGTAAAAATGCTTGTATGTTATTGATACCTTTTGTTGAAACTAATGTATTCATTTCCCTATGTGAGGGATTGATTTATTAGATGTACACCTTTACTGCTTAATAAAAAGAACATTTAAGGTACCGTCACACAGGGACATATCGCCGGCGATGTTGCCGGCGATCGCGGGAGCGCGCATCCCTGACAACATCGCCGGGAAGAAGTCAGACTGAGCAACTTACCGGCGATGTCGCCGGCTAGTTGCCGCGGCTATCGCTTGCTGGGTTGCCCAGCAATCCAGCGAGCGATAACTCGCAATGTTGTAGATAGGCGGAATCGCCCGCAACATTGCAGGTTGCCGCGTTACACAGGGCGATCAGGCATGATCGCCTGACCAACATCGCCAGGTTTCCCAACATTGTTGTTTTTCCCCTGATTATCGCCCTGTCACACGAGGCAACTCTCCGGCGATGTCGCCGCAACCTGGCCACGCCCCTCAGTTGCCGGCAACATCGCCGGAGATATCTCCCTGTGTGATGGTACCTTAAAAGAAAGATACACACTTGAGATAATCCTATAAAAAAACAGTATATGACCTTTCTGATACAACTATCAGGGATCCATGACAGCTATCTGTGATTTTTGCCTCATGTGCACATCATATAAAACTGGGGGTGTGAGACATATATGGGGCTTCCTGTGATTCAGCCTCTTTGGCTACTAACTTGGGAGACAACAGGGTTAATGCCCAACTCTTGTATATATAAATAAAACTTATTGCTGAATTCTGACGTTTTCAGAGGATTTAAGTTATACTGCCTGTTCGACTGCATCCTGAAGATGTAGGGTGCAAGTATAATGAGCCATCTGTTTCTGCCACCCTGTGCTCTGTATAATGGGGAAGATGGAGATGTTCACTTACACCCCTCCCCCGAAAAGGTGCAGCGTCGCTATATACTAATGCTGTGTTCCATAGAAGAAGTGCTGTGCGTCCCAGAGTGGGAGAAACTGGAATTTACTTTTTTCCAGCCCCACCTCCTCAGATGTGTCACTCAGCATGTTACTGGGAGTGATTCCCAAGGCTCCACCATACGGAAATGCACCACAGGTCACATGACCAGCCATGGGTCACATTACCAGCCGTGATCCCAGAAGTAAAGCAGACATAAGAAAAAAAGCTGTTTAATGCCTGGAACTATGTGTAGCATATTATAATAAGAGTATGGGTGGCCTTTGACTCACACCCCAGGTGATAACAATCAAAAAGACGGATCCCTATTGGTGGCAAATGTTAGGGTGGTGACCAGAAGGAGGACATATACTCTCAGCTTTAGGGAATGCTTGCACTATACTGGTCCACAAGTGTAGCGAGAGATGCTATCAGTTTTCTAGCTCAGTTTATATTGTTAGAGTCCATGGGAAAGTTGTGGACTGCCCTTGTCAGGGTGGGAGTTTATGTGATGAGTGGCCAGTTAGCCCCCACTAGGGTAAGCCTGCTCGACGTACTCTCCCTGGCAAACTGGTGTGTAAAGGACTTCTAGAGGAATGCTGGAAAAACAGTGAGATTGTTCCATACTATTGATTTCATTTACTGTGGAGGTATGGTGGACCAATGTCTACATTGAGGATAGTGAGTTGTACACTCCTTGTATAGTCATTTAGTGGGTTCTAAGTTGACACATGTGGGTTCTAAATTGACACAATTGACAGTTTATCTGTGTGACTTTGTCACCATTGACTGTCGTGGATAGGGTTGTTTGATCTTTGTTCCCTACTGGGACGTGATATTGATAACCGTAGTTGTGTTCACTTCTAGTTTGTATATATCTCATGTTTGTGTATATGTTGTCTGTCCTGAGAGGTGAGTACCCTCTCTTTTAATTTGGGATTATTAATTTTAATATTTAAATATCCATGCCTATCCAAGCTGGTATTTGTCACTACCTTCTGAGCTCCGTGCTGGGAGGGGGGAGGTGTTTTGTTCTGCACTGTGTAAGAGATTTCTATTATATGAACATTGGTTTTCCAGCATACATGTAATGTGTGTATTTGCCTAGCAAATGATCACATGTTCTTATAATCACATAGAAATATATTAGAGCACACACTGCACACATTTCTCAGACACACACAATGCCATGAAGATCTACAGCTAAGAGCAAGAGCACACACCGCCTCCCTCCTCCTTTCTGTACTGTCTGCAGCCACAGACAGAGGGCAGGGCTGTGTAGTGATGCATGAATATTCATTCATTGGGGAGTGGGCAGCAGAGAGCTCACTGTGATTGACAGATGGAATTGATCTTTTATTTTGAAGTTTACACAGGATAGGAGGGAAGTATAAATAATAAAAATACATGAATAGAGAGAGCTTAGAGAAAGGAATTAGAAAATGATAGCAGTTACATATGGATTTTTGACATCACAGATTCCCATTAAGTGGAAAAAAGCAGGAATTTGAACAAAAAAATAATAAAATTTGTGTCGCAACTTTCTGTGAGCCGTAATGTTTTCAATTTTCTGAATTTGGAGCTGTAGAGGGTTTGCTTTTGTGCTGTAAGATGATGCTTTCGTTGACATCATTTTGGATTATATACGATGTTTAGATCACTTGTTATTACATTTTAGTTTGTTGCAGCGAATTAAAAAAACACAATTCTGGAGTTTTCATTCTTTTTTCTCGTTACACTGTTTACCGATCAAATTAATCTATTTTATATTTTCATACATAGGACTTTATCAATACCAAATATGTGCATTTTTATTCTTTCTTATATTCTTAATTTTTAATGTGGTAAAAGAGGGTGATTTGAACTTTTATATATTTTTGTATTATTTTCATATTTTTAAAAACTGTTTTTTTTCTTCTTTTCACTGTGTTTAACCCCTTTACCACATAGCCTGTTTAACCTTCATGACCAGGCCATTTTTTCTATTTAAGCCATTTTTATTTATTCTGACCAGTGTCACTTTATAAGGCTGGAATCACACTGTGTGATATGCGAGTAAGTCGGACGTGTCACGGATGATTAACTTGGAATGGCCTCCCCCTTTCTGGATGCGAACATCAGCTGCTTGTGTTCCTTAGCAGCTCCACACTTTCATCCTGACAGGGGGCGACTTAGGGTACCTTTACACGTCGCAACATTGCATGCAATTTCACTTGCAACTTACTGGTTGCAGTGAAATCTTGGAGACATTGTTCCATTTGTACACGGCAACAAAATGGAACAATGTGTCCATGATTTCACTGCAACCAGTAAGTTGTAAGTGAAATTGCATGCAATGTTGTGACATGTAAAGGTACCCTAAGACGCATATCACACGAACACTGTGATTCCAGCCAACTCTGGAGCACTTCAATGGATTCCAGCAATTTAGAGATTGTTTTTTCATCACATTACATTGGACTTCATGCTAGTGGTAAATTTAAGATGATATTGGTTGCATTTATTTGTAAAAAGAAATGAAATTTGTGGAAAATTTAGAAATTTTCAGACTTTTAATTTTTATACTTTAAATCAGAGAATTATATCACACAAAATAGTTAACAAACAACATTTCCCCCATATCTACAGTGCTGTGCAAATTAATTGGGACAAAGCATTTTTTATGTAAAATCGTAAGTTGGGGTTACCAGTCAGTGATTTAAAACAGTGTTAACTGCTTTGAACAGGTGAGAGTGTACAACCTTGAGTAACAAAATGTGGTTTGACTGGTTTTAGTCACAAAATAACGGCTAGCTGCCCCCTCAGCTTCAGTTGAGAGCTTGATTCTGTGAGGAGTGGTTTAGTGTACTTTTTCTCTCAGTGTGATTCGTGCCTGAAAAATGGATGTTACTCCACGGAAGAGGTCTAGAATTATTACTCTTAATGAACATACAAGTCTGACTGTAAGAAAAATCACTTCCACCGTTGGTATGAGAAAATCTACCGTTTCAAGAATAATTCGCACACACATTGAAACTGGATCGTTTTCTCCAAAACAAAAAGGGAAACATTGAAGAAAAAGGAAAACGACACCAAGAACTGATAAAACACTTATCACTTTTTTTGTTAGAAAAGCACGGAAAGCTTTCCTTCCACATTGCTTTACTTCCTGTGACGCATCTGAAGGGTTAATGATAAACTTCTTGAATTTGGTTTTGAGTGGTTTGATGGCCGCCCTCTGTCCTCCTGCTCTCACTATAGAGTTCTGTGTGATTATATCTGACCCATCTGCAGGTTCAGCCTCTATCTCACAGGCAGACATGGTTGTAATACTGTTGTAAGAAGACAAAGTTTGTAAGAAGACAAAGTTCTAGTGTTCTGTGTTTATTACATGTTTCACAATGGTAGCACCCCCTTTTATTAATATAATCACTGGAGACAGATTCTCCTGGAGATCAGTGTGCGGCCTATAGACTGGAACAGCTCATTTACATATAAGAAAAACATTAATTTCTTTGGAATGAAACATCAGGTCAAGGATATCAAGATATCATTTTATTCAGCTTCCTATGATTGACAAACCCTTATAAATGGCTAAGAAGGCCTGATCCAAATGACCGATTCCCTTTAAAAGTTATCACTTTTATTCCTTGAATAATGCTGATCATGTGATTGGGAAATGAAAAGAAAGGCATTAATTTGCTGAAAAGAGGCATTGTTGAGAAATAAGGGGATTAATGCCCCTTGAAGACCTCTGTAAAAAGGCATAACTGTAGCCATTAAGAGATTAAAGTTTATTTTACACCAACCAATGCAAATAGCTTGTGGATGAAGTATAATTAACACATTCACATAGTCCACATATATTTGGCATATTACTGAACCATTGAACCATTGAACATTTTTTCAGCTTCCCCCCAGTGATGAGCGAGTGTAATCATTACTATTTGTTACTCACATGGCTAGTACGGTATTCGCGATACTCCTTACTCGGCGAGTATCGCTGGTGCTTGTGAGTGATGTGTGGTTTGTTAGCGATCTGACACAAATTGCCGACTCCCTTCAGTAAACAATGGGAGCGTGCACCTCAGTGAGAGCAGATTGAATGTTAGGCTCTCACTGGGGGGGCATAGCAAGGTGTTTTATGCAATAGAAACCAGAAAAAGCCCGCACTCCCGCCCTGTCCCAGAAATACTTGGTTTATGGCCGTATGTGTGTGGGAGGAGCCTATCACTAACTGACTAACATTAGACTCGCTATTCAGACGAATACGTGAGTATTAAAAAGTTCTCAGTACGAATCACGCAAAGCCGAGTGTTTCACAATCCGCTCATCACTACTTCCCACACATCTCACAGGTTGGGCAAGCTGAAATTGTCTACATTTAAAGTGACCAACACTGGAAATAATATTTATTTCTGCCCTTTGCAATTAGACATAAATATTAAAGAACCTAGCTGTCTTGCCAACATGACTATGACCCGACGGCATTTTCGGACATAAAATACGAGGATTTTAGAAAGGACTCATTTGCATTTGGTGGATGAAAAGTTCATGTACCTATTATGCTTCTTCTATTATCTGCACTGCAAAGCAGAAAATACCAGTTCTGTCTAACTGCCAGGACTCAGCTGTTCATATACTAAAGCCTGGAACATTCAAAAAGACAGAGATGTGCAGCAGATGGATTGAGACTGGGGTTCAGCCTCGGTAAGAGCGGCAATGAGTCAGGATAAAGTGTCTGGATAATGAAGGGTGTTACATTATTTCTTGCAAGCTAAAAGGTCACAACGAGTATATAGAAATCCAACATAATATGGAAGTAATTATACAAATTAGAGGCTTAGGATAAGTTCGTATATGAAAGATAGAAAGCCTTGACCCTGATTAAACAGAAAGAAAAAATCCACCATCATTTTGAACATTAAAGCGTTGAGGTATAATGCTTAATACAGTAATAACAATACAACAATGAACAATAAATGTAACCAAAATAGTACAGTTATTTCTAGAATGAAAAATGTAATGAAGGACTGGTGTGGAAAAAAGTAACGGCTATAATAATTCTTAGTGATCTCAAGGAAAATGTATGGCCTCGAAATATAATTATGTATGGAGAAAATTAGTTTCTTTCTATTTTTATATTCATATTTTTCTTGGAGAAAGTCAATTTATAATGGTATTTATTATGCACAAGGCACGATGGCTTCACAACCTCCGGACTTCAGTCTGGCGCTATTAGCACAGCTCCGGCTTTAGGCTTCTTCTAGGACAATGATGAATAGTCAGAGATCCAGCAATAAGGTCACCACATTCCGAAACCTCAAGAATATTTTCAGCTCATTTCTTAATTCACAAATAGCCTTGAGTCTTTATACAAATCTATATTTAAAGGAAGCCTGAGCTACAAGGAGTTGCCCGGTTTAGAAGACCTCTTTTCATATATCCAGTTGGTATATTCTGAATCAACTATTTTTAGATATGCCAACAATTAGTTAATAGGTCTGTGACTAACGCAAATTTCCTGTGGTTTTTAAAAAGCACCACTTAATGCTTAAAGGGGATGCCCAAAAATAGGTCATCAATATCACTTTAATGTACTGTAGGATTACTCAGGGATCTTTTATCAAATGGGAGCACAGCCACACACTGCATCCAAGTTTAAGGTGAACAAGTCTTGTAATTAACACATGTGACAGATAAAAAGTGAAGTACAGCAAATGAATAAGTTCATCAAACAGAATTAACTAAAAGTCTCTATAAATAATGATTCATAAAGGGAAAAGTCGATAGAGAAAACAGTCTTATACCAATATACACCCAGAAGTCTGGGAATGCAAGTCCAAACCCAGGACTCAACAGTACAGAGTAGCTTAACAATGTCCCCAATATCCCAAATGTCTAGAGTGCTGCATCTGCTCAATAAACTATTGTAAATGCTAGCAGGGTACACTGGGCTTTCCAGAAACAGGACTGGAGAAACATAGCAGAGTCAGGGAACAGAGCACAGGCACCTAGGAGCAGAGGAGAAGCTGGAGACAGGTGAGGTTGCAGGAATCTAAGGGCGGTTTCACATTAGCGTTTGGGTGCGCTGCGTCTGGTAGCAGACGCAAGCGCAGTCCCAAAAGTGGCCATCTGCAAGCGAACGCAGCTGATTGAATCCGCATGCATTCACTGTGAAAAGTCATAGGAATGCATAAAGCTAGGCGGCCGGGCATAGGTAAGTATACTAATGTTTACCTAATGTGGTCAGGAGGAGAGAGGAGAGAGGGGACAGGGAGGACAGAGAGAAGAGAAAGAGAAAGAAAGAGAAAGAAAGAGATTGATTTTCTATGGGTTTGGCTATGTGAACGCATGCGTTACCTGCTTTGACCTGCAGATGGCAATGCATTCACATAGGCTCCTATTCATCGTCTCACCGCTGCTGGAGGCTTGCGCACAACATAAGCTCTGTGCGACGCTCAGAAAATGCAACAAGATGCATCCGCGAAAACTTATTTTGTACGCAAGCGAACGCAAATGCAGCAGATTGCAGACAGACGCAGGTACACTGCGTCCCTATGTTAAACATAGGAATGCTGTACGCTTGTGTTTGGATGCATTCGCAGATGCTGCATTGCGAATGCTAGTGTGAAACCAGCCTAGCTGCAGTTGCTGGAAAAGCCGAAGCAGATCAGCACGGAGTGCAGCAGACTGGTAAAGCAGCAGGTAGACCGGAATTCTCACTGAATACTTGAGCATGGCTAGATGGTAGACTGAGGTTTAGAAAGGCAGAGAGGAGGATCACATGAACAAGAATGAAGCAGCAGACACCATCTTGAAAAGGGGCAAGATGCACAGAATATCAACAAAAGTTCAAAAGTCCTAACAATGAGATCAGTGAAGGTCCAAGACCTGGCATTCCCACCAATCAGATGACAGCGACTAGATGGAGACGTTGAATAGAGCTGAATTGCACAGCTTTATCCAATGTGTGGTGACCACTGCCAGGTACAACAGCTCCAATTAAAATGAAAACCTACTCAAATGAAAAGGAGCTGATCTGCTGTTTTCTGTAGTGGCCATTACACTTTGCAAGAAGCTATTAACGTTTGACCAACAGGGGTGTTGAGTTTCAGACCCCTACCGATCTGATATTCCTAATCTAACCAAAGGATAGGTCATTAACATTTTATGTCTGGGCAACTCCTTTAAGTGATTGAACTGTTATTGTAAAGTATTCTTTAAATGAAACCTGTCATGTCCTTTTTTTGTTTTTAAACTGCCCCCAGTGTAATTTAGATCATGCACTGTGCATCACTAACCTGGTTTAAAAAAAATGCAAACTAATAAGGCAAACTAAGGTGTGGCTTGCGTTATATGAGCTGGATATTTTGTGTACATTGTTTCCCATTGCTGGGTGTTCTCTGTTGGGCCCAGGGCCCTGCTCAGTCCTTATCACAGCTATGTAACTGGATATCTGATAAGGTTTTTAAATATTTGATGCTAGGATAGGACCATTCTGATGGGGTTACCTTGACGTGGTGGGATGGCTTTTTTTTTTTTTATCAAAATAATGTTACCAAGTACCCTATTATTTTAATGCACTATTGCAATCTATTTACTTATTTTCGGTTATCTGTTCATTTTTGTTTTTTTTACTTTTCCGGTTTTGTGGCCTAGGTGAACATACACCTACATACTACAGTACATGCATATTTTTGCATTCCAGTTCATTTTTTGATTACTTAAATAGTGCTGAGCAGCCTGTCTGCTCTAATAGCATTGGCGTCATCAATGGCTGTAAGGCTAGGTTCACATTTGCATTCAGCACTCCTGCGGATGGTCCGCAGGCGTGAACGCATTGCCGAACGCAGTCATACTGATGTGAATGCAGTGGGGATTATCTGCATGCGTTCACATAGTATGTGTGCCCGGGAGATGAGCGGCGGCCGCAGCTAATCTGCCAGTGGCTGCGGCTGATCTCCCAGCCGTCGCCGAGACCGGAGATTTCAATGGATCCGCAGTGTCTGCCTGCAGTCATGTGTATGACACTGCGGATCCAGTGAGCTCCATGCATTCTTTGTGCGCTTGCGGAGGTTTGCTGATAAAACTAGCGCCCGTGAACGCACAAAAAATGCAAAATATTGCATTCGGAGGGCGCTTTGAAAAAACGCATCCGAACGCAATGCATACAAACGCGGCCAAACGCAGACACAATGCGTTCCCATGTTAAACATAGAAACGTAGTGCGCATGCGTTTGGCTACGTCTTCATACGCTGCATTTCAAATGCAAATGTGAACCCGCACTAAGAAAAACATTGTGCATAACACGTATCTGTGTGACTGGTGCCCTATGAAAACCTCATCTGTGTGCATGTAAAATACCAGGCAGCCACCTCCGCCATGAACTGGTAGGTTGTGAGTGGTTGTCTTATTGATATTTTGCCCTTGTGCTGTCCCCACCTTTATCATTGGGGTCTGCTGCAGCCTGCTAGTGCGTTGGTAATCTCACCTGGTTTTGGTAATGGATGTTTCTTTTTCTGTGAGGTTTTTTGCTTCTTATTGATACAGATAATACATGTTCTCTGTTTCCTTTGTTTGCTATCTTTTGTATTTTTCCCATGGCCATAATTGCTACATTTGAAAACCAATGTGACTATTTTTGTGATCATATCAACAAAAGCTGTAAATTCAACCTATATTATTGACAGCAGTTGTTACCTGGAGCCTTGAGTCGCACATGTTGGATGAGGCTGTCATTCTGTTTGTCCTTTGTACTTTTTTGCTTTGTTTGCTAAAACAAAGAAGCAACATTTAAATCTCATGCTGTAATATAGTCTCACGAAAGTAAACGGGAAATGAATCCACCTTTTCCCTGCAGTAATTGAGTAAAAACAGACAGAAGAAGCCAATGAGCTATAGCTTGTTAAAGCACTACTCCAGCGTTTATTTTGCAATTCTAGAGTGGTGCTTTAAATCTAAGTCCCCTGCCCCCTGTCTTATACTCACCCTCCAGTGTTTTCACATTTCTTCGGCGTGGCACTTGTCCTGCGGCTCAATCTTGTGACCGTAACTTCTGACTGGTTGGAATTCAGACGTTGTGTCACAAGCTCTCAATGGAAGTCTATGAGGGCCAGAACGACGCCAGATTGAGGCTCTCATAGAGATGTATAGAGTTGTTAACTCCTTCCATGAAACACTGGAGCTGCCGGAAAGTCACAAACAGCCAGAGCGGCAGTGAAAACAGATTAAGACAACGGAGGGTAAGTATAAGACTAGGGTCACATTTGAGCCATGCATGTGCTAAAACCCAGCGTTTTATTGATGTTCAAATGTTGGAAAACACTAGCGTTAGCGAATCAATAGGCTCCCATGTAAAAAACACATTGCAAAAGTGCAATGCGTTTGACGTTATGCATTTTTGTAAAACCACCAAAAAACGCGGTAAGCAGCATTTTTTGGTGCGTTTGCAAAAATGCCACCGTTTTTTTTAACATGGGAGTCTATGGGAAACCCTTGAGTTAAAGCATGGTACATATGTATCGCCCTCAGGGATATGGGTTACTTAGGACCGGCCCTTATTCTCTGCTTACAGGGGGATGTCACGGTGGTGGCCGTGGACCGGTTCCATGGCTCTGGAGGGACCGCAATTAAAAAGGGAAAAAATAAAAATACAAATAAGAGTTTGTCAGTGACGCCACCTGTGGGATGCGGCCAAATATGACCACCACTGCTTATGTCAGCTTCATGGGGTGATGTTGGGATGCAGCAGGATGATAAACCCTCCACAGGTAGGGCTAGGATGATCTCTGAGCTGGTGATAATAATTGTTATTGGAGTTGTTGGGGATGCAGGAAATAGCTCAAACAATGATGTGAAGACACAAGAGTAACAGTCTTTTCTTTACCTTTAATGGTGGAACACAGGTAGTATCGGGTACTGTTTTCTAAAGTTAGATTGTGTCCGTTGGGCCCTGGCTGCATAAAGCAATGCTGTGACCCTCTCTGTACTGTACTAGCTGTAGGACAAGCAGCGTGAACCCTTGTCTTGGCTGTATTTCTACTTAGCTCTCCTGGGCTCTGTAGTGCGGTTGTGTCTCTTTAGCTTTACAGCGAACGGGGCGGTGTATAACTATCCGTTCTCCAGATTTAGCCGCTGGGTGTGTAAACCTTTATGATCTCGGTCTCTGGTGACCGTACTATACTCTATTCTGGGCTTGCTGGCACTACTACCTCTCCCAGATCTTCCTTCTCTCCTCCTCAGGCCCTCGTTATGGGCTCCACACACTGTCAGTTTCCTTGGACCGGCCTAACACGGCTCCTGTCCCCAAGATCACCTTCCTCTCCTCCTCCTGCTCTGCTCAACTGTCACCTCAGCTCTCCTGACAGGAACTGACTAGCTCCACCCACTGCTCCTGCATACCTAGGGGACCTCTACTGACGTCAGCAACTGACCTGACCTCAGCTGTTAGAGCTCCCCCTACAGGCCCAGGTTGGGATATGTTAGGGCCCTTTCACATCAGCGTTTTTTTCAAATCGCGGCAGATGCGGTGAAAAAACCGCATCTGCCGCGATTACCGCATACCGGCTGCACTTGCGGCATGGTTGCAGTGCGGTTGCGGTAAACGCCATACAAGGTATAGGCGGACTTGCGGCAGGTGAGGCAAGTGCGGCCGCGAAAAAAAACCGAGGCTGACAGCATTTTTTTTCGCGGGCCGCACCTGCCGCAAGTGCCAAAACCGCACTTGCCGCACCTGCCGCAAGTCCGCCTATACATTGTATGGCGTTTACTGCAACCGCGCCGCAACCGTGCCGCAAGTGCAGCCGGTATGCGGTAATCGCGGCAGATGCGTTTTTTTCACCGCATCTGCCGCGATTTGAAAAAAACGCTGATGTGAAAGGGCCCTTATATGTATGCTTCAACTGGTACCTTGCCTCCAAGCGTGTAATGTGATTACCGGACCCGGGGCGCCACACTTATATGTACTATGCTTTAATGCAGGCGTTAACACTAGTGCTAAAAATGAAAAAAAATGCCATAACAATGCCAAGGGGAAAAACAGCATCCTTTAAAGCATCCTTTCAACAGATGCAAGGTCCCAAATGTGAACCTGGCCTAAGACAGAGGGCGTGGGACTTAGATTTAAAGCACCACTTCAATGGTAAAATAAAAAATACACTGGAGTGGTGCTTTAAGTTTATCTAACATTTACGTTTACATGAAAAAAAATATGTATTTGCGCCAATGACTCCAATATAGGGCCATTATTACTATTGCTTAAAGTCAAGTCCAATTCTACAAATGCTGGGATGCTAATCCTGAGAT
Organism: Allobates femoralis; assembly: GCA_033576535.1. Lineage (NCBI taxonomy): Eukaryota > Metazoa > Chordata > Amphibia > Anura > Aromobatidae > Allobates > Allobates femoralis. The sequence continues at coordinate 554,060,199 of JARQOC010000001.1, read as the reverse complement.
TTTAGTTTCATCCTTTCACCATTGAGCCGTAAATCTAATCTCACAGAAATTAATACAATCCACTCACATACCAGTGAGCGTTTTGATTCTTTTTCCTGTGTGATGCTATTACCAAAAATATTTTTTTGAACTATTGAGACTATGTTAACCCTGTTGTTCTGTTTGTTCAGAAATGACCGAATTTGAAGTTCTTTATTTCATTTTTCATTTGTTTATGAACAACCATGCTCACATACATTATAATAATGCAACAGGTATCCAAATAAAACACTTAAATTAGCAAAAAATCAAGACTTTAATAGGTCCGGTAAAAAATGAACAGAACATTATAAGTGGATAGTAGACCCAAATAGAACAGCAGGAAATGTATATATTTTTTGTTGTTTCTCCATTTTGAGAACTGGTGAGCTATCTCTGAAAAACAAGTGTTGGAGAAGAACCATTAATCCTTATAGACTAGTGCAAAATCATGTCCCTCAACACATTAGGGTAAGCCCTTTAAAGGGAACTGATCGTCTGATTCATGCCGCCTGAACCACTGGCAGCATGAACCAGACCCTGCAAGGCTTTCGCAGCATTTTAGAGAAAAGCATACCTGGCTGTAATAATGCACCCGGTGTCTGATACCTGCTGCTTGTGGTTCGGACCCAAATGATAAACTCCCTTTCTGATGTTTTTGGAATGTGGGATGAAAACCAGTAAACTAAGAAAAAACTACAGAAACAGAAGAACACGGAAATCAAGAAGAGTTTTTACTATAAACTTTCCTCATCTTTGTTTATTCATCAAATTTTAATTATAAAATTAGAATAATAAGCTACTCAAATAAATAAAGTGAAACATGTTCAAAATATAAGGTTTTTTTTTATATGAAAGTGTCCTAAAATATTTATAATGTACTAAATATAGATCATATTCTAAGCCAAACTAACAAACCCTCTCATCCACCATGATGAAAAGGTAATTAAATTGCATGATCAACTGTAACCCAAGTCACTGCAGTAATAATAGTAATAACAAGGGGTAGTCAGTGCCGAAATCCAATTCACGAGCCAGGGTCAGGAAAACCAAAAAGACAAGATTGTTTACAAGGAGCAGACAAAAGAGTAGTCAGGTCACAGGAAAATGGTCAAAGTCCAGGAAAGGGAATTTCATCAGGCTGGGTCAGAGAGCACGGAGAGATCAGTCTCACACAGGCAGGTGCAAGTGTACAATTGACACTGGATGGAGAAGCTAGCATGCTTAAGTAGAGGGCCAATCAATGGAAGTGAACACAGATGATTGCAGCAATCTCATTGTTTGGGGTCATCGTAGGCATTTCCTACATGTTTACAGACTGAAAAACAGTGCACCATTGAGTCGATAGTTATGAAAATTGTACTCAGTACCCGACACCTGTGAATAGCTGTACTTTACGTCAGAGTTTTTGTGGGAACATTTTTGATAATAAATTGGTGAACGAGGGAAAGCTTGGGGGAGTTTGTATTCAAATACACAATTTTTTCCTGTATGTGTTTTTAACTATACACTTACTGGGTTGTAACAGGGGTGTCTGATAGACACCTATCCATTACCACAGCTTGATGCTAGCTGACAATTTACAGCTGACATCAACCCCATTAACCTATTACCCTTATTGTCACTGCACCAAAGCAATCAAAAAGAGTTGGGGGGAAGCACCCGAATTTGTGCAACTAATGGATGCTACTCCATCTACACAAATAGACTGCTTGTGTTAAGTACTTGAGCTATCATTTCTCCTGATGCCCGTATGGACCATTAACTGATATGCATATAGAAGTATCATCAGATAGCTTGAAGTCAGCTGCAAAGAGCTTCTAAGAAGTCTTCAGAAGAAGTAGTTTATTGTATCTACTGAAACCTTGATTTCATACACAGTACAGAAGGTAAAAAAGGAATATTCTATAGAGCAATAAAGAGTAGTGATGAGCGAGAACGCTTGTCACTACTCGGTACTCGCACGAGTATCACTGTACTCGGGCTACTCGGCGAGCACCGAGTAATCTCGTGATACTCGTGCTGTGCTCATGGTCCTCATCCCTGCATGTTGGCGCTCTTTAGAGAGCCAGCCCACATGCAGGGATTGGCTGGCAGACCACTGCAATGCCACAGCCGTGTTAGTTGTGGAATTGCATTGATTGGGCGGCCGCACAGCGTGACTGAGTCTTTATAAGACCTGGCCGCGCTGTGCTCTGCACACAGCGATCCAGACAGTCAGTGCAGGGAGAGTGTCTGCTGAATCAGGGAGAGTTTTGCAGGGCTGCAAACTGGTGACCACAACAGTCCTTCTCAGGACTAATCTAGGTGGATATAGGCAGGCAGGCAGGGAGGGTATAGCCAGGTCTGAGTATAGGCTTTCTAGTGACCACAACAGTCCTTCTCAGGACTATTGTAGCTGAATACAGGCAGGCAGGGTATATAGCAATTCCTAGTGACAGTATACCAGCCTTCATCATATCTGGGACTGGTGTACACAGTCTAAAACAGTCCTGATAGTGTCAGACTTCTCAGTAATTGTCTCTCCTAAAAAGCTGTTAGGTTCTTAGTGCATGCATTTAAAAACCGCAAGTGTGTGCCCGTTGGTGGCAGCGTACGGGTGCACTTTTGTGTGTTTTGCACAAACTAGGATATAACGCACAAGTAGAGTGAATAATACACGTCAGCAGCACCTGATAGTGTCAGACTTCTCAGTAATTGTCGCTTCTAAAAATCTGTTTGCTTCTTAGTGCGTGCATTTACAAACCGCAAGTGTGTGCCCGTCGGTGGCAGCGTACGGGCGCACTTTTGTGTGTTTTGCACAAACTAGGATATAACGCACAAGTACAGTGAATACACGTCTCCGTCTGTGTCTGACTTAATCTCTAATTGTCGCTCTTTCAAAGCTGGTAGCAATAGCTATAATCTGATTGTCCAGGTAAAACCTGTCTGTTGGGACGCCTTCATTTAGCTGTGTACCGTCAGCACAGTATTGAAAATGCACAAAGGCGTTGGCAAGGGACAAGGAAGTGGACGTGATGGTGGTGCAGGCAGAGGCCGAGGTCGTGTGCAAGCTCTAATTTCGCCACAACAAAGGGCCACATCTACTCGCTCGCACGTCCTGTCCCAAGTTGGGGACCGCAGCAGTACACCGCTCTTCAACCCAGACCAGTGTCAACAGGTTGTTAGTTGGATAGCGGATAATGCTTCCAGTCAGATTGGCACCACAACAAACACCCTGTCTTCCACATGGTCAAGTGTCAGTAGCCGTGATACTGCACCACACATTCCACAACCTGATCCTCCTTCCTACCACCAGGCCGAGTACACATCCATGGACATTACTGATCCCACACTTTGAAACTCTGAAGAGCTGTTCATGTATCCATTCGCACATTCTGGCCTCTCGCCAGCTCCTGTTGAAGTGGGTCATGAGGAGATCGTATGTACCGATGCCCAAATATTTGAGCAGCCACGGTCTCATGAAGACTACGGTGGGAACGTGTCTCAACAAGGGGTGGACGATTATGAGACACGATTGCCAGGAAGTCAGGAGGAGCAGGGTGCGGAAGAGGAAGACGACGTGGTGGATGATCCAGTAACTGACCCAACCTGGCAGAAGGAAATGCAGAGCGAGGACAGCAGTGTACAGGCGGAGGGAGGCGTAGCAGCACAACAGGCAGTAAGAAGCAGGGTGGTGGCCCCAGGCAGAAGTCAGGCAACCGTTCCCCGGAACAACAACACGACACAAGGTGCCTGTACAAATGTTAGGTCTTCCTGAGTCTAGCAGTTTTTTAAGTTGGCTCCAGATAATTCTAAAAAGGCCATTTGCAACACCTGCCATGCCAGCATCAGCAGGGGTACCAAAACTAGAAGCCTGACCACCACCAGCATGATCAGGCACATGTCAGCCAAGCACTCAACTTTGTGGGATGTACAACAAAGTCGAGGAGCCGTGCTTGCTGATGTCACTGCTACATCTTCGCGTGTTGTGTGTGGGAGCCAATCCCCTGTCCATGATGCATGCGAACAAGCCTCCTGCCCTGCACCTGATGTTGCCCACGCAGAAATAACACCATCATCAAGTACGTCCTTGACCCAGCGCAGCGTTCAGTTATCCATGCATGAAACCTTTGAACGCAGGCGCAAATATGCTGCCAACGCCCCACATGCCACAGTTCTAAATGCTAACATTTCCAGACTGCTTGCGCTGGAAATGTTGCCTTTTAGGCTGGTGGAGACGGAAGCATTCCGCGACCTGATGGCGGCAGCTGTCCCACGTTACTCGGTCCCCAGCCGCAACTATTTCTCCCGGTGTGCCGTCCCCGCATTACATAACCACGTGTCACAAAACATCACACGTGCCCTGAACAACGCTGTTAAAGCCAAACTGCACCTAACCGCAGACACGTGGACAAGTGCATCTCGGTGACGGCACACTGGGTTAATATTGGGAAGCTGGGACCCAGTCTCAGCGAGGGACGGAACACATCCTTCCCACACCAAGGATTGCAGGCCCTACCTCAGTCAGGGTTTCACCCACACTCTACAGCTCTGGAATGTCATGCTCCTCAGCCTCCTCCTCCTGCGCATCCTCATCCACTTTACCCTCCACACTCTCAGCCTCGGCGAAGCGGCAACAGGCTGTGCTGAAGCTAATGTGACAAACCCCACAATGCAGAAGATGTGTGGACATCTCTGAAACAGCAGGCAGATCACTGGCTCACACCTCTGAACCTAAAGCCAGGAAAGGTCGTGTGCGACAATGGCCGGAACCTGGTGGCGGCTTTGAGGCGAGGCCAGCTGACACATGTTCCATGCGTGGCCCATGTGCTCAACCTCGTGGTTCAGCGGTTTCTAAAATCATACCCAGAGCTGTCTGATCTGCTTGTAAAAGTTCGCTGCCTGTCTGCTCATTTTCGAAAGTCACCTACTGCTTCAGCCAGCCTTGCCGGCTTTCAGCTGCGTTTGCAGCTTCCGGCTCACAGACTAGTGTGTGATGTCCCCACGCGTTGAAATTCAACTCTGCACATGTTGGTCAGGATTTGTGAGCAGAAGAGAGCAGTTGCTGAGTACCTGCATCACCTAAGCCGTCGGGAAATGGGTCAAACTCCACACAACACCTGAGGAGTAGAGATGAATGTCCGACTTATGTACCGTCCTCCAAAACTTTGAGGATTCCACCAAGATGGTGAGCGGTGATGACGCCATTATTAGCGTCATCAGACCGCTTCTCTGCCTTCTAAAATGGTCTCTGCTGAAAAACAAACATGACGCATTGCAGGCGGAGCGCGATGAGTTGGAGCAAGAAACAGTAGTGGGTGTGGGTGATAACACACAGCCCAGCCTCATCTCATCACAACGTGCAGTGGAGGACTATGACGAGGAGGAGGAGGTGGATGAAGACATGGAGCAACTCTCCGGCCATATTGAAGATATGACATGCACACCAGTCATACCCTCGGTTCAGCGTGGCTGGCCAGAGGAGAAGGGAGATGAGGAGGAGGAGGACAGCATGTTCAGTCATCGTGTTGGTCAGGAACTGAAGTGATGGCTGTTAAGAGTCTGGCGCACATGGCTGACTTTATGGTAAGCTGCCTGGCTCGTGACCCTCGCGTTAAGAACATCTTGGCCGACAATCATTACTGGTTGGTAACACTGTTAGACCCACGCTACAAGGAGAACTTTATGTCTCTTATTCCTGAGGCGGAGAGGTCAGCCAAAATGCTGCAGTTCCAGAAGGCCATAGTCACGGAAGTAGGCAAAGTATTCCCCTCACAAAATGCTAGCGGCATAAGTCAGGAATCGGTGGACAACCAAGGCTTACGGCCGAGAGGGGCACAAGTCCAATCCGCCAGAGGTAGGGGAACGGTCTTTAAGATGTGGGACAGTTTTCTCAGCCCCTCACGTACCACCAGCCCCTGAGGTGCGGGATAGTGCCACAAGAAATGGTAAGTTTGCCCAGATGCTAAAGGAGTACCTTGCAGATCAAACAACTGTACTCCGACATTCCTCTGTGCCTTACAATTATTGGGTATCCAAGCTGGACACGTGGCATGAATTGGCTCTCTACGCCTTGGAAGTCCTGGCCTGCCCTGCCGCTAGCATTTTGTCAGAGCATGTTTTTAGTGCCGCAGGTGGAATCATTACTGATAAACGCACCCGCCTGTCAACTGAAAATGCTGATAGACTGACTCTGATCAAGATGAACAAGGGTTGGATTGGGCCAGACTTCACCACATCACCAGCAAATGAGAGCGGAATTTAAATTTTGTAACGGGAATTTGCCATGTACCTCCACTCACCCATGGGTACACACTTCTGGACTTTGGCTAATCGCTGGACTGCTCCTCCTTCTCCTCATGCGCCACCATGATGACCGTTACAAAAGTTAGGCCGTTGTTTCATGTATACCCCCAGTGGTAAATTTTTTTGCCCATTCTTTCAGAAAGGGCATTACAACGACAGGAGACCCACTCCTTTCCAATGGGAACAATGTTTTGAGGCCCTCATGCACATCTCTATCCAGGGACAATGTGGAGCCTCCCAATTTTTGGCTGCCCTGGCAAAGGGCTATACTACTATTGACCCACTTCCTTACAATGGGCACTTCAGGTTTACAGGCCCTCATGCACGTCTCTATCCAGGGACAATGTGGAGCCTCCCAATTTTTGGCTTCCCTGGCAAAGGGCTATACTACAATAGACCTACTTCCTTACAATGGGCACTTCAGGTTTACAGGTCCTCATGCACGTCTCTATCCAGGGACAATGTGGAGCCTCCCAATTTTTGTCTGCCCTGGCAAAGGGCTATACTACAATAGACCCACTTCCTTACAATGGGCACTTCAGGTTTACAGGCCCTCATGCACGACTGTATCCAGGGGCATTGGTGAACCTCCCAATTTTTGACTGCCCTGGCAAAGGAAAATACTACAATAGACCCACTTCCTCAAAATGGGCACATTATGTCAAGAGGCCTTCATGTACGTCTCTTCTCAGGGAAGTGCACTGAGATACAGGCTGATTTTCTGCTAAGGGAAAAAAAAAACAAAAAAAACCTCTTTATATCTGATTTTCTAGCGAGTGTGACCGCGAGCTAAGTGTGACAGAGCAAGTGCGACAGAAGTAAGTGTGTGACTTGTGATTCAGTGACTTTGGATTCAGGGAGTTTGGAAGGGAGGACTTACTGCATTGCTGGTTGTATTTTATTAATACTTTGCATTTCTTTTTACTTATCATTCTGTCTGGTGCAATCCCCATTAGGAAATGAGCTCCATGATTGGCAATGCCATCCAGTGTACATCTTGCCACATGTATGCATTCCTTGACCAGCCGGTCGAGGGTGCATACTGCTGTGTGAGATGTGAGTACGTTGTGCATTTGGAAGCCCAGATACTGGATCTAAATGAACAACTGACAACGCTGAGATCCATAGACAATATGGAAAGGAGTCTGCTGCTCACTGAACAGCTGCTCAATGGGATAGATGTGGGGGAGGATGGTAGTATGGAGCTGCAGGACCGTGAGGTAGCTAGCTGGGTGACAGTTAGAAGGCGGGGTAGAGGGAAGGGTGCCAGGGAGGCTAGCCCTGATCTGGCACACCCCAATAAATTTGCTATGTTGGCAGATGAGGGGGGTGTGAGTTCAGGGATAGCACTGCTGCAGCAGGGCATGACCTCTGAAAGCCAGAGCAGTGTCTGCTCCAGTAAGGGGGAAAACAGGAGAGTAGGGCAGGCCAGACAGGTGCTGGTAGTGGGGGACTCAATTATTAGGGGAATAGATAGGGCAATCTGTCACAAAGACAGGGATCGTCGAACAGTGTGCTGCCTACCTGGCGCTCGAGTCCGGCACATCGCTGATCGGGTTGACAGATTACTGGGAGGGGCTGGTGAGGACCCAGCGGTCATGGTGCACATTGGCACAAATGGCAAAGTTAGAGGTAGGTGGAAGGTCCTTAAAGATGATTTCAGGGAATTAGGCTGCAAGCTTAAGGCAAGGACCTCCAAGGTAGTATTCTCTGAAATACTGCCTGTACCACGTGCCACACCAGAGAGGCAACGGGAGATAAATAAGTGGCTCAGGAATTGGTGTAGGAAGGAGGGGTTTGGGTTCCTGGAGAACTGGGCCGACTTCTCTGTTGGCTACAGGTTCTATGCTAGGGACGGGCTGCACCTCAATGGGGAGGGTACAGCTGTGCTGGGGGAGAAAATGGCTAGAAGGTTGGAGGAGTGTTTAAACTAGGGATTGGGGGGGAGGGTATTCATTGTATAGGAGGGGAAGATAGTGTAAACAGTAACCTGGGCGCAAGTAATAAAATTGGGGGTGGCATGGGGGGTGGGGTTAGAACAGTCAATCTAGTAGGAAGGAAGAGAGGTAAAGAGAGATACATAAAGTGCATGTTCACTAATGCCAGAAGCCTCACCAACAAAATGGAGGAATTAGAATTGATTTTGTTGGAAAATAATTATGACATGGTGGGGATTTCGGAGACTTGGCTGGACGAGAGCCATGACTGGGCTGTTAATTTACAGGGCTATTGTCTGTTCAGAAATGACCGTACAAATAGGCGAGGAGGAGGTGTATGTTTATACGTAAAATCATCCTTAAAACCCATCCTGCGTGATAATATAGGTGAATCTAATGGAAATGTAGAGTCCCTGTGGGTGGAGATAAGGGGAGGGGGAAAAAATAATAAATTACTGATAGGGGTTTGTTATAAGTCTCCAACAATAATGGAAGTGGAGGAGAATATCCTCATAAAGCAAATAGATGAAGCAGCGACTCAGGGAGAAGTCATTATTATGGGGGACTTCAACTACCCTGAAATACATTGGGGATCAGAAACCTGCAGTTCCAGCAAAGGTAATAAGTTTTTGAAAACTATGAGAGACAATTACCTTTCACAACTGGTTCAGGACCCAACAAGAAGGGGGGCACTGCTGGACCTAATATTAACCAACAGGCCAGACCGCATATCAAATATACAGGTTGGAGGTCACTTGGGTAACAGTGATCATAACTTAATAAGCTTTCAAGTATCCTTTACTAAGACGTGTAGTAGAGGGGCCACAAGGACACTAAACTTCAGGAAGGCAAATTTCCAACGGTTGAGAGATGATCTTAGTGCAATAAACTGGGACGATGTCCTGAGACATAAAAGTACACAACACACATGGGAGATGTTTATTAGCATCCTGAATAGGACCTGTTCACAATATATACCCTATGGGAATAAGCATGCTAGAAATAGGAGGAAACCACTATGGCTAAATAAAGCGGTAAGAGGTGCAATATGTGACAAAAAGAAAGCATTTAGGGAATTAAAGCAAGTAGGTAGTGATGAGGCATTAAATAAATACAGAAAATTAAATAACATTTGTAAAAAGCAAATCAAGGCAGCAAAGATTGAAACAGAGAGACTCATTGTCAGAGAAAGTAAAAAGAATCCCAAAATATTTTTTAACTACATAAATAGTAAGAAACTAAAAAATGATGGTGTTGGCCCCTTTACAAATAGTCTGGGTGAAATGGTGGATGAGGATGAGGAAAAAGCCAATATGCTAAATGACTTTTTTTCAACAGTATTTACACAAGAAAATCCCATGACAGACAATATGATCAGTGATAACAAAAAGTCTCAATTAAATGTCACCTGCTTAACCCAAGAGGAAGTACGGCATCGTCTAAAAATCACTAAAATTGACAAATCACCGGGCCCGGATGGGATACATCCCAGAGTGCTGCAGGAATTAAGTACTGTCATAGATAGACCATTATTTTTGATATTTAAAGATTCCATAATAACAGGGTCTGTACCACAGGACTGGCGTATAGCAAATGTGGTGCCAATATTCAAAAAGGGGACAAAAACTGAACTTGGAAATTATAGGCCAGTAAGCTTAACCTCTACTGTGGGTAAAATCCTAGAGGGTTTTCTAAGAGATGCTATACTGGAGTATCTGAACAAAAATAACCTCATGACCCATTATCAACATGGTTTTACGAGGGACCGTTCCTGTCAAACTAATCTGATAAGCTTCTATGAAGAAGTAAGTTCTGGACTGGACCAAGGAAATGCAGTGGATGTGGTGTATATGGACTTTTCAAAAGCTTTTGATACGGTGCCACACAAAAGGTTGATACATAAAATGAGGGCAATGGGGATAGGGGAAAATATGTGTAAGTGGGTTAAGAACTGGCTTAGTGATAGGAAACAAAGGGTGGTTATTAATGGAACACACTCAGAATGGGTCACAGTTAACAGTGGGGTACCACAGGGGTCAGTGATGGGCCCGCTTCTATTTAATATATTTATTAATGACCTTGTAGGGGGCATACAGAGTAGAATCTCAATATTTGCAGATGACACTAAACTCTGCAGGGTAATCAATACAGACGAGGACAATTTTATATTACAGGAGGATTTATGTAAACTAGAAGCTTGGGCTGCAAAATGGCAAATGCGCTTTAATGGGGATAAATGTAAAGTCATGCACTTGGGCAGAGGAAACAAAAGGTATAATTATGTGCTTAATTGTAAAACACTGGGCAAAACTGTCACTGAAAAAGACTTGGGTGTATGGGTAGATAACAAACTCACATTTAGTGGCCAGTGTCAGGCAGCTACTGCAAAGGCAAATAAAATAATGGGATGCATTAAAAGAGGCATAGATGCTCATGAGGAGAACATAATTTTACCTCTATACAAGTCACTAGTGCAACCACACTTAGAATACTGTGTACAATTCTGGTCTCCGGTGTATAAGAAAGACATAGCTGAACTAGAGCGGGTCCAGAGAAGAGCGACAAAAGTCATTAGAGGACTAAGGGGTCTGCAATACCAAGACAGGTTATTAAACTTGGGGTTATTTAGCTTGGAAAAAACGAAGGCTTAGGGGTGATCTTATATTAATGTATAAATATATGAGGGGACAGTACAGAGACCTTTCAAATGACCTCTTTACTCTTAGGCCTGAGACTGGGACAAGGGGGCATCCTCTACGTCTGGAGGAAAGAAGGTTTAATCATAATCACAGACGCGGATTCTTTACTGTAAGAGCAGTGAGACTATGGAACTCTCTGCCACATGCTGTTGTAATGAGTGACTCACTACTAACATTTAAGAAGGGCCTGGATTCCTTTCTTGAAAAGTATAATATTACCAGTTATACATACTAGATTCTTTGATAGGGCGTTGATCCAGGGAATTAGTCTGATTGCCATATCTGGAGTCAGGAAGGAATTTTTTCCCCCAATGTGGAGCTTAGTGTTGCCACATGGGTTTTTTTTTGCCTTCCTCTGGATCAACATGTTAGGCGATGGGTTGAACTAGATGGACTTAAAGTCTTCCTTCAACCTTAAAAACTATGTTACTATGTAAAACTATGTTACTATGACATCGGAGTTCCACACAATGTTTTCACGTAAAATCTTTCATGTAATCACAAAAAGTAACATACACCAGCTCTATCTCACTATTGGGTATGTGCCCTTAACATTTCCGCCATGAAAATTCTTTTTGGTGTCATTTTGGAAGGTTTTCTGGTGAGTCCGTAAAAATGGCGTAAAACTCGGACAACATTTTTCAAAGCTGTGACTTTTGAGTGAGAAATGCTTACAGGGGTCTTCCCCATGCTGTTGCCATGTCATTTGATCACTCTTCTGAGACTTTGTGACATTTTTAGGGTTTCTACATGCTGCCGGGGGTCATTTCATGAAAATACTTGGGTCTCCCATAGGATAACATTGGGCTCAGTGCTCGGCCCGAGTACACGAGTATCTTGGGATGCTCGGCCCGAGCATCGCGCACCCGAGCATTTTGGTACTCACTCATCACTAATAAAGATATGATGTAATAAGATGTCTGACAGCAACATAAAATAGAATAGAAAGAAGGCATAGCTGACATCAGAAATGCTCTGAGGAGAGGGAGGAAACACAACTCTAAAAAAGTCAACCCACTTTATTGCAATGCAGTAAAAACAATACAATGGAAATACAACATTGTATGATTCCCAAGTCTTGGGACATGACAGATGCCCCAATGTTGGAACTGCTGTATGCTGCTGATTGAGGCTGGGAAGGACCAAATAAATATGAACCTTCTCAGGCTGATAATACCAGCCCACAGCTGTCTGCTTTACCTTGGCTGGTTATCAAAAATGGGTGGACCCAACTTTTTTAAGAAATTATTTAAGTTTTCACTTCCCAGCATCAACATGGAAGTTCAAGATGAATCCTGGCCTCTTCCCCATGCTGTTCTCATTTCATTTTAGTGCTGTTTCCATCGCTTTCAGCGAATTTTCACCCCACCCAGCCCTCCTATGGGGGGGTCTTCTGGAAAAATGCTCAAGTTCCCCATAGACTTCCATTGTACTCGTTACTCTAATCAAGCCCATCTGAGCATCAGAACAGCTCAATTTGAATAACGAGCATTTATAAACTTTAGTGCTCGTTCATCACTAGCATACAAATGCATTAAGTTTGTAGGTCACTGGTGTAAAACTGATATTACCATAAAAAGTCATTGTATGGTGGAAATTACAATCCGAGTGCAGAGGGAAGTGTGGGCATAGAGGCCAGTGGCTGTTACATGCCATTGCCCTGATGAATTGTAAAAAAACAGGAAAGGGCTTTTGGCCTCTATATCCACGTTCTGTACCAAATTGAATGTGTCACTCAATTAATTGGCGAGTGCTCTGATCACTTCTAATACTATTGCACGTCTGTACTCTGGGGCGTTATATTACTGGGCTCATCTATGAGTTTTGGAAGCTACATGTCCTGGTGATTATTACACACGGGTGGAAGCAAAGGTGAAGAATGGCATAAATATATTGCTACATCTAGAGTTCTTATTTTTGTGATAGCTTTCATGTAAAGGGTTGTCGTTTATCATTGCTATCCTGCATTATTACCAATATTGAATAGGCAAAGAAAATTCATAATACATACAACAAAAAAAAAGGTGTAACCATCAATCAACAGTCCTAATGATATTCACTGGTAATCATCTGTATAAAAAAAATAAAACATAAAAATCCACTAGCGAGTCAGGTCTGCTTTCATTTATACATTTTCAGATTGTGTATATTATTTCTGTTCAGGACGCAGCTTATTTATTCCTCATTATGTGTACACAATATTTTACCGCCTGTCAAAGTGATGCATAGCAGATGACTAAACCTGTGTATTATAAAGTCGTAAATATTTGTTGGCTAATGTGAGTTATGGGCTGTTCTTCGTACTTTTTTTTTCGTCTTCTTGATAATGTAATTCATTGTCTTTAGATAATAGGTCTGCAAATGTTAAACTCAAGAACTCATGAAAGCGTACAGAGCTGCATCTGACCTATTGTGAAGGGAACATTTAAAATTATAGAGGCCGAGTGCATGGGAACCGCAATAGAAAATACAAGGCCATTAGTATTCACAGAAATATCTACATTATTAATCAAAAGGCCATGGGTGTTATTATGCATGCTTTTAACAGAAACTTCAAATAATTATAATGTCAGAAAAGTTGGATATTCAAGCTCGGTATCATGAGGAGGTGGGCTTGAAAGACAATTTTACTGCCAGGACACTTTACATCCCATCTTTTTTTTTTTAGCATTATGTGGTATATTATAACCCTAGTGGGGAAACAGGACCCATACAAGAAACCACAAATTGTATGCGCTGATCAGTCCCAAAGCTACAGCAAGCAGAAATCAGAGATTATGTACAGTAATGGCCAAAAGTTTTGAGAATGACACCAAAATGATATTTTCACATGATCTGCTGCCCTCTGGTTTTTATTTGTGTTTGTCTGATGTTTATATCACATACAGAAATATAATTGCAATCATATTATGAGTACCAAAAGGTTATATTGACAGTGAGAATGAGTTAATGCACCAAGTCAATATTTGCAGTGTTGACCCTTCTTCTTCAGGACCTCTGCAATTCTCCCTGGCTGCTCTCAATCAACTTCTGGACCAAATCCTGACTGATAGCAGTCCATTCTTGCATAATCAATGCTTGCATTTTGGCAGAATATGTTGTTTTTTGTTTGTCCACCCGTCTCTCGATGATTGACCACAAGTTCTCAATGGGATTAAGATCTGGGGAGTTTCCAGGCCATGGACCCAAAATCTCTATGTTTTGTTCCCTGAGCCATTTAGTTATCACCTTTGCTTTATGGCAAGGTGCTCCATCATGCTGGAAAAGGCATTGTTGGGCACCAAACTGCTCTTGGACGGTTGGGAGAAGTTGCTCTTGGAGGACATTGTGGTACCATTCTTTATTCATGGCTGTGTTTTTAGGCAAGACTGTGAGTGAGCTGATTCCCTTGGCTGAGAAGCAACCCCACACATGAATGGTTTCAGGATGCTTTACAGTTGGCATGAGACAAGACTGGTGGTAGCGCTCACCTCTTCTTCTCCGAATAAGCTGTTTTCCAGATGTCTCAAACAATCGAAAAGGGGATTCATCAGAGAAAATGACTTTCCCCCAGTCCTCAGCAGTCCACTCCCTGTACCTTTTGCAGAATATCAGTCGGTCCCTGATGTTTTTCCTGGAGAGAAGTGGCTTCTTTGCTGCCCTCCTTGAAACCAGGCCTTGCTCAAAGAGTCTCCGCCTCACAGTGCATGCAGAAGAACTCACAGCAGCCTGCTGCCATTCCTGAGCAAACTCGGCACTGCTGGTAGTCCGATCTCGCAGCTGAAACAGTTTTATGATCCGGTCCTGGCGCTTGCTGGTCTTTCTTGGGCTCCCTGGAGCCTTTTTGACAACAATGGAAGCTCTCTCCTTGAAGTTCTCGATGCGATAGATTGTTGACTGAGGTGCAATCTTTGTAGCTGCGATACTCTTCCCTGTTAGGCCATTTTTGTGCAGTGCAATGATGGCTGCACGTGTTTCTTTAGAGATAACCATGGTCAACTGAAGAGAAACAATGATATCAAGCACCAGCCTCCTTTTAAAGTGTCCAGTGGTGTCATTCTTACTTAATCATGACTGATTGTTCGCCAGCCCTGTCCTCATCAACACCCACACCTGTGTTAATGGAACAATCACTAAAACGATGTTAGCTGCTCCTTTTAAGGCAGGACTGCAATGATGTTGAAATGTGTTTTAGGGGTTAAAGTTCATTTTCTAGGCAAATATTGACTTTGCAAGTAATTGCTGTTAAGCTGATCACTCTTTATGACATTCTGGAGTATATGCAAATTGCCATTAGAAAAACTGAAGCAGTAGACTTTGTTAAAATTAATATTTGTATCATTCTCAAAACTTTTGGCCATGACTGTATGTAGGGTTTTTACAATGAAAGTCTTAAAGGAGTTGTCTAGTGTAAAACCGTCAGACTGTAAGTTTGCAGTCACTCTATGTGTCACTCTATATCAGGCCCCAGGGCCGAATGTGGCCCTTGATGACTTTTTCGTGGCCCCCAGGCAGATTCCTGGGGACCGCAGTGCTCAGGCTGGCAGATGCGTTTTGCCAACTGTCTGCCCATTAAATCCAGCTCTTCAGTGATCTCTATGTCCCAGCCTCGGCCTCCCCAGTGAGGTATATGCTCCCAGCCTCTCCTGTGATGTCTAGGGCTCTGGCAAACCTGGAAAAGCAGTTGAGAAGCAACATGATCAATACCGCCCACACCAAACAGAAGCAGATCCAGCCACCACAGTAGGGGTGAGTTGATTGTTTGACCAAATATAGAGAGTAATTTTCAAGTTGATAATTTTGTACAGCCCCCGAACGATTGTAGAAATTTCCAAATGGCCTTCGGAAGAAAAATGCTTTATATGAGTGCAGAATTTTGAATCCTCACAATGAACACACTGTGCTCTATAAGGATAGAGCCAGGTTAACAGGCCAGGTTAACCTCCCTGCCCAGACTATACCTGGTGTTAAAGTAGCCTAGGTCAGTTTATACTCCTGGGGTATAATCTGGCCTAGGCCACTTTAACCTTAGTATAGTTTAGGCAGTTGGTTAATCCATGGTTTATATCCTCTAGAGGATAATCATTTTTCCATAACTTTTACCTCAGTGATAGTCCGCCGCCCTGGAACAATTTATTTTGGCTCTCACAAATTCTCTCAATGGAAGATATTTAGTAACATGTCCAGGAGGAGGAGCTCCTCAAGTCCTTTTGGATAGGTATCAACAAAATAACTACAATCTATCATTCACTTTAGAGGTGCACGGTGATAATGCACCCTTTTTGGATCTAATGTTGATGGGTGACAAAAAAACAGGACAGATGGAATGCAAGTTGTATAGAAAGCCCATTAGCGGAAATTTGGTCCTCAGGGCAGATAGCTGTCACCCTGTAAAAGCATGTCTGGTTTATCCAGGCATTTTAAAGATATTCATGAGGGGAACTCTCAACTCTAAAAGTGAAAGGTATTGAGAGAATATCACGTCCATATAGGGGCGGAGATTGGGAAAGGGCATTACGCAATTGTGAAATTTATTGGATACTGGCATTAGATGCACGCCATCCCCATGGATTGAATTTTAGAACTGATATGCTGTATTTTTATTAGATACAAAAGTGATTTTAGTGCGATTGATTGCACTCTTGAAAATAATCAGCAAAAAAAAGCGATGAAAATTGGATGAGGAAAAACAAAAATCCATATGTTGTATTTTTTAAGATACAAAAATGAATTCATATTTTGACTAATATTAATTTCTTTATAACAGGAACATTTGTATGAATTTATTCTGTACCTTGCACATTATATGATAAGCTTATCTTGTTGGTTTCCTGGGTATTCACTGAATAATGAATTGGGATTGATGTGCGCTTTTAAGGCAGGCAATGGTTAACTGATCTAATATAATGTGATACAGGTGTGAGGTTTTTAGATTGTGTATATATATGTGTGTGTTTGTCATTTTTATATTCACCAACAATTAAGGGGGTTCCCCCGAAACGCGTCTGGTGTTTTTGCTCCCCTATGTGGGATTGTGTGATAAAATTTACACCAAATAAAGAAGGATATGAATAATTTGAGTTTGGCTCCAGGAAACATCTTCTATTCACCAAAAAATGCTGCTTGCAGTATTTTTTGGTGCTGAGCCAAAAACGCATTCCAAAAACGCATGGTACATTCAGACATGCGTTTTTGCTATTGGGGCATGCGCTTTTTGCATGGGGGCCTATGGATGAATTTTTCCATGCGTTTTCACAAAACTCAAGTCTCAATAACACATGTAAAATCTGCAAGTGTGACCCTAGCCTTACTCCAGCTCTATTCCCTAATCAGTGCCGCTTCCTCCACCTTAAGTTACAATTTAAACCAGTTTACATGCACTATATAACAAGACATACATACATTCTCTCACTATCTGACATGAAATCAGAATAAACCTTTCCCATTTTAGGTCAATTAGGATTATCATAATTAATAATATTTAACAAATTCCAGAATAATGAGAGAGAGAATGTTTTATGGTATTTTTATTACTTTCTACAAGGTCAAAAGTTAACATGCATTTCATTCGTATTTGGTATCATTGCACTTAAACTAAATGACTTAGGTAAAACGTTTTGGATATTCTTCCACAAGCTTCTCAGAATAGTTGCTAGGAATTTGGGCCCATTACTCTTGACAAAACTGGTGTAACTGAGCCCTGTTTGAAGGTCACTTTGCTTGAACTTGCCTTTTCAGCTTTGCCCACAAATTCTGAATATGGTTAAGATCACAGTTTTGGGATGGCCACTGCAAAATATTAACTTTGTTATCCTTAAGCCACTTTGCAATCAGGTTGACAGTATGCTTTGGGTCATTATCCATGTGGAAGACCCAATTCCAACCAAGCTTTAACTTTCTGACTGATGTCTTGATATGCTGTTTCAGTATAGCCACTCAATCTTCTTTCCTTATGATGCCATCTATTTTGAAGTGCACCTGTCATTTCTGCAGCAAAAACAGTCTCAAAAGAAGATGCTGCCACCCCCGTGTTTCACAGTTGGGATGGTGTTCTTAGGCTTCCAATTTTCTCCCTTTTTCCTCCAAACCAAAAATTCACATTATATGGCTTGGTCTGTGGAGAAAACCTTCAGCACAGACAGATTGCAAGAAAAGAGGGATTATCAGGTTGGTGGTCGGGTATTAGAAACACCACTGACACGCGTTTCTCGTATGTAGCTTCTTCCTCTGAATTGGAGGTTGTGTCATGCTCTGAAGCTAGCTTTCTCTCAGAACATGTCTTCAGCACTGCTAGAGTTATCCTGATAGATAAGCACATCCGCTATCCTCTGAAAGTTTAGACCACCTAACTTTCATCAAGATGAATAAGTAATGGATCTGAAAGGACTTTGCCACCCAAGTCACAGACTGGACAGACGAGGCAACGGTGTACTTTTCAGTGTGCTGCATTGATCCTGTCATTATACAATTTTTATTCTGGGTCAATTGATGCCACTTTGGTGGTGCCTGGCCCTAATTTTTTAAAATGTGGAGACTCTTCTTGAGGTCTCTTTGCTGTGTGACGCCTGAATTTAGCAGGGTTTCTTGAGCCCAATGCCTACATCTGTCCCTCATCCCTCATTTACTGATCAATGTTTAACCTTGAAATGCTAGGTCAGGCCCTGTCTCATGCATGCAGGCTGAGCCATTCTACAATTTTTATTCTGGATCAACTTAAGCCACTTTTGTTGTCTAGCCCTAATTTTTTTTTAAATGTGGAGAGTAGGGATGAGCGAGTATACTCGCTACTATTCTGTATTTGCCGAATAGTAGCGGTATTCGGGCTGCTCGCTATTCTCCGAGTACTTATGTGTACTTGGGAGTAGCGAGTAGTCCTAATACTTTCGCAGTGTATCTATGGATACACTGTGAAAGTAGCCTAAAAGTGAGTAAAAGTTGTTCAAAAACAATAAACTTACATACTCACCTGTCCGACGCCTGCACCGGGACCGGAAAACCTCACCTCCGCTCGCTGGACAAGGACCTTTCACTACCCAGCCAATCAGATGATCGCTAGCGGCCACCTGATAGTACATCTGGGACCTTGCAAATTGGCCAATCAGGTGGCCGCTAGCGATGACGTAGTTATGACATGGCGCCATCTTATTGGCCAGATCGCTACCGGCCATCTGATTGGCTGGTAGTGAAAGGTCCTTGTCCAGCGATTAGAGGTGAGGTTTTCCGGTCCAGGTGCAGGCGTCGGACAGGTGAGTATGTAAGTTTATTGTTTTTAACAACTTTTACTCACTTTTAGGCTACTTTCGCAGTGTATCTATAGATACACTGCAAAAGTATTCGTACTCGCTATACTTGCAACGAGTAGCAAGTACCGCTACCTACTCGTTGCGAGTATAGCGAGCATGAATATTAAGGTACTCTCTCATCCCTAGTGGAGAGTCTTCTTGGGGTGTCTTTGTTGTATGTTTCCTGAATTTGGTAGGGCTCCCTGAGCACGATGCCAACCCTCATCCACCTGTTTCTGATGATTGTTTAATCTTGAAATGCTGGTCAAGGCCTTGTCCAAAGCATCTATAGTCTGCCATAATAAACATTTTAACTCTGGGGAATAGATGCCACTTTTCCTGGTGTCTTCCCATAATTTGAGCTGTTTTGGCAGTTTTTGGACCCCCTTGAAGGTGTTTATTATGCCTTTGGTTTTGCATCTCATTGAATCCAAAGGGGAGGAGAGGTTCTCCCCTTCTATATTCTCATCTCTTTGCTTTATCCCTGTGTACATTTTCTCACCATAAAAATGAGAAATATATTGCTGGCACTGTTGGAGAGCTTCCTTACTAAGTTACAACTCCCATTTGCATTGCGTTTCTGACATTTACCGGAAGTAACAATAGTTTTCATATATTGTTTGATCTGTCCCGGCGTGGATAGAATTTTACTATTTATTTAATTGCAATATGAGATTGGTTTGTCACTCCCAGAAGTGTTGTTTTAATTAAAAAATTCAAGAAAAAATGCACAGCTTTTAAGGCAGCTGTAGAGTAGCTCCAGACACATTTGATTACTAGACGAGAATCAGCACTCCCCCCCGAATTAATCCAGACTCACAACTCTTCGAAATGTCATGTTGTTTTGGTATTTCTATACAAGAAAGCAACTTGTTATCATTACAATAATATATTTTCAAATCTCAAGTCCAAAAGAATTTCTTTTTTTCTCTAAGGTTTTTTATTTTCTTATATCATATCATTTCTTTTTTTTCTAAATTGTTTTATATTTAGCAGTGTTATACAAACAGAAACCAAAGCCCCCAGAAGACCGACAAGGGAAAATGAGTATTTGGTCCATCTAATTTGCACTATAATATTATTTTAATTTTATAATTAAATATGTGTTTATCTTAAATGGTTAAATTCATTTTCTTTACATCTATTCACTTTACTAAAAGTTTATTCTAAGCATTTATAATTCTTTTGGTTAAATAATAAATGCAGAGATGATCAAATCTGCACAGATGCAAATTTGACAAATAATGTAAATTTATTAAGGGAATTATTTATTTGTTATTTATTATGCATTGCTTATGCCATCAATATTTGCAGAGATTATCATTATCCCCATTTGCTTTGGAATGTTTTTCTTTTAACAGCCCTTATGGCTTATCAAAATGGTATCTGTGGTCACTATTTTGATGAATTTCCAAGGTCCGAATTGTAATCTATATTCTGGAGAAAAGGATTAATGAATAATTTCATAAATAATTTCCACTCCTATAATGTATTCATTTTTATATAGTTGACTTTGCTTCTGATCTTCCACCAAATACTTTCAGACGATGATATTTATTTCTGTGTTAGGTTTTTTCTCTCCTGAATAGAAATGAACAAGTCCGCCAAGTTTCAAATTTTGCAGATCCAATTGAACTTACACATCAAATTGATTTTTATTAAATGTATTCTATTGTTAACTGAATTTTCCATGATTGCCAAAAAATGACTTTTAAATAATACAAGAATATACTCACGAATCATACAATGAATGGGTTGGAAGGGCCCTCCTGGGTCATTTGGTCCAACCCCCTGCTCCATGCAGGATTCACTAAATCATCCCAGACAGATGTCTGCCCAATCTGTGAAGACTTCCATTGAAGGAGAACTCACCCCTTCTCATGGCCACCTATTTCAATTGTTGATCTCCCTGAAAGGCAAAAAGTTTTTTCTAATATCTAGTCTGTCTCCTCCCATTCAGTTTCATCCCATTGCGTCTAGTCTTGCCTTGAGCAAATGAGAATAAATCTGACCACCCAACAGTGTGACAGCCCTTGAGATATTGGTTGACATCTATTAAGTCTTCTTTCAGTCTTCTTTTTTGCAAGCTAAACATTCCCTGGCTCACTCAATGGCTCCCAATTCCCCAATAAATCCAGTTAAAACTATTTGTGTGAGAAAAAGTTGGCGGTTTTGGGGCACTCAAGAAGAAGACAATTAGATAGATTAAGGATACTTTCCTTTACTTTACAAACAGAGGGGGGGTCTTCACAACGCGTCACGGAGGTAGCTCCGCCTTCATCAGGTGATGACCTGTTTCCAAATCCATAGAATGGGGGATGTTTGAATACAAAGAACCAACACCCATTGTGCAGAATAAATAGTGGTCCTCAAGAGTGTAATCTTTTAGTATTCCTATTAAGTGGTGGTCCTCAATTTATTCAGCACAATGGATGTTGGTTCTTTGTATTCAAACATCCCCCATTCTATGGGTTTGGAAACAGCCGAATACTATATGCTACCGGATGACTCCCTGCCAATAGAACAGAGAAATTTTCTGATTGATGGCATGGAGTTTATTTAAAAAAATAACGTATTCTGTTTCGAAGAAGTGACCTACAGACAAGTGAAAGGTTGTGCCATGGGCACACGCATGGCACCAAGTTACGCTAATCTATGTATGGGACGGTTTGAAACCATGTATATTGAGGAGAATCCCCTAACAGCAGGACGGATTGTGCTCTTTAAACGGTTGATTGACGATCTATTTTTAATCTGGTCCGGTACAAAGGATGAGTTAATAACTTTTATAAATCAACTGAACCAAAATGCGTGGGGACTGAAATTTACGTACAATATTTCCAACACCAGTTTACAGTATTTGGACCTTATGATCCAAAAGGGATTAAGTGGAAGAATTATCACCTCTACACACTTCAAGGTGGTAGATGTAAATAGATATTTGCCATTTAATAGTGGCCACCTTCCCAAATGGATCTCTAATATGCCATACGGTCAGTACTGGCGTATAAGAAAGAATTATACATTGGATTCAGACTTTCGGAGAGAATCAATTGTACTAAAAAGAAGATTTAGGCAAAAAGGTTTCCCGAAAAAGATCTTAGCTGATGCTTATAATAAGGTGAGGGAGGACTCCTGCCTTGGGAAAATGAAGTCCAAATCTAAAACTGAGGGTGCAAAGAAAGCTGAACTTAGTTTAATCACCACTTATAATAGGTCCACAAAGGCTCTTAACAAATTAATGTGCAAGTATTGGTTCATTCTTAAAACCGATCCAATATTATCCAAACAACTACCGAATAAACCGACTATTATTTATCGTAGGAACCGTTCAATTAAAAATTTGGTAGCACCTAGTCAAACTTTTCTTGGGACAAAATACCAACCATTGTTGCAAAAGAATGAGAGTATGATCGGTTGTTTCAGATGTGATAATAAGAAATGCCTCTGTTGTAAATCTTTAACTCATGGTGCTGTATCGTTTAAATCTAGAACTACTGGGGTGGAATTCCCAATAACCTTTAATCTCACATGTCAGTCGTCCTATGTGGTGTATATATTGGAGTGCACTTGTGGATTACAGTACGTGGGTCAGACCATGCAGGCCATGCACCTGCGTCTTAATAAACACAGGCAAAATATAAAAAATGGTTTTACCAAACACAGTGTATCAAACCACTTTTTAACGGAGCACGAGAAGGACTATCGGCAGTTTAATCTAACTATCATAGACCACATATCCAATATTTATAATGATAAATTAAAACGGCTTATAAACAGAGAGAATTATTGGATTTTTAAAATAGGGTGCTTGTATCCTGAAGGCTTCAATTTAAAGCTTGAAAATGTTTTTTAAATGTTTTAAATGTTGTGAGTATAATGTTGTTTTTTTTTGTTTGTTTTTTTGTTTTTATGTGATGGACTGGAGATTCCCTTATTAGGATCCTATGTCCTTCAGATTTTTAAACAATTTTAAACAATTTTCTTTTATATGATTATTGGCAGTCTTATATATTTATTGGTATTTTATATATTTTTATATTTTTAATAAAGTTGGATTATGGTACCTCCAGGTTCCTACTGAGGTATTCTCCTCTCCTTTGTGGTGTTGCTGTAACAGCACACCGTGTTCCCATTAAAAAACTTCACTGGAAGTGTTATAGTTAATGATGATGTCATTATAACCCTGCCCTATAAAAACCTAGAATGTCAATTGAGGTCAGCACCTGATGAAGGCGGAGCTACCGCCAAAATGTGTTGTGAAGACCCCCCCTCTGTTTGTAAAGTAAAGGAAAGTATCCTTAATCTATCTAATTTTCTCCTTCTTGAGCGCCCCAAAACCGCCAACTTTTTCTCACACATACTCTCCAGCCCTAGGGCGAACGATGGGTTGTTGCACAATTGAGGAGACGTTCAACTCATTGAACGCTGGAGAACTGGAGGACCTGTGGTGACGTCACTCCATGTGACCGCACCACGTGACCGCAATCTGCAGTGGTCAGATCCCCGGTGCCAGCACGTTGTTAACACAGCGCTTACCCATGGTGTTATGCCCTCCGCATAACTCCCACAGGTGAGCGTTCCTAAACAAGCTTGCCCCTGCAACTGTCAGGTCTTCACTAGGAGCGCCCCTCCGCTCTCTCTTTCTTTCAGTTAAAACTATTAACACTGACCTACACAGCTGTCCATAACCTGTCCCCTTCTTATTTCTTTAAACTAATCTCTCACTATCTTCTAATCTTTCATCCTCCCAAGACTTACTCATCTCCTTCACACTTATTCGATCCTCACCCAATCACCTCCAAGACTTCCCCCATATATCCTCCACCCATTGGAATTCTGAGCGCCAACATGTCCAATTATCCACCACCCTTGGATCCTTCAGGCAGAACCTGAAAACCCATCTCTTCAGGAATGCTTATAGCCTGCAATGACCCTACTGCTACTAGAGCTGGTGCTCCAACACCACTATCAGAACAGTCACCTCACCACCACCACCACTGAAGAGGCCACCTCAAAACTCCCCCACAGGAGCCTCACCACAACTGGAGAGGCCACCTCACCACCACCACCTCCAAACAGCCGCCTCACCACCAGCAAATCTGCTGCAACCCCCAACCTACTGTCTCTACCCCATCATCCTATAGAATGTAAGTCCGCGAGGGCAGGGTCTTCTCCCCTCTGTACCAGTCTGTCGTTGATAATTTGTCCACTGTAACCTAGATCTGTTATTGTATGAAACCCTATCTCCTGTACAGCACACTGGAATTAATGGTGCTTCTATAAATAACAATTTCTCAAAACCTCCTCAGTTTTGTGCCCGATTCTCCACTAGCTCCATCCTTCCTTCTTCTGTCTTCTATTCAGTCTCCAGTTTTGAATCTGATTATGCATCACTCAACATCACCTTTGGTTTAGTTGTCAACCTTAACACCTAGATGGTGACATGCAATGGCAGGACAAGTGAGGGATGGGGTGTGTATAATATTTTTTTATTTTTTAACCTATTCTGAACTTTAAATGGAATCCAGACAAATAGTAGTTTTCTATATTCAAGCAAGTTGAATTGAATAATTATGGCAAAGCTAATCCTCCTTCTTAAAAATTTAAAAATTGTTACATATTAATATAGAAACATAGATAGATAGATAGATAGATAGATAGATAGATAGATAGATAGATAGATAGATAGATAGATAGATAGTGAATGTATTCTAACTGGTCAAAGAATAGGAAATATTGGCAATGTATTCACTGTGAGTGCTCATTGTATGTAAATGGTAATCTAGCCAACAGCTTCCTAAGAGGGCAATGAAAGGGCGATTAGTGTAAGTGATTAGTAATAGGCACATAAAAGGAAAATACAAACTAAATAGAATTTGTGATACTAGTCATTCAAGGATATTATTGTAATAAATAAGAGAGTTGAGAAGAAACTGCAATAGGGCAACATCAAGAGGTTATTAGGGAAACACTACAATTTAACAAATTACATGGTGTGAAGGGCCAGAAACAAGGGCTACTTGAAAATCATAAATTGGAAAGTATGACGCACGGTATCTTAAGAACGTTCCCTTTACTGAAGTTCATTTTATTGAAGTGCTGATTGAGCCAAGGGACAATTACCAAATGCAGAGCAGTAGTAGAGAAACAGAAGTAGGCATATATCACAAACTAGAAAAAGGAGTATAATAAAAAAAATAAAAATGTATTTCAAAGTTGATAGCACACAACAAATGAGTAACATTAACAGTGTACCTATACTTTACAACATTTCACATGTTGCATGTCCCAGCATTCTGCAGATTGGTGGGGACCTGGGTCAAGAACCCTCTACTGATCACTTGAACACTGTGTAGAGGGGCTCAGATCAGGAAGAAGAAGCTCCTGCGTGTGCATAAACCATGACCTGTACACTGTACATTGGTTTGTGCATGCGCACATGCAGGAGCACTTCTGCACTACAGAGTCTGAATCCCTCATTTCCATGGATGCCCACTGATCTGCATTACATTTAAAGACATTCAATGTATAAAACTGTTAGGAATAGGTACTGTAGACTTTCAGCCACATAGGACCAACTGTATATCATTGAGTCCCTGGCATATAGCCACTATGCCATAGCCCACACGGACCTTAACAAACCCCACTGAGCACTCAAAAATCTGCTCTGTAGAACACTGATTAACAGGTATGAAAGAGCTCACAGAATGGAAAGTTTATGGCCTTGATTCATCAAGACCAGCATGAATAATGCTGGTCTGTCTTGATGAGGGGGCATTTTGGAGTCAGATACTCCAGATTCCTTAAGAGGCACAAGCCTGCATCTCTTACTACAGACACAAATTATACAAGCTGTTGCTCTTGTCAAAACCCTGTTGCTCTCCATCTCTGCTCAGTTTGACGGAACTGGGATAAATTGGCATAAAATGCAAAAAGTCACAAAGCTTTTGAGCAACTCCGCATTGCACAAAATTTGTGCAATTTTTCAAAGCAATTTATGCCAGAATTCTGGTGAAGTTGCTTTGATGAATTGGGGCCTATGAGTCAGCACACAGACTGACATATGGACTCATAGACTTTCTATTGAACCTTTCCAGTGGGCGGTCAATGGCTACTTCAGAGCCTGAACCACATCATTATGGATATAATTATGAAGAGGCCTTCATGAGGGTATGTCACACCAATACTATGTCTAAGGCTAGGGTCACACTTGGCATGAGTTTTTTTGTGCCTTAAAAATAAGCATGCGTTTCTGCATGGTTTTTTAATTTCTGCATGGGTTTTTTTAGGTGCTTTTTAGCACCCAATGCGTTTTTCCATGCGTTTTTGAATCAGCACCAAAAAATAGTGCATGCACCATTTTCTGGTGCTGATTTAAAAACGCATGCGTTTTTTAGAAAACGCATGCTTTTTTTAACATGGGCCCCTATGGAAAACGTGTGCGTTTTTGCATGGTACTAAATGCTACTAATGGTACCATGCGTTTTTGCATGCATTTTTTAAGGCAGCTCCTCACTTAAGTGCCAAAACGCATGCCAAAAACGCATGGCTCTTTAGGCATGCGTTTTTGCTATTGGTGCATGTGCTTTTTCTATTGGGGCATGCGTTTTTGCTATTGGGGCATGCATTTTTTGCATGGGGGCCTATGGGTGTGTTTTTGCATGCTTTTTTAAAAACACAGGTCTCCAAAACCGCATGTAAAATCTGCAAGTGTGACCATAGCCTTAGACTATTGTGTAGGGTGGCAAAATGCATAGTAGCCAGACGCCTCTTGTCTTTATTATGGGTTTACTAATAGCTTGGCATTACATTGATTTTGTAATGGAATCTGATTTGGCAATTTCTCCAAAGTGTACCATGAGTAGTTTATCAACACGACAATGCCAGACTGCATGTTACTTGTGCTACTTTGAGCATCCTCTGTTTGTTAAATGTGCTACCAAGGCCTTCAGCATCTCTGGACTTGTCTCCTTTTAAGCACATCTGGAATGTCATTGGTCAACAATTACAAAAGGAGCTACCAGCAGCAGATCTTGATGATTTGCATACCCAAGTGCACTAATCATGGCAGAACATTCCTCAGGTAACAATTAATATTCTCATTGACAGCAACAAAGGTACTAGTGCATCTTAATGAATTAGAATATCATCAAAAAGTTAATTTATTTCACTAATTCAATACATAAAAATGAAATGCATATATATAGAGAGAGTCACTGCAAACAGATTGATTTATTTCAAGGGTTTATTTCTGTAATTATTGAAGATTATGGCTTACAGCCAATGAAAACCAAAGGCCATTATTTCAGAAAATGAAAGTAGGGAAGATGAAGGGTTAAAACCGTGCTGCCATATTTCACAAGACATCAAAGGGTGAATATAATATTGATCAAAAATAGCACGAAAAAATATGAGAAGTTAAAACTTAACCTTTACTAAACTCAAATTTAAAAGACAAGAGTTGTCAACCATACAACACATATAAAGCAAAAGTGACAGTGCAAAACCTGTATAATGCTAAAAAGACCCTTCTATCAACAGGGGTCTATACAGAACAACCAGATGTCCCGTCCGCATCACCTAAGGACACTGGTTAGTGTCTGTTTACCTTGTGTGGTCAATACCCCACCAAAACAGGTTATCATTTTATACAATCACCTTCATGGTGAGTTTAACTGCATGCATCACTGTAAACAGCGGAATAATTCCTATATAAAAGGAACAATCTCACCCGGCTGCCTTCACCTTTCCGCGTGCCAGAGAGTCCTCAGAGCTCATAGATGATCTTTTACTAGTGTCCTCCAGGCTTATTAGGGCTCAGTATATAAATCAAATAGCCACCATGTCATCTGATCCGCTCCCTCTCCTGATACGTTTCAGATCCCTCATCTTCAGGGGAGTCATGGTACATATACAGGGATTGGTACTCAACAAATAACCATCCCTGTGCAGATGATGGCAACGTTGGTGTCAGTAATAGACAATTAATATCAATTGCAGTACCACCAGGTTAGCCCATGCTACATATGTGCAGACTAAATGCTGCATAGTTGGATCATACAAAGGGTCTCAGGGACATTAACACTTACCTACGCTTCCATTCCTGGATGTAATGGTTGAATGAACTGAAGGGGGTAATCTGAGAACGAGTACGTACTGTAAAGAGACCTCAACGAACTCGTTATTAAGGTGGGAAAGTGGCCACCCAACTAGTCATGAAAAGGGTATCCCTAAGACCCAGATGATCCGTATGAGGAGGAACTGCTAAGATGAGGAACAGTTCTACACTCAAGCGACCAATCTTAAATGAATGCTTAAGGAGAGGGGATATCCAAAAAGGGTGGTTAAAAAGGCATGGCAGGAAGTGAAAGACTTTGACAGATCGAAATTACTTGTGGCCAAAGAGAAACCATCAGAAAGGGATAATGGAGATGAGGTATGTCTCATTGCGATCTACACCAGTGGATCGGAGGAGGTGAGGAAAATTTTATCTAAACATTGGCCCATTCTAAGAATGGACCCAGATATCTGCCCATACCTACCAGTTAACCCTAGGGTGACATATCGAAAATCAAGGTCCTTAAAAGACAGACTAGTACATAGTCACCTACCCCAGGTACATGGCTTAAGAGCAGCCTCAAAGGTTGCTTTAAGTGTGGGAACTGTGGCGAATGTCAATCAATGGTGACCACGAAAAGCTTTACCAGTAATGTAACAGGAAAAATGTTTGATATCAGATCTTTTATCAACTGTAAGACCAAAGGTGTGATATATAGAGCCCAATGTCCCTGTACCTTGGAGTATGTGGGGAAGACCCGAAGGGAACTAAGGAGGAGAGTGTGGAAACACAAAAGGGACATCAAAAAGAAGAATGACACCCCCTTGGCACGTCATATCAATTCAGTACATGGAGGGGATGAGGAATGTCTCTGATTCATGGGCATAGACCATATTCCCCCTCCTGTTCGTGGCGGAAATTGGGATTGCAGGATCTTGAGGAAGGAATGCTTCTGGATTTTCACCCTGGATACTGTGGCACCCCATGGCAGGTCTGAATGAAACCCTGTCCTTCTCCACTTTTCTATGAGATGTTCAATGAGAGATGAGTAGAACGGTAAGTCGACAAAGAGTGAAGGCGCCCATCACTTGCATTTCTTTTAGGGTGCCGACCTCCGCGCACAGGCAGGGATATGGGGGAGGATAGGGCCAGTGATAGGGTATCTTTAGGCGTTCCTATTTGACAAAATATTTTCCTTTCCTTCTGTAGTTAATACCATCAGCCTCCGCTACCATTGGTGTGGGATGTAATGGTGACTGCCTATCTGTCAAATCATGCTCTCAGGAGAAATTGACCTTAGAAATAATCACGATGAATAGTGTTAAATCAGATGTGACTGAACGTAGCAGTCACTCACTTAGGTAAAAAGCACCTTTTTCGGTAGATAGAGAAGGTTCTTTTTCTCTCTCTAATGCTGTAACAGAGCGATTCAGCATGAGAGGGAAGCTCCACCTACTGTGGGGAGGCACCAGAGGCTCTAGCACCTTCCTCCTGTCTAGAGGAAGCAGGAAATGAAGTGTGGAACGCATGTTGGCTAGGAACCGGAAATGACGCGCTATGACGCCGGAAGCATCATTTCCGGTCATGTGATGCGTCAGGTGACCGCCCAGGGTGTGTGAAAAGGCACAGTTCCAGGTGGCGGTGGCGTGGACCGGCTGCAAACCTAGAGGGGTCCAGACTGGGAAAGTGTTAATGTCCCTGAGACCCTTTGTATGATCCAACTATGCAGCATGTAGTCTGCACATATGTAGCATGGGCTAACCTGGTGGTACTGCAATTGATATTAATTGTCTATTACAGACACCAACGTTGCCATCATCTGCACAGGGATGGTTATTTGTTGAGTACCAATCCCTGTATATGTACCATGACTCCACTGAAGAAGAGAGATCTGAAACGTATCAGGAGAGGGAGCGGATCAGATGACATGGTGGCTATTTGATTTATATACTGAGCCCTAATAAGCCTGGAGGACACTAGTAGAAGGTCCACAAAATATGGTATTCACAGCACCAAGTGGAAAACGGAACTCATTGAATTCCTAATGTTGGAGGCGCACGTCCTTTGTCAGGGAGTTCCACCTGACATTAACAATATCAAGAATAAAAAGGAAGAACAGCGCCTCACCAGCCGGTATACTTCAAATTTCCATGTTTATTCCGTCATCATAGCACATGATGATGTGCTATGATGACGGAATAAACATGGAAATTTGAAGTATACCGGCTGGTGAGGCGCTGTTCTTCCTTTTTATTCTTGATACTAGTAGAAGGTCATCTATGAGCTCTGAGGACTCTGTGGCACACAGAATGATGAAGACAGCCGGGTGAGATTGTTCCTTTTATATAGGAATTATTCCGCTGTTTACATTGATGCATGCGGTTAAACTCACCATGAAGGTGATTGTATTAAATGATAACCTGTTTTGGTGGGGTATTGACCACAAGGTAAACAGATGCTAACCAGTGTCCTTAGGTGATGCGGACGGGACATCTGGTTGTTCTGTATAGACCCCTGTTGATAGAAGGGTCTTTTTAGCATTACACAGGTTTTGCACTGTCACTTTTGCTTTATATGTGTTGTATGGTTGACAACTCTTGTCTTTTAAATTTGAGTTTAGTAAAGGTTAAGTTTTAACTTCTCATATTTTTTCGTACTATTTTTGAAATTTTGTGCCCAGCCTGATGTAGACCCTAAATGGACAGGAACAACAGGCAAATAAACCTAGCGTTTCAGGGCTCCCTGATACATCCTGAAACATGGCAATATGACATTGATTTTTGATGATTTTCTAATTCACTGAGATGCACCTGTATGTGTGTGTGTATTTTTGTGTGGTGCTAATGTGGCGCCCTGCTCACACAGGTAACCACAGACTCACTTACAGCATGGATGGGTTTCCACAGTGGGTGCACAGACACAAACAACACTTTCCACCCCAGCACAGTAGGGGGAGCTCAACTTGCTGCCCTTAGGCAAGATCCCCTATAACTACTGGGGGTGGAGTTAGTTACAGTGTGCAGACGCTACAAGAGCTGTGAAGATGTACTGGTGGTCGGTGGCAGGCTGAACAGCCTTCGAAGTAGTCCTGCAGGGCCAAAGAGTGGGGTCGGAAGGTGAGGAGAAAAGAGAGAACAGAGTGGGAGCTGAGGAGCCAAACATCAACCCGGACACCGGAGTCCGAGTCTACTGGAGAGCACCTGTCCCAGTAGAGAATACCAGTCTACCGTGGAGACTTCAGTCTCCCAGGCATCTGCACAGTCACTAACCAGGGAGCCAGGTACCGCAGAGAGAGGAATAGCGGTAATCCATCGAGGGTTTTTCCGACAACAGCACAGGTGATCAGAGTGCAGAGGAGGCCAGACAAGTTTCACACGTGGCAGGGGTTTCACACACATGGGGAAAGAGACAAGGAGGCCTCGCTGTGGAGATCCAGAAGTGCATCCTGAACACCTGGCAGTGCCCTGGACATTTACCTGCAATTACAGCAGTAAAAGGTAAAGAAACATCCAGTGGTGTGTGTGTCAGTTCCTTTCCCACGCCCCTGCCATCCACAGAGATTGTCCCATTATCCAACAGCCCGGCCAAATCCCTGCTCGATCCCTCATCATCACCAAACACCCCAGGGACCCAGCTCTGCCTGTGGGGAGCTTCAACACCTAGCAGCTCATCCAACGTCCCTGGAGGCCCCACGCAGCGCTGGTGCAGTCACCAGATACCACAGGTGGCGTCACAATAAACTTATAAACTTTTATTCCCATTCTAACTACCCCTTTTTAGTTGACCACCTGGGCCACAGGTCTGGACAGGCCACCAGTGACATCCCTACTGCAGGAGAGGGCCCAGATATCCAAGTCCCTATACCCTGGGCTAGTCACTCATACTTGATACTGAATAAATCAAAATGTTTCCAAAATATCGTTTCCATTTTTTTTAACATTTGCATCTCATTAACTTGTATATTCATCCTGTGATTTCCATAAATCCAAGAGTTCTCCTTCTTGGTGTTAGAATTTCAATGTTGAGATTATTTTACAACACAAATAACCGAACTGCAGACAAGTGTCATTCCAGCATGAAACCGCTGCTCATATTAAACTATAGTAAATGAGTTGCATGTGACTTGTAACCAGTGACAGAAAATCAAACACATTTGGAAACATTTCTAAATCCATTTTGTAGTCGCAGAAGGCAGCAGATCGCAATGAGACACCATAGGAAATCGTTAGATGAGAAGCAACATTGTATTCTCAATGTTCCGTGACAGGAGCGGCCCCGGCTTAATATTCACAGGTTAAAGGACCGCTCATAAAATGAATTGTGAGAAATTAATGGTTGGATTTCCTTTATATTGTTTGGGCAAAATGCCCTAACTTTTAATTACCGTAATTAGGCTCACAGTATCCACTGTGGATTGTATTTTATATCTCATAAATTATAAAACAAATGTAAAGGGGTTGTCCCACAAACAATTGTACATTTTAATTATTAGATCTTAGAATAAAAATAAATTCCACAATTGGATGTGTTAAAAAAAATGTTCCTGTCCTGAGATATTCTTATAAATGTGCCCCTGTGTAATGTACAGTGGAAACAGAAAGTATTCAGACCTTTTTACATTTTTCACTTTGTTTCATTGCAGACATTTGGTAAAATCAAAAAATTTCATTTTTTTTCTCATTTATGTACACTCTGCCCCCATCTTGAATGAAAAAAACCCCAGAAATGTAGATATTTTTACAATTTTATTAAAAAAGAAAAACAGATATCACATGGTCATAAGTAATCAGACCCTTTGTTCAGTATTGAGTATTTGCACCTTTTAACCCCTTCCCGACATAGGACGTTGTGCAACGTCCTGTGTTTCTGCCCGTTGCCGACACAGGACGTTGCACAACGTCCTGGCAGATTAGAGCTGCTGCAGCTCCTGTGAGTGGGCTCGCTCAGGTGTCACAGATGCTGCTGCTCTGTGACAACCTGTAGATGACCCCACAGGGGGTGGATTAACCCCCCCCCGTGCCCAGGACCCCTCCGATCGGCAGTTTAAAAGTGAAACTGCCGATCGGAGGGAATCACAGGGATTCACCCCTCCAGATCTGATTGGAGCTCTCCAATCAGATCTGGAGGGGCAGATCGGCATGTGTCCACCCCTCCTCACCCCCTTCCTGCTCCATGAATCACTGGGGGCCCCCCACCGTCCCCCCAAACCGCCCTCCCCCCTCTATTATTATGCATATGCCGGCGGGCTGCACTCGCGGGTGTGCCCGCCGGCAACGCTGTCCGATCCCCTCCTACAGACCCCCCCAGGCAGCCCCCAGCTCTGCCCTGTGTGCTGCCCCCCTCACCTCCTGCGGCGGGCTGCACACCTCGGTGCACCCGCCGCTGCAGCCGACCCGGCTCTGCCTCCGGCTGTGCGGCTCCTCTGCCGGCCGGTCGGTTGCCCCGCCTCCTCTCCCCGCCTCCTCTTCCGGCCTCCTGCTCATCGGTGGATCCAGAGGGTAAGTATGTATGTATGTATGTATGTATGTTTGTATGTATGTATGTATGTATGTATGAATGAATGAATGAATGGATGGATGGATGGATGGATGGGGGGTGCATGCGTGGACGTGTGCGTGCGTGGACGTGAGCGTACATGAGTGTGCGTGGACGTGATTGAGCGTAGACGTGTGCGTGGACATGTGCGTGCATAGACGTGTGTGTTCATAGACATGTGTGCGCATAGACATGTGCGTGCGTGGATGTGTGCATAGATGGATGTGTGCGTGGACGTGTGTGTGGATGTGCGTGCGTGTGTGGATGTGTGCATGCGTGGATGTCAGCGTGCGTGGATGTGTGCATGCATGGATGTCAGCGTGCATGCGTGGAGGTCAGCGTGCGTGAATGTCAGCGTGCGTGCATGGATGTCAGCGTGCGTGGATGTCAGCATGTGTGGATGTGCGTGGATGTCAGCGTGCGTGCGTGGATGTCAGCGTGTGTGCGTGGATGTGTGTGCGTGGATGTGGATGTGCGTGCGTGGATGATGGGTGCATAGTTGGATGGATGGGTGCAACAAGGGATCAAGTGTCCTCTTGTTGTAGTCTCTGAAATCATAGTCATGGTGCACTGTATGACAGATCATTGTCATACAGTGCACCATAACTCTGACCCCAGAGGCTGTAGGAAGAGGACACTTGATCCCTTGCTGCAGTCTCTGGATTGAGCAGAGGCGTTCGAGCGTCGTGGGACCTTCGTTGTGGACTACGTCGGAGGCGATCGAGCGTCGTGGGACCTTCGTTGTGGACTACGTCGGATCTTTATAATAAAGATGGAGTCCGAATTTTGTTTGTGTTTTTCTTTCAAATAAAAAGATTTTTCTCTGTGTGTATTTTCTGACTATTTACCAGAGATTCCTAATGGCGGGTCTAACATTGGCCCTATATTATGAATCTCGGGCTTAGTGCCAGCTGCCAATAAAAAGCTGACATTAACCCCTTTATTACCCAGTTTGCCACCGCCACCAGGACAACTGGAAGAGTCTGGGTACAGCGCCAGAAAATGGCGCTTCAATGAATGCGCCATTTTCTGGGCGGCTGCGGGCTGCAATTCGCAGCATGGGGGGCCCAGAATGCTTGGGCCTCTCCATGCTGTGGATTCCAGCCCCCAGCTGCCTAGTTGTACCTGGCTGGACCAAAAATATGGCGGAGCCCCACGTCATTTTTTTTCTAGAGTTAGTTCTAGAAGAAAAAAAAGGGCTTTGCTGTATTTTTGGTTGCCAGCCAGGTACAACAAGGCAGCTGGGGGTTGGTGGCAATCCGTAGCTGCCAAGTTGTACCTGGCTGGACCAAAAATATGGCGGAGCCCCACGCCATTTTTTTTTCTAGAATTAGTCCTAGAGAAAAAATAAAAATGGGTTTCGCTGTATTTTTGGTTGTCAGCCAGGTACAATGAGGTAGCTGGGGGTTGCTGGCAGTCCGTAGCTGCCAAGTTGTACCTGGCTGGACCAAAAATATGGCGGAGTCCCACGCCATTTTTTTTCTAGAATTAGTCCTAGAAAAAAAATAAAAAAGGGCTTCGCTGCATTTAGATGCATAGTGAACACGTTGAACCCTCAGGTGCTTCACAAATTGATCCGTAAAAATGAAAAAAGAAAATTTGTGTGAAAAAAAAAGTACTTTTTCCTTATTACGGATCAATTTGTGAAGCACCTGGGGGTTCAAAGTGCTCATTATGCATCTAGATATGTTCCTTGGGGGGTCTAGTTTCCAAAATGAGGTCACTTGTGGGGGAGCTCCAATGTTTAGGCACACATGGGCTCTCCATACGCGACATGGTGTCCGCTAATAATTCCAATAGTTAGCGGACACCATGTCGCATATGGAGAGCCCCTGTGTGCCTAAACATTGGAGCTCCCCCACAAGTGACCCCATTTTGGAAACTAGACCCCCCAAGGAATGCATATGGATGCATAGTGAGCACTTTGAACCCCCAGGTGCTTTACAAATTGATCCGTAAGAAGGAAAAAGTACTTTTTTTTTCACACAAATTTTCTTTTTTCATTTTTACGGATCAATTTGTGAAGCACCGGAGGGTTCAAAGTGCTCACTATGCATTTAAATATGTTCCTTGGGAGGTCTAGTTTCCAAAATGAGGTCACTTGTGGGGGAGCTCCAATGTTTAGGCACACATGGGCTCTCCATACGCGACATGGTGTCCGCTAACAATTCCAATAGTTAGCGGACACCATGTCGCGTATGGAGAGCCCCTGTGTGCCTAAACATTGGAGCTCCCCCACAAGTGACCCCATTTTGGAAACTAGACCTCCCAGGGAACTTCTCGATGAATTGTTAGCATTTTGAACCCCAGGTGCTTCACAAATTCATCTGTAAAATTAAATAAGTACTTTTTCTTCCACAAAAATTTTCTTTTTTCATTGTTACAGATTATTTTGTGAAGCACCGGGGTGTTCAAAATGCTCACCACCCATCTAGATATGTTCCTTGGGGGGTCTAGTTTCCAAAATGGGGTCACTTGTGGGGGAGCTCCAATGTTTAGGCACACAGGGGCTCTCCAAACGCGACATGGTGTCCGCTAACAATTGGAGCTAATTTTTCAGTCAAATTGTTAGCGGACACCATGTCGCGTTTGGAGAGCCCCTGTGTGCCTAAAC
The DNA here is from genome assembly GCA_033576535.1 of Allobates femoralis. Classification (NCBI taxonomy): domain Eukaryota; kingdom Metazoa; phylum Chordata; class Amphibia; order Anura; family Aromobatidae; genus Allobates; species Allobates femoralis. Next base: position 554,023,786 of record JARQOC010000001.1, on the reverse strand, counting down.
ATTGGAGCTCCCTCACAAGTGACCACATTTTGGAAACTAGACCCCCAGGGAACTTATCTAGATTGGTTGTGAGCATTTTGAACCCAAGGTGCTTCACAAATTTATCCGTAAAAATGAAAAATTACTTTTTTTTCCATAAAAATTTTCTTTTTTCATTTTTACAGATTAATTTGTGAAGCACTGGGGCGTTCAAAATACTCACTACCCATCTAGATAAGTTCCCTGGAGGGTCTAGTTTCAAAAATGGGGACACTTGTGGGGGAGCTCCAATGTTTAGGCACACAGGGGCTCTCCAAATTCAACATGGTGTCCGCTAACAATTTGAAAAATCAGCTCAAATTGTTAGCGGACACCATGTCGCGTTTGGAGAGCCCCTGTGTGCCTACACATTGGAGCTCCCCCACAAATGACCCCATTTTGGAAACTAGACCCCCCAGGGAACTTACCTAAATGGGTGATGAGCATTTTGAACCCCCAGGTGCTTCACAAATTCATCTGTAAAATGAAAAAGTACTTTTTTTTCCATAAAAATTTTCTTTTTTCATTTTTACAGATTAATTTGTGAAGCACTGTGGCGTTCAAAATGCTCACCACCCATCTAGATAAGTTCCTTGGGGGGTCTAGTTTCCAAAATGGGGTCACTTGTGGGGGTGCTCCAATGTTTAGGCACACAGGGGCTCTCCAAATGCGACGTGGTGTCCGCTAACAATTTGACTGAAAAATCAGCTAAAATGTTTAGCGACACCATGTCGCATTTGGAGAGCCCCTGTGTGCCTACACATTGGAGCTCCCCCACAAGTGACCGCATTTTGGAAACTAGACCCCCCAGGGAACTTATCTAGATGGGTGGTGAGCATTTTGAACCCCCAGGTGCTTCACAAATTCATCTGTAACAATGAAAAAGTACTTTTTTTTCCACAAAAATTTTCTTTTAGCCTAAATTTTTTCATTTTCACATGGATAAAATGGATCCTAAAAATGGTTGGGCAATTTCTCCTGAGTACACCAATACCTTATATGTGGTCATAAACCACTGTTTGGGCACACAGCAGGGCTCAGAAGTGAAGGAGCGCCATTTGACTTTTTGAATGGAAAATTAGCTCCAAAAGTCAAATTGCGCTCCTTCCCTTCTGAGCCCTGCCGTGCGCCCAAACAGTGATTTATGACCACATATGAGATATCGATGTACTCAGGAGAAATTGCCCAACAATTTTTAGGATCCATTTTACCCTGTTGCTCATGTGAAAATGAAAGAATTGAGGCTAAAAGAACATTTTTCTTGGAAAAATTAAAATGACCATTTTTTCCTTCCACTTTGCTTTAGTTCCTGTGAAGCACCTGAAGGGTTAATAATCTTCTTGAATGTAGTTTTGAGTAGCTTGAGGGGTGCAGTTTTTGGAATGGTGTCACTTTGGGGTGTTTTCTGTCATGTACATCCCTCAAAAAGACTTCAAATGTGATGTGGTCACTAAAAAAAATGGTTTTGTAAATTTTGCTGGAAAAATGAAAAATTGCTGATGAACTTTGAACCCTTATAACTTCCGAACAAAAAATTTTTTTTTTCCAAAATTGTGCTGATGTAAAGTAGACATGTGGGAAATGTTATTTATTAACTATTTTGTGTCATATACCTCTCTGGTTTAGCAGAATAAAAATTCATAATTTGAAAATTGCTAAATTTTCAAAGTTTTTGCCAAATTTTTGATTTTTTAACAAATATTCGCAAAAATTATCGACCTAAATTTAATACTAACATGAAGCCCAATATCTCACGAAAAAACAATCTCAGAATCGCTCGGATCCAATGAAGCGTTCCAGAGATATTACCTCATAAAGGGACACTGGTCAGAATTGACAAAAATGGCATGGTCATTAGGGTCAAAATAGGCCCGGGGGTGAAGGGGTTAAGCTAGTACAGCCATGAGTCTTCTTGGGAATGATGCAACAAGTTTTTCACCCCTGGATTTGGGGATCCTCTGCCATTCTTCCTTGCAGATCATCTCCAGGTCTGTCAGGTTGGATGGTGAACGTTGGTGGACAGCCATTTTCAGGTCTCTCCAGAGATGCTCAATTGGGTTTAGGTCAAGGCTCTGTCTGGGTCAGTCAGGTATGGTCACAAGGTTGTTCTGAAGCCACTCCTTTGCTATTTTAGCTGTGTGCTTAGGATCATTGTCTTGTTGGGAGGTGAACCTTTGGCCACGTCTGAGGTCTAGAGCTCTCTGGAAGAGGTTTTCATCCAGGATATTTCTGTACTTGGGCACATTCATGTTTTCTTCAATTGCAACCAGTCGTCCTGTCCCTCCAGCTGAAAAACTCCCCATAGCATGATGCTGCCTCCACCATGTTTCACTGTTGTGAATGTATTGGGCAGGTGATGAGCAGTGCCTGGTTTTCTCCACACATACCACTTAGAATTGTCACCAAAAAGTTCTATCTTTGTCTCATCAGACCAGAGAATCTTATTTCTCATAGGCTGGGAGTCCTTCATGTGTTTTTTTGCAAAATCTATGCGGGCTTTGATATATCTTGCACTGAGGAGATGCTTCTGTCAGGCCACTCTGCCATAAAGGTCCAACTGGTGGAGGCTGCAGTGATACTTGAGTTTGTGGAACTTTCTCCCATCTCCATACTGTATCTCTGGAGCTCAGCCACACTGATCTTGGGGTTCTTCTTTACCTCTCTTACCAAGGCTCTTCTCCCACAATTGCTCAATTTGGCTGGACGCCATGTCTAGGAAGACTTCTGGTGATCCCAAAATTCTGCCATTGGCTGGGGTCACAGTTGCATTTTTCACAAGCGTTTTTGGAGACCTGCGTTTTCAAAAACGCATGTAAAAAATGCACCCATAGGCCCCCATGTTAAAAAACGCATGCCCTAATAGCAAAAACGCATGTGTGACTGTAAAATGCATTTTTGGTGCATTTCCAAAAACGCATGCGTTTTTTAATATGGGGCCTTATGGGAAACGCATGCAAAAATGCATGTACAATTAGTGCCATTCAAAAATGCATGCGTTTTCCATAGGAGCCTATGTTAAAAAAACGTAAGCGTTTTACAAAACTTATGCATTTTTGAATGGCACTAAAAGGTACTACCGTATATACTCGTGTATAAGCCGAGTTTTTCAGCCCAAAAAATGGGCTGAAAAGTCCCCCCTCGGCTTATACATGGGTCAATATGGTAATCCTATGGTGGGAGGGGGCGCGGGGGGTGGGGGGGCGCTGCGCAGTATTTCTTACCTTGTCCCCCGTTCTACAGTGCTTTCCGGTGTCCTCCGTGCTCTGTTCCCGATCTGCTAGGCCTTATGGTTCCTCCTGGTTCCTCCTCCTTCGGTTCCATCATGGGGGCTGCCATCTTGCTTCTTCTCTCCGCCCCCGGCCAGTGATGTCAGAGCAGGCCGCGCTGTGATTGGCTAGCACTCGTGATCACATGTCACGGGTGCTAGCCAATCACAGCGCGGCCTGCTCTGACATCACTGATCGGGGGCGGAGAGAAGAAACAAGATGGCAGCCCCCATGATGGAACCGAAGGAGATGGAACCAGGAGGAACCACAAGACCCAGCAGACCGGGAACGGAGCACGGAGGACACCGGAAAGCACTGCAGAATGGGGGACAAGGTAGGAAGCTGTGTGTGTGTGTGTGTGTGTGTGTGTATGTGTATATATGTGTATGTGTGTGTGTGTGTGTGTGTGTGTGTATATGTGTGTATGTATGGGTATGTGTATGTAAGTAGGCTGGCTGCCAATATAAGCCATACCTCTGGGGCTGCTGTATATACCTCTATGGCTACTGTATACTACCACTGGGGCTGTATATACCTCTGGGGCTACTGGATACTACCACTAGGGCTGTATATACCTCTATGGCTACTGTATACTACCACTGGGGCTGTATATACCTCTAGGGCTACTGGATACTACCACTGGGGCTGTATATACTTCTGGGGCTGCTGGATACTGCCACTGGGGCTGTATATACCTCTGTGGCTGCTGGATACTACCACTGGGGCTGTATATACCTCTATGGCTACTGTATACTACCACTGGGGCTGTATATACCTCTGGGGCTACTGGATACTACCACTGGGGCTGTATATACCTCTGGGGCTACTGGATACTACTACTGGGGCTGTATATACCTCTATGGCTACTGTATACTACCACTGGGGCTGTATATACCTCTGGGGCTACTGGATACTACCACTGGGGCTGTGTATACTTCTGGGGCTGCTGGATACTGCCACTGGGGCTGTATATACCTCTGGGGCTGCTGGATACTACCACTGGGGCTGTATATACCACTGGGGAGGCTGCTGTATACCACACTGCTGGGGGCTGTATACCTGTGCTGGGGTCCACCCTCGGCTTATACACGAGTCAATAGGTTTTCCCAGATTTTGGGGGCAAAAGTAGGGGGGTCGGCTTATACACGGGTCGGCTTATACACGAGTATATACGGTAATTGTACATGCGTTTTTGCATGCGTTTTCCATAGGGGCCCATGTTATAAAAACGCACCAAAAAATAGTACATGCACTATTTTTTGGTGCAGATTTAAAAACGCAACCAAAAACGCAGGGAGCCATCACACATCTTAAAAAACTCATGCTGACATGAAAAAACGCATGAGTTTTGTTAAATCACTAAAAAAAACTCATGTCAACTGTGACCCCAGCCATTTAAGGATTATGGCAGCTACTGTGCTCTTAGAAACCTTGAGTACTGCAGACATTCTTTTGTAACCTTGGCCAGGTCTGTGCCTTGCCACAATTCTGACTCTAAGCTCCTTGGGCAGTCCTTTGACCTCATGATTCTCATTTGGCCTGACATGCACTGTGAACTGTGAGGTCTTATACAGACAAGTGTGTGCCTTTCCAAATCAAGTTCTATCAGTTTAATTAAACACAGTTGGACTCCAATGAAGGAATAGAACTATCTCAAGGAGGATCACGAGAAAATAGACAGCATGTGACTTAAATATGTGTCTGAATACTTATGACCATGTGATATTACAGTATTTCTTGTTTAATAAATTTGCACAAATATCTACATTTCTGTTTTTGTTCAGTCAAGATGGGGTGCAGAGTGTGCATTAATGCTACGTTCACACACCCTGCGTCTTGTGAGGATCTCTTTTTGGTGCAAAACTGCACCAAGAATGCATCCTCACAGACCGCAGTGTTCTGTGTGTGAATGCTGCTGTGCTTTCTTCCTGCGCTTTACTTACCTAGCCGCGCTCCCCCAGTGACCGCCAGTGTCTTCTGATCCCCCGCCGGGCCATAGCGAGCATGGCCTCTAGGACCCAACAATACTATGTGACCAGGTGATGTCACCCGGTCACATGGAACAGTCTAGGGTCCTCCAAAGCTCCTCAAACAGGTCCTATGGAGCAATCACTGGGAAAACGTGGCGAAGTGAGTAAAAGTGCATAGAAAAAAAGCGCAAACAATTGACATGGTAGTGATCGCATTTCTGCAAAACCCATCGCTTTTGCAGGAATGCATAATGGTCCTGCATTTTACTGCATTTACACAGCGCTAACAAGCACTTCGTAAATGCAGAAATATGCTACGTGTGACCATAGCCTAATAAGAAAAAAATGAAGTTTTTTTAATTTATCAAATGGCTGCAATGAAACAAAGAGTGAAAGACTTTCCATATCTACTAAAATCCATAGAAAAGGCGTCCAGCTGACTTCATAAAATCTTCAAACTTTATTTTCAGAAGTTTAAAACATAGTATTGACACGTTTCAACACTTTAATGGGTCTTAGTCATAATACTTGTATTTTCCCAGGGTATGGGAACTCGGATGTCTGGGCCCTCCGCTTCGGAATCTCACTGGTGGTCTGCCCAGACCCGTGGCCCAAAGGGGAAGACAGTCACCAATTAAGGGGTTCCAGTCTATCACGTGGCGCCACCTGTAGTGCCTGGTGACTAGACACCAGCGCCTCCACAGTCCTCTGGAGGGTGGTGGTATTGCGGCTAGGGTGGAGCAGCTCCCTAAAGGTAGAGCTAATCCTCCGGGGCAGTATTACCTGATGCCGGCATGATGTAAACCATTGAGAAAAGTCAATGAAACAGGACAGAGACACAGAGGCACTTCACTCTTCCAGGTACTTTACTTGTAAGAGCAAACTGAACAAGATGGTGATACAGTTCACAGTACTTCAGCAGGACGGCCTGTCGGTTAGTCGCAGCAGAATGCAGAATCTGTGGAAGTCTCTGGTGGTACCTTCTTGGATCTACCCTTGTCCTGTTCCTTCTCTCTCTTTGGTACCTGCTTCGCAAGCAGTAGTACAACCCAGGGGATAAACATCCTAAGAACGTCTTCGGAGCAGGGACGAGTACAGTCGGATGAACACTCCAGGCCGCGTTGTCAGACCCGTGTACTCCGGGTGTACAAGTCAGGATCTTTCTGTCTGGGCTATGCCTTTCTCTAGCCCTCTTTTGAAGCCCCCTTTTTCTCTCGGGTAAGCTCCCCTTCTCCATCTTTCCTCGGAGAAGACACTGCTGGAGACTCCCCGTGTTTTCCACCTTGATCCTCTCACATTTTCCACTCTCACGCACTAAGGGTGGCTTCACGCATGCATTTGTGCCTGCATGCGTATGGCATGCAGACGCAAAAGCAGTGCAAACGTAGCCATATTAAAGAGAATCTCCGCATGCGTTCACATTAGTATGCACCCCGGCCAGCCGGTCAGCTGTCTCGGGGGCGGCCGGGAGGAGGAGATCAGCGGCAGAGATCTCCTCCTCCCAGCCGCTGCTTCTCTCCCGCCGGTGTCAAGACACAGCTGATCTGACAGCTGTTTAAATCTCCCGCGCCGACACCGAATAGGGTGATATCGGTGCAGGATATAAGAAACAACTGATCGCTGCTTCAAATCTCCCGCGCCGACATCACCTATTCGGTGTCGGCGCAGAAGATTTAAACAGCTGTCACATCACCTGCGTCTTCAAATCTCCCGCGCTGACCCCGGCGGGAGATCAGTGGAGGCTGTAGCTGATCTCCCGGTGGCCGCCGCTGATCACGGGCGGCCACCGGGAGAGATTTAAATGAGATCTGCAGCGTTCTCCTGCGCTGTCATGCGGAGGACACTGCAGATCCATTGACTTCAATGCATGGTTCGTGCACTTGCGGGCATTTGCAGATAAAACAAGCGCCCGCGAACGCACAAAAAATGCAACATGATGCATTCGGAGGGCGCTCAGAGGGTGCACAAATTATGCGCATCCGAGCGCAAATGCAGCCAAATGCAGCCATGCGCAGGCACATGCATGTTAAACATAGGAACGCATGTGCTCAAGCGTTTTTCTGCGTTTGGTGCACTGCGTTCCAAACGCAAATATGAAGGCACCCTAACTCTGGAACCTCCCCGGTTGTATTGGTGGGTGTGTTTTTGGGATCAGATCCTTCCACAGTGTTCTGCATTCTACTTACAACAGGGATGACCACACGCTCATCTTTGGGTGTAGTACCCCACTTGTGACGCCTGACCAGTGGGGTGCCATATTCTACATAATGACAATGGGTCTTAGTCATTATGACTAAGACCCATTGAAAGGTTGAAATGCGTCAATAGTATGTTTTAAACTTCTGGAAATAAAGTTTGAAGATTTTGTGTTTCTGTATCCACTGTATGTGGCTGACCATACAGGAAAAGGTGGGATATACCACAGCTCCTGGGCAGGGGAGGAAGTAAGAAAGTATACATAATTACAACTGGGGATCACAGAATATAAGAGTATACAGACATTACAGCCGGGGATCACAGAATATAGGAGTATACAAACATTACATTCAGGGATCACAGAATATAAGACTATACAGACTAAGGGTGCTTTCACATAACGATTTTCGGATTTCTGATGCTGTCCGATCAAAATCGGACAGCATCGGATCCGAATTTGGCCCCCATGCAGCTCTATGGGCATCGGACCGAATTGGATGTGCACTAAATGCCATCCGATTTGGTCCGATCCGATTCTGTCCGATTTTATTATCGGTGCAAAAACCGGAGCTTGCTCCGATTTTTGCACCGAAAATAAAATCGGACAGAATCGGATCGGACCAAATCGGATGGCATTTAGTGCACATCCGATTAGGTCCGATCCCTATAACATGGGGCCCTATGGAGAAGGGTCCGAGGAAACATCTGATGTCTCCTCGGACCCTGTTTTACTGTACTGAGCATGCTCAGTACAGTAAAACTGCTCCTAACTAGGAGCACAAGTGTTAAAAAAAAAAAAAAAAAGTTATTCTCACCTCTCCACGAGCCCCCGCCGTCTTCCGCCATCTTCTTTGAGGCTCCCTGTGGCTCTCGCAGGCTGCCGGTGTCAGCAGAGCGCTTCCTCTGCCTTATAGGACCTGCGGTGATGTCACAGTCATGTGACCGCGGGTTACCATGGTGAACCCGCGGTCACGTGACTGTGACATCACCGCAGGTCCTGAACAGCAGAGGAAGCGCTCTGCTGACAGCGGCAGCCTGCGGGAGCCACCGGGAGCCTTCAAGAAGATGGCGGAAGATGGCGGGGGCTCGTGGGGAGGTGAGCATAAGGTTTTTTTTTTTCTTTTTTTCACTCCGATTTTATGCCGGAATCGGGTGCCTATTTGGCACCCGATTCCAGGCATCAGAAGGGAGCCGATGCTGTCCGAATTATATCGGACAGCATCGGCTCCCTCAAAATCGGTATGTGAAAGTAGCCTTACAGGGGATGACAGAATGGAAGCATATACAGATATTACATCCGGGGTTCACAGATTATTCTTACTGTGATGTAAATACATTTTTTACAGACAATTACATTTCTTACCTTGCAGAAAGAATCAGTTGTGATCCCCGTCTGCAATGTCTGTATAATCTCTTACTTTCTCCCCTGTCCAGAAGCTATGGTACATCCAACCTATTACACAGGGACACATATACTTAACCATATCTTAGGACAGGACAGAGATATTCAACACATCCAAATGTGGAACATTTTTATTCTAAGAGCTATTAATTAAAATGTACAATTGTTTGTGGCACAAACCTTTTAACCAAGTGAACTAAGAGTTAAAAAGGTTAAAGGGAACCTGACCCCTAAAAATCAGCCCCCAGCCTATTAATACTTGTCCCTGCACCATCAGTATTGTATTCTAGCCATCCCTTTGTATTAAAATTGGGTATTTATAAAGTTTATAAAAGTGCTTTTATTACCTGATGAACAGCGGCTTTTCAGTTCTTGAGAAGTCTCACAGGGCTTCCCTGTGGCTTCTCATCGCCGCCTGTACTTCAATTATTCATGCCCCGATGGGCGTGCTAAGCCATAGTGCATGGGCGGTATAGCTGCTATGACGCTAATCGCGTCACATCCGGTGATCCTGATGTCAGTACACCCATTTGGGTGTAGAGGACCTCGTGATGTGCATTGCGCATGCGCGAGGTTGCTTTACGGCAGCTTATCACAATGAATGAAAGTCCAGTCACAATTAATAAAAATACAACAGATCATTTCAAAAGTTTAATCCATCTAGGCTATTATTATTATTATTATTATTGTTATTATTTATATAGCGCCATTAAATTCCATGGTGCTTTACATGCTAAAAGGGTAGACAAGGACAAATACAATAAATGGGGACAATTTGGTCATACAGATACAAGAGCGGAGAAGATTCTGTCCGTGAGTCAGTGTGGTGGACCGGGTTTTATAGGAGGTTGTAGGCTTGGTGGAAGAGGTGGGTCTTTAGGCTTCTTTTGAAGGTTCCCAGGGTAGGAGAATGTTTGATGTGTTGGGGCAGAGAGTTCCAGAGTATGGGGGATGCCCGGGAGAAATCCTGAATGCGGTTGTGCGAAGAGGAGATGAGGGGGAAGTAGAGGAGTTGTTTTTGGGAGGATTGCAGGTTGCGTGAGGGTAGGTATCGGACAGATGGATTAGACAGGCAGTGGAGTTTAGGATAGATTGGAGAGGTGCAAGGGAGGTAGCAGGGAGGCCGGAGAGCAGGAGATTGCTTCTGGCAGTCAGTAGGTCATTGGTGACTTTGGTCAGGGCAGTTTCAGTGGAGTGGAGGGGTCGGAAGCGAGATTGCAGGCGGTCGAAGAGGGAGCAGGAGAGGTGATAGGACAGCTCTGAGTGTACATGCTGTTCAAGTAGTTTAGAGGTGAAAGGGAGGAGAGATAAGGGGCGATAGTTGGAGACAGATGTGGGGTCAAGGGAGGGTTTTTTTGAGGATGGGTGTGATCAGGGCATGTTTGAAAGGATGAGGGGAAGGTGCCAGTGGTAAGTTATAGGTTAAAAAGATGAGTTAAGGGTGGCATGATAACAGAGGTGAGGTTGGGAATGAGGTGAGATGGGAGCGGGTCGTGGGCGCTGGTGGTGAGGAGTGATTTTGACAGGAGGGAGGAGACTGATCCTCAGGTATGGGGGGAAGCAGCTGGTGGAAGGAGAGGGCGGTATAGGCGAGACTGTGGGGACAGTAAGTCGAAGCTGTCTCAGATTCTGTCAATCTTTTCTTTTAAGAAGGAGGCAAAGTCTTCAGCGGACATAAGGGGAGAGGGAAGGGGTCAGGCAAGCAGAGTAAGATATTGAAGGTTTTGAAAAACTGTTTGGGATTGTGGGACAGGGAGGTTATTAGGGATGAGAAAAAGGTTTGTTTGGCGGCAGCAAGTGCAGCCTTGAAGGTGGTGAGGGACTGTTTGAACAGCGCAAAATGCTCAGTGGAGTGTGATTTTTTCCATCTCTTCTCGGCAACCCTGGATGCCCTTCTCAGGTCTTTAGTGAGGGTGGTGTGCCAGGGTTGCCTGTTAATGCGTGAATCATGGTGTGTGAGGGGGGCAGCTAGGTCGAGGGCCTTGGTTAATGTGGTGTTGTAGAGGGTGGTGGTAGTGCCTGTGTCGTGTATGGATGTTATGCCGGCGAGAGGGAGAAGGGATTCAAGAGTGAGTGTAGATCGGTTTGTTTTTGCGGGGGTGATCGAGTTTGCGGAGAGGGGGTGGCATAGTAGGGGAGGTGAGGGAGGAGAAGGTCAGCAGATTGTGGTCAGACAGGTGGAGGGTTGAGTTTGTGAGGTTAGTAAGGGAGCAAAGATGGGTAAAGATGATGTCCAGCGTGTGGCCATTTTTGTGGGTGGCAGAGGAGGACCATTGGGAGAGCCCAAAGGAGGAGGTCATGGAGAGAAGTTGAGAGGTGGTTGGGTGGGTGGTGTTGATGGGGATATTGAAGTCGCCCATAATGATGGTGGGGATGTCAGCAGAGAGGAAATGAAGTAGCCAGGTGGTGAAGTGGTCAAGAAAGGTGGGGATGGATCCATGGGGGCGGCAGATGATGGCTAGCTGAAGGTCACAGGGGGAGAAGATGTAGACAGAATGAACTTCAAAAGAGGGGAGAGTAGCAGAGGGAGGCAGTGGAATGGGGGCGAAGGAGCAGGTGTTGGACAAGAGTACGCCGACACCTCCACTGTGTTTGTCGAAGGGGCAGGGGTGTGGGAAAGACTGAGCCGCCATAAGATAGTGCAGCAGGGGAGGCCGTGTCAGAGGGGGTGAGCCAGGTCTCTGTGATGCCAAGGAATGAGAGTTTTTTTTGAGATAAAGAGTTTGTGGATATATCGGAGTTTATTACAGACTGAGTGGGCATTCCAGAGTGCGCCTGGCAGTGAGATTAGGGGAGCAGGGGCTGGGGGGATGAGTCGAAGGTCTGTGAGGTTGCGAGGGTGGGTGATGGTGAGGTTACGAGAGTTGGTGATGGGTCGTAGGGGTGGGGTGTAGGTTACTGTGGGGATGTGGTAGGGGGGCCGGGATTAGGGGAAATGTGGCCAGCGACCAGGAGAAGCAGGGAGAGGGTTAGCAGGTGGGAGAAGGAGAGTTGATGAGGTGGGCGTGCCTGTTTGGAGATGGAGGGTTGAAAGTGAGGGAATAGTTCAGAGAAGTGGGTGAGTTGGTTAGATACAGGGTGAGATAAGTACTTTGTTGCTGGGTGGAGGGATGAGCGGGGGAAGCAGAAAGTGGAGAAGGATGGGAGTGAGAGTGCAAAGGAGTGGAAACATTGTAGAAGGTGAGCTGGGGTCAAGTGCAGCAGGAAGGAGAGTTGTAGTGGTGGATAAGTGGTCAGTAGTGAAGAGTAGTCCGGGATGGGATGCTACCATGGGATGAGCAGCAGTCCAGGGGAAGATGTAGCCGGGGATGAGATTGAGCAGCCTGGGAAAAGGTGGTGGAGCCGGGGATAAAGTGATGGAGCTGGGGATGAGAAGTTGCAGCGGTGGCCCAGGGATGAGACGCAGTCCAGGGGAAGATGTAGCTGGGGACCAAATCAAGCAGCCAGGGAATGGATGATGCATCCAAGGACAGGATGATGTACCCAGGGACGAGGTGATTCGGCTGGGACAAGATGATGGGATCCTGCAGCCGGAGATGAAATGATGCAGCCGGAAGATGAGATGATGCAGCCGGAGGATGGGGTGATGCAGCCGGAGGATGGGTGATGCAGCCGGATGGTGGGTGATGCAGCCGGAGGGTGGGGTGATGCAGATAGAGGATGGGGTGATGCAGCCGGAGGATGAGATGATACAGCCGGAGGATAAGATGATGGAGGGGTGAGGTGGCGCAGCCTGTGGTGAGAAGGCACAGCCGGTGTTGGGGTGGCACAGCCGGTGATGAGGTGGTGCAGCCACGGGTCAGAAGCAGCCGGTGGTCAGATACAGTTGGGCAATCAGGGGCGAGATGCTAAGGTGCAGTCATGATCAGATGCAGCCGGGGGTCAGGTGCAGATAGGGGTCAGATGTAGCCAGGGGGGGTCCATGCGGCAGAGGGGTCACTGCAGCCAGGGGGTCCGTGAGGCAGAGGGGTATGTGCAGCAGAGCGGTCAATGCAGCTAGAGGGGTTCGTGAGGCAGAGGGGTCCGTGCAGCAGAGGGGCCTGTGCAGCAGAGAGGTCCATGCAGCAGAGGGGTTAATGCAGCAGAGGGGACAGTGCAGCAGAGGGGACAATGCAGCAGAGGGGTAGGGTGCAGCCCAGTGGTCAGAGGCCTAGGGATGTGGTGTAGGAGATGGGCACCTCTGCCCAATCTACAGGCCGGTGAAGGCTGGGAGCTGCAGTGGAACTCTGGGCCCCATGTCAGGCTGTGGGACCAACAGAGGCAGGGCACCGCAGGCGTCATCGTCAGTCCCTGCTCAGCCCCCAGCCCCGCACCTCTGTGGAGGGTCCCAAGGGCAGCGCAGGATAGCGCCGTCAGCCTCCCACAGCCCGCAGCTCTGCAATGCCGTGGGGGCCAAGGACCACCACAGGAGCCCAGGAGGGGGCAGGACAGGCTACCGTCAGGGCCCGCAGCAATGGATGGGTGAGTGGAGGGCAGGAGCGGCGGCTCTGCACTTACCGGTTTGGTCCAGGCGGTGGTGGACCGGGGAGGCAGAACGGGATGTCTGGGGCTGCTGCAGTGAGGAGCGCACGATGTATGAGGGCTGCAGCCTTTGTCTCCGGGGCCGCAGGGAGGCCGAAGGTGCGGGCACAGGATTGGGATGTGCCAGCACAGTCGTAGTGGACATAATAATATCCAGTACTTTTCTATGTTATGAAGGGACTGTTCCCAATCCCCCCCTCTATATGGGCGACATACCCTCTCAATTCCCCTCACTTTAAGTGAAGTCAAATTGCCCATATGATTGTCCCGGAAGTGTCTAGATAATCCCGTCATATTGGTGGTTTTCATAGTTTTAGACTCGTGGTTTACAGCAGTAATTTGCTCAGCCAGTCTCCCTTTTAAAGTGCATGTAGTGCACCTTTATATAATATTTCCTGCACTCGTCTCATGTTGTCATATAGACAAGATGTGTGGTGTTGCAGTTAATATAGGATTTAACAGTGAATTTTCTATTTTTGATATTGTTATAGAATTCACATCCAGAATCAACAAACTGGCATAGATTGCATTTGGCACTCCCACACTTATACATACCCTTGTATGACAACCACGTAGCTTCCCTAGGGGGATTGCTGACATATACACTTGGGAAAGTAATATTACCGATATTAATTGATCTTCTAGGGACCATATGCCATCCCTCATCCAAAATCTTTCTCAAAATGTTATCCTGGTATAAGATCAGAATGTTGTTTCTCAGAATCTTTTTGATGTTCTCAAAATCCTCACTATACGAAATAACAAAAGTGGGTAACCCTTTCTTCGTTTTTGTAATATTATCCCCTCTGTTTGATAACAAACCATCCCTACTTTTGTTGTCCGTGATGTTTCGAGCTCTTTAATCATCCATGACTTATATCCCCTTTGTTTTAATCTGAATTCCATATGATCGCCTCTTTAAAATATTTGTGCTCCCTGGAGCAATTCCTCCTTGCGTGGATCATTTCTCCCAGAGGCAAATTCTTTATGACATGTTTTGGATGACAACTGTTGGTTCGCAGCACAGAATTGCCACTGATATCCTTGCGGTCTAGAATAAATCTTACCCGTGTTTGCACAACCAACTAGCCGTAAATCCAAAAAAGGGTTAGAATCAGCATGAATTTCCATGGTGAGTTAGTATGCATTAGTATGCAAAAACTCCAAAAGGGAGAGGGGAGTGGATACGGGAGATACACTAACTGTTCGTTTCCATATGATTATCATATCATCGATGTATCTCCCATCCCACCGAATAGAGTCAATAAAGGGATTATTTTCAGAATATACAAACATTTTTCCCACTTATACATGTATATGTTTGCAAGCGAAGGTGAACATTTGGCCCCCATTGGGCAGCCACACTGCTGAACATAAAATGTACCATCAAACTTTAAAAAGTTTCTGTTGAGTACATGTTTAATGTAAAAATTATTTTTCTGCCTCGGAAAAAACATTATTTTTACTCAATATTTGTTGTAAACACCAAATGGCTTTATCGTGACAAATAGATGAATACATCACATGTTACCCAGCTAGAACTGTTATCCCATTTCATTTTTTCTAGTGATTGTAACAGATGTTTCGTGTCCCGTATTTTCCCAGGTACGCCCTCCAGCAAGACGTGAAGTTTCAGATCCACCCACTCTGAAAGCCTCTCATGGAGGGAACCGATACCCGCCACGATCGGTCTCAGGGGTGGGGGAAATGATTTCTTATGGGTCTTGGTGTCCTTCTACAATCTGTAACCAGTATCCCGAACTACATCATCATCTGCCAAGTAAAAGGTAAAGGAAACTACAATCCCTGTGTCCTCTGGTTATTTCCTGCGCCCTCTGTCCTGCACCCCAACGACCATCACCACCTTAATAGACTGTTCAGACCATCCCTGGGGCTCCACCTGAAGCAATACCATCCTGACTTTATCACCATCTGCACCAGCGGCCCTATTCTGCAGCGTCTGCTATCCTTGGCCGAGTACCACAGGTGGCATCGCGAACTTTACCCTGTAAATATCCTCTTTACTGAGTGTCCAGAGCCACAGAGTCAATTCACAGCCACATGATCTCCCAAAGAACTGACACTGACCGACCCCTCTACCGGGTACTCCCGACCTGAACAGTGCCAGAATAGAAATTGAGTATAGGGTCCTAGGGTTTGTCCTAGCAGTGGACAAACCCTTTAATATAGAAAGTTATTTTTTAATTAAATATAACAATGGATTCTCAAATGCAAATGTTAACACGGGGTTAGTTAAAGCCACTGATCATATCTTTAACCTAATGAAACATAGTTGATAAAAACTGCCAAGCAGCCAACAGTTAATAAATTAAAGGGAACCAACCACCGAATAAACCCTATCTAACCTATAAATATCTGTCCCTGGAGCCTAAAATGACTATTCTAACCATCCATAAAAACCATAATTTGAATCATGGAAGAAGATGGACAGCAGCAAGGCAGGTGCGAGCGCGGTGAGGAGACCCGCCTCGCTGACAAAGAGCCTGGAGGAACGCCCACCGACAAGAATTTGGTAAGTATAAAAAGTGATTTATTGGGTGCATCTAGTTAGGTAGATTTAGTCAGTCAGGGATGGTTAGAATAGTCATTTTAGGCTTCAGGGACAGATATTTATAGGTTAGATAGGGTTTTTTCGGTGGTTGGTTCCCTTTAAACTGCAAATAAAACTTTCTCCATAGTGATAACCTTCACAGATTATAGAGATTTCAGAGAACTCTTCCCTATCAATTTTACTGTGACATAAACTAACTTTTTTTGGAAACTTTTATTAATCCTTGACTTCATATCCCTAAAATATTTCTGAAGAAACGACCTTTTAATCATTAACATCTCAACCGTAATGGAAAGAGCCTTTAGGATAGAGATGTACATCAACATTAATTATAGATGTGCCTTTTCATGGTGAGTTAAGTAAAATATTACATGCAACCTGAGTATTCCAAAGCAAAGGCCACAATGATTTTCCAGATCTAGAAGAAGAGGAAGAATTTGACCATGACAAATTCCACAGCGGGTGATGTTTTCATCCTTAAAACAAATGTAATACCAACAGCACTTTACAGATTGATTTTATCCGGGATTTTTTTCAGCAGTGTCAATTTATAGAAAGCACAATAAAAGAGATTAGCAGGAAATTGCAAAGTATACCAGCTCTAATCAATTATAAACTGCTTTCATTTTCTCCTGAAAGCTTGAACGCACAAAAAAATTACAGATGCAAAAAAACAGGAAATTATAATTTTGTTGGATATAAATAACGAGG
This sequence comes from Allobates femoralis, assembly GCA_033576535.1. Taxonomy (NCBI): domain Eukaryota; kingdom Metazoa; phylum Chordata; class Amphibia; order Anura; family Aromobatidae; genus Allobates; species Allobates femoralis. Next base: position 554,007,130 of record JARQOC010000001.1, on the reverse strand, counting down.
CTGGATATGTAAAAAAATATAGATGAATTGTAGTGTTGGTGTATCAGCGTAAATTCCAGCTATTTAGAAAAACACTTTAATTACGTGTTAGGCGAATACTTCATTTTCATTTGATATGGTGTTTAGTAAAGTGAGCTCATATGGCCACAGTTGAAAGCATAGCAAAAGGCTACCTAATTAGCATTTAATAAGTACATTATTGCTGGCATTGCATTAACAATGCTGAGAACAAACACTACAGGGTTTTTTCCCAATAAGTAAATATTCCTTATAAAAAGAGCAATTGTTAAAAGCATTCTTTGTAGTTTTTCTGCATTAAGAAATCTGAAATATTTTAGCAGAGGACGAGAAGATGCCTACTTTCTTAAGTCTTCACTAGTGATAAGTGATAACTAAAATGCTCGAGTGCTTGACAATGTCTGCAAGTCAAAGACAAGTCAATGGAAAACTTGAGCATTTTTCCAAAAGACCCTAACCCCCCTGTTAGGGTTAGGGATGAGGGGCTGGAAAATGGCTGAAATTGATGGAAACAGCATAGGAGAGATGCCTGCATGCATCTCTGACTCCCAGGTCACAGCTGGGATCTAAATAAATATATCATTTTAAAAAATGATGTTGAGTCCCCTCTACTTTTAAAACCCAATTGGCTATCAAAAATAGAGGGGGACCCCACACTGTTTTTAAAATTATTTATTAGTAATACTTCAGTAAATAATTTTAAAAAATTACTTGGGGTCCCTATTTTTTAAAACCCACCAAGGTAAAGCAGACAGCTTAGAGCTGATATTATCAGACTGGAAAGGCCCCTATTTGGTCCTTCCTAGCTTAAAAATATCATTCCACAGTCACTTCAGAATTGGAGCATCACATTAGATGTGCCAGTTCTGGTGCTTTGCCCAGCTCTTCCCGATTACCTTGGTGGTGGGTAAAATGTTTGAGGGTTGGTGTCAGCTGTGTAAAGTCAGCTGGAATTAAGCCCAGGGGTTAGTAACATAGAGTAGGGATGGGCGAATCTACTCGTTAGGACTCGTTACTCCACGAGTAGTAGTGGACTCGCAGGACTCGGTACTCTGCGAGTTTCCAAGTGATTACTCGCACATTAACAAGTCCAATGAAAATCAATGGCAATCCGGTAGTTTAACATTAAAACCGGATTGTCCCTTGTCCTCAATCCGGTTTCATAGACATAATTGTTAAATTTAACCGGATTAACCCGAATCGTCACAAACCGAGACAATCCGGATCAATCCAGTCACATTTAACATTGCTGTGTATGGGTCTGGGTTGAACCAGATTTAACCGGATTGGTACAATCCGGTTTCACATTAACTCTTTAGGCTTTTTAGCGACGGCTTCTAAACTATGATTAAATGAATTGCAGGGTGTTCCTCTGCTGCCAGACTTCTTTTTTCTCTTTATGGGGTCCAGCAGCAGAGGAATTACTCTCAATTACTCGCTTCCCCATTCATTTACATTGGACTCGCTAGACTCGCAACGAGTAGCGAGTCCCGGACTCGGACTCGTTAGAGTCTAGCAATTCTGAGTAATTTAGGATTCGCCCATCCCTAATAGAGAGGCATCTATCAGACACCATTACTAACCCAGGAAGTCAAAAGAAAACAAGACACACAGGAAAAAATGGTTTATTTGAATAAAGACTCCCCCACTATCCCTTGCTCATCAATTTATTATCAAAAATGTTCCCACGATATTCATCCATTGTAGTCCATGTTCCAACAATCTATCTCCGGCAACTGTGAATAGCAGGAAAATAAAGCTATCCACAGGTGCCAGGTAATGATGACGGAGCTACTGGGTCTTGCGGAACGCAGCAGCGAGCCAGTTGACTCTAATGCAAGTCGACATCACTACCTTCACCTATGAATATCTGTACTTTTTTTACTATACAGTCACTGGAGCAACATTCGTGGAACATGAGCTATGAAGGAGGAGCTTTGTGGGAACATTTTTTATATTAAATTGGTGACTGAGGGATAGTGTGAGGGAGTCTTTATTTAAATAACATATTCTTTCCTGTGCATGTGAGTTTTTTTTTATTACTGAATTAGTAATGGGGGTGCCTGAGTGGACACTTCTCCATTACTAAGCCCTGGGCTTGATACCAGCTGACATCAACCTCAAAAAATAATACCTGATTACCAGTGCATCAGGGCAATCAGGAAAAGCTTGGCAAAGTGCCAGAATTGGCACAACTAATGTGCCAATTTTCGGTTGGCTGTGGGCTATTATGTTTAAGCTGGGAAAGGCCCAATAGCCATGGGCCTTCCTAGCATGATAATATCAGCTCCCATATGTCTGTTTTACCTTGGCTGGTTATCAAAAATTTGGGGGAAGCCACGCTGTTTTTAAATTTGTATACCTATTACTAATAAATAATTTATATAATTTATAAAATGGAATGGGGTCCTCCCTATTTTTGATACTCTGGTTATCAAAAATAAGGGGGTTTTAATGACTTTTTAAAAAGTATTTATTTATTAGGAAAAACAGCCTAAATACACACTTCAGTGCCAGATGAAAGGCACTGATGGGTCAAAGTATACAACACTACCTATGTGCCTGCTCTAATCTAAGCTCTCCCTACTAGATCAACTCTCCCTGAATTGTAATGTACTGAGCATTAACCCTCAGGTTATATATAAGATACAATGATGTGGCAGGCCAATTACATTATTACCAGTATTCAACATGTGTATGGCAGGCAATTTCCGCATGTTGATTGGCTGTCTAACAGTAACATAACACGCAGGACAGGAACTCAAGCATGGCGCTCGAGAACCAACAATTCTCGATCGAGTAATGAGCATTTCTGAGCACCCTGATCCTCAATCAAGTATCGACTAGTGGTAAGCTTGCTTACACTCACACACAAGAAGAAATAGATTATGTGATGTCTGCTCCACAAGCAGTGTCTTATAGAGCAGCAGGGTTGAGCAGATTAATATATAGGATTGTAGGAAAAGAGTTACCATAGCTAGAACCCTGCTCTTTTTATGCTTAATAGTCCAGAGATCAGCCTATCTCAGTAATTGACAGCCTTGCTGACTTTTCATCTATAGATAGGTGTCAAACATCAATTAAGACTGCACAATGGACACCTACAGTGTTGGACAAAAGTATTGACACCCCTGCAATTCTGTCAGATAATACTCAGTTTCTTCCTGAAAATGATTACAATCACAAATTCTTTGGTATTATTATCTTCATTTAATTTGTCTTAAATGAAAAAAAACAAAAGAGAATGCAGCAAAAAGCAAACATTGATAATTTCACACAAAACTCCAAAAATGGGCCGGACAAAGGTATTGGCACCCTCAGCCTAATACTTGGCTGCACAACCTTTATCCAAAATAACTGCGATCTACCGCTTCCGGTAACCATCAATGAGTTTCTTACAATGCTCTGCTGGAATTTTAGACCATTCTTCTTTGACAAACTGCTTTTTTTTCTCCTGTAAACTCTATGTTGATGCCTTTGCCCAAAAAGAGAGAACATTCTTCCAAAACGTTTTAGGCTTTCTCAGGTAAGTTGTGGCAAACTCCAGCCTGGCTTTTTTATGTCTCGGGGTAAGAAGTGGGGTCTTCCTGGGTCTCCTACCATACAGTCCCTTTTCATTCAGACGCCGACGGATAGTACGGGTTGACACTGTTGTACCCTCGGACTGCAGGGAAGCTTGAAGTTGTTTGGATGTTAGTCGAGGTTCTTTATCCACCATCCGCACAATCTTGCGTTGAAAACAGTGCAGGTTTTCTGGATTTCCTTAGCATTGCACAGGGCTTGGAATCATTACCTGTGCAGATGATTACATTAGCACCTGTGCAATACTAAGGAAATCCTGAAAACCTGCACTGTAGACGGCCCTTGAGGCCTGGAGTTGGGGACCTCTGGTCCACATTTAGGGAGATTAGCCACAGTGCCATGGGCTTTAAACTTCTTGATGACACTGCGCACGGTAGACACAGGAACATTCAGGTCTTTGGAGATGGACTTGTAGCCTTGAGAATACTCATGCTTCCTCACAATTTGGTTTCTCAAGTCCTCAGACAGTTCTTTGGTCTTCTTTCTTTTCTCCATGCTCAATGTGGTACACACAAGGACACAGGGCAGAGGTTGAGTCAACTTTAATCCATGTCAACTGACTGCAAGTGTGATTTAGTTATTGCCAACACCTGTTAGGTGCCACAGGTAAGTTACAGGTGATGTTAATTACACAAATTTGAGAAGCATCACATGATTTTTCTAACAGTGCCAATTCTTTTGTCCACCCCCTTTTTTATGTTTGGTGTGGAATTATATCCAATTTGGCTTTAGGACAATTCTTTTTGTGTTTTTTTCATTGAAGACAAATTAAATGAAGATAATAATACCAAAGAATTTGTGATTGCAATCATTTTCAGGAAGAAACTGAGTATTATCTGACAGAATGGCAGGGGTGTCAATACTTTTGGCCAACACTGTAAGAATACTAAGAGCTGGGATCGGGGCATAACAATCACACTTACAGACATCACAACTGGATCCGTGCTGTAGCCAAAGCATTTATTTTAGCTGGATGTGCATCTGAGGACACACAGTCACCTAATATGTATTGTGGTGCAGAGATCTTAATGGGTTTCTGCCCCATAATACACGCTTCTGGACAATCAGAAGACGGTAGCTGACATTGTCATGCCACACAGTGATGTTGCGTGGCAGTGATGTCATTTGTCACCCATAGCAGACATGTCAAGGTCAGCTGCCAATCTCTGTGCCAGATATAGAGGAGGATGTTGCACCCTAAGGAAGCAGAGTAAGGTGAGTAGTGAGTTGTTGTTTTTTATGTATTAAAGAACAACGGCGAAACGAGGGACATATATACCAGAAAGGGAACCAGGATGGGGGACATATTTAACAGGATTTAGAAAATATCTACTATTATGCGGGATATATATACCAAATATGTGGGAAATATATACTGGAATGGGCCCAGGATCAATTGTTTTCTCCCTCCTTGGAGATCATCCAGAATTTTCAGTATACTGTGAATTATGAAATGGCCAAATATACCGAGACATTCATGATAAAAGTCCGCTGCCACCTACCAGGATGAAGAAGATGAAACGAGTGCAGACATTTCAGCAAGACAACGATCCCAAATACACAGCTAAGAAAACTCTCAATTGGTTTCAGAGAACAAAAGAAAACTGCTAGAATGGTCGAGCAGATCACCTGACCTGAATCCAATAGAAAATGTATGGAAGGAACTAAAGCTCAGAGTTCATGGAAGGATCCATGGAACCTGTAGGATGTGAAAAGTGTTTGTGTGAAAGAATGGACCAAAATCACAACTGAGCAATGCATGCCACTAGATTCTTCATACAGAAAGAAGTATTAAAAAAAATTAAATAATCATGTTCAATACTTTTTCCCTGTGTCATTTCTCATTATTACACATAACTTAATTTATTGACATCTATGGTTTGATATCTTTGCCTGTGTGGATTCAATGTGTTGTTACCGACATCTGCTGAGTATTTCATGTCAATAGCACCTTTAGAAATATATATAAACTTAGAAAATAGGTGATGTGTTCAATTCTTATTTCACCAACTGTATATACAAAAACAATGTGTGGTGGATCTTTGACTTTACATCAATCCTATATTAATCAGACTATAATGGAATTTCCCCAACATTTAACTGCGTGATCAAGTTAACTTTAGTAGGTGAGCATTGGACATGTCCAAGGGATGACTTTCCTAAATGGCACAACAAATTAAACCAATTCAGCTAATTTACACTAATAATTTGTAGCCTGTATCTCACAACAGCAATTAAATGAAGATTGAAGTTATTGGCTTAGAAGGATGTCGGATGAGCATCGATCTATAGTAAAAGGTAAATTACCTGTTCCGTTTCTTGTTCCAGTCTCAACTACTGTAGGTATTGAATGACACTATGCATGTCAGGTGTAAAATGTTGATTTTGATTTTATTCATTAAAAAAAAAAACAACTTTGAGGCCTAAAATTGCAATCATATTAATTAGGTAAGTCATTGATAAAGTCAATGATATCCATTGTAGATACTTAAAAAAAGTTCCATATAAACAGAATAGTTATAGTTTATACACCCTGTTGATTCTATTGATAGTATAAAGCTTAAAACTCCTCTTTGCCATGTAATTTACAAATAAGAAAACATTATTTGGAAAAAAAAATATTGATGAATCTTTAAACGCAGATTTTTCATTCAATCACACTGCCTCAGAATTATAAAATGCAGCCTATAAGGTAAAATATGTTTGTTTACACACATATTCTGAAGACACGTATTTATACAAAAATGAACAATTGGATATTTGCAGTGACGTGGAGAAGAACATAGAATGGTCAGTGTTGGGAGGGGAGAAGAACATAGAATGGTCAGAGTAGGGAGTAGCGATGAGCAATGTTCGACTCAAATTGTTTTCCAATCTCAAATTCTAGTTGTTTTTGGCGATGTTCGAGTCATTCGCCGAATTCGAACAATTTGGTTCAAATTCGGCAGTTCTAGAAGCTGTTCGATTTTGGTTCGAAAATGCGGCAGATGCGGTCAGAAAGCCGCATCTGCCGCATTTTCAGCCAAAATAAACAGCTGTAAAGTCAAATAAAGTGTTGAAAAAAAAAAAATATGCTCACCTATCCGGCGGGCCACCGATGGCTCCGGCAAGGTCCTCTTGCTGATAGGACCTGTGGTGACGTCATGTTATCACGGAACTCCGGTCACACTGGCAGCACAAGGGGCAAATAAAGGTCTGATTTTAGTTGATGCTCTGCTTGTGATTCATTTAGCGCTCCACAAGCCGATAAAAAAAAAACTATTTTTTTCCTGTATGCCAACTGGGAGTTTGGCAGGAGCTGCTCTAGTGGATCACAGCACCTAATAAGCTGAAGGACCTCTGGACATCACGCTGAGGAACCGCAGGACCGACATAGGAGGACGCCGCCACCTGGGCACCACGACCAGAGGACATAAATACCATAGGAGGCTTTATCCGGGGTTGTGCGGCCCCCAAGGTGAGCGGCCTAACAGCCCCCCTTAATTCTTATTCCTGGAAGGTCCTTTCACAGGGAGCGCTCTCTTTTCTCTTTTCTGTCCAAAATATATAAATGTCTATTTTAACCTTTCCGGCAAGGTCCTCTTGCTGATAGGACCTGTGGTGATGTCATGTTATAGGGGGAACTACTCGCTGCTATTCCCTGAGTTGAAACCGGATTCTCTGGAAATCCAGCACCATAGAGTCCCATGTTATGGGGTGCCAGATTGCAAATTTTCTCTGTGTTGTATTTTTTTTACACAATTTACTAGAAATTCATGGCGGTCATGTCTACTCTTGGTGTGACCGCCATGAATTTAGGGCTTAGGGCCAGCTGATAATACAAAGCTGGCCCTAACCCCTTTATTACCCAGTGAGCCAACGCACCAGGGCCCTGGATGAGCTGGGTTCAGCGCCAGAACATGGCGCTTCAATGAACATGCCATCTTCTGGGTTGGCTGCGGCTGCCATTCACAGCGGGGGGTGCCCAGAAGGCTTGGGCCTCCGTCCACTGCATCAACCATGGTCGATGGGTTAATAAGGATGCAGTCCCTTTTTATAGGATTGTTTAATGGATTATTCAGAAAAAGTTTGACGTGGGCTTTGCCGTCTTTTTGTATGCCAGCCGGATACAGCAGGCGGCAACGGGCTATTTGTACCTGCCTGGACACAGAAATACCGGGAAGCCCTTATTTTTTATTATTTCATGAATTTGATGAAATAATTTTAAAAAAATACGTGGGCCTCCACGCGATTTCTATGTCCAGCCAGGTACAGCTAGGCAGCTAGGGGTTGGACTCCGCAACGCAGGGAGGCCCAAGCCTTCTGGCCACCCCCCCGCTGCGAATGGGAGCCCGCTGCCACCCCAGAAGATGGTGCGTTAATTGAAGCGCCATGTTCTGGCACTGGACCCAACTCTTCCAGGGCCCTTGTGCAGTGGCTCACTGGGTAATAAAGGGGTTAGGGCCAGCTTTGTATTATCAGCTGGCCCTAAGCCCGAAATTCATGGGGTCACGCCAATATTAGACATGCCCCCCATGAATTTCTATTAAATTGTTTAAATAAAAACACAACACCAAGAAAAATTATTTTTATTTGAAAAAAAACACACTTAGGGACTCCATCTTTATTTTAACAAAATCCGCTTCCGTCCGACGTAGTCCAATACAGGGTTCTTCTTTAGCTCTGCTACATCTCTGGTAGAGAACCTCCACCAGCGATGTAGCAGAGATGTGCACCCAGGCATGGGAAAGTTAATATGAGTTCATGCAGGCAAGCATGAACTCACATGAACCTCACAGCATTGCTACTTCAATTGAACAGCTGACCTGAGTCAGCTGTTCATTTGAAAATCCTGGCGGGAAGGCGTCTGACACAGAAAACCGTATCAAACCAGATTCTCCCAGATTGCCCATGAGTTCAAACCGGAAACTCCTAGATTGAAGCGGTCCGGTGCAATCTGGCGCCCCATAACATGGGACTCTATGGTGCCGGATTGCTCCAGACCGGGGCAATTCGGGAGAATCCGGTTTGAACTCAGGGGCAATCCGGCAGAATCCGGTTTGAACTCAGGGAAGAGTTCCCGCGATAACATCACGTCAACATAGAATGGTCAGTGTTGGGAGGGGGAGCAGAACATAGAATGATCAGTGTTAGGAGGGATGTAACTTGGCCCCTTCGAACACTGATCATTTTATGTTATGCTTCACGTCACTGGTGTTGGGAGCAGAAGATAGAATGGTCAGTGTTGGGAGACGGAGCAGAACATAGAATGGTCAGTGTTTGGAGCTGGAGAAGAACGTAAAATGGTCATTGTTGGAAGTGGTAGCAGAACATAGAAGGGTTAGTGTTGGGAGGGGGAGCAGAACATAGAATCGTCAGTGTTGGGAGGGGGAGCAGAACATAGAATCGTCAATGTTGGGAGGGAGGCAACTTGGCACCTCCCAACACTGACTATTCTATGCTTCACGTCACTGGTGTTGGGAGTGGGAGCAGAACATAGAATGGTCAGTTTTGGGAGAGGGAGCAGAACATAGAATGGTCAGAGTTGGGAACAGGAGTAGAACATGTCATTGTTTGGAGCAGGAGCAGAATATAGAATGGTCAGTTTAAGGAGGGGGAGCAGAACATAGAATGGACAATGTTGGGAGGGGGGGCAGAACATAGAATGGTCAGTGTTGGGAGGGGGAGCAGAGCATAGAATGGTCAGTGTTGAGTGGGATGCAACTTGGCCCCCTGACCATTCTATGTTCTGCTTCACGTCACTGGTGTTGGGAGCGGGAGCAGAACATAGAATGGTCAGTGTTGGGATAGGGAGCAGAACATAGAATGGTTAGTGTTGGGAACAGGAGTAGAACATGTCAGTGTTTGGAGCTGGAGCAGAACGCAAAATGGTCAGTGTTGGAAGAGGGAGCAGAACATAGAATGGTAAGTGTTGGGAGAGGGAGCAGAACATAGACTGGTCAGTGTTGGGAGGGATGTAACTTGGCCCCTCCCAACAATGACCATTCTATATTCTACTTCACATCACTGGTGTTGGGAGCTTGAGCAGAACATAGAATGGTCAGTGTTGAGAGGGGGAGCAGATCATAGAATGGTCAGTGTTGGGAGGGATGCAACTTGGCCACTCCCAACACTGACCATTCTATGTTCTGCTTCACGTCACTGGGGTTGGGAGTGGGAGCAGAATATAGAATGGTCAGTGTTTGCATTCGGAGCAAAACATAGAATGGTCAGTGTTGGGAACAGGAGTAGAACATGTCAGTGTTTGGAGAGGGAGCTGAACGTAAAATTGTCAGTGTTGGAAGTGGGAGCAGAACATAGAATGGTCAGTGTTGTGTTAGGAGGGGAAGCAGAACATAGAATGGTCAGTGTCTGGAGGGATGCAACTTGGCCCCTCCCAGTGTCAATGTTGGGAGGGGGAGCAGAACATTGAATGGTCAGTGTTGGGAACAGGATTAGAACATAGAATGGTTAGTGTTTGAAGTGGGAGCAGAACGTAAAATGGTCAGTGTTGGAAGTGGGAGCAGAACATAGAATGGTCAATGTTAGGAGGGGGAACAGAACATAGAATGGTCAATGTTAGGAGGGGGAACAGAACATAGAATGGTCAATGTTAGGAGGGGGAACAGAACATAGAATGGTCAATGTTAGGAGGGGGAACAGAACATAGAATGGTCAGTGTTGGGAGGGATGCAACTTTTCCCCCTCCCAACACTGACCATTCTATGTTCTGCTTCACGTGACTGGTGTTATGTACTACAAATATCCTCTCCTCCATTTGTGTATAAATGTGTTTCTTCAGAATTTGTGTTATTATGAGCATGATGAAGAGGCCTTAGAGTCTGGACAGCTTGCTATTTGTTACCATCTTTTCATTTAGTCATTAAGGATTCAACCACTGAGGACTCTCAGATTTGAATATTTGCCAATATTCATGTAATCTTCCATTATAAACCGAAAGAATGGCTTATTTAAAAAGAGCACATGATATCACACAATGACTCCATTATAACAAGCCAGTTTATGATATTACATATCTCCCAATAATGTCCCCATCAAGTATAAATGGTATTTGAAAAGTAGAACCATTGAGGAGCCACAACAACTCCACCACAAAGTGGAGACTATGTCAAGTTACAGAGTGGGATCGTCCAGTGCTGAGGCCTATACTGCATAACAGTCACCCAATGTTTTGCTATCTCAGTAACTACAGAGATCAAAAATGTCCTCTGGTATGACCATCACCATACCCTAGCCAAACATGTTTCTTTGTATTAATCATTTCACCGCTAAACTTCCTCACAATGTTTCTTATGACTCAATCATTAATTGTGAACTGGTTACTGTAAAAAAAATTATTCCCATGAAGGGTGCTTTCAGACTACGATTTTTAGGGAGCCGATGCTGTCCGATATAAATCGGACAGCATCGGCTCCCTTCTGATGCCTGGAATCGGGTGCCAAACAGGCACCCGATTCCGGCATAAAATCGTAGCTGGAGGCTGAAAAAAAGGAAAAAAAAAAAGTTCATGCTCACCTGCCCCCGAGCCCCCGCCGTCTCCAGCCATCTTCCTAAAGGCATCCGGTGGCTCCCGCAGGCTGCCGGTGTCTGCAGAGGTCTTCTACTGCAGTACACAGGACCTGCGGTGATGTCACAGTCATGTGACCGCGGGTTACCATGGTGAACCCGCGGTCACGTGACTGTGACATCACCGCAGGTCCTGAACTGCAGAAGACCTCTGCAGACACCGGCAGCCTGCGGGAGCCACCGGATGCCTTTAGGAAGACGGCTGGAGACGGCGGGGGCTCGGGGGCAGGTGAGCATGAACTTTTTTTTTTTATTTAACCCCTGCGCTCCTAGTTGAGCAGTTTTACTGTACTGAGCATGCTCAGTACAGTAAAATAGGGTCCGAGGAGACATCAGATGTTTCCTTGGACCCTTCTCCATAGGGCCCCATGTTAGGGATCGGGTCAGATCGGACGTGCACTAAATGCCATCCGATTTGGTCCGATCCGAGTCTGTCAGATTTTGTAATCGGATGAAAAAATCGTTGCAGGCAACGATTTTTTTCACCGGAAAAAAATCGGCAAAAATCGGACAGAATCGGATCGGACCAAATCGGATGGCATTTAGTGCACATCCGATCTGACCCGATCCCCATAGGGATGCATGGGGTCCGAAAATCGGTCCGATGCTGTCCGATTTTTATCGGACAGCATCGGAAAAGAATAAATCGTAGTGTGAAAGCACCCGAACAGAGATTTTCCAAATCAGAGCACATCTTTCAAATTTGCAGTAAAAAACATGCATATTTTTATTGCCTTTCCAGTTATTAGAAGCTAGGTTTGTGTAATAATTTGATTTCACACGGAGAATGGGGAACATAAACTTTACTTACTCTGAAACTTTCAGAAGTCTTTGTCTGCCTCTGAAACTGTCAACGTTTACATTGCTGTAAGTAATACCTGCCAACTTTATATAGAGCTTATCTGTGGGAAAAATGACAGTTTCGCACAAAGCAGCTGAAATCAATTTCCTTATAACCACACACTATTCACTCATCTTTCATGCTGCTGCCACTCCCCATGAATGTCCATTTAGGCACAACTGAAGCTTCTGCAAAGCTCCTTGGGATTTTAGAAGACTTTTGTGGTGACAATTACTCAAAGAGTCTGGGGAGTCTCACATTTTCTAAAAATCTCCCAGTCGTTCCCAGAAATGTAACAAGTTTGATGAAGTTGTAGAGACAGTGAAGGAAATAAGTACCGTATTTGATCCCTTGCTGATTTAGTACATTTTCCCACTGACAAAGGCATGAACAGTCTAATTTTAAGGGTAGGTAAATTTTAACAGTGAGAGATAGAATGACAAAAATAAAATCCAGAAAATCACATTGTCTAAATTATATAAATGTATTTGCATTTTGAAGAGAGAAATAAGTATTTGATCCCCTACCAACCATTAAGTGTTTTGGCTCCTACAGACCAGTTAGATGCTCCTTACCAACTCGTTACTTGCATTAAAGACAGCTGTCTTAAATTGTCACCTGTATAAACGACTCATGTCCACACACTAAAGAGCCCGTTACACGCTATGATATCGTTAACAATATCGTTGGTACGTCACAGGTTTTGGGGAGGAGCAACGAAGTCGTAATGACGTCGTTGCATGTGACACGTAGAATCAACCAACGATAAGTTGGCTGATCGTTGATCGGAGGTTTATGAACTGGACCATAGATCAGTCGTTCATCGTTCGTTCAACTTGCAGCGTCGGTGTGTGTGACACCTTGATAACGATGTCGTTAACGACTTCGCCTATTCAAAACTGGAGGACGTAGGCAACCAAACGACCGCAAGTATCGCTTGCTTGTCACGGAATCGTTGCTGCGTCGTTCTCGATATCAGTACGTGTGACACCTCATTAGTGATCATTGAACGTCATTTCCGTGATGTAGGTCAAGTTGGATCATTGGTGAGTTCGCAGACACATTGAAGCATGCAACCCGAGCTTAAATTAATCAGTCAGACTCTAACCTCTACAACATGGGCAAGACCAAAGAGCTTTTTAAGGATGTCAGGGAAAATATCCTAGACCACCACAGTGCTAGAATAAGTAAGACGCGGGGTGAGAAGGAAACAACTGTTGGTGCAATAGTATGAAAATGGAAGAAATACAAAATGAGTGTCAATTGACATCAATCTGGGGCTCCATGCAAAATCTCACTTCTTGGGTTATCCAGGATCATGAGGAAGGTGAGAGATCAGCCTAAAACATGTTAATGATATCAAGGCAGCTGGGATCACTGTCACCAAGGAAACCATTGATAACACATTACGCCATAATGGATTAAAATCCTGCATGAATTGATTTTTGATTGTACTTGCGATTTACATGCCTGGTTTGTACCCAGTTTTGGGGCATTATATTGGCTAATTGCTTTTGTACAGGCAGCAGGGTACTTGTGATATATCAGTCTGTACTGTGTATGTTTCATGTGGTCACCTATCTTGTGAGCCGTTTTGCATCACTTTTATTACGGCACTTGAGTTGTCATTTTAATAAAGTGCACTTTGACTTTGAACTTTGGCCTGACTCCAGGGTTGTTTTTATATGAAGTATATGTTGTTTTGGAGGGCCTTTTACATTTTACAAGGGTTTTTTTTGTATCCGTGTGAGTAACAATTACTCTTGCTCAGTACTAAGTGTATTGCATTATTTGCCTATTTTTTTTCATTTTTTACAGGCATGTTAGTACTTGTTTCTGCACAACTTGTATACTATTCATAATAATTTACGTACAGCAAACCATCAATGTTAAAAGATAACAAACTCTAGCTGCCAATGAGACAAGAAATTGTGAAAATATCTCAAGTATTAGAGATTCTACTTAGCTAGTATTTATATATAGTTAGGTCAAGAAATAGTTGGACAGTGAATGAATGTCTAAAATGAAACAACTGAGAAGTAATTGAGGTGTAGTCTCCAGGTTTACTTAAAGGGGTTGAACTACAATATCCTGTGAAATGTTTAGGAATTGCAATCATTTTTCTACAAAGCCTCCTCATTTCAGGGGCTCAAAGTACAGATTTACTTTACCAGAAATAAAATGGTCATTTTTAATACTTTGTAGAGAATCCTTTGCAGGTGATGACTGGCTTAAGTCAGGAAGACATGGTCATCACCAAAAGCTGGGTTTTGCTTTGCCAGATCTTTCCTGCAGCTGACTTCAGATGTTGCTTGTTTATAGATCTTTATAACTTTAAGTTTTGTCTTAAGCATGTGAAATGCAGCCTGATCTGGTTGAGATCTTGTGATTGTAAGGTAGAAGGTTTGGCTCACCCAATCAAGGTGCTCAGAAAAAAGTTAAATCTAAAGGTACGTATTATTCCTGGCACACTCTATGAGAATAACTGAGGAAGAGACATCAGCTCATTCCATCTAATTTTTTTATTCAAGTGTCAACAGTGTCCAAATAAAAAATGCTCCATCTTGCCGGGTCAAGCAAACTGGTCTTCTCTGGGGTGTCTGGAGCTATAAGGGTTGTGCACAATTGTGCAGTAAGGGATCTCCAATGTGGTGGAGGTATTGTCCCTTAGTGGTGGTCACAAAGTAACAGGTCATAAACCTGGTGATATATTAGCTGTGGGAACACGAGGTGCGAGACCTCCAGTGTCTGTGTTTCCTTGCCTGGGCATTTATTCTCAGAGAGTGTGCCAAGAATAATATGTACCTTAAGATCTTGTGATTGACTTGGTCATTGTAGAATATTCCACTTCTTTGCCTTAAAAAAAACACTTGAGTTTCTTTCACAGTATGTTTTGGGTCACTGTTCATTTGTACTGTAAAGCGACATTCAATCACCCTTCCTGCATTTGGTTGAATCTGAGCAGAAAGTACAGCACTGCATACCCGCATACCTATGGCATCACACCACCTCCACTATTTTTTCCGGGGATGTGCTGTAATTTTGGATAGTACCCCATTCCATTTTTTTATAGAATGTACCAAACTGTTAACTCATAACATTTCTGCTATCTCGCTGATTTCTACTTTCTGTCAGCCTAAAGAAGATCTTATGAAGATCTGCATCTTTTCCATTGAGAGTTCCTTTAACTGCATGTTGTTGGTTCACAGCAACAGCTTTCAAATGCAAATGTCACACCTGGAATACTTTCTAGGCTCTTTACCTCCACAATTGATGATGGGTTATGATAATAGCCCATTCATCCCATTGAAGAGCTTTTTGAGATTGTTCAATTAATTTTGGTCTATTGAAAAAGAGACAGCTTCATGTTAAAGAGCTGTAAAGCCCCTGTCACACTAAGCGAAATTGCTAGCGAGATCGCTGCTGAGTCACAAGTTAAGTGACCTCAGCAGCGATCTCGTTTCATTTGACTCGTAGCAGCGACCAGGCCCCTGCTGTGAGATTGCTGATTGTTGCAAACTGTTCTGGACCATTTTTTGGTCGACGCGCTCCCGCTGTGTTTGACAGGGACAACGACCAATTACCTCAATACTACGCCCAAGAGTGACAGGTTCCCAACGACCGCCGTATCGTTTCTGCGTCGCTGGTGAGATCTGACTGTTTGACATCTTATCAGCGACCACGTAGTGACGCACCAGCAATCCCTACCAGGTCGCATCTTTGTCGGGATTGCTGGAGCATCGCCAAGTGTGACGGTACCCTAAATCTTAAACCCTTACTCCAATTAGAATGTGATAGCAATCAAATTAAAGCGTAGAAACTGCACTTTAAGCCTATATGACTATATATTTTATGTTTTTGTAAGCAGACAAACTGTTAAAAATGTGTCACTGTCCAAATGTTTCTTGATCTAATAAGAGATGAGTGAACCTTTTCAAGTTTGGGTTCAGTTCGCCGAACAGGCATATGTTCACCAAATAGATCAGCAAACTGTTCACAAAACAATGGGAGGCAAAATCAAGGACACCGAAAACACCTTCAAATGAACCCAAAAGTTGCCAAACACAGCTCAAACCTTTTTATAGGGGACCCCACTCTTTTGGCACAGACATTATCTTCCTACCCTATTACTTAACAAGTTTCAGTGCCGCTGTCACCATGCTTCCCAACCCACTCATGAACCTCAGACATATTCACTGCTTCCCCCTCGATTGGTTAAACACAGACTTAGCCCTGCCCACCCTCTGTTTCAGCATCTGTGATTAGTATGGCATCCAAACTGACATCAGATTACTGTAAAATAAAATAATTGAAAAAATTGTCATAACAGCCAAGATAAAGCAACTAGCTGTGGTCTGCAGACTGCAGCTTTCTGCTGTACCCTAGCTGGTGAAGAAAAATAGGGAGTACTCCATGGCTTTTTATTATTAAATTTATTAATTATTCTTTTAAAGCTAGAAGACATATCAATCCTCCCAGTGTACTCACTGTATGCTGCATGGATTCCTTGGTTTATTTAGTTGAGAATGGATTGCAATTGTGCAATATGCATGTTCCCGGCCAGAACTCAACTAAAGGGTGCGGCCTCGCCCTAAACAAATGTATGGAGCAAGGCTGCACCCATTAGATGACATGTCCACTTCATACACTTGTATTGATCTGCACCCACCCTGCAGTCTGTTCCTTACTTAGAAACTGGCAAATCCTCACAGCGCACTGTGCTGGGAGGATTGATAGGTCTGCAGTCACATACTGTGACTGCAGAATTATAATTTTAGACAACCCCTTTAAGCAATATCCTATCAATTGGACTTGCCTGAAATTGGCAATAATGCAAAATGTTGATATTTAAAAGTTTCTATAATACAGCCATGTAAAAATGGCCTTAAGAAAATTGAATTTTTTATGGTTTGACTTTTTTCTTGGGCACACTTCCGAACGTTCTGCTCTCTAGAAACATTTGTTATTTTGTGAATTTAAAATAAAATGTCTGAGCATGATATTACAATAAACTATATTTTTGTATAATCCAGTAGGCCAATGCTAGCGTATGGACTATTATTTTTTACTGTGGCTAACAAACGGTAGGCCAGATAAATTTCCTATTTGACATTGAATTGATTTCCTTAAATACCTCTAGTTGTTTAATTGTTGGCCAGAAATGAGCTGGTCAGTAGTCCTTGGCCACCAGATGGGAGTACTGTGTACTTCCAGATGGGAGTCCTGTCTATTTCCTCCTGCTGGCTTGGATCTCCAAACCTTCTGATTATAACGCCCAATATTACATCGCTGTTGTGGAATTATGCATACATGATATCATGCCATGACTACGTATCAAAATAAGCCTGGTTTAATGTCATTGTTTTGGCATGATGTACACGTAATGTCACGGCAGGCTTACTTATCAGAAAAGAAGCTGGGGATCCAAGTAGGTACAAGAAGGTTTGCAGAGCTGTAGCCCAGTGACCCTTAATTATTGACATGCCCATTGGAATAGGATCCTGTAAATCTTTTTGATCATCTCTATGACTAGCACATCATATAATGGCTATAGCATTAGCCTAACACTTCTCAAAGTTCACCAGCCTCATGTGATTGGATGCCAAGCTTCACTGTTGCTCCACAGCAAACAAATCATGTATTTTTTCGCTTTATAAGACGCACTGGATTATAAGACGCACCCCCACATTTGATGAAGGAAAAGAAGAAAAAAATAATTTTTAATGATAAATGGGATTCGCCTTATAATGCCAGTGTCTGTCTTACAATCAGTACATACGTCCTCCAACCTGGTATATATATCCCCCATGCTGGTACACATAGCCTTCATGTTGGCACACTGTCCCCCCCATGCTGGCACTATCTTCCCCATATGCTGTTGCACACTGTCCCCATATGCTATGGCACACTGTCCCCATATGCTGTGGCACACTCTCCCCATATGCTGTGGCACACTGTTTCCATATGCTATGGCACACTGTCCCCATATGCTTTTGCACACTGTCCCCATATGCTTTTGCACACTGTCCCCATATGCTTTGGCACACTGTCCCCATATGCTGTGGCACACTGTCCCCATATGCTGTGGCACACTGTCCCCATATGCTGTGGCACACTATCCCTATATGATGGCACACTGTCCCTATATGCTGTGGCACACTGTCCCCATATGCTATGGCAACTGTCCCCATATGCAGTTGCACACTTAAAATAATAAACAATCATACTCACCCTTCTCCTCGCTCCCTCACTGACCTCGCTATCCCCGCTCTCTGTGCTGTGTCAGCATCCGGGTCTCTGTGAGCAGCGCGCAGGTGATGACGTCACTCTGCAGTGACGCTCATGACTCACCGTTGCCGGGGTTCTCAGGTCTCAGGTGATGCTTCTCATGTCACGGTTCCGCGCTTGAGGCTGTGGGGCCCGGTGGTCAGATCAATATGGATAAAAGGATGGGGATGTTTCTTCTTTGTCGTGACGCCACCTGTGGGTATTCGGTGAATGCACCGGCGCTGCTTGGGCCTCCGGGGGATGTGCGGCAGCTAGATGGGATGCGCCCTACAGGATGAGCAGTAGTCCCCAGGGCCAGGAGCTACGCTGGGTGGAATACGGCAGCTCGGTCGTTATAGGTATTACTCCAGGAAAGATGCACGGACACATAAAGTCTTTTCTGTACCTTTTACTGGTGACAACAGGAACACTCGACTGGGCGATGAAGTAGACACTCCTGGAGTTTCCACAGCAAGCAGTGGTGTAGGCTTCCGTCTATACACAGTTCTAAGAGGGTCTGG
The DNA here is from genome assembly GCA_033576535.1 of Allobates femoralis. Taxonomy (NCBI): domain Eukaryota; kingdom Metazoa; phylum Chordata; class Amphibia; order Anura; family Aromobatidae; genus Allobates; species Allobates femoralis. Next base: position 553,988,335 of record JARQOC010000001.1, on the reverse strand, counting down.
TGGAAATAAAATACCACCGAACTGGAATGGCACAATGTGGTGTGACCAATACACCCGAGTTTGCTGCACTGAGGGCACTTTAAAGGGTTGTTGGACGTGTCCGCCCTTCCCCTGGCACTCATCTGGCGGTGCTTCAGGTGTTCAGGGAGCTAAACTCCCTTGGTGGGGGTGCTGGTTTCTCTGCAGCCGGTGTTATAGCTCCTGCAGCTCGGACCCAGTGACCGGATTGTTAGGGCAAGTGGGAGTAACTCCTCTGTCCCTGTGAGGTATTTGCCTCCTGTCCTGATGACCCTTGTTGCGAGGGTCTCTCACTTTCCCGGGTGTGCTGGTATGGGCCTAGTGTGGCTCCAGGTCAGCTCTCCTAGCTGTTCACAGTTCTAAAGTGACTGCACACTCCACTGTTCCTCCCTGCAGGACCCGTATTTATAGGGGGAACTTGCTTAAGGCAACCAGTGGAGCTCCCCCTAGAGGCCTGGGGTGAAAGGGGTGTTAAAGGTTGTGTTTGTAAGTGAGGTCTGCTTGCTGTTTACATTCCACTTGTGTCCTAAGAGTTCTTGTGGTGCCCCAACCAGGGTGCCACACTCACAGTACCCGGATGTCGGTAAAGACAGCGGGTATGGTGCAGAAGGCGACAGAGCGAGGAGAGCAGAGAGTATGCTCGTTTTCCCAGGGATAGTCAGTGCTTTCCACGCTTTCATTGCATGGAAAGCACTGACTATCCACACAGGACTGCAGCCGCTGGGCTGCGGTTCCGCTCCTGTAATATGCGCTGCTCCCGCTGGTGATTGACAGCAGGAAGCAGTGCATATTACAGAAGATAATGAGCGGCTCCACGTAACCACAGGGCCGCTGCTGCAGCCTCCTGACAGCCCCTGGACAACCGCTCCACAGGCCCCCCCTCCCATAAAGCACAAGTATTGTTTCACATTATAAGATGCACCCCCCACTTTTCCCCAAAATTTGGGGGAACAAAAGTGCGTCTTATAATGCGAAAAATACGGGTAGTTTTGGATCACTTTTGAAAGGTCCGGGACACGGTAGATCCCATGTATTAATATGATATGACTGGTGAGGTCTCTGTAGTAAACATTTTAAAGGACTGCAACACTTAACTTTTCTCCCTCACTTATTTAAAATGTTTAATTGGCTGACATGAAGCAAAATAAACTGTATTAAGCTTGGAGGTTAAACATGAAAGAAAGGGAAAAAAGGACAACTTGACACACTCTGTTATAGAGATGACTCATTTAAAATACTCAGCACTTTAGGTGTCTTGTTTTCTTTTACATTAATGAAGATTAATAGATTCTGACAACCTGCTCATTTCTAATGTCTATATGCTGCTGGGGCAGCAATTGTTAATTGTTCCTCTAATTTCTTGACAACCAAAAGAGTCTGGAGCTATTGGCATCAGAGTTACATTTTAGCACCAGGGGAAGATTCTCAAGTCATCAAGGAACATAGAACGTGATGTCACAAATCGTATTGTGTTAAGCCTAAGAAAAAACGTTTACAGCTCTTGACACAAAAAAGGTTTTGCCTGTTAAATGCCATATTGTCCAGGAGGATTATGTGTCATTTCTAAATTATTTCCACACATATGTTTAATTTAATACAGACTGTGCATGTATTACTGGGTCATTTATTGATAAATTAAAACCAAAGAAGATAATGAGTTTAAAGTCTTGAAATTTTACTAGTCATTATATATTTTTTAAGGCACCAATTCTGACGCTAGTCAGTACATGAACAAGTCGACAGGCAGGACAGTTGAACATTCCGAGGTCAGATACCAGGAAGCTAAGTCAAGATTAAGGGGATAGATAGAGGTGTAGTCAGGACACGGTCCAGAGTCAGAATACTTGGTGGATAGTGGATCAAAACAAAGGGACAGGCAAAACGAAGGTCAAACAAAGTGAGAGATCTAGCAGCAAAAGATCAATCCACAGAAGTGAGACCACAAAGCACCACTTAACAGAAGGCTAAGACTGGCAGTGCTCTGGAATAAACTGGTCAGTTAAGTATCAAGTCAGTTATCAGGAACAGGGAGCACCTTCACAAACCCTGCAACTCCCATTATGAGACTGGAAAATTGAGCTATCACTCCGAACACTGACAGCTCAGCATGCCCCAGCTCGAGTTGGTACAGAATACTGAGCTGTCACTCACCCAACTGATAGGGGAATCATGACAAGTGATGAGCGAGCAGTAAAATGCTCGGGTACTTGATGCTCGGGTTGAGCATATTGAGATGCTCGGGTGCTCAACCCGAGCACCAAGTCCAATGTTAACCTATGGGAAATCCAAGCATTTTTTCGCCGGCACCCCGGCAGCCTGGATAAACCCTAAAAAAGTCACAAATGTATAAAAACAGTGCTCAAATGACATGGGAATTGCATGGGGAAGATCCCTGTAAGCATTTCCAACTCCCAGGTCACTGCTGTGAACAATGTTGTCTGAGTATTACGCCACTTTTATGGACTCACAATAAAACTTCCAAAAATGAAACCAAAATGAATTTTCCTGGAGAAAATGTTAAGGGCTCATACTCACTTGTGGGACAGTGTTGGTGTATTATATATTTTTTTATTACATTAAAGATTAGTTTTTTTTAAATTGAGAGGCACTTCGATGCCCTTTTAAGATACGTGAAGGAGGGCCTCATTAAATATTGTATGTTCCCATTATTAGGAAGTTGGTCTCCCATAGTTATGCACTATGCGGGCTGCTAAAAATTGGGAAGCACTCCGATGCCCTTTTGAAGAGACTGGGAGGAGGGCCTCATTAAATGATGTTCCCATTATTAGGAAGTGGGTCTCCATAGTGTTTGATCCTCCTTCCTCCCACCATGCCCGAACAAAACAGATCCCACACTTGGACACTCTAAAGAGCTGTTCACTTTTCCATTTATAGATTCGGACCTCTCGCCCGCTCCATTTGAAGTGGGGCCAGAGGAGATCGTATGTAGCGATGCCCCAATATTTAGCAACCACGGTTGCAGCAAAGGCGATGGAGGGAAAGTGTCACAAGAGGTGGCCGATGATGACACACAATTGCCAGAAATTCAAGAGGAGGACTAGGGTGTGGAAGTGGAAGACGATGTGGTGGATGATATCGTAACTGACCCTACTTGGCAGGAGGACATGCAGAGCGAGGACAGCTGCACACAGGGGGAGACGTAGTGCCCCAACAGGCAGGAAGAAGCAGACAGAAGTTGGGCAACCATTCCCTGTAATACCAACATGATGGAAGTTGCCAGTACAACTGTTAGACCTTCACGAATCTGGCTATTTTTTAAGGACTCTGGTGACAATTCTAAAAAAGGGCCATTTTCACCACCTGCCATGCCAGCATCAGCAGTGGTAGCTAAGCTACCAGCCTGACCTCCACCGTTTTAGAAAGTCACCTACTGCTTTGGCTGCCCATGTTGAGTTTCAGCAGCGTTTGCAGCTTCCCGCTCACAGACTGGTGTGTGATGTCCCCACATATTGGAATTTGACACTGCAGATGTTGGTCAGGATTTGTTTGCAGAAAAGGGCAGTTGTTCACTACCAGCATCAACAAGGCAGTTGGTATTCGGTTCAAACTCCACACAAAACCTCAGGAGTGGACATGGATGTCCGACATATGTACTGTCCTCCAAAACTTTGAGGGCTACACCAAGATGGTGAATGGCGATGATGCCATATGAGCGCCACCATCCCGCTTCTCTGTCTTCTGAAATGCTCTGGGCTTAAAATCAAAGAGGACGCATTGCAGGCAGAGCACGATGAGATGGAGCCAGGAACCATACTCAGTGATTACACACAGCCCAGCCTCATCTCATCCCAATGTGGATTGGGGGACAATGAGGAGTCGGAGGAGGAGGAAGAAGAACAGGAGCTAGTTTCATGCGCTACAGACAGTACTACCTGCACAAGTGTCATACCGTCTGTTCAGCATGGATGGCCAGAGGACAGGGAGGAGGAGGAGAGCATGGTCAGTTGTCCTCTTGGTGAGGACACAGGAGTCTTGCCTGTTACCAGTCTGGCACGCATGGCTGACTTTATGTTATGCTGCCTGTCCCATGACCCTCGCGTTATCAAAATCTTGGGTGACACTCATTACTGGTTGGTGACACTTTTAGACCCACGCTGCAAGGAGAACTTTATATCTCTTATTCCTGAGGCGGAGAGGTCTACAAAAATGGGGCAGTACCAGAAGGCCCTTGTTGCGGAATTAGTAAAAAAATTCCCTTCTGATAACGCTGGGGGCAGAGGTAGTCAACCAAGGAGTACCAACGAGAGAGATACAACTCCAATCCAGTAGAGGCAGGGGAACAATCTCAAAGTTCTGGGAGAGTTTTCTCAGCCCCTCCCATGGCACAGACCCTGAGACATGGGGTACTCTCAAAAGGACTGCAAAGTTTGTGAAGATGCTGAAGGAGCTCACCGAAAAACAGATACAAGTAATCCTATACAATTTAGTACTTTCAAGCTTATTACTTATAAAATATAACCTTTATTAAATTATTTAAAAATGGACTGATGTGTCATATTCTATACAGTCGAACAATTGACACACAAGAAGAGGGAGAGGGGTATATAAGTGACCCTATTCTTTCCCTAGCTCGCCCTGCCTGGCAACGGAGTTTTCTACACGTAAAAAAAACCCGTGTGACCCCGTACAGTGACGGCTAGCCCTGCTGACCTTATTCTGTGCCTGGGATGGGCCAAACACTCGTCATTCACCTTATTCCCCATAATGTGAAAAACCTTTGAGGGATCAGATAAAGGAAAATTGATCCTCAGAATCTGGGTCTATCCCTGGAACCCAGTGGTAATCAACCCAGAAAAAAACACCCCAGACATATCAGCAATGTGTATGAGGAAAAATTAACAGTGTAAATTATGGGTGTCCGTAAAGCTTGCTCAAAGCATCATCTAGTGACATTCCAACAGTGATAGTGCTGGTTAAATGAATATTCAGTCAACGTTATCCATTTATCTGACAACAAATAAGAGCATATTCAAATCCCCCAAGAAGTATTTCTCAACATAAAAAGAAGTCCAATATATGTTATAGGACCAGTATTCAACCCAAACTTTGGGATAATCAAAACACTTTAGCCCACCTATACGCTCCTTTACTGGTCAGTGGCTAACCAAAGGCAGCATGCTGAGAGATATACTACAAATCACATGTGAATCACATATGTACTTATCTTAATCATGAGGTTACACACTAGACGCGTTTCCCCCATCTTAGTTGTTCAATGGGTTCATCAGGAGTGATATGCCACAGTGTTTGGCCCATCCCGCCACTGTACGAGGACACCAGGATTTTTTTTACGTGTAGAAAACTCCATTGCTAGGCAGGGCGAGCCAAGAAAAGAACAGGGTCATTTATATACCCTTTTCCCCCTTCTTGTGTGTCAATTGTTCGACTGAATAGAATAGGATGCATCAGTCCATTTTTAAATAATTTAATAAAAGTTATATTTTAAAAGTAATACCTCAGTTTGAAAGTACTGAAGATACTGAAGGGGTACCTTGCTGACCATACCAATGTCTTCTGTGATTCCTCTATGCCTTATAATTAATGGGTATCTAAGCTGGAAACGTGGCATGAACTGGCTCTCTACGCCTTGGAAGTCCAGGCCTGCCCTGCCGCTAGCATTTTGTCAGAGCGGGTTTTTAGTGCCGCATTATTACTGATAAGTGCACCCGCCTGTTAACTGAAAATGCTGACAGGCTGACTCTTATCAAAATGAACAAGGGCTAGATTGGGCCAGACTTTTCAACACCATCAAATGATAGCAGCGTAATATAAACTCAAAGCCAGTGTCTTTTTTGGGGAGGTATATTCCCATGCTCCTCTTCACCCCCACACATGGCTATACAATTCCTGATTTTGGCTATGAGCTCTAGTCCTTCTCCTCATCCTCCACCACCATCATCCATGATGCAACACCCACATAATATTTTTAAATGGTGTTTATGATGCCCGTAATCCAAAAAAAAGTTAGAGAGTATATTCATGTATACCCCCCAGGGGTAATTGTTTCAGTCCATACTTACTGCATGGGCATTACAAGTATAGGAGACCCACTCCTTTGTAATGGCAACGTTGTTTTTATGAGGCCTCCTCCACGTCTCTTAAAAGGGGCATCAGAATGCCTTCCAATTTTTGGCAGCCTGCATAGGCCAGGGTAACACATGGCAACCGTTTTTGCCTTGGATCCATTTTTGGGATCTTTTTAGCTATTTTTTGTTCTAAGTCCAAAAACGCATATGCGTTAACTAGTGATGAGCGAGTATGCTCTGCACTACTCGTTACTCGCACGAGTATCCCGGTACTCGGGATGCTCGGCGAGCACCGAGTACCGCCGAGATGCTCGGACTGCTCGGTAAAAATAAGCGATCTGACACACGTACACAGCTCCCTTCAGTGCACACAGTGAGCTGGCACCTCACAGGGAGCAGATTCATTGTTAGGATCCCTCTGGGGGCCACAGCAAGGTGTTATATGTAGAGGCGATGTCAAAAAGCCCACCCTCCCGCCCTTTCCCAGCAATACTCGCTTTATAACCGGAAGTCTGTGGGCGGAGCTTGTCACTCATTGACTTACATTGGTCTCGGTGCTCGGCCGAGTACACGAGTATCTTGAGATGCTCGGCCAGAGCTTTGAGCACCCGAGCATTTTAGTGCTCGCTCATCACTACCGTTAACGCATATGTCAATGCATTTTTCAAAAACGCATGCGTTTTTGTTCAGTATATCAAAAATGCTGCTAGCAGTGTTTTTGGGTGCAGTAAAAAAACGCATGCGGAATACAGTCGATCCCTCTAACCCGCAGCATTGTGCTATCACATGCATGTTTCTGTCTAAAATGTCTCGGGATTGTTTTTAATTTGTCCACGTCCTCATCCTTTACATTTTTTTGCGCCCTCAATACCTAATACATGTTCGCGTATTTTAATTTTTAACTGGCGGGTCGTCATTCCCACATAAATAAGCGGGCAAGGACATGTAATAATAAATTACAGCCATCGTCTCACAATTAATGGTTTTCAGTATTTTGTATTCCTTATCACCAGATGAATTGGTGAATACAGCAGTTTTTTCTACATTTGGACAGGCTACGCATTTGCCACATGGTTTACACCCTAACGTCCTCGGGATTTTATCTAGAAATGTTTGTTTGGGTAAACCTTCATAATGACTCCTCACCAGTATATCTTTCAAGTTCCTACTTCTCCTTGTAGAGATTAGAGGAACCTTTGGAAGGATCTTGTTAAGTATAGGGTCTGTTTTCAATATATGCCATGACCTACACAGTATACGCCTGATATTATTCATGGCTGGATTAAAGTTGGTTGTTTTACACTTTTTTTCGTACTTTGACCATAGAGCAACTTTGTTCTTTGACTATATTTAGCTCTATGGTATGCTCTTTTAATACTTTTCCTACTGTACCCTCTCTCAATAAAGCGTGTTGTCATAGTTTTTGCCTGTTCTTCAAAATCTTTTTCATCAGAACATATACGCCTTAGGCGCAAAAATTGCCCTGTTGGAATAGCTCAAATCACATGTTGCGGATGTGAGGAGGAGGCGTGAAGAAGTGTATTGGTGGATGTTGGTTTACGAAATAGTTTTGATTGGATACACCCTGTTTTATCTTTGTACAGTGTTACATCTAGGAAATCGATGGACTCTCTTGAATATTGGCATGTCAGAAATATATTCCTGCTGCGTCCACTGGAGTTTAATTCATGTCAGAAATATATTCCTGCTGCGTCCACTGGAGTTTAATTGATTGGCATGTCAGAAATATATTCCGGCTGCGTCCACTGGAGTTTAATTATGTCAGAAATATATTCATGCTGCGTCCACTGGAGTTTAATTCATGTTAGAAATATATTCCTGGTACACATGGTACATATAGGCACCATGCGGTTAATGCATATGCGTTTTTGGTGAAAAAATGGCTAAGTCCAAAAAACGGCCAGAAGCTCAGGAGACTCTATTTGCACCCTAAATTTAATGGATCCATTTTTCTACAGCCTCAAAAGAGCGGATTGGTATGTGTGACCCCAGCCATAGGGCAACACTATGGAAGACCCACTTCATAATAATGGGAACATACAATATTTAATGAGACCCTCCTCCACATCTCTTAAAAGGTGCAACGGGACTGGCTCCCAATTTTTTGGCAGCCTTGCATAGGGTGGGTGAGTTAATAGAAAGCTCCAAAAACCTCTCATACACATTTTTTGGAATCTATAGTTCCAGAACTGTACATGGACCTACAATATTCAGTGGTCGCATTACCCACCATGTACTCAACAACACACTATGCGACACAACTCATGAATATAGTAAATTCATTTTTATTTAAGGTGCAGATTAAAGTGCAATAGTGCTTTACAACAACGGTGACAGGGTTATTAGGACTGTTATACAATATCGTAGTAGAGGTCACATATAATATACATCATATCATCCTATTCATACAATATATTCACTTAAGTGTGGTCACAATCATTCACACAAAAGGACAGAACATGATATGGTGACATACTCTGTCCAATAAATTACTGGACTCTCTCACAATACATGATATACTACAAGGCAATCCAAGTCCACCCTCCAAAAATCAATAATCACTGCATATATAGTGGTATTAACTCATCTCACCCCCTAGGTATAACCTGGGGCAGTCAGTGTGGGGATAAATACTTCCAACACTGATGGGTTCACCACTATAGTGAAAACACACCCACTAGCAGGGTGATAGATATATGCCCCCTCCCTCGTAGTCTCATAGCACTAAAACTGCCCAGCGCCCTGAGTTACTCTCAATAGGGGTATCAGAGGGGCAGTCATGGGGGTGGTGTATGTGCAGTAAATAGTTTACCTTGGGGGTATGTGAGAGGATCCAGTATTCAAGTCCTAGTACCCAGTTCCGTGCGCCCCAATGCGCATGTCGGCCTCTCCTTCATCAGGGGGCGTGGTGTTGGTGAGAGAGTGTGTGCTTTAAAAGAAGTAGCTCAACCTATCAAAATTCGGTATACAGCCCATGTGATCGTCCCCTCAGCTGTTCATTATGGTAGTCAATATCAACAAGGTCTGGGGCTCGTGTCATATCCCCGCCCCCTTCCCCTCATGTGACCGTGGGGGCTCACTGTTAGTGACATAACTTCAGTGCATTAATAGGAAGAGATTCTCCAGGTCCGGCCCTTCTCAGTTGAAAGCCCGCCCACCGGCGTCATGTGATCGGCCACATGATCATGACGTACCGGTCACATGACCGCATCGTCATCAGGAAGCTCCACCGTGCCATAGCCGGTCGGTGCAGGTCTGTAAATGCCCCGCCTCGTGAGGTCATGTGACTGTGTGTTTACATTTGTCACATGTACCCTCCGGGATTCCTGGCCGGTGTGCTGTCACATAGATTACTCAGCGGTATAATATATCTACTTATATACCTAGTGAGTAGTCATTGACCTAATGGAGTTATACATAGGCTCTTCCTATGTTTAGTTATGTCCAGGTAACGTCAGTATTTCACATGGACATATTCATTGGTGCTCTACATAAAGGATTTAACTATTAATGGGTTTCGTATCTGGATACACACTATATTATGAGCCTCCATTTATCACAGTTGTGATAAGTACTAGATGGAGCCACATCACAGAAGTGCAATTTACACCGTGTCGTGTGGAACCTCCAGAACAAATCACAAGCCTGGGAAGGAGGGTGTATATTGATTACTCACATCCAAGGGGTTAAGCTATTAGATCATGTTTGTATATAACAACATTGTATGCCCTACATATTTCCATATTGTTTCCTATATATATTTTTTCTTTTTCTTTTCCACATGGGATCCTAAGCGATATAATCATGCTAACTCAGACAGTTGAATTATCTTATTGAATCTCATTACAAGATCCATACTGGACGCATCCAGTTTGCCCCTGTTGGGAGATATTCCTACACTTATTCAATCGTGTCATCTTACACAGAACATCACCTATACATATATAATGTTGTTTTTACTACATATATCTGACATAAAATGGTCTATCACAGTACCTCCACTCATACATTAAACTACAAACATACATATGAATAGATATATCCTATTCAGCATCATATATAGTTACAGTAGGTCATAATTGGATTACTTCCCTAATCACCACTATGTCATCAGGAATTACCCCAGATAATATATATAGTTACATATTCCATATATATATATTGACACGATTCCTCCATCCATATAGATCTGAGCAAGGACCTGTATAGATACAATTAGTTAGGGCATACATAGGGACCATAAGTGGGTATATACTTTGTACAGTATTCGTGACATCGATCCAAGTTCACAGCATCATATTGATCAAATGGCATCTGATTGTTGAAGATTCTAAAAATTAAAAACAATAATTAAAAACAAGTATAATATTGTACACAAAAGCACCCTGATTCTCACTTTGACCTCATAGAAACGGTGAGAAACTATTATGTTCATTGAGACCTGATGGTTTAATTGTTTTCAACCTCCATATCCATCTAGTCTCCATTTGACCTAACTTCCTAGTTATGTTACCGCCTCTTATTGTTTGCGGAATACAGTCGATCCCTCTAACCCGCAGCATTGTGCTATCACATGCATGTTTGTGTCTAAAATGTCTCGGGATTGTTTTCAATTTGTCCACGTCCTCATCCTTTACATTTTTTGCGCCCTCAATACCTAATACATGTTCGCGTATTCTAATTTTTAACTGGCGGGTCGTCATTCCCACATAAATAAGCGGGCAAGGACATGTGGCAAAGTAAATTACAGCCGTCGTCTCACAATTAATGGTTTTCAGTATTTTGTATTCCTTATCACCAGATGAATTGGTGAATACAGCAGTTTTTTCTACATTTGGACAGGCTACGCATTTGCCACATGGTTTACACCCTAACGTCCTAGGGATTTTATCTAGAAATGTTTGTTTGGGTAAACCTTCATAATGACTCCTCACCAGTATATCTTTCAAGTTCCTACTTCTCCTTGTAGAGATTAGAGGAACCTTTGGAAGGATCTTGTTAAGTATAGGGTCTGCTTTCAATATATGCCATGACCTACACAGTATACGCCTGATATTATTCATGGCTGGGTTAAAGTTGGTAATAAATCAAATAGGTTGTTTTACCCTTTTTTTCGTACTTTGACCATAGAGCAACTTTGTTCTTTGACTATATTTAGCTCTATGGTATGCTCTTTTAATACTTTTCCTACTGTACCCTCTCTCAATAAAGTGTGTTGTCATAGTTTTTGCCTGTTCTTCAAAATCTTTTTCATCAGAACATATACGACTTAGGCGCAAAAATTGCCCTGTTGGAATAGCTCGAATCACATGTTGCGGATGTGAGGAGGAAGCGTGAAGAAGTGTATTGGTGGATGTTGGTTTACGAAATAGTTTTGATTGGATACACCCTGTTTTATCTTTGTACAGTGTTACATCTAGGAAGTCGATGGACTCTCTTGAATATTGGCATGTCAAAAATATATTCCTGCTGCGTCCACTGGAGTTTAATTCATGTCAGAAATATATTCCTGGTACACATGGTACATATAGGCACCATGCGGTTAATGCATATGCGTTCTTGGTGAAAAAAACGGCCAGAAGCTCAGGAGACTCTATTTGCACCCTAAATTTAATGGATCCATTTTTCTACAGCCTCAAAAAAGCGGATTGGTATGTGTGACCCCAGCCATAGGGCAACACTATGGAAGACCCACTTCATAATAATGGGAACATACAATATTTAATGAGACCGTCCTCCACATCTCTTAAAAGGTGCAACGGACTGGGTCCCAATTTTTTGGCAGCCTTGCATAGGGTTGGTGAGGAATATGTGGTCCAGACTCACGGCTGCTGAGACTTGACGGTGTGGAAGACAGGGTGGTTGTGGTAGTGGCAAACTGACTGGAAGAATTATCCGCTATCCAACCAACAACCTTTTGACACTGGTCTGGGTTTAATAGTTTACTGAAAAGGAATATACATAGCACAGTCTGCTATATACCCTGCCTGTATACAGGTACATTAATCCTGAAAAGGAATATACACCGCAGTCTGCTATATACCCTGCCTGTATACAGGTACATTAATCCTGAAAAGGAATATACACCGTAGTCTGCTATATCCCCTGCCTGTATACAGGTACATTAATCCTGAAAAGGAATATACACCGCAGTCTGCTATATACCCTGCCTATATACAGCTACATTAATCCTGAAAAGGAATATACACAGCAGTATGCTATATACCCTGCCTGTATACAGCTACATTAATCCTGAGAAGGAATATACACCACAGTCTGCTATATACCCTGCCTGTATACAGCTACATTAATCCTGAAAAGGAATATGCACAGCAGTATGCTATATACCCTGCCTGTATACAGGTACATTAATCCTGAAAAGGAATATGCACAGCAGTATACTATATACCCTGCCTGTATACAGGTACATTAATCCTGAAAAGGAATATACACCACAGTCTGCTATATACATTGCCTGTATACAGGTACATTAATGTTGAAAAGGAATATACACTGCAGTCTGCTATATACCCTTCCTGTATACAGCTACATTAATCCTGAAAAGGAATATACACTGCAGTCTGCTATATACCGTGCCTGTATACAGGTACATTAATCCTGAAAAGGAATATACACAAGAATCTGCTATATATCCTGCCTGTATACAGCTACATTAATCCTGAAAAGGAATATACACCGCAGTCTGCTATACACCCTGCCTGTTTCCAGGTACATTAATCCTGAAAAGGATTATACACTGAAGTGTGCTATATACCCCTCCTACCTTTATACAGCTAAATTAATACTTAGAATGACTGTTGTTTTGATAGATAATGATAGATAGATATAGATAGATAGATAGATAGATAGATAGATAGATAGATAGATAAAGTCTGTAGAGCAGCCCCAGATGTGCTGACTGGTATACAGTCATTTGCGGTACACCGTAGTGTGCTATACACCCTGCCTACCAGTATACAGCTAAATTAATCCTAAAAGGACTGTTTTTTTTATGGAGATAGATGTTAGAAACCTGTACAGCAGCCCCAGATGTGCTGACAGGTATACAGCCTCTTGTGGTACACCATTGTGTGTTATATACCCCTCCTCAGGGACGGCTCCAGATTTTTGTGGGCCCCAATGAAAGAGTCTTAATGGGCCTCTTTTACACTCCACCTCTCCAAATTATATAAATGTGGCGCCCCTGCGGGTATTAGCCACAGTATAAGATCATAATAGTTGCACTCACTTAGAAAGCCAAGCCACTGCACTACCACCTTTGGCCAGTAGGGGGAGCTCCAGAGACACCAGAGACTTCCCTAGAGATATAAAACACTGGTTTGAGGTAAATTTTGAGACAGTTGGAGCCATGAGCTCAGAGTGACAGGAGCTGCATTGAGTTCCTGAGGACTGGCTGACAATTTCCAGGGCCAAGCCATCGGTCTGAGGAGGAGAAAACTGATAAGAGGAACACTTTCAGAATCGGGTAGCATCATTATCTACCCTAGATAAAAAGCGCAGATATGGATACCGGATCCGTGGCTGCATTAGTTATATACAATACAGCAACCGGAAAAACGTGAGGTAACAACAAGCTTCACAGGGCCAGACACAGCAACATACTAAGAGTTCAGCAGTACTCCCGGAGGGGGTAAGCAGAGAGAGACAAAGGACTCAAGTTGCCTGTTGAGTGGGACCCAGAGAGGACAGATTTGGGCCAGCAGCGAGTTCACACACGGCAGCAGGGCCACATAGACAGCGCAAGCAGGAGGTAAAGGACACGGTGGGGCCTGAGCAACTGAACCCCTATTGCAGACTCCGGAGACGGGACTTGTTGTATTATAGTTTGGTTGAAAGTAAACCAGTTAAACTTCATTTGTGCCTCAGCCTCTGATTTAACAGTTACCATCTATCCAGGATTGGGACCATCACCGCTGAGAGGATTTGCTGTGAATCAAGTAAGTGTCTGTGCCCTTAACATCTCCTCACCATACTTCCATCTTCATCCATCATTAACTTTAACATCACCTGTCCAGAGGACCCTATAGCCCTACCCGGAAAAGGGCTATACCATCTCAGCTGCCTCTCACCATCATCCCCTGGGCAGTACAAGGCAGCGGTGGCCATATATAGCCACATTATTCCGGGTGGCGTCACGACAATAACATCTACAAACTTTATAAACTATATAAACTTCTAAATCCCCTGTAAATACCCCCCTTTTAGGAGTGTGCCAGCCTGGGGCCACGGCCTGGGTCCAGCCACCAGTGACTCCCCCAAGGAAAGGGACCCTGCGCCGGGTATCCCGGTCCCCTAAGCTGGGCGGCACACCTCCTTTTGGCGTCACGAACAGGATTTACCGTGCCTGGTTAAATCGGGTACTGTGTGCCGTGATTAATGCCGAAAATTGTGAGAAAATGCGAGAAAAATTGACTTTTTTATCAAAAAGTGATTTTCCCATTGGAAACCATTGAAATAGACTTTTCCCCATTGACTAACATTGAAACAAAATGGCCGCCAGCCTCTGAGGTAAAATTGCATCATCACTAATTACCTCATAACTGCCACAGCACGAGACTGCTATTTGAACTGTGTCATAGCCCTGAGCTCTGATCTGACTGAAAAATTTCAGATTCCGCCATTACTGAGCTCACGGCGAGCAGAAGCAGCAGGGGGCGTGTCTTTGTGGGGCGGTACCAAGCTGAGAGCTCTGACGTCTGCAAAAGGGGAAAACCAATCCTGCTGCACAGCGGAACGATTATACGCCATCCCGACGGAAGCAGAGGACCGGAAGGGTCCGGATTAACTAAGGGGGCGCAACATGCCGCAGCACGGAGACGCCGAAACACCCGGCGACACAAATGCAGCTGAAGCACAAAACAGAGCGCTCGGCAGCACAGCGGCGCAAGGTGCAGCGCCCATTATGCCGATGTTGATGCCATACACCCCAGGTGCTCCATGGCTTCCAGTGTATGAAGGTAAGCCTAATACTTTTGATGATTTTAAAGAAAAACTGCTGGCCTATTTAAACATGTTTCCAATGGCAGAAGCTCAGCGTGTCGGTTTGCTGATGGCACAGTTAAGTGGTAATGCCAAGCGAGAAGTCACAGCATGGTCCGCTGATCTAAAAGACACTGCTGAGCATATTCTAGCTGGATTAAAGGCAGTATTTGAAACTACTGCTGGTAGCAAAGCAAAGACCAAATTCTTCAATTGCAAACAAAAGGCCAATGAGAGTGTGAGAGACTTTGCCCTGAATTTACAGGAGGCCCTTAAAGCGCTTACACTGGCTGAACCAATGTTTAACACTGGCGCTGATAAATTGTTAAAAGATCAATTCATTGAGGGACTATTAACCCCTTCTCATCGAGGGCATGCGAGTATGCTGACTTTCAAGGACCCTGAAGTGACATTTGCCCAGTTAAAGGAGAGCGCTATTCGTCTCCAGCAGGCAGAGGCACTTTGGGATCAGGATCCTGAGCAATCCATTACAGAAACCCCTCAACAACAGAGAATGCCAGTGACATCAGTTAAGCCCCTGGAGGCCAGTGTTAATGATGCTTTCCAGCAAAAGCTTGACTCTCTAACTGACATTGTCACCTCAATGGCTAAAACCATGCAGGAAATGAGAGAATCACAGACTACACCCAAGATGGAGTTGGCGAACCGCAGAGAGGATATTTCCTGGATGAGACCCCAGAGATACCCAGCGTGGAGAGGACGACCCAACGACCGTTACCAGCCGGATGGACAGCCTATTTGCCGTCGTTGCCGGAAGCCAGGCCACATCGCCCGCAATTGTGATTTAAACAAGGATCCCCTGGGAATGCGGGCCGCTTCGCAGGAGTGAACTTTCAAGGCCCAACATCCTGGCATGATAAGTACGTCGGAGGACGTCCCATTATCCCCATCGTGCTGGACGGTATTCCTCTCAATGCCTTGTTGGACACTGGTTCCCAGATTTCATCTATACCACATATCCTTTATAAGAGGTACTGGGCAGATTCAGACATTGATAAAAGACCATCTAATGTTGAGCTAAGTATATATGCTAGTAATGGAAAATTGGTACCGCAAGTAGGATTTAGAGAGATGACCATTAAGATTGGTAGAGCAGAATTAAAAAATCAGGGTATCATAATTGTTGATGTTAACCGACGGGAACCTTTTGTATTGATAGGTATGAATGTTTTAGAAAATTGTTTTTCCGAGGTTATTACTATTTTACAGCAATTTGCGGAAACTGCCCAATCCTGCCAGCAGAGAATTCTCCGGAGAGAGATAAAAGCATTGGTGCTGAAGCAACAAGTAGAGGTTGCAGGTGGAGAAATCGGCAGTGTGAGGGTAAGTGACCCAACTCCTATAGTAATACCTCCAAAAACTGAAATGCTGGTATGGTGTAGAGCAGCCATTGGTATTAAAGGACGAGATTACCAAGCCTTGGTAGAGCCTGTGTACACTGATAGTAGACCCACAATATTAACGGCTAGAGGAATAGTCGAGGTACACAGCGGAAGAGTACCCATACGTCTTTTGAATTGTGGAGAGGAAGAGGTCACTTTACCAAGGTACGCTACAATGGCCAAGCTATACACTGTTGACAACAATGCCATCACAGCCATTGGGCCCTTGAATCCGTCATGTCAGGCGGACGACAATGGTTCAAGTGGAGAATTAGAAGATTGGTGTCAGCAGCTGCATATAGGTACAGATTCAACACCTACCCACCAAAAACAAGGGGTGTACCGACTAGTAGAAGAATATGAACGGGTCTTCAGTAAACACCCATTAGACTTCGGACAGATTAAAGGGGTAGAACATACAATTCCTACCGGTAACCACCCACCAATAAAAGAGAGATATAGACCCATACCGCCCGCTCATTATCAATGTGCTAAAGACATGCTGAGGGAGATGAAACAGGCCGGGGTAATAAGAGACAGTTGTAGCCCCTGGGCAGCCCCTCTGGTAATAGTTAAAAAGAAAGACGGAACCATGAGAATGTGCGTAGACTACCGGCAGATTAATCACATTACCCATAAAGACGCCTACCCCTTACCTAGAATTGAAGAGTCATTAGCCGCTTTAAGATCTGCTAACTATTTTTCCACCTTAGACTTAACAAGTGGGTATTGGCAAGTCCCTGTGGCTGAGGAAGATAAAGAGAAGACAGCATTTACCACACCAATGGGTCTCTGTGAATTTAATTGTATGCCGTTCGGACTCTGCAACGCACCCGGTACCTTTCAGCGATTGATGGAATGCTGTCTCGGACACAAGAACTTTGAAACCGTCCTTCTGTACCTAGATGATGTAATAGTCTACTCAAAGACTTACGAACAACATCTACAAGATCTGGCAGAAGTGTTCGAAGCCTTATCCCGGTATGGTATGAAGCTCAAGCCATCAAAATGTCACCTTCTAAAGCCAAAGGTACAATACCTGGGACACGTTGTAAGTTCAGAAGGAGTAGCACCGGATCCCGAGAAAGTAACCGCAATAAGGGATTGGCCAAGACCTACCAGCGTGAAACAGGTGAGGCAATTCCTGGGACTGGTGGGTTACTATCGTAGATTTATCCAAGGGTTCACCAAGCTAGCAGCACCTCTACAAGACATCTTGGTAGGGCAGTCGAAGAAGCCTTCAAATCGCAATCCTCCTTTCCAGTGGAGTGATGAGAGGGAAGATTCTTTTGAAAAGTTGAAGAAGGCATTGACCGGAGAAGAAGTTCTGGCATACCCCGATTACCATCAACCTTTCATCCTTTACACAGATGCCAGTAATGTGGGACTGGGAGCAGTACTATCTCAGAAGCAAGGAGGCAAGGAGAAAGTCATCGCCTTTGCAAGTAGAAAGCTCCGGCCTACTGAAAGAAATCCTGAAAATTACAGCTCCTTCAAGTTAGAACTACTGGCAGTAGTCTGGGCTGTGACTGAGCGTTTCAAACACTACTTGGCAGCTGCAGAATTCACCGTCTATACTGATAACAACCCATTGACCCACCTGGATACAGCCAAGTTAGGTGCGCTGGAACAGCGATGGATAGCCCGGCTGTCTAATTACAACTTCGTGATCAAGTATAGAGCAGGCCGAAAGAATGGAAATGCAGACGCCTTATCCCGGATGCCGCAGTTGAGAGACGTGGAAGAAGAACCGGTAGAACTTGAAGAAATTGAACTACCCGCCTTCCATCGTCCCAAGGTAGGACAGTATCAATCCAGTGCCTACCAGAAACATCAACAAGTGAATCTCAACCCATTAGCACACCACAGATGGGCTGACACTCAAGACAGCAATCCAGCTGTGAAGTTGGTGAAAGAACTGCTGACTGAGCAAAGTGCGTATCCCAATGAAAACGCACCGAAAGAGACACATCAACTCTGGAAAGAGAGAGGCAAAATGTTCCTGTACCAAGGAAAGCTGTGCAGAAGATATACCAATCCAAAGACGCATGAGCTAGTATGGCAGATCATTGTGCCTAAACAAGATGTAAAAATGGTCCTAGAAGCTTATCACAATGGTGCTGGTCAC